>JAWDJD010000001.1:455596479-456796479 GCA_035047305.1 Bradypodion pumilum | reverse complement strand
TTAACATCAAGAAAACCAAGATAATGGCAATAGGCCCTATCAGCACCTGGAAAGTAGACGGGGAAGAAGTAGAAGCAGTGAAGGATTTTACTTTCTTGGGATCTAGGATCACTGATGGTGACTGCAGCCATGAAATAAAGAGGCGACTGATTCTAGGGAGACAAGCCATGAGAAACCTGGGGAACATAGTGAAAAGTAGAGACATCATCTTGCAAACAAAAATCCGTATAGTCAAAGCAATGGTATTCCTGGTGGTAATGTATGGATGCAAGAGCTGGATCATTAGGAAGGCTGAGCGCAGAAGAATAGATGCCTTTGAGATGTGGTGTTGGAGGAGAGTTTTGAGAGTACCCTGGACAGCGAGGAGAACAAATAAGCCAATCTTGAAAGAAATCAGTCCTGACTGCTCCTTAGAAGGTCAAATAGTAAAGATGAAGATGAAGTACTTTGGACATCAAATGAGAAGAGAGGATTCACTTGAGAAAGCCTTGATGCTGGGAAAGGTGGAGGGCAAAAGAAAAAGGGGACGGCCAAGGATGAGATGGCTGGATGGCATTGTGGACGCAGCGGGCACCGAGCTGAGCGGGCTGAGGAGGATGGTGGAGGACAGGGGTACCTGGAGATCAATGGTCCATAGGGTTGCAAAGGGTCGGAATCGACTGTGCGACTGAACAACAACAACAAACTTATGTATAAAATGTTATCAGAGTCTCTGTTTTGTGATATTTCTGTGGTTTAATAAAAAAAAGTAAGCCACATCCATTTTTAGTACTGCCAGTTCTTATGAAACACAAGAAGAGCTATGTTACATGAGAACAAAAGCTTAGCTTGCCCAGCCTTCTGTTAATATAGTGGCCAAGCAAGACATGGGGTGGTTGCTCATTGCTCATGAACTGATATTCATAGACATGTCCCTGTGATACTGAGAGTGACATATACAGATCTTGATTAGTAGCCACAGTTAGTCTTTCCATCTATTTGCTTTGTCTGATTTTGTTTCTAAGTAATCTTAAATTGATGGCCATTGCCTTAACTACATGAGCCAGGTTAACAGTGGAAGACAACTTTTTGAATGGTATGTTGCCATCCCTTAAGTTACATGTTGTCCCCCCCCTTTCTGTACCCAAAAGCTCTTTGAGACAGCTCTAAAAGGCTTGCACATCCCCAATGAGATTTTTCTATTGTGCAGCAGAATGCCACACCATATTGTGTGGTTTTCAAATTCCCCTTTAAACTGGGTTTCACATTAAAGTGGGAATGAGTCAGTGCTATTTTCAAAAGCCATTTTGTGTCCATGGAAGAATGTAGAAAAATCTTAGTTTATTTTTCAAGTTTAAGGTGTATAAAAGTTTTAGCTATATAAAAACACTTGATGGTCCCACTTGACTTGTTATATAGGCATGTCTTGTACTTTTTTTTAAACTAGAGACATCTCTAGGCAGACTGCTAGGCAGAGATAAACTGAATGGCAAATGAAATAATTTCCTTCCTTTCTTTGTAGCTGAATTGCTTGCAAAGAAGCAGCCATTAAAAACGAGTGAAGTGTACTCAGATGATGAAGAGGAAGAAGAAGATGATAAATCTAGTGAGAAAACTGATCATTCTTCCAGGTCTTCATCTTCTTCTGATGAAGAAGAAGAGTGAGTATTGAATGTCTCCTTATGATTGATGGCAGAGGATAAAATTTGTCTTTGTGCTGCTAGCTTTCATGCCTCCTAGAGGATGTTCCTTTTAGATTACTGTTCTTCCCATCTTAGTGTATAATATACTTGTTATACACTATTATAGATGACTAGCATATTTTTGCCCGGCACTGCCGGGCTTGTGTGTGTGTGTGTGTGTGTGTGTGTGTTGGTGGTGGTAGGGGTTACACACACACAACACAAGTACACACACACACACACACACACACACACACACACACACACTACAGAACCACACACACAACCATGCCACACACACAATACACACACACAATACACACAACACAACCAAACATACACTCATTACACACAACACAACAGAATCACACACACACACAATGCACACACACACATGCAAGGTGGGGGACGGGGGCATGGTTGGCGGGGCTGTGCCTCCCCACCACTCCCTAACCCCCACTGCACTTACCTGTTGCCGGCTGGGTCTCTTCCTCCCTCCCCCCCCCCCCCCGGTGCGGCCTTCTGCGTTGGGAGGTGCACTCGCCTGTCCTTTGTCCCTGCGGGTGTCAAGGCCTCAAAATTCTGCTTAACCATGAAACTGGCTGAATGATTTTGAGCTAGTTAGTATTTTTCACCTAGCTTACTCCTTAGGACTGTTTCGAGGAATAAAATGGAGAACAAGAGAAACAGTTATACCAGTGGTGACGAACCTATGGCACGCATGCCAGAGGGGGCACTCAGAGTCCTCTCTGTGGGCACACGTGCCGTTGCCTCAGCACAGAGTTCGTCCCACCCCTCTGCCCAGCAGCCCAATGGGAGCGCTTCCTCCCTCCCCCCTGCACAGAGTTCTCCTCACCCCACCTATCTGTTTGGGCACTCGGTCACTAAAATGTTCACCATCACTGAGTTATACCATTTTGAGCTCTTTGGAAAACAAATGAGAGATGCAAATATATAATAGTTATTTAGACATAAATGGAAGCAGTTAAACTAAAATACGACTCTCTTGGGCAAAGTTTAGTCCAAATCAAATGAGTAATAAAATTCACTTCTATTATAAAAATACAACATTTATTAACTGTAGTACATAGATTTGAAATTGTGATGTCTAAATGAATTCTCGTTCTATTTGAAGATATAAATAGCCTTCTTTCTTTCCTGCTCAATCAGGAAAGAAGAAATTCCTCCCAAATCTCAACCAGTGTCCTTGCCTGAAGAATTGAACAGAGTTCGATTATCTCGACACAAATTAGAGCGGTGGTGTCACATGCCTTTCTTTGCCAAGACAGTCACTGGCTGCTTTGTGCGCATTGGAATAGGAAATCATAACAGCAAACCTGTTTACAGAGTGAGTGTCTGTATCAAGCAAATGAAATTCCATTTGGTTTTAAGAACAGAGCATGCTAAAGAGAAATCATGTAATTGCATAATATAAGATTAATTACAGCCCCTGTGTGTGTGTCTTTTACCACACTGTCTTGATGTTGCTTTCTGTTAAACATACCTATTTAGGGGTTCATCCAGACTAATAATGTGCCTTGGGAACATGATTTGGTTTCACATGCAGCAATTCAGAAAACTGCCCAGTGTGACCAGAGAGGCTCTCACATTGTGCCATCTGCTAGAGAGGCTCATCTCTCTAGCACCAGAAGGAGGGCCTTCTCTGTGTTTGCTCCGGCCCTGTGGAACCTCCTGCCAATCGAGTTACGACTCCAGATGGAGTTGCTGCCCTTCAGGAAAGTGCTAAAAACCTGGCTGGCAAAGCAGGTGTAGGGCGCTGGGGATGCGGTGTCTTCCGCCTACTGGCTGATATAGCAATATCACTCCCTCGCTCTTTTAGCTGTTGGGGTAATTCTTGTGGTACTTTTAATTGGGTTTTTATGGGTTTTAAGTTTAGACTGTGACGTTCGGTTTTAACTTTGTGAGCCACCCAGAGTCATTCCGAGTTGGGCAGCTGTATAAATTGGACAAATGAATAAATAAATAATTCATTTCATATAAATCCACATTTCAATGTGGACCTCCAAATCTTTGTACCTTCCATTGATAGGTGTTATAATTCAAACAACTGCTGTTTATTATTATTATTATTATTATTATTATTATTATTATTATTATTATTATTATTATTATTATTATTATTATTATTATTATTATTATTATTATTATTATTATTATTATTATTATTATTATTATTATTATTATCCCTCTTTGTTACCAGCAAATGATATTTGCAGACATAGGAGGTGATTATAGTTGCTAAATGACAGACACAAAGATGCAAGGTTATATATATACTACATTTTTGACATGTCCAGCTATTTTAAAGAGGCAAAAAATGGGAGAACTGGACTCAGTATTATGACCCTTGATTTTTTTCCTTTAGCGAGTTTTATGCCCAAACTAGTTACTATCACAGTCAAAGGTTAAGGTTAAGATAAGATGCAACTTGAAAGAAAACAAAATTCCTGGTTTATCTTTAAATTTCAATATTTAAAGGGAACTGATTGTAACATTTATTTTTGGCTAGAATAGGATGAATTTGCCAGGATTATTTGCACTTCTGAAGCGATCAGGCACCTGTGTTAACACTAAGCACAGGGGAATTTTACAAGACAAATTTTACAGTTTGAGGGTTTATCAAAAAGGGCACAAATATTCCTTTGTTGTGTTCTGTGGGTTTATTTTTGGTTTCTCACACACACCCTTATTACTTTTTTATAGGTGGCAGAAATAACTGGTGTTGTAGAAACTGCCAAAGTTTATCAGCTTGGAGGTACCAGAACAAACAAAGGGGTACAGTTAAGGTAAGATAACTGAAATATAAATTGTATCACTGAAGTGAAGGATCTTCTGGCTAATAACAGAACTTTAAATGCTAGAGTCCTTTTCTTTTTAACCAGTAAAAGGTCTCCTTTTCTCGAAAGCCAGTCATATCTGACTCTAGGGTTTAGTGCTCATCTCTGTTTATAGCCAAAGAGCCAGTGCTGTCTGCATGTGCAGACATTTCCGTCGACATGTGGCATGCTCAACTAGACACCCGAGTGCACGGAACGCTATCTACCTTCCCACCGAAGTGGTACCTATTTATCTACTTGCAATTTTTTGCTTTCAAACTACTCAGTTGGTAGGAGCTGGGACAGAGATGGGAGCTCACTCCGTCATGCAGCACTCAGGTCTCGAATTGCCAACTTGCCAGCCTTCCAGTCATCAGGTTCAGTGTCTTAACCACTAAGCCACCACAGTCCCACCGTCTTAACTAGTAGGAAGTTGATATTCTTTCTATTAAGGATTCCTTTCCCTAGAGATATAATCAATATGGAATGTCGTACAATACTGGAGTAAGATAAGATGAGTGTTCTTGGCATCAATTTCCCCCATTCATCAGCACTATCAGCTTCAAGATGTATTGTCCCGTGGGGAGGTTAGAACTGGGTTTGATGTAAAACAGTCTGTTAAAGGTTTCCCTTAATCGAAAGCCAGTCGTATCCGACTCTAGGGTGCAGTGCTCATCTCTGTTACAAAGCCGAAGAGCCAGTGCTGCCTGCTTCTGCAGACATTTCTGTGGTCATGTGGCAGGCATGACTAGACACCTGAGCGCACGGAATATTTAGTAGGCTGCTATAAATATAGTTTACTTGATGTATCTCTGGTGCAGTCCCCTCTCCAGAGCAGGTGTTGTTGGACACAGGTTCCTAAGGTCTGGTTTTTCTCTGAACAGGCATGGCAGTGACCAGCGGGTATTCCGTTTAGAATTCGTCTCCAACCAAGAATTCACAGAGAGTGAATTTATGAAGTGGAAGGAAGCTGTAAGTTTCTCTATGCGAGTCCATTATTTTTCAGTTTATTTCAAAAAGCATTAAGAGGTAAATATATTTTTCTGAAACCATTTTTTCTTCATTTCCTTTAATTAGATGTTCTCTGCTGGGATGCAGCTACCCACGTTAGATGAGATAAACAAGAAGGAAGTATCCATCAAAGAAGCTCTCAACCACAAATTTAATGACCAGGACATTGAGGAGGTAAATGAAGAAAATGTACTATTGAGCGGGAACCTTTCAATTGAAGGTTCATTACAGAAAGGTAGGTGAGGTTTTAAAAAAGATTCTCTGAGGTGCCATATTTCGGTCCTATAATTGTAAAATGGGTTAAATATTTTATTTTTTGTTATACAGTAAACCTATTGAAAGGCTCCATTTAAGCCATGCTCAGATGTCCTACTTTGTCATCTTTGCTTTGCCTATTTAAGATCTGCAGACGTTTGATCAAGACTGAAGTATGACTGCGTAGTTTTGAATAAAGAACTAAGTTTGGAGCAGTGAGTGAGTTTTGCAGTATCTTCCTACAGGGGAAATAATATTGTTCTAGAACAATTGCCAACTGTGATCATGTTACTGTAAAGGTATTTTTGATTCTAGCACAGAGGTGCCCAATTTTTTTGGGCCGCAGGCCAGTCACGTTCCTCCCACTGGAAGCAGAAGTAAAACGTGCCCACACACGCACAAAATGCTTCCATAAATACACCCACGGCTGTCATAAATGCATTTACTACAGCTGTGGGTCATTTACGGCAGCATTTTGCACATGTGCAGGCGTGTTTTACTTCCTCTTCTGCAGACAACATGGGCTGGATGATTTGGCACCACAGGCCGGATCTGGCCCACAGGCCATAGTTTGGGCACCCCTGTCCTAGCACATCAGCAAGATTGAAGTCATTGTGTAACAGAACAGATAAATTCTAAAATGCTTCCTTTGCTATTCTGGCACTTCACAATTGTAGGTTGAGGGTGGAATCTAAAGCAGTGATATGGGAACTGTATCATGCTTGACCTACAAAAGCATGAATGATCTAAAGAGTAGCCTTGTGCTAATTAACAGGTGGTTGTCTTCTTTCATGATATTTAGGTATTCTATAACACTGTGTTCTGTGTTTTCTGTTTCTAGATAGTAAAGGAGAAAGAGAGGTTCCGAAAAGCACCACCAAATTATGCCATGAAGAAAACACAGCTGCTGAAAGAGAAGGTAAATCACAACAAATGGGACATTACTACTCTCCTCACAAGATATGCCTTCCTTGGGAGTCTGTCTTTTTAACAGTTCTGAAACAACTTCACTGTAGTTTATTTTACAAGGCAAAAGCATCACCTTTTACTGCTGTGTTTTTACTCCCAGAATTAATGAAACTGACCCTTTTGTTACCTGAATAAAATAGTATATATGATCATACATACCTAGTGATGAGGTTCACTTTTGTAAATATAGGTGCAGATGGTTTAATTTCTATAAATTGTAAATCTTTAGAATTTTTTTCATCATTGCCTGCTAGGCCCAGATTGCAATATATTTTGCACAATGAGGTGCTGCTAACCTGAGTTGCTGCTCTACTGTAGAGCAAGATGAAATTCATAAGCATAACAGTACAGTAAAACCTTGTATAATGAAAGTAATTCGTTCTACGAGGCTTTTCACTATGCGGTTTTTTTCGTCATATGATTCCTCCCCCCCCCCCCGCCCTATTAATGAAAATCTCTATGGAAAAAATTGTATAATTATTTTTTTCGCTAAGCGGTTTTTTCTTTCCATTGAAATCTTTGTTATACGATTTATCCCCATAGGGACTCCGTATTGCATAGCAAAATTTTTTTGGTATATGGTTTTTCCCATAGTGTGCACTATTTTCACATAGCAAAAAATTTCGTTATGCGAGGGGCCATTTCCCCCCCAAAAAACCCATGCAATTTTATCATAGGGGACATTTGTTATATGAGGTTCCACTGTAGTTCTTTTTGCTCTCTGAATTAGATTAGGATTGATTCTGAAATGTAATATACAGTGGTACCTTGAGATACGAAATTAATATATTCCTTGGGTTGTTTCAAATTACGAAAAAATTGTATCTCAAAACACTATGCAAAAACAATGCCACCAGAAGTGGCCACTAGAGGCCACTATATACCATGTAATTCAATAAGAAAACTTTCACATCTCGTTTTTTGGGATTTCCTTTCGTATTGCGAGATTTTCATAAATCAAGTCGTTTGTATCTCGAGGTTCCACTGTATTCAAAATAGACATGACTATGCTTTGGTATACATTTTAATCAACTGTGCAGTGAAGTTTGAGACATAACCTACAGTTCTTTGTTGAAGGCCATGGCAGAAGATATGGGAGATCAGGACAGGGCAAAGCAGATTCAAGATCAGCTTAATGAGTTGGAGGAGCGGGCAGAAGCTTTGGATCGCCAGCGAACAAAGAACATTTCAGCCATCAGGTTGGACTCTAACCATGATTACTGGTTGTAGGAACACTAATTTCAGGGAGTTCTAACCTCTTCTATGTAGAATGTTCTTATTTTATGGTTTTCAGAAGTGATCACCCATCTTGAACAGAGAAAAATATATATGAGAAAAACAGAATCTTCCAATAAAAGATGGTTTAGAATGTGATTTTTTTTTTGTTTCCATGGTGGAAAGTAAATATATACTTCTTTTTTGCAGTTATATCAACCAGAGGAATAGAGAATGGAATATTGTGGAGTCTGAAAAGGCATTAGTGGTGAGTGGTGCTGAACAGTATAGAGAGAAGGCAAAATACTAAGTTAAAGAAATGGTGTTGATTTGAACTAAACAACCCAGTCCTCCCCTTAGGTACCAATTTTTTTTATAGCCATATACTTTTTCAGGGTAGTCATGCCAAAGTGTTGCTAAGTATCAATCAGTAACTACAGTTTTTCAGCAACCACCATTTTCTGATTAGTAAAAACACTGATTGTACTTCTTCATTTTTCGGCCTTCTGATTTCAGCTTGCAAGGGACATGGTTTTTTTTATTAAGCCCTGCTAGAACTTTCTTAACCCCCTATTAGATCAGATTGAAGGCCTCTCTAGTCTAGCACCCTGTTTTTCATCTTATCCTCAGCTACTTCTACTGCGATGTTAAAGGTAATATTGTTATTGTGGTATTGTGTTAAGTATAAACAAGGCAAAGGAAATTGCTTATTTTATATTTTTCTCTGCAGGCTGAAAGTCACAGTATGAGAAACCAACAGATGGATCCTTTTACAAGGCGGCAGTGTAAACCAACAATCGTCTCTAATGTAGGTACAGCACAGGCAGCATATAATGCTGAGGTGCTAACACATCATGTACCCGCACATGCTAAAATGTACTGGGATCAACATAATACTCAGTCACAAAAAAGCTGTAAATTTGTGTCATGTTTTCTTTCTTTATATCAGAGTATTGTACAACTTTAAATTATGGACATATATTAAATACTGTATAGGTAAAATTCAAAACAAATTGAAATGGTAAAATAATTAGATTGGTTTTGACCAGATATGGACAACTTCAAAAGTGTTATCTTGACCATTTACTAGATCTTCTTTTGAACACATGGCGGGACATACATTGTGTGTACATAAATGCAGCATTGATTCATCAGTGCAGCATCAGTGGGGCGTAGAAGGAACCTTCCCAAAGAGTGGAAAGCATTGTGAGCACATCCCCTGGGCAACGACATGCAACTAGCTAATCCTTCCTATCCAGAAGCATCACACATTCCTGTTTTAAAGGAGGTGCATAGTGTTGTGCAAGTGAAGATTGTAGGGCTGAAGGATGCTTTGAATATCTCAAAATGTATCACTCTACTTGCAGTCTAGAGATCCTGCTGTCCAAGCTGCTATTCTTGCCCAGCTGAATGCAAAATATGGATCTGGGATATTGCCAGATGTTCCAAAGGACCTGACCAAGGCAAGTGGACCCCTCGGTTTTCTCTAAGTTCTTGTTATATCTGCCCTTTTTTAATTCTGACCAACTTACCCTAATGCGTGGAATTGTAGTGATAAGAAATTCTTACATTTTTAAGTTTTCTGTCCCTTCTCTAAGAATGGAATTGGGTCCATTTGTTATATTTTAATTATTTTGTGTCATTTGTGGCTCACAATGTTAAAAGGTGTATGGAAGGTACACTGTCTGCAAACACAGTAGCTATGAATGCGTTTTCTCACTTCTTATTTCAATTTCCCCAACTTTTAGTTCTACTTGTGTGTGAGTGTTTTATTTTATTTTACTTTTTTATAAATAAAAAAAACCCTTTCCTTTTTCAGAGTCAGGGAAAAGACAAAGATGTGAATTCAAAGACAGCTAGTGACCTCTCAGAGGATCTCTTCAAAGTACATGATTTTGATGTAAAGATTGATCTCCAGGTTCCTAGTTCAGGTAAGTCAAAGAATAAAAAGTGAAGGTGGCAAAAAAAAGGGGGGGGAGATAACTTAGGTTCCTCCTGTATTCCAGAAAAACAGGTTTATCATGCCAAAGCTTGACTGGGCAAAATATGCAGCTCTGATCACTGCTTTTGACCTGTCATCTTTATTTATACGCCCTGCCCCTTGTGTTGTTAAAGTTGTTCTTTTGCCTGTAGATTAGATTGCTGAGTGAAATAACAAGTAATTTATAGTAACGCTGGAAAAGCTAAAGTTAGTTTGATCTCATTAAGTGGTAATTTCACTCCTGTTCCCTTCAAGTTCTACCACAGAGTGATGAGGAATCATGTAGCCATCCAGATGCTGGACTTCAGTGCCAGTTGTTCCTTACCATAAATAAATAGTTGTATTAAATTTCTATCAGCTGCAATATAGTCAATCTCAGTTTTGTTTGTTGGTTTGCATAACCACCACTCAGGGTGGCAGAAGAGGCCATGCCAGATGGACTGGCTGTGAAGGTGGCAGTCCATTGCAGTCCCGGTGTTAAATCCTGCATGTCTCATTTCATACGTGCCACAGGAGATGGCTCTGAGATCATAGTGTGTGGGTCACTTCAGGGCAAACCGGGATCCACCTTAAACAAATTCAGCCAATGGCATTTTTCCTGTTTCATATAATAATCATAAAAATGAACCACACTATGATAGCAATAAAAGACAGCAGTAACAACATTCAGTGGGAGTCCAGGGCAATCACTTTGCAAACCAAGCAATCTTACTGGCTGTGAAAAGCCTGCTGAAACAAGTCACTAGAGACTTGCGGAAAGTTAACAGTTGAAGGAGTTGCCCTTCTCCCCACTGAGAGATCATTCCAGGAAGTGGGGGCTATGGCGGAGATAGCCCTTGATGTGGCTGATGCTTTTTTTGCCTCTCTAGGTGTGGCTGCTTGGAGCTTACATGTCTGGGTGCTTTGTGTATGATTCATGTGGAAGAGGCATGCCCTCAGATAGCTTGTTCCCAAACCGTACTAATTAGGACCAATTGGATTGGCAATCCCAACATCTGGAGGGCTGCCTGTTCCTGGCCTCTGCTTTATTGCCTTTATTTTGTGTCTGAGGAGTTAGCTGAACTAGAAAAATTATAACCTAGTTTCCTAGGACTATTTTTTTTATTTCTTTGTGTCATGGGACTGGAGGGGCCTTTTCTTACATTTATAGCCACTCCACTGAGTTAATCATCATGATGATCCTCTGTAAACATCTGCTAGGAGAAATCGATTGTCTTGTTTAGTCTTACTTGCTGGGTGATAACAATGAACCTGCCAAGGTGAAATCTCATGGGTTATGCACACCTTTGTGCTTTGTCTTCCAACAGAATCAAAAACACTGGCTATCAACTCCAAGGCTCCCCCAGCAAAAGATGGTGCCCCTCGGCGGTCACTGAACCTGGAAGACTATAAGAAAAGGCGAGGGCTAATTTGAGCCTACCCGCTCTTGGCTGCTTCTGATCCTGCATGCTACATGATGTCTTGCCCCTTTATTTTCTTCCCTCTTCAGTTGCCCTTCTGGGTTGCAGCAGCAGTAGAGCTGGGAAGAGACTCTTCAGAACTGTCAGCCATTTGTAATATAAAGCCGTGACTCTTTATTGTATAGACCTCCCTCTTGCTCTTTCCTCTTGCCACCCACAGATATGATCTGTATTGTGTGTGTGTGTGTGCTTTTTTTTGGGGGGGGGGGGGTTTAAAAATGCAGCTGTTTGGGGGTTGGATGTGTCTTCAGTGTTAACCTGGAACCTGGATTTCTGCAGAAATGTATTGGTGGCAGAAGCAGTGTTGGCACTTGGCTGTCTCACCACCACCACAAAACGAAGAAAGTGGAAACAGCGGCACAAGACCTCTTGTGAAAGGTTACCTGCACTCCCCCCCTCCCCCCGCTTCTTTTCCCCTTGCCAACTCCTAACTTTGGAAAAGGGCATCTTTACAAAGTGATTTAGATTGAAAGTGTACATTTTTGTCGGGGTGGGATTGTGCAAAAAATAATCATCATCATCCAGTTTTTTAGAATCATTTTTAACCTGCAGGAAATTTGTATCTGTGTGTCACAATCTTTAACATTGTATTGAATTTCTATCAGCTACATCTAAGCATCTGAAAAAGCAGGGACAATTTAGTAAATCTTGTTTTTATTTTATTTTATTTTATTTTTTACAAACAAAACAAGTGATAACCGTGTAACTTCACACTTCCACGTTCTTATCAAAATCCCTTCTCTCTTTTTCTTCCAGTGCTTTGTAAAAACATACTCTTGAATTATGTGCTGAAGGTAGTTGGGGGAGGGGACAGTTTATCATTCCTAGCATCGATTTAAATCTTGCCTCCACTGCCTGTAAAGCTATGAAATTCATCTGTTATGTTATTCTGCATCTTCATAAGACCCTTCCCAAGACTCATCTTAACAATTTGCCTCTCTGTTTCATTTTTAAAATTTGTTTTACAGAATGGACAGTAGAAATAAAGAAAGGCAGTTACCTATGTGTAACTTGGTATGTGACATGTGCAGTTGAACTCTAGCACAAGGATTGTATGTATGGAATGTCTGGGAACAAGATGACTGCTTGATAATCACTCAGGTGTAAAGATCAAAGTGTAAATAAATGACATTTTTATCAAATAGCTCTTCTAATTGAACTACAGATTGATATAAATTAAGAACCACATTCATCAGTAATGTGCCAGTCATTGAAAAGGTCACACTATTGTTAATGTTGAAAAATGCCCTAAATAAGGGATGTTTTCCTGACATATGAATACACGTGAAGCATTTTTAAACAGGCCAGGAAAGTCTTTGTTTACATCAAAATAAAAGTTTGAGTTGTGGATATGATCCATGGAATCTTTCTTAATGCTTTAATGCTGTTTCTCCTTTAATTCCTTATTTAAGAATAGGGAGACGCGTAACTGTAAAATCAGAAAATAAATGAAGGGGCGGGGGATGCAGTCCTCCTCCTGAAGTAGGTTCTTGTCAAGTTGTGTAAACTGTGGCTTTATTTACTACATAGTCCATATAATATATGTTGTGGACTATTGTGTAAATATGTAATCATTCTGTTTTATGCCTTTTTCATTTTCTAACTACTTTTCTCAAGCTCTTGTTGACTTTTATTTACTTGTGTACTCCTAACTTCCTTTTTTTAAAGTTAATTTCTAGGGTCTACCTGTGTATAGTTATTGGGAGCCATCATGATATACTATGTAGATAGGAATCTCAAGCACTTGATTTTCCCCAGCAACATAATCTGTAACTGTCAGCATTCCTAATATTGACATTTCTGATATAAAAATATGCAATTGTAAAACTCTTGCAAGGTTTGGAATATCCACTGGGTTTGTCCAAAACTGAGGCATAGATGCAAGAAAAGGGCAAGGTCAGGTTAATGGTCTTCTGATTCCACCTAATTATATCATGGCACTCCACAACAAATTTTTACAACAGAAGTACACTTTCTAAAATTAAGTTTCATAAAGTACTGAATCTCTATAAACTGTAAATAAAGCATTTCTTTTCCCCCGTTCCAATTGGGTTAGAGGACTTGATTAAATAAAACAAAATGGAAATATGTTATGGACACAAGTGAATGGGGTAACTGCCCTCATGTGTGTCCTTTGCAAGAGATTTTGCTTTTCACAGAAGTGACAGATGAATCCTTAGACACCATCATCCCCCCCCCCCCCCGGAATAATGAGAGAGTCATTTTTTTCTCAGCTAGCTATGGAACTTATTGTGTATGAAGGTGTAACATTTTCTCCTCTTTAAGTGCATGTGACAGTGAGTGATGACAACACAGGCTCATTGGGAGGGATGGGTTTTTTGCTTTAATTCATTGATGTCTTGGCAGCATTCGTTAAAAATGTATAGACTTCTATAAATAAAGTTTGGTTGGTTTTAATAAAGCTGCTCATGTTGAGTCATTGGCTTATAAGGGGAGACCAGCAGTGTGGAATTCTCATTTCCTTGAACAATCAAACTCATTAATCTGCCTCACTCACTGTTTAATTTACCTCCATGATTTAAAAATCATGTCAAAATTACTCTTGAGTTTTAAATAACTTGTGGCATCTCTGAGGTAGTACAACATGGGGTAGTTCTTAGCTTGTCAATTTTAGGTCGAAAAGCACACCTGAAATTCAGTTATGTTTCTGGTGGCCTTAGAGCAAAGAGTTCGTCATGCTTATCCACTTGTTATGCATGGCATTTATTTGAAAAGAACTTAGTTTATATGGTAGATACTATAGAATTAAAATCATATAGTCTTCGCAGCACCAAATAGATATTTATTAGCTATCATTGCTTTGTTTGCAGGGATTCAACCAAAAATGTGCTGATATACATTAAACTTCCAGAAACTGCTAGTGAAATTGTTCAGCAAAAGGTAACTGGAAAAATCAGCAAAACAATATAAGTATGCTAGACTTTGAAACCTCCATTTGCAATATTAATTGAGCTACCTCCCAGGGCAAAAAAGGTAAAATATAAATAAAAACCATCCATTTAGCTGAAGCACTTACCATTTGGAGAAATATTATAAACCTAAGGCTTTTCACTTCTTCTGTGTCTAGGCAAGATGTGAAACTGCCAAAATGAAGGCACCTTTTGGTGAGTTCATTCTGCAGTTCCTTTTGCCTGACCTAGTGAGAGAGAGATTAGCTGGCAACACAAGATTCCCGTAACCAGTGTAAGCCCAATTGTGGTTAAAAAGTACCACAATATTTGAGGAGGCTCTGTGTATCCCAGGCTTTTCACTTAGAAACATATTCCTTTCAGACACAGAATATAAGGTAAGTATCTGAAACTACAGGTGGTGGTTAAAGTGTCACACAGGGTAGCTCAGTATGTTCCTAAGCCAGTGCAGTTTGCTTGTCTGTGGCCTATCTTTATTTCTCCTATGACATTTCTGTTGAATGTTTTATCAATTCTGGAGGTGCTCTGAGACCATGCTGCTTACCCAAGACTATACAGATTGTATGGCAAGTAACTCCATTGGCCACCAATGCTCTGGAACAGTGCTTCTCTGCCTGTCACAGAGGGTTCGCAAAGGCTTAAAACAGTGGAGGGGAACATTCAGCCCGGAAACATTTGGTCTGACCTGAGACAAGCACTGCACCTCTTTCTCACAGCCCCTTCCCCTCAATGCTCCTCTCATATTTAAACCACACACACACCTTTGCCGGGTGACTCGGCCCTCAGAATTAGGTGTTGGTGGTCCGTAGCCACAAAAGGTATTTAAATGGGGTCCATGGTGAAGGAAGGTTTGAGAACCCCTGCTTTAGAAAATCAACTCGCCTCTCTCCTAGCAGACACATTGGGGATTTAAACTCTTGGGCCTACATAACAATGGGGTGCTCTAACTGAGCTATACCAGTTTCTGAATTTAGTTGGTTTTCCTAAAGTGTTAACTGGAGTAGGGAAAGTAATTGTTTGGGCTCCACTTTATTTTAAGGAGTTGAAATCATTAATCTGTTTGGATCTGAACCTATCCTCCAGTACTGGGAAATATATACAGGGCTACCTCGCTTTATGAATGTAATGCATTCCACGGGATGTTTCGTATTACAAAATATTTGTAAAGCAAAATGTGGTTTACCAAAGGAATGCATTGAAAATCATTCCAAAAAATTTGTAAAGCGAAATGCGGTTTCCCATAGGAATGCATTGAAAACCAATTAATCTGTTCACAAAAAAATATGTAAAGCGAGGCATTATTTTCAATGGATTTTCATTCATAAAGTGAAAATTAAGTTAACCGAAGTGTTCGTAAAACGTACCACTGTATACACATTTTCCTACTTGCACCCTTTTTGCAAGTGAAGGGAGGATCCCACTTTCTAGTGACTGCCATCACGGCCCCTCTTTATCCAGCAAAAGAGGATTTCTCTCATGAGTTATCTGTTCTCTCCAGAATTAAGAGATTTAAGCAAAAATGAACAACAACTCCGGCCACTGCAAAAATCTAAAGTCTAACCCCGTGATGGTGAACCTTGGCACTCCAGATGTTCTTGGACTTCAATTCCCAGAAGCCCAATCACCCTGTGAATCCACACAAATAAGTTAACTGCAATTCATCCGGCCCGCGCCGCCCTCGTCGCTCCCGGACGCGGAAGTAAAACGCACCTGTACAGAGGAAGGGTTAACCCGGAAGAGCCTTAACCATACGGGTGCATTTTATTTCCGCTTCCGGGAGCGATGAAGGCAGCGCGGGCCGGATGAATTGCAGTAAACTCCTTCATGCGGATTCACAGGGTGACTGGGTTTCTGGGAATTGAAGTCCAGGAACATCTGGAGTGCCAAGGTTCGTCATCATGGGCTTAACCTTTTCCTCATCTTTCCCTAAGTGGGAAAGCCCCTGGCATGAAAGTAGTGCTGGTAGAGGAAGTGCAGGTTGGATATATTTATACAGGAAGGAGATGAATATAAATTGAGAAAAACAAAGGAGTACAACAGTGCTCTTTAAAACAAGGTTGGGAACTGGTGGCTTTCCAGACATAGGTGGGTTCAATCTTTCAGCAATCCTCATTGGCATGGCCAGTGTTGAGACATGATCAGGAAAATAGTGAAGAACCTTTTGCTTTCCAGATGGCACTGGAAAATCCAACAGCATGTGAGGGTTCACACTTGTACCACTCCTATTTTGTAGTAGAATAGTACCTTATGGCTATGCAGGGTTTGTAGTTCTTATCTTAAGGTTACATGACCATCTCTCCTCAGTCATCCATAGATCTGCATAGGTCTCTTCCACGTTCTGTCATAGCTTTCCTGATGATGTGAAGAGAATCTTCTGCTTGGCTTTCAAAAGGGTATAAGTGGTGGAGAGGGACAAAGCTTTCTCTTATGTGACAAAACTTTCTAGAATGAGAGATTTTTGTTTCATTTCTGTTTGTAGTTAAAGTTGCTTGTCTAATTGTTAATGAATAAAACTCAATTACTGAAGAAATATTTTTTCAAGCACATTCTCTGCAGGTATCAGGACTTCTTTCCAGAGCTGATGCCCTGGAAAGTTCCAGGAACTGTAGTCCAAAACCATAAATCTTCATATTTTGGGCACTATGTGAAGACAGTGTTTATATACTACTATTCTCACACTGAAGGGCGTTTTCCTTAAATGCAGCTCTCCCACAACATCTGAGTATTCTCTACCTAGAAAATCCAGAGAAGAGTCACCATTAATCAGAATTGACTTAACAGCATATGGATATTATGAAATACAAATTTGGTTGAAAAAATATTACGCATTTAATCTTTTAATTTAATTAAAATAAACACACCACCACCACCCACTAAGAATTGAGTATTATTTACAAAGAATATTTTATTCATTCATTAAGTAGTCGTACTGTAAATGCATTACAAAGAAAATGGAATGCAATAAATTAGACAAATTTTAATCATTTAATCAACTATTGAATTCATCAACATTTATTTAAGTTACTTAGAATTAAAATTGGCCCCCAAAGCACTGATGGGCATGGCAAACAAACGGGCACCCCTCTTCAAGCCATTGAGTGACTCAGTCAAAATTGCAGTATATAACAACCTGTTAGTTGTAATGCATCAAATTTGATAATGTCCTAGAAACCCTTGAGTAATATTCAAACCCCTGAGATGGGTGTCCAGCATATGCATGTACAGTACTTAATCTTTTCTATTTCTTTCTAGATTCTAGTCTTGTAATTCCTCTGTTCTAGAATGGCAACTTTCAAGAATTGAAGCAGCACTGCAACGAGCCTGTGAGAGTCCTCTCCATCCATCTCTTCACAGATGACTTTTTAGGAGAGCTAAAATTGGAGAAAGGTGGAGAAATAACATCAAAGAAATATTACAAGAACACCAAATAATGCTGGTGGAGGCTGCTAGAAGTGCCAGAGCAAGAACCCTGTGTCTCCCTCAACACCTGAAGGAGTAAAAGAAGCAGGAAGAGGAGAGTGGAGGATGGTTTCTTGATGCAGAGATCTCTCCTGTATGTTTGGAAAGGAGAAATAAAAACTACTGAGATCCAAGAAGATATTTTGCCTCTTATTTTTATTAGAAGGAGGTTTTGAATTGATGTGTGTATGATGTGTGTATGATATTCACAATGGCCAATTCCTTTTCAGGAAGGGGTCACTTCACGTTTCAGTATTCCATCACAATTTTAAATAAGCAAGCTGCACATAAAAGCTTGTCTACACGCATAACATCACATCTCAGAAAGCAATTTCACCATAAAGGCTTTGGTTTGTCTGCTGGGCCTTATGTCGTAGTTACAATTCATTTGCTAACTGAGAATTACCTCCACTTCCAGAAGGGAGGGGCATGGAGCAGTATGTCTCGTGCCTGTCCGAGGAAGACATGTGAATTATAAAACATGCTTGAACTTGTGCACCTGCCCTTGTGGCACTGTCTGGGACGTGACCGAGGAAAAGTACCTTCTCTGGGTCACTCCTTTGAAGTAGTCTGGAAACCTGTACATTGCTCAAGAAAGGAGACGGACACCTGCAGGTATGATGCCTTAGGCAGGGTCAGTTCCCAAACCACTTTCTCATCAGAGCATTATAAAAGCCCCAGCTTTTGGTAGTTCAAGATCCTTCTCTAGGGGAATGACAAAGCGCATGTTAGTCTAAATTAGCATGGGGGCTCAGGCTCCACACTTTGAAATTTAGACCTTTTATTTATTTGAAAATGTTTGTTTTACCTTATGTTGTGCTTAAGTTATATTTTTCTAAATAAATCTGAAAAAGATTCTATGAGTTGTGTCTTTCAAAGCAAACTCCAGCCGCTGCTTCTTCCTGAGACGAAACCTTTCAGATAAAGGTATCTTAGCAACTCAGTGATAAGCCTGCCTGCATACTACATCTCTCATAGGCAGAGAAGCTATTTTCCCTGAGAAGAATATTCATGCCGGGGGAAGCTCTCTCAGGGTGAGATTGAAGCAAGACTGGAGCAGGTCCAACAAGGGGGTTTCTCAAAGTCTCAGAGTCCCTTATTGTTCCCTGAGGGGTGGGTCCCAGGAGCGGATACTACATATGATACACAGAGAAATAGTATAGGAGGGAGAGAGGGAGAAGGAGATCAAGGGAGGCAGAGACAGCTTTAGCTAAAGGCTAGAAGCATCTGCATATAGGCTCCTTTCTGGAGTGCAATATTTTCCCTGTTCCACAAGAGTCCCCATCTTGTTTCGTGCACTCAGACCCACTCAGTATAGTTTTGGCATATACCAGGCAGGACTTACCACTGCAGATACTTAGAGGATTAATTAAGATTCTAGAAAGAAAAGAAAAAGAGATCATGACTCACAAATGGAAACTGCTGCCAAGAAATCAGATAAAGGCTGACACTTGAAAGAAATTAGAAAATATCGTCAAGTGTAAGGACATGCCACTGGGAACCAAGACCATCCTCAGTCTTGTACTCCTGCTCACCAGTTACAGGTGCATACCTGTCAAGTTTTAGAAAATTTCTGGCGAACCCCCATATTTTGCACTCTTTCTCACCATCATCCCGTATTAGTTAGACTGGAGTTAGACTGGAAGCCAGCACATGATAAGCATAGCTGTCCAGTTTCCCGTTTTGGCCGGGAAATTTCCCTTATTTGACAGAAATTTCCCAAAACTTGACAGGTATGTACAGGTGTGAAAGCTGGACAGTAAAGAAAGCTGATGATTTGTTTGAAATATACTGTTGGAGGAGAGCTTTGCAGACACCCTGGACTGTCAGAAAGATGAACAATACAGTATAGTTGTTGTTGTTTTTAAAATAGCCATGTTAGTTTTTGGTTCAGGCATATCAGAAAACAAAAATAAAAAATAAAAACAAAAACATTGCAGCACTTTAAAGACTAACTGTTATATTTTTAGAACATAAGAACAGCCTTGCTGGAACAGGCCACAGCCCATCCAGTCCAGCATTCTGTCTCACACAGTGGCTCACCATTTCCTTCAGGGTATTCCCAAGCAGATGCCTTCACCTGCTTAGGATTCCCTGGAAATGATATTGAGAGATATCCTGCCTATCTCTCCAACCCGGAGGTTGTCCTTAAGTATCCATAATTATAGCCATTGATACCCTTGTCCTCCATGAACTTGTCTAATCCTTTCTTAAAGCTGTCAAGACTGACAGCTGTCACCACTTCTTCTGACAGGGAGTTCCATAGACCAGTAATCCTCTGGGTGAAAAAGTACTTTCTCTTATTTGTTTGAGAACTAGTACCCAAAAGTTTCATGGAGTGTCCCCTAGTTCTAGTGTTATAAAAGTAAAGGTTTCCCTTGCTCGAAAGCCAGTCGTATCCGACTCTAGGGTGCAGTGCTCATCTCTGTTTCTAAGCCGAAGAGCCAGCGCTGTCTGCTTCTGCAGACGTTTCCGTGGTCATGTGGCAGGCATGACTAGACACCGGAGCGCACAGAACGCTGTTACCTTCCCACCAAAGTGGTCCCTATTTATCTACTTGCAATTTCTTGCTTTCGAACTGCTAGGTTGGCAGGAGCTGGGATGAAGACGGGAGCTCATTTCCGTCCTGCAGTACTCGGGAATCGAACTGCTGACCTTCCGCTTCCCAGTCAGTTTTTCCTTATCTACTTTGTCCACACCGTGCATGATTTTATAAACTTCAATCAGGTCACCTCTTAGACGTCGTCGTTCAAGAGTAAAGAGGCCCAACCGTTGCAGCCTCAGATGGCAAGGAAGGTGTTCCAGTCCCCTAATCATTCTGGTTGCCCTCCTCTGCACTTTTTCCAGCTCCATAATATCCTTCTGGAGGTATGGCGACCAGAACTGTACACAGTATTCCAGATGGGGCCTCACCACAGATTTATAAAGAGGCAAAATGACACTTGCTGACTTATTTTCTATACCCTTCCTAATGATCCCTAGCATTGAGTTTGCTTTTTTCACTGCTGAGGCACACAGGGTTGACACCTTCATTGAGTTGTCCACCAGGACACCGAGGTCCCTTTCCTGGTTTGTCGCAGAGAGTTCAGACCCCATCAGTTTATAAATGTAATTGGGGTTCTTTGCCCCAACATGCATCACTCTGCACTTACTAATTTTGAAACTCATTTGCCACTGTTTTGCCCACTCCCCCAGTGTCAAGAGATCCCTCTGGAGCTCCTCACAATCTCTCACAGTTTTCACTACCCTGTATAATTTAGTGTCGTCAGCAAATTTGGCTACCTTGTTTTTTACTCTTACCTCTAGATCATTTATGAAGAGGTTGAAAAGCAGGGGTCCCAGTACTGAACCTTGGGGGACCCCACTCTTTACTTCCCTCCACTTGGAGAAGTGTCCATTTAGTGCTACCCTCTGTTTCCTGTCCCTTAGCAAGTTGCTGATCCAGGACAAGACCTGTCCCTTTATTCCATGACTGGTAAGTTTATTCAAGAGCCTTTGGTGTGGGACCTTGTCAAAAGCCTTCTGAAAGTCCAGATAAACAATGTCAACTGGATCCCCCTTATCCACATGCTTGTTGACACTCTCAAAAAATTCCAACAGATTAGTGAGGCATGATTTGCCCTTGCAAAAGCCATGTTGGCTCTCCTTTAGCAGCGCCTTCTCTTTTACTGTTAGCTTTTATGAATCAAGTCCACTTTGTGGATCAAGTCCACTTCAGACAAGGAGTAAAACTGAGGTTAAACTCATTAGCATATGCTTTGCTTGGCAACTTCACACTTTTGAGATTGAAAGGGGGATATTTAAAACTAATCTGAATAATCTATTGTTACTGATAGCTGTAGGAAGCTGTATTGATATGTGTGCTTGTCTGTCATTCTGCTTGATTACTCATTGCTTTGTGATCCTTTTTCCCTTGTGACATCTTGCATCTGGTGTATATAGGCCATGCCTGGAAGTTTTACTCCTTGTCTGAAGAAGTGGACTTGATCCATGTAAGCTAACAGTAAAAATATAGAAGTTAGTCTTTAAATTGCTGCAGTATTTTTGTTTTTATTTTATTATTATTTTGTTTTTGTTTTCTGATATGCCTAAAGATGAACAAGAGCAAATCAAGCCTGAACTGTCTCTGGAGGCAAAAATGATGAAGCTGATGCTGTCAGACTTTGGGCACATCATAAGAAGGGAAGATTCTCTGAGAAAGACAAGAAAAGTTGAAGGCAGCAGGAAAAGAAGGTCAAATGTGAGATAGCTTGACTCTATAAAATAAACCACAGCCTTGAATTTACAACAGCAGAGCAGGGCTGTTAAAAACAAAAAAATTTGGAGGTCATCTTTACCTATAAAATCGTGCATTAACCATTGGATTCCAGCATGCACGCCCGCACCCGTCCCTACTATCCCGTACCGAGCCGCCTACGCTTCCCTTTAGACAGACCGACCATCGCCGCAAGAGTCCGGCAGCCGTGAGTGGGGCAGCCGCCCCACCAATACAGACATAAAAAATGAACTACAAGATCCAGCATCCTCCATGCTGTGACCACTTCAGCCAATCAGGCTGAAGGGCGCAAGCACGTAGAACATTGGAAAAGCTGGTGCATGAAAAATAAAATAAAGTAACACCTCACGCAACGGGAGCACAAGGCTGCCAAAGGCGGACACAGCGCCTCACGCCCTTGCTACCCCAACCCCCCCACAGCCACAGCGAGACCGCCGCCGACCATCTTCCCTGGAGCAACGGGGAGAAGAGGGACTCCCCCTCCTCCCCACTACCCCGCCGAAGACATGGCAAGACTACCGCTGGCCTCAAGGTAGGTTGAGGCAGGACGGGGAAAAAACCAGCAGCAGGCAGCACTTCGTCAGGGGAGGCATACTACCTGCCGAATGACTGGCTGCTGCGTTTGTACTACCAACACCACTGTTTCGAGAACTAGAACGAAACAGCATTTGAGGTAATAGAAAAGCAGCAGCAAGCAATCTGCAAGGAAGAGCGCCACCCCTTACGGATCGTTGCCTGGCGCACTACAATTTTACAAAAAGAAAAAAACTTCAGAGCCACAAACACAGATCTCCCATTAGGTAAGCCAGGAGAAAAGGAGGCCGAGAGGAGAGAACCATCGTAAAGCAGATAGCTCTTCTCTGCCTCCTTCTCCCCCGACCAACCTAACACATGTTACCGGAAGAAGAACGTACTGACTGCGGATTCTTCATTTTCCCCATCACTGCATCAAAAGCTAATGTTTAAACAGCAACGACAGACAGGCCATTCTTCACCCCGGAAACCACAACCACAACAAAACAAATCAGTTTTTAAAAAAACAACCAACCATCAAAAATACAAACATAAATAAATAAACAAAAAAATTCAAGTAAACCTAGTAAAAAACAAAACAATGAACAACAAACTCAACAAAACACATCCAAAATACCAAAGGCTAACGAAAAACCATGAAAACTCACTAAAAACACCTATCTACAACATAACAACACGAAAATACCTTACTAAAAAACCAATAACAACACAAAGTACAAAAATAAATATGGAAAAATCAAAAAAAGAAATAACAACCAGAAACATTCAACACAACAAAACACATAAAAATAAAAATAATAAAAAGAACAAGCAAAAACACTTAATTAAATACAGAAACACTCTACTTAACCCCCTAGCCCAGCACCCCAAAGTCCCAACAAAATAGAAGAAGAAAAATATCACAAGAACTTACAAAACACATCCTCCCTCCATGCCTCCACAGCAGAAATGAAGAAACAAAATCAAACTCTTAATCACAGCCCCACCTAGAGGCCAGAAGAGTATCCTACAGGCAAATAAATATTTAAAAAATCCAAATAAAATATAACCAAATTAATGAAATTCAAATAAATTCAAAAAACACAAAATCCAAAACCAGAAAAGCTAATTTATTTTAGAAAAAATCTCCCCACAAACAAAAGACAACAGAAAAACTAATAACAAACCATTCTTCCAAATTTAGTCACCACCACCCAAACCACCCCTAACCACCAATACACACATTAAAAATGCCCGGCAGTGCAGAGCGAACTATGTTAGTGTATTTATAAGGCCACCATAATTCAGAGGTGACTCGATGGCACATAATAACAAACCATCTTAACCTGTTACTGGTACACCATTTTCTCTCCAACTTGAATAATAGGAAAGGAGCAAACTCAAGAAACAAGGAAGCTAGCTGAAATTATATTGAAGGGAAGTGGGAATCACCACCCGCTGCCCCCACAAGAGACACCCCCTCTCTAGGGACAGTTCTAGCTTTTTTCTGAAAAATGGAGCGAACTCCTCCGCTGGGGAGGACGCGGGCCACCCTTTCTACAGCCAGGAGCTGACTGTCGCTAACGTTTTGTCCTTCTCTGTCGCTTTGGCAATGTCGGCGGGCACTACGGGGGGTGAATCCAGCACCTCTATCATGAGAACCTGATGGTCCCACTCCCCCATGCTCACCTGGCTGGGCGTTAGGGGGAGGGGAGACCTAGATAGGGCGTCCGCATGGCTGATCTCTTTCCCGGGCCAGTAGATCAACGCGTGCTGATACGCGTTGAGAAAAATGGCCCACCTGAGCATCCTCGGAGACAGGATCTGTGGGGTGGGCTTATCAGCGGTAAAAATGCCTAGCAAGGGCTTGTGGTCAGTTACAATGGTGAAGGGGCGGCCGTACAGAAAATCGTGAAATTTTTTCGTCCCCGCGACTATTGCTAGTGCCTCCCTGTCCGTCTGTGCGTAGTTCCTCTCTGCTTGGGACAGGGACCTGGAATAAAATGCTATCAGGGCCTCCCTTCCGTTTTCCAACACGTGGCACAGCACCGCCCCCACCCCCACTGGAGATGCATCACAGATCAGAACTACTGAGCGCTTGGGGTTGAAATGGGTCAGTATGGCGTCGGACGCCAGGAGGCGTTTCAGCTCGTCAAATGCCCTTTCTTGGTCATCGCCCCACTTCCATGCCTGGTCTTTCTTTAGCCGTTTGTGTAGCGGCTCAGCCACCGCTGCCTTTCGGGGAAGGAAGGAGTGGTAGAAGTTGAGCAGCCCTAGGAACGACTGCAACTCGGGCTTGGAGGTGGGGCGGGGGGCTTTCTTAATGGCTGCCACTTTGGACATGGATGGTTTTATTCCCTCAGGAGTCACACAAAACCCTAGGAACTCAACCTCGGTTGCGAAGAAGACGCATTTGTCCTTCCGCAACCTCAGCCCCGCCTTTTCGAATATCGTCAGGACCTTCCCCAACCTTTTGGCCAATTCAGCCCGACTCCCCCCCGTTATTAACACATCATCAAAATAAGGCAACACCCCCTCCAATCCCTTCAGGAGGCGTTCCACGAGTGACTGGAAAATTCCAGGCGCCGAATTCACGCCGAACTGGAGGCGCGTCACCTGGAATGCCCCCTTATGGGTGACTATGGTCTGCGCAGCAGCGGCGGCAGGGGACACCGTGAGCTGCTGGTAGGCCTGTGCTAAGTCGAGCTTAGCGAAACACTTTCCCCCGTGTAACCTGGCCAGCAGATGGCTGACTACCGGCACCGGATATGCATTCGGGCGGATCGCCTTGTTGATGGTGCACTTGTAGTCGGCGCATATGCAGACCTCCCCATTGGCCTTTAGAGCGGTTACAATTGGAGTTTCCCACTCAGCAGAATCTACAGGCACAAGGATCCCCTGGCCCACCAACTTGTCCAGTTCCGCCTCTATCTTGTCCTTGAGTGCAAACGGCACCCGGCGTGGTTTTAGGCGAATTGGGCGGACCTCCGGGTCCAGGTCGAAAGTCACTGGGGGCCCCTTGAATTTCCCCAGTCCCTTTTTGAAGACTTCGGGGTGCGCCTCGCACACCTCCTGAATTGGATCAGTCCCAACGGCGTGCATCCCAACGGCGTGCACCCCCCCAATAAACAACCCCAGGGGCTGGAACCATTGAGTCCCGAGGAGGCTGCAATTTCCTCCTTTGAGCACGACTAGGGGAAGGGACGCGGCGTGCTCCTTGAATTTGACCTGAAATTCTCCAACCCCCAACACTGGAATACTGTTCCCTTGCACGTCCCGTAGTGTGGACCTCAATGCTTTGAGCTTGGGTCGCTTGTGGGGGGCAATTCCCAAAAACTCCCTCTGGGAAATGATTGAATATGAGGACCCCGAGTCAATTTCCATCCTAATGGGGACCCCTTGGACTAGTACCTCAACAAAGTAGCGGGGGTGTCTAGTAGACACGCTGAACACTGGGGCGTCGTCCTCGCTGCCGTCGGCGATGCGGCCCACGCCGTCCTGCTTCCGCGTGGCCTGGGCGCCATCCTTGGGTTTTGTTGGGCGGTCTTGTCCCGTGGAACGGTCTGCGGAGCTCCTCCGGGTCTTGCGCTTCTTCCTGCACACCTTGGCGATGTGCCCGCGGCGGCCGCAGTTGTGGCACTCGGCCTTCCGGAAGGGGCATTTCACGCGGTCGTGGGCCGCTCCACAGCCGTCGCATCGCCGGCTCTCCTTCCGGACCCTCTGGACGTCCTCGTCGTCGCTGCTCTCTGTGGACGACCTCGAAGTTCGCCGGGCCGCCTGTACCGGAGCCTCTGCTTTGCTCGCCTTTGGCCGCCAGTCCTGAAGCTCTTGGACCCCGGCCTTCGTAGCTTCTGTGGCCTGGGCCGCTCTCACGACCTCCTGCAACGTGGGAGGCGGCTCTTGGTTCATTAACGTGCGCTGGGTTTCGGCGTCGTTCAGGCCGCACAGCACACAGTCTCGGAGGGTGATTTCGGCATTCTCCCATTTGCACGGGCCGGCCGCCAGCCGCAGGGCCGCCACGAATGCGGCGACCATCTCTCCGGGCGCTTGGACTCGCCTCCAAAACGCACTCCGAGCGGGAAACATCGCTGTGGCGGGCCGGACGTGCTCACGCAGCATCTGCATGAGTTCCTTGGCCTTGAATTCGCTCACCCTCCTCGGTGCAATCAGGTCCACCAAGGTCCTTTTTGTTTCTTGCCCGAGCATTCTGGTGAAGATGGCTCTTTTCTTCGCCTCTTCCGTGACTTCGGACTCGATCAGTGCGGCCTGGAAGTCCATCTCGAAGATCTCCCAGTCGCCCGGTTTCCTGATTTCGAAACCGGCGCATGTCTTGGTCCCGTGGGCTGCCATATCCCATCCTCGTCGCCAATTTAGTGTAAGGGACCAAAGACAATGAAACAGCCGAAGGGTTGGCTTAACACAGGTTTATTGCATGATGATCCGGAGGAACATGTGGTAATGGCGGATGGGTAGCTCAATATATACAGCTGGCTATACATTTGAATGTGGCTCGTCGACAGACTATTGGTTGCTGCCTGCGTGACGTCGTAGGAGGTCACGCCCTTCTTGACCAGGTGAAGAGGTGGCGGGGAATCTTCCCGCGCTGCTGAACCAGGTGAATATGAGCCAAGAGAGCTGGACGCTCGCTACTGCCCTCTGTTGGTCACTAGCTCGCGTCCCCTTATCAGGTTTACATTGATACAGCTGATGGTTATAATGTTGCACACAGAAAGGTTACATTGATAACACATGGCAAAGGTACATTGTTAAAGGCACAGCTTTACAGAACACAACAACGTTTAAGGATTATATGATAAGGCATAACGTTTAAGGATTATTATTGAGCATAACAAAGGTTTAAGAAGTCTTAGTGCATACACACATTGCGGAAGAATATGTGCCAGTTCTGTCAATCACCATGGCATTGCGACACTGTTCTGTTTGTTCCTCCTTAACAGATTAATTCTGGTTAAGAAAGGAGTTCAAAGGGACAATAAGAAAGAAAGTTTATAAGTCAATTATTTAATTAGGAACTTCAGTAACGTTCTGTAAACAAAAGCCTCCACTAAAAACCATGGTAACTGCCTAGTTAAAGGTGTCATGTTTCAGTGGAAGGGATAGACAGGCACAATTATTTCCTCTTCCAAAACATTTCACACAGAATCAGCTGGACTCAAGTCGCATTCTTTCCCAACGATCTCTGAGGCCAGTTCATAAAGCCAGTGAACTGAGTGCACTTTTAGCTCATTACCCCAGTTTCCGTGCCTTCCGAGAGAAGTTGAAATGGCAAGTAGGGAATTGCAAGTTTATACAGGTAAGAGGAAGATGTTAAGTAAAAAATGAAGTGGGTTAATTAGTAGATATGATGTATGCATTGAAAAGGTTAGGCTAAATTAAAAATTAGAGAATGTATAAACTCAAGTATTTAGGACAAAAAGATTTTACAGATTATGAGTCAGTTAGAAGCAAATCAGGTACTGCAGTGGCTCAAGTGGCTAAGACACTGACTGGAAGGTAGAAGGTCAGCAGTTCGATTCCTGAGTACTGCAGGACAGAATGAGCTCCCGTCTTTGTCCCAGCTCCTGCCAACCTAGCAGTTCGAAAGCAAGAAATTGCAAGTAGATAAATAGGGACCACTTTGGTGGGAAGGTAACAGTGTTCCGTGTGCTCAGGTGTCTAGTCATGCCTGCCACATGACCACAGAAACGTCTGCAGAAGCAGACAGCGCTGGCCCTTCAGCTTTGAAACAGAGATGCACACTGAACCCTAGAGTCGGATATGACTGGCTTTCAAACAAGGGAAACCTTTACCTTTACTATTCTATTTAATCCTGCAGTACTCGGGAATCAAACTGCTAACCCGCCGCCTTCCAGTCAGCATCTTAGCCACTTGAGCCACTGCAGTACCCTTTAAATGGAATAGGCTCAGAATATTAAAAAACGTTAAAACAGATATTGCTATCCAAATTCAAGGTGTTATTTGATGAAATATTAGAAGGAGAAGAGGTACCAATGTCTTGGAAGCAATCACTGCAAATATTTATATTACAGTATTTCATAATAAAGATTAAACGGATACAGATGCTTGTGGTCCTATTTTCTTGATAAATCAAGATGCTAAGATTTTTATAATGGATAAAAAGAATGAATAGTTTTATTGGTAAATATATGAAAAAATGATCAAAGGGGATTTATTCAAGGCAGACAAATGGCAGGTTTAACAAGAAGAGTATTGCATGATATATATATTTATAAATAAACCTAAACAGGATTAGTTGCATTAGATATTTTCAAAGCATTGTATGTATTTATAAAATGTATGAACAAGGACTGCCAAATCTCAGAGTGCAGAATGAAGCCTCAAGGTACCTGTATATCTCCAAGCACTCCATCAGAGTGCACTGAAAGAGAGAAGAGTTTTATTTTATTGTGTGCAGGGGTTTCATGGATGGGCACCCATGGCTCAATGCAAAGCATACCTGTCAACTATCCTGTTTTTCCTGGGAAAACCCCTTATTTTTACCCCTCTTCCCACCCCTCCCGTTTTATGAATTTCCCCGTATTTTCCCTTATTTTTTAAAAAAATATCCTGACCAGAGCCCTCACAGGCGAAGCTGCAGTATTTTTTTCCAGCCACCAGAGGATGCTGTGTGGCAGGCATTTTGCTTGTGGAAGGAGAGAGAGAGAAGGTGTGTGTGTGTGTGTGTGGGGGGGCGTTCTGTAGTTTTCCCTTTCCCTTTCTCTTTCCCTTCCCTGCCAGCCACATGGTCCTGGAGGCTTCATTTTGGCTGCTGGGAGCAGGAGTCTACTCTAGGTGAGCGATATATTTCATATATGCAGGGGCAACCTCATGCTTTATGGAGCTGTTTCTGCCCTGCCTTCTGGCTGGAGGATTTCGTTTCTAGAGTTAACTTGGGGGGGGGTGCTTGATTACTATATGAGAGAGAGAGAGAGGAGGGGGAATTAATTGCTTGCTCCTCCACCCTAATTGGGGGATGGGGGTGGTTGCCTGATCACTATATGAGAGAGGGGGGGGGTTCCCTTGCTCGGAAGCCAGTCGTATCCGACTCTAGGGTTCAGTGCTCATCTCTGTTTCAAAGCCAAAGAGCCAGCATTGTCTGCATCTGCAGACATTTCCGTGGTCATGTGGCAGGCATGACTAGACACCAGAGCGCATGGAACACTATTACCTTCCCACCAAAGTGGTCCCTATTTATCTACTTGCAATTTTTTGCTTTCGAACTGCTAGGATAGCAGGAGCTGGGACAAAGACGGGAGCTCATTCCATCCTGTAGTACTCGGGAATTGAACTGCTGACCTTCTGCCTCCCAATCAGCATCTTAGTCACTTAAGCCACTGAGTAAACAAGAAAGAAAACAAAACAAAAGTCCCCCAAGTGTGGTTTCCCCATACCCCAGTGGCATGGAACGGCCCGCGCAGAGGCCACTTCGGGGGAACGCTCCTTGAGCCGTGGGCTCTGCGGGCAGAGAAATTTAGGGGGGTGGATAAATGATAGGGTTTGATTCACCCAATTTCCTGACCTGACCAGCGGATCTGCTGAGAGAGCGAATAGCTAACCCAGTTACCCATTAGAATAATCACTCATCTCCAAGCTCAACTTTACCCCGGGTGTAAACAGATGCCATGTTTACCCCTGCCTAATCCCCAAACAATGGTGTTTTCCCCAGTCTGTGTTTGGCCAAGTTAACTAACTTCCCTCTGAGAGATTCCCAATTAACCCGAGCAAACAGGTGATGTGATTTCTGTCAGATGACTGTTTTTGCCACCGTTGCGCTTTTACTCCTATGTATGATGATGCCTTTTTCCCAATAAACCACTGATCTCATCCTCCTCCATGCTGCCTCGTATCGTTTCTTGATCAGTCTCTTCCGGGACTTCCGGCCCTCTGCGGCCCCGATTCCTACATCTGGTGACCCCGACGTGATCTACTCGTGAGTAAGCAAGCGGTCTTCCTCAGAGTAGCGATCACACGGTCCGGTTCTGCGCTTGAACCGTGTCCGAATCGTCCCAGAGGACAGCGCGGCACTCCGTCCGGCAGCCAGCCGAGCGGAGGGACGGCCTGCGGTGAGGCAGTCCAAAGAGGCATCCTACAGCGTGCTCCCGGCTTTCGCGGCGGCTTGCAGGTTACGGAAAAACGCGTTCCGCAGGGACAGCTGTAAATCCCTGACAGCGCAGTGGCCACCGAGGGCCCGTGGCCGCAGTCCATGCTCCGAGCTCTACCCAGAAAGCGACGTCGCCAGAACCTATTGCCTGCCAAAGACGCGTCGACTCGTCCCGAGGAGGAAACTTCGGAGGACCCAATCGCAGGTAATATGGGGACCTGTCCTCAGCGACAGTGTCCATCCGCTAGCCAAAGAACTCGTGAGGGAGAGTTCAAGATCCTGGCCAGGATATTAAATTTGCGTTTTCACAGCGGGGAGCTAGCGAGACTTTTGGTGTACCTAGGGGAACACTGCCTGCTTTACCCAGAAGTAGGTACGTTAACCCTCGAGCTCTGGGATCAGATAGGAGACTGCATTCAGCAACCCCCGAAAGCTCCAGGAGGCGTAATCCGCACATGGAGAAAGTGTAGGAAGCTCTTAGCGGAGATAGAGCCAGTCCGGGTAGAGGCCAAAGAACCCCCAAATCTGCCAGAAGCGCCAGCCGAGCCAACGGCGCCTACGGCGCTCTATCCGTCACTCCAATTTAGGCAGGGTAGCGGAGGGAGCTTTCCCCCGGCGACAGCTGCAGACGTCACCGGTGGAATGCAAGGAATGAGGAGCGCAGGCGCTTCTCTGACAGCAACGGGTTCCCGAGTTACCAAAAGTCCCCTTCAGCGTACAATTGAAGAGGAGATTAGGAAGGGGGAGTTGACAGCAGAAGAACTAGCTGAGTTTAGTCAGATATGTCCCATCCACATGGAAATAGACGCACTCACAGGCGCCCAACAGATAATTCATTCCCCAGTTCCGTATAAGCTTCTCATGGCCATACGGAAAGCCATCTCAGAAACAGGGCTCCAAAGTCATTTTACAAGGGGCACGCTTCAGCAAGTGTGCGAGAACACCATGTGGATTCCCCATGACTGGAAAGCCGTCATGCGGATGATGCTCAACCCTAGCCAGTATTTAATTTGGGACAGCGAGTTTCGCCTAGAGGCGCAGATGAGGGCTGCCAGGATGGGAGGCGCAGTACTTCCTGACCAGTTATATGGTTCAGGTGCCTTCGAGCCCATCGATGCCCAAATCAACTTGCCTCTTGCCACTCTCCAGATGTCGGCCGAGGCCGCCTTCAGGGCGTTTTTCAAAGTCCCAGCAACTGGCAAAGCGGCTAAAAATTACACCGCTATCAAGCAGGGAGCCCAAGAGCCCTATATGGACTTCATCAATCGCCTGGAGGAAGCAATTAGCAGGCAGATTGACAATGAGCAGGCCCAGCAAGAGCTCATGATGAAGTTAGCCAAGGACAATGCCAATCTAGACTGCCGTAAAATCCTGCAGTCGCTAGGCAATCGTCCTGACTTGACACTCACGGACATGATTAGAGCTTGCGCCGATGTTGGCACAGAATCCTACAAGATAGGATTGCTAGCGGCAGCGGTGCAAGGGGGTAAGAGACCAAAAGGAAAGACCCAAGGAGCGTGTCACAATTGTGGCAAGGTTGGTCACTTCGCTAGGGAGTGCCGATCCAAGGGAGGCGGACAAAAGTCCGGCCGTTCCAAGGCTCCGAAAACCCAGTGTCCGAAGTGTAAAAGAGGCTACCACTGGGCCCGAGACTGTCCGGATTTGGGAAACCGGAACGCGGGCATGTCTCTGGCCCCGGTCCAAACAGAGGCTTCCCTCAGCTCACCAGAGCTAGACTAGATCCCAGTCCCACTCCAGGCATCGCGAGGGCACAGGCCAGCCCCAAGGGTAGTACAGGGTTAGACTTGACTTGTCAGGCGGACGTTACATGCGACCTGCCAGGCACGGTCTATCTGGTGGACTCCCAGTACATGGGTCCACTGCCCAAGGGCTTTATAGGTTTAGTGTTGCCCCGTAGTGTAGCTGGAGCACGTGGAATTTTCATCATTCCAGGAGTCGTTGACTCGAATTTTTCAGGCGTTCTCCAGGTTCAGTTGTGGACGCACCTGCCCCAGACAGTTCACAAAGGAGACACCTTAGCGCAACTGATCATGGTTCCTTGTCACTCGCCAGCAGATAGCCAGGGAAGGCTCAGTGACAGCTCCGAGTCCCAGTCAGAGGACCGCTCGAGCGCCAGTGAAGCAGTACAAGGATACCAGGTCTTAGCGACAGTGGAGACCAACATTGAGTGGAAACAGCGCCCGGTTATCGAGGTATTTCTGAATAATAGATCATTCTCAGGCTTATTAGATACCGGAGCAGATGTGAGCGTGATAAGCAGGGGCCAGTGGCCAAGGGAGTGGGCCATTGAGCCGGTCTCCGATGTGTGGGGGGTAGGCGGCATTCAGGAAGCGTTCAGAAGCCGAGAGTGGGTGACAGTCACGATTCCAAAGGCTGACGGCACGGCGGTAATTCGGCCGCACATTCTTGATGTGCACATCAACCTTTGGGGGCGAGACATTTTACAGCAGTACGGTGCTACGCTTACCTTTGGGTAATGGCGTTGCCACTTAAGTGGCTCACCGATACGCCGGTCTGGGTAGAACAATGGCCGGTAGTGGGGGAGAAATTAGTCGCCCTTAAGCAGCTAGTTAAAGAACAGCTAGACGCAGGACACATAGAGCAGTCCACAAGTCCATGGAATTCGCCAATTTTTGTGATTAAGAAGAAGTCGGGGAAGTGGCGACTCCTCCATGATCTCAGAGAGATCAATAAATGCATTCAGCCAATGGGTCCGCTCCAATGCGGCATCCCGAATCCGAACATGATTCCCGAGGGGTGGGAGATCCTGGTCGTAGATCTCAAGGATTGCTTTTATACAATCCCCTTAGACCCCCGGGACCGGGAAAGGTTCGCCTTTACGGTGCCAGTTGTGAACCACAGTGAGCCTACGCAGCGTTACGCGTGGAAATTTTTGCCACAGGGCATGCTCAATTCGCCCACCCTGTGCCAAATTTATGTTCACAACGCACTGGCAAAGTTCCGAAGCCTTTACCCTAAAGCCATAGTTTGTCACTTCATGGACGACATCTTGGTCGCGATGCCGCAACTCGGCAGCGAAATATTTTCTGACCTCCAGGCCAGCCTGGGGGACAAAGGTTTACTCATTGCCCCAGAGAAAGTGCAGAGAACCGAGCCCTTCTCGTACTTGGGTCATCGGCTTCTCCGCTCTTTCGCCGCACCAGTTTTGCCCCAAATCAATTTACAGGACTCAGTCACCCTGGTAGAATTGCAGCAGGTTTTAGGGAACATCAATTGGGCCAGACCGTATTTTCGTTTGGATACGGATCTTTTGAAGCCGCTCTTCTCGCTGCTAACTTTAGGTAAGCAGCCAGCAGACCGGATAAAAATTTCTCAAGAAGCGCGCTTAGCTCTCGAGAAAGTCAACCAAGTTCTCAGCCAGCGATGGGTAGATAGGATCGCCCCAGGGCCATATGCTCTGATCCTGAATTTGTACATCGTACGGTCAGGATCCATGTTCACTGGAGCGCTCGGCATAGATGCCGAGAAAGGGGCGAGTATCGTGGAGTGGGTGTACCTTCCGAACACCTCTTCACGAAACATCGTTCCTCCCCAAGAACTGGTCTCCGCGGTGGTTTACCGCGGACGGTTGAGAGCTAGGGACATTTCAGGGCATGATTTGGCCAAAATCGTAGTCCCGTTCACCAAGGAACAAGTTCAGCAATTAATGCAGCTCGGTGACTCACTTCCAATTGCGTTGGAGGGATTCACCGGATGCTTGGCATACCACTTGCCAAAGGACCCCAGACTTGTCTCACTTCAGACGCAGACAGTTAGCTTATTTGAATTGCTTTCGCTGGTTCCACTTCAGGGGGCCAGGACAGTTTTTACTGATGGTGGTCGGACATACGGTGTCTTGACCTGGCAGGAGGGCCAAGCTTGGCGCACGCTGTTAACTCTTCCACAAAAGTCCGCGCAGCGGGCAGAGTTGGCAGCGGTGAACCTTGCCTTGCGCACCTTCGCCAAAGAACGCTTAAACATCATTACGGAAAGCATGTACGTTAGGCATTTGCTTCACAGTCTACCGGGAGCATACATCACTCCCGCAATAGACAAGAATTTGCTTAGTTTGTTTCTCACTGCTCAATTTCATTTGCGAAACCGCACAGAGCCGCTCTATATTGCCCACATTCGCAGTCATCAGGACCTCCTGGGTCCGATTTCCGCAGGCAATAGCAGAGCGGACGCGGCGGCAAAGGAAATTCAGCAACGTTCAGTTTTGGGTGTTTTTACTACGCCAATCCAGAGTCATGCTTTCTTTCACCAAAATGCCAAAGCACTTGCCAGACAGTTTAATTTGCCACTTTCTCAAGCCCAAGGCATAGTTCGCTCTTGCCAGCATTGTGCAGGGGCACCGGGGGGCCCCTCGTGGGGGGTCAACCCACGAGGGACGGAGGCCAACCAGGTGTGGCAAATGGACGTCACGCATGTTCCGCAGTTTGGCAGATGGCAGTACATGCACGTTTGCATAGATACTTTTTCACAATTCATTTGGGCAACGGCACAGAAAGGGGAGACTGCTTCCCACGTGGAGCAGCACCTCCTTTCCTACATTGCAGCCATGGGCAAACCTCGGCACGTTAAAACCGATAATGCCCCGTCCTACAGCTCTAGGCAGCTGGCCACCTTCATGGCCACTTGGGATATTCAGCATACTTTTGGCGTTCCTTACAATCCGCAGGGGCAAGCAATTGTGGAACGGGTCAATCGGACGCTCAAGTCCTATATTGACAAACAAACAGAAAGTGGGGAGCCACCAGCCCTCCCCAAGTCACAGGCTCAGGCACAGCATTGTCTGAATAAGGTATTGTTTACGTACAATCACCTTAATGTTTTTTCGGATTGCACGCCACAGGAGAAGCACTTCCGCCGTTCGGAAGCTCTCCCGCGACCGATGGTCCGATACCGAGTGCCACCGGACCCTTCCTGGAGGGGCCCGGCGCCGCTCATAACCTGGGGGAGAGGGTATGCTGCAGTTATGTCTCCTACAGGTGTCGTTTGGATTCCAGCTCGGTGTGTCAAGCCTCACTTGGAACCACATGGCGTGGACCCAGGCCGACCCGAGTCCGGTCCCGGAGATGGAGGACCTCACCCTGACCGACAAGACCCGTCGGAGGAGACGGCCACCGACAGCGCCGAAGATCACCTGGGGGATGATCAAGGCCCTTTGCAGTGAGGCCGAGGACGCCCTCCAACGCGAGGAGAAGGAGCCGACACCGGAGAACCTCACGGCTGCCGTCTTCGCCCGAATTCACGCCAACACCATGGCAGCCATCATCATCCTGACCATCTCCCTACTTGTGGGGGGAGGCGTTCAGGCCACCCCACCTGGGGCCAGCGGCTTGATACCAGACGGAGACCTTTCCGCCCGCATGCATTATAACCTATGGGAAAGGTTGGCGGGTCTCGTCAACCAGTCCGATTTTTGCCTGAAGCAGGACATTGGTTCTGCCTCAATTCTGAGCACCTGTCTCATCCCAGTGTGCCACACTCTAGATGCGCACGCCAGGGATGGCGACTGGCTGCTGAAGAGGATTTTCGGACCGCACCTCCCTCCGAGTTTTGCAACCTATGCTCGCTGGGGGGATTGCGGTTCACCATGACTTTGCCGGCTGACGCAGCCACTCTTCACACTCCGCGAGTGGCGGCCAGCCCGAACTCTACTTGTGCTCGAATGGTCGGCTGCGCTGCAGCCGGCCGAACTCAGCGCCGCTGCTTCGATACCGGCAGCAGTAACTGGACTTGTGATAAACCAGAGACACTTGGTTCAATGTATGCCCATGTTACCTTACCATCTGGTTGGTTTTTTACATGTAATCAGTATACTTTTAACTACATTCCCGCAAATGTATCAGACTCCACATGTTGCCTAAGTCGTCTGACACTGTTACTCCCTACCAAGGATATGATCACCCCAAGCACAATTGTTTCAAATGTTTCAGCACCCATAAGGCACACTCGTACCACCCAGTTAGACAGCTCATGTGATAGCAGCTTTAGAGTTTTGAGTCCAGCCGAATATGTCTCGCTGGCAGTCAGCATAGTCGGCGTGCCAGCCTTAGCCGTCGGCAACGCTCGGAGGATTAGTCGATTGGCTTGCGGATTAGCCAAAGCCATCAACCACACCTCCTCGGCGATCACGCTGCTCAACCAGGAGCAGGCGGAGCTTCACCATGCCATACTTGACAATAGGGCGGCTATAGACTACCTCTTAATGCTACATCATTTGGGTTGCGAATCCTTCCATGGTATGTGTTGTTTCAACCTTACTGACAATTCCCGCAGAGTGCAGAATCAGCTCACAAATCTCCACACCATAGTCCAGGGCATCAGAGAGGGCTCTGCATGGGGAGACTGGTGGAGCTCATTGTGGAGCTGGATGTGGTCGTGGATTCCATGGGGGTGGCTTCAGACGGTACTTAAGGTGGTCGTGGGGGTGGTCCTGCTAGGCATAGCAGTCTGCTGCTTGGCGCAATGTGTCCCCTCACTGATATTGAAGTGCCGCCCCAAGAAGGAACCCCGAAGCGTCATTCCCGCTCAGCAGCTGATGCCTCTCCTACGCAGAGTCGCCAGTCAGGTCCTTAAATGAAATTAAAAGGGGAGATGTGGTTTCCCCATGCCCCAGTGGCATGGAACGGCCCGCGCAGAGGCCACTTCGGGGGAACGCTCCTTGAGCCGTGGGCTCTGCGGGCAGAGAAATTTAGCGGGGTGGATAAATGATAGGGTTTGAATCACCCAATTTCCTGACCTGACCAGCGGATCTGCTGAGAGAGCGAATAGCTAACCCAGTTACCCATTAGAATAATCACTCATCTCCAAGCTCAACTTTACCCCGGGTGTAAACAGATGCCATGTTTACCCCTGCCTAATCCCCAAACAATGGTGTTTTCCCCAGTCTGTGTTTGGCCAAGTTAACTAACTTCCCTCTGAGAGATTCCCAATTAACCCGAGCAAACAGGTGATGTGATTTCTGTCAGATGACTGTTTTTGCCACCGTTGCGCTTTTACTCCTATATATGATGATTCCTTTTTCCCAATAAACCACTGATCTCATCCTCCTCCATGCTGCCTCGTATCGTTTCTTGATCAGTCTCCTCCGGGACTTCCGGCCCTCTGCGGCCCCGATTCCTACACCCAAGAAGATGGGGAAAGGGTTCTTTGGCCCACATAGCTTTGTGCCCATTGCATCTACAATACCATCTAGCCATCTTATTTTTGGCCAACCCCTTCTTTTGTCCTCCACCTTTCCCAGCATCAAGGCCTTCTCAAGTGAATCCTCTCTTCTCATTTGATGTCCAAAGTACTTTAGCGTCATCTTTACTATTTTACCTTTAGTGAGCAGTCGTGGTTGATTTCTTCTAGGATCGACCTATTTCTAACACCACATTTCAAAGGCATCTATTTTTCTGCGCTCAGCTTTCCTAATGGTCCAGGTCTCACACCCATACATTACCACCGGGAATACCATTGCTTTGACTGCAATTTTTTGTTTGCAAGGTGATGCCTCTACTTTTAACTATGTTCCCCAGGTTTCTCATAGCTTGTTTCCCAAGCATCAGTCACCTTTTTATTTCACGGCTGCAATCACCATCTGCAGCGATCTTTGATCCTAAGAAAGTAAAATCTGCCAGTCGTATCCAACTCTAGGGTGCAATGCTTATCTCCATTTACAGCCAAAGAGCCAGTGCTGTCTCTGTTTGCAGACATTTTCATGGCCATGTGGCAGGCATGACTAGAGCCCAGCAAGTCACATGGCTATATTTGGCCATGCCCACAGATTTGGCCACACCCACAGAGGGGTGTGGCCAAAATTTTCCCTTATTTTCAAATTGAAAAGTTGACAGGTATGATGCAAAGGTGTCTGAATGTGTATTGCCCATAAAGTATTGTTTGGAGGTGTGCAGTAAGTCCATACTAGCATGTTTCACCTTCTTACACACGCATACAGGTGAAACTCGGAAAATTAGAATATCATGCAAATGTTCATTCAGTCCAGTAATGCAACTTAAAAGGTGAAACATATCATGCAAATGTTCATTCAGTCCAGTAATGCAACTTAAAAGGTGAAACAACTATATGAGATAAGACTCATTACATGCAAAGCAAGATAGTTCAAGCCTTACTTTGTTAAAATTTATTTATTTATTTATTTATTTGAACTTATATCCCGCCCTCTTGTCCTAGGGCAACTCAGGGCAGCGCACAATCACATCAAAATATTATAAAAATCCCATAAAACAGCAATAACAGATTCTTTGAAAACCATCCCATATAAATATTGATGCTTATTGCTTACAGTTTATGAAAACCCCAACTCCCCAATCTCATGTACCCCATAATCATCACATAATCTCATGTATGCTGTATGCCATGATCATCACAATTATAACGAATTAAGGCATGACATATTTCACTTTGCGTGTAGTGAGTCTATCTCATATATTTGTTTCACCTTTTAAGTAAAATGAACATTTGCACGATATTCTAATTTCCCGAGTTTCACCTGTATGTATGTCACATATTGGTTTGCAAACTACCATAAAAGCCCATTTCCTGTGACACCGTATAAACCATCTGGTCTTGAGGTGTGGCAAAAAATGCTGCTTACCTAGGGTTGCCATAATTCTTTCCCAACAAACCAGGACCATACCTGTCAGGTATCCTGGATTGGCTGGGATTTCCCGTATTTTCGCGCCGATTTTCGCCATTTCCCACCCAGAGCTGCCACTACCCTGTAATTTGGCAGTGGGGGGGGGGAAGTAGTTACTGCACATCCCTTCTGCGCAGGTCCTTTCTACGCATGTGTAGAACTCTTCTACACATGCGTAGAACCCTTCTACACATGCTTAGAAGGCTTCTATGCAGAAGGGGATGCATAGAAGCCTTCTACGCATGCATAGAAGTGAGCTGCGCAGAACAGTTCTACGCAGGTCCATTCTACGCATGCATAAAAGCCTTCTACGCATGCGTAAAAGCCTTCTATGCATGCGTAAAAGCCTTCTACGCATGCGTAGAAGTGAGCTGTGCAGAACAGTTCTGCACAGGTCCGTTCTACGCATGTGTAAAAGCCTTCTACGCATGCATAGAACAGACCTGCGCAGAAACATTCTGCGCAGGTCCCGTAATCTCTGGAGCTGTGCTTGACAGGTATGACCAGGACAGCCACGTGACATCATTGCATTCTTCAAACTGTGTATGTGTCAGATGGGGCTGTTGAGGAGACCTACTGGAGTGCCTTAGTCCTCCTCTTCTCCCCATGCTCCCCTCCTTTTCCTCATTCTCCTTTCAGAGACCTTCAATTTATCCCATCACCAAGCTGCCTGTCAGCTGGGAGGTGGGTTCAGCGAAGCCCCCCCCCCCATTGCTGGGGACCTCCACTTACCGATGATCAGGCCACGCTGATCAACCCAATCTCCGTCTTCAGCCTCCAAGCTGCTGTGGCTGCTGCTACAGATGCTGGCTGGTGCTTAAGTAGAGGCACCACTCTATGGCAGCAAAAAGAGGCGAGAATTTTTTTTCCAAACTAAGAGCATGCCCCTTGGTTTGAAACCTTGCAAATCTGGGACTTTTCAATGATTTTTACCAAACCGGCCAGGACAATCAAAATCTGGGAAATTCCTGGTTTTCCGGGACATATGGCAACCCTATGCTTACCTGAAAATTCTGTTGTGAAAGATATCTTATCATTTGGATAGAATCTGAGCACATCAACATGTGTGAATCAGGAGCAGAGTCTGAACGACAACCTTGATCTTCCCACTAACCTCCTAATGTTTACACATCACATGTTTTATTGTGTTTGTGAGGAGAGGTCCATATTGGATTTTAGAAGCTGTAAAAGCCTCACTTCACACAATTCAGCCTACAGTTAGCCAGAAGTAGAGAGTTGTAGCAACCGGAGCTTGAAAGAGGTGATTCCCCCACCTGCCCCCCAATTATAATCTCTGACGGCAACAAGACATACTTCTACAAGGTGCCAGCAGAATAAAGAGGCAAGTGACGAAAACAAAATTTATGGTATAGCATAGGATATATCCCATGATTCATGTTTGCTCTGAGCTTGGAATTTCACTATAAATGTTTTTTGACTAATAATAAAAGTTTTACTTTCCATTATACTTCAAATGAATGTGATCTATGAAATGTGTTCCAAATGTTCTTCTACAACTTCTCGTTCCTCAAACAATCTTTAGCCTTGAATGATGGGCACTCCTTATTTAAAATACAGAGGCTGCAGGGAATGAGCTTGCATGATGGTCCTCTTTGGAACAATCAGGGCTTGATTAGAACAACTTAATCAAGCCTGACAATTCACACAGAAATGTGAAGTGGTTTAATAAGTGAGCCACTTCTTGGTATAGGTAAACTAATCACTTGCCCTGCTCAGCAGGGATCAATCAGGGGAAGTGAAAAACATTTTTTACTGTTTAAGACCAAACCTTTTGGGCCATGGGCATACCTGTCAACCATCCCGATTTGGCCGGGAAAACCCCATAATTTGACGTCTATTGAAGTCATAACCTGCCCCCCGCTGCCAAAACCCCATAATTTGACAGCAGGGGAAAACATAAGAACATAAGAACATAAGAACAGCCTTGCTGGAACAGGCCACAGCCCATCCAGTCCAGCATTCTGTCTCACACAGTGGCTCACCATTTCCTTCAGGGTATTCCCAAGCAGATGCCTTCACCTGCTTAGGATTCCCTGGAAATGATATTGAGAGATATCCTGCCTATCTCTCCAACCCGGAGGTTGTCCTTAAGTATCCATAATTATAGCCATTGATACTCTTCTCCTCCATGAACTTGTCTAATCCTTTCTTAAAGCTGTCAAGACTGACAGCTGTCACCACTTCTTCTGGCAGGGAGTTCCATAGACCAGTAATCCTCTGGGTGAAAAAGTACTTTCTCTTATTTGTTTGAGAACTAGTACCCAAAAGTTTCATGGAGTGTCCCCTAGTTCTAGTATTATGCGATAGGGAAAACAGTTTTTCCTTATCTACTTTGTCCACACCGTGCATGATTTTATAAACTTCAATCAGGTCACCTCTTAGACGTCGTCGTTCAAGAGTGAAGAGGCCCAACCGTTGCAGCCTCAGATGGTAAGGAAGGTGTTCCAGTCCCCTAATCATTCTGGTTGCCCTCCTCTGCACTTTTTCCAGCTCCATAACATCCTTCTGGAGGTATGGCGACCAGAACTGTACACAGTATTCCAGATGGGGCCTCACCATAGATTTATAAAGAGGCAAAATGACACTTGCTGACTTATTTTCTATACCCTTCTTAATGATCCCTAGCATTGAGTTTGCTTTTTTCACTGCTGAGGCACACTGGGTTGACACCTTCATTGAGTTGTCCACCAGGACACCAAGGTCCCTTTCCTGGTTTGTCTCAGAGAGTTCAGACCCCATCAGTTTATAAATGTAATTGGGGTTCTTTGCCCCAACATGCATCACTCTGCACTTACTAATGTTGAAACTCATTTGCCACTGTTTTGCCCACTCCCCCAGTGTCGAGAGATCCCTCTGGAGCTCCTCACAATCTCTCACAGTTTTCACTACCCTGTATAATTTAGTGTCGTCAGCAAATTTGGCTACCTTGCTTTTTACTCCTACCTCTAGATCATTTATGAAGAGGTTGAAAAGCAGGGGTCCCAGTACTGAACCTTGGGGAACCCCACTCTTTACTTCCCTCCACTTGGAGAAGTGTCCATTTAGTGCTACCCTCTGTTTCCTGTCCCTTAGCCAGTTGCTGATCCAGGACAAGACCTGTCCCTTTATTCCATGACTGGTAAGTTTATTCAAGAGCCTTTGGTGTGGGACCTTGTCAAAAGCCTTCTGAAAGTGCTCCAAACATTCCAATGCGCTTTCCGCGCATGCGTGGAAGCACTACGCCACCTGCGCAGCCCCTACGCAAGCAACATAGTGCTTTCCGCACATGCGTGGAAGGGTTTTACCCCTTCCACGCATGCGCGGAAGCGCTACACCACTTGCGTAGGGGCTGCGCAAGCGGCATAGCACTTCTGCGCATGCCTGGAAGGGGTAAAACCCTTCCACGCATGCGTGGAAAGAGACCTGTGCACAAGCGATGTGCGCAGGTCCTGTTTTTCCAGAGCTGCAGGTTGACAGGTATGGCCATGGGTTGGTCATGTGGTTGAGCGGGTCAGTCACATGGTTCCTCCCACCATAAGCAAAAGTTAAATGCGCCCACGCATGTACAAAATGCTGCCATAAATGCACCCATGGCTGTTGTAAACCTGTTTACAACAGCCACATTGTATTTAGGGCAGCGGTATGTGTAGGCTGTAGCTTGGGAACCCCTGGTTTAAGACTATAGCTGATGTGCAACATTAGGTATAATTAAAATATTTTCTTTGCCTCGCTGTCCCAGAGTGCCCAAAGAAAATCCTGGAAAGGGTTGCCGTAAGACATGATTGACTTGATAGGATGCAATTATTATTATTACAAGCACATTTTCTACATATTTTTAGAAAGTGACTCTTAGTGGGTATTTTGAAACATTTTAGAGGCATTTTGAGTGGACAGTTCCATTTTTAATGTCAACTAGGAAGAAAAAACCCAAGAAGAATCATAATTAGTTACTAGAATTTTATTTAATGCATTATTATGGGGCATGGTTATTTTAGCAAAAGGATCTCACAGTAGTGTCATTCAGGTTGCCAGCTCTTGTGACCCTATGGCTGCCTTAATCTCTCCACATTTAGCTGAGCTGACCTCTGGTGATCAAATACAGTGAACCCCTGCTTTAAGGAATTAATCCATTCTGTGGGGTTTTCCTTATAGCGATTTTTCCTTGAAGTGAAGTGCAGTTTCCCATTGTATAAACATGACAAAAAAATTCCAAAATGCACTTTATAATGAGTTTTGAACAGAAAAAAATTGGTTTATTTGGCTTATTTCTGGAGTTGGGAACATTACATTGGTTTTCAATGCATTCGTATGGGAAACTGTACTGTGGGCCCTCTAGCAGCCAGCTCTGGTAATTACCCGCCAGTCAGCTGTACCCCCCCCCCCCAGTACCACCCTGCCGCTTCTAAGCTGCCAAAAAGCAGCAAAAAGCTGAAGAAAAATTCAGCTGTTTGGAATGTCCTAGCCATACCTGGGCAATTTAAAACCTAGTGGTTTTGATACTTCTGGGTTTTGTGGTTGATTGGACTTCAATTCCCAGAGGAAGTTGCCCAGGCACAACGAGGACACGACAGAGGATTCCAAAAATGGAGTGTACCTGCTCCAAACATTCCAAGCAGCTAAAAAAAATGGCGTGAATGCATCTGTCGCTGTGCACCAAACACTGGGAGCAACCACAGCTGAGTCTGCTGTCGGGAAACCCCCAGAAAACCTGTCCGTAAAGTGATTTTTTTCCTTTGCAGCAGACCATCATTTCCTATGGATTTATTTTCCTGAAGCAAGTTTTCTGGTAAGCAAGCCATCTGTAAAGCCAGGCCTGTGCTGGCCTGGTGGGATACCGGGACTTGTTGCTGCGTGCCCCTACTTATAACTTAAAGGACCATGCCACCTCAGCAGTTTCCGCTTCCACTTTGGCTACTCTCGCCAGGCTCCCCTCCACCCTGTGGGAGAAAGTCCAAAGCACTTCTGCAGCGGTGCGGAGATAATAGGCTTGGATTTTTTTAAAATGAAATTATTAGGGGGTGGAGCTAAGATGGCGACCTGAGCACAAGTGTCTTCTTGTCACAGTTTGAATGGTGAGCCACAAATGTGGGAAAAAGTGGAGTTGAGTTGCTAAATTTATAGTTGTGGTGACTGGTTTGTGATCAAGATCATGGTCACTAACCTTGATGAAGCAGAGGATTTTTCTGAAATGAAGTAAAGAGAAGGAAAGTGAGCGATAGAGATCCAGACCATACTGGAGCTGAGACTGAGACCAAGCGAGGCTGAGCTGTTTGGAAACTGAAACAGCAGTGTGAGCATTCTGGAGAGGAGAAGGGCGGACGGGAAAACAGATTGGAAGGGTGTGCGGAAATCGTGGCGAGGAATAAGGGAGTGGAGTTGGATTGAACCCCTTCAGAGCAAGTTTGGAGTTTGCCCCGAGTGAATTTCAAGTGTCTGTCTTGTGAGAGATCAGAGTCAGAGCCTCAGATGTAAGCGGCAAGTGGCATGCGATCTTTCCAGCTGAAGAACAAAACTGATCCGAGACCTTCTATAAGTGGCTGAGGAATTAAAGTGTGGAGTTTTGTTGGAAGCTGCCTTGTGGGACTGCGAACAATTGAAGTGAGTAAAGCAAGTGGAGATTGGGAGGCAACAGATCCTTCTCAGGGAGATTGAAAGTGAACCCCGATTAGGTCTAGGAGCCCCCGAACCAGAGCTTGTGAAAGAAGCTTGCGATCCCACGGAGAGAGAGGGCTTACAAAAAGGACAGAGATCTCAGAACTGTAGCGCAATGTCTTAGAGATCATGTGCTTGCCTGGAGTTTGTTTTCTTTTTTCATTCCCTGACTGTTTGAATCTGTCTGACATTGTCTGATACAGCTTGACTTTATTTACCATATAAAAGCTCAAGAACTGACAGGAATAAAGAGGGAGAACTTTGGGAAAGAAGTGAAGGAGGTAAAAAGTGGAAGTGAGGTTTTCTCTTTCTTTTTTCTCACTGATCCTCCCCCTCATTTTGGATTTTAGCCCCAGACTGAGCTTTTAATTATATTCATACAGGACTGACTGCTTTTTCTTCCCCATCTAACTCTTTGTGCCCGCTTTGCGCCCCGCTTTGTGCATTGGATTCTCTGTGAGTTCCCTCGTGTGATTGACTCTTCAGGTGTTGCTGATTAAGTCCATAATGATGACGGGAGTCTGAGTGCTGTGCCTAGCTAGAGACATCATTGGACTGCAGCCAAGGAACTGCCTATCTACACAACTGTCCTTGAAAGGAGATAATGTTGCTTCTATAAAGTGAACTTGTAGCAAAGAAGCAGAAAGTATTTTTTTAAAAAATCTTTAGCAAGGTTTTGATTGTAACAAAGCTTCATAAGATTTGTGTAATAATTTAAAAGCTGATTACCTTAATTATCTTAATTATTCTGTGATTATTATTTCATCACTTTTCTGATTTGTTTTTTAATTCATTTATTTAATTAAATTCATTGTTAAGTGTCATAACATATATAGGAGAAGCTTTTGCTGATTGTTATAAGTTTTGTTATTTGAATTTCTCCCCCATTACAGTATAGTATATAGTTATTTTTTTCAAATTACTGGGTGGTGGTGGTGATCAGCTTTATAAAGAGTTGATATTGTAGTGTTATTAGAACTGTATAAATAATTAAGTATTATTGAATGAGTCTGAAAGGGAGAGGAAAAAAGGTGGTGCAAGACCAAGATATAGATCCTGTTTGGACAAGAATAGGTAGATTGATGAGAACGGAAATTGAAGAAAGGCCCAGAAGAAGATCCCTTCAGGACGAGATTGCTGAGATAGAACATCTTGAGAAGTTAAGAGCGGAAGTAGAAAAACGAAGGAGACGACAAAAAGAGCAACAAAAACAAGAAGAACAGCAGCAACAGGTACACCATTTAGAGGAAGAACAACATTTACAGCAACAAAATATGAATGAACCAGAAAGCAGTCAAGGGGCTATAAAGAAGAAAGTGGTTAAAAAATGGCTGAAGGCCAAATAACTAGTGGATTATCAAATGAGAAGAATGAACAAGAAATTTGTGAGGGGCAGGAGGCAACAGGCCAGAATGGAGCCTCAGGTGTTAAAGTGACTGACTCAAGAGGGAGTATAGAAATGAGGTTGGACAAATTGGAGAATTTTTTACAAGCAAAATTTCAGACAATGTTGGAACAGCGCACGCATGATAATCAGAATTTCATCAAAATGCAGCAAGAAAGTCTTGAGAACTTTCAACAAAAATGTTGTTAATGGTCAAGGGTATGTTGGAAGCAACGCAGGTAGACACAACAAAAATTATGAATGAAGTATCAGAGTTAAAAGAAGGTATATGAACATTAAAGAAGTTGAGACATTGACAAAGGAAGTTCAGGAAGTTCAAGAAAAGGCAAAAGAAAGAGAAAGTTGGATGATCAAGGAAAAAGATTAGAGTTCCTAGAGGAGCAAGCAAGAAAGCGAAATTTGATAATTAGAAATATCTCGGAGAAGGTACCGGATCAGCTGAAGTTTAGAATCCTGAGTTGGTTGAATGATCTGAAACTAAGGAAGTTTGATAATGAAGATATAGTGAGTGTTTTTAGATTAGGATCTAAAAAGTCAATAATTGGTAATAGAAATGTGCTTGTAAAGTTTATAAATGAAGGAATTAAGACAAGTGTGATGCAGCACATAAAGAAAAATGGTGCAACTGTTTTAAAGCTAGATGGGGATTCTATTGAAGTCTTCAATGATATTTCAATGGAGGAAAGAGTATGGAGGACTCAAATTAAACCACTCACAAAGAAATTAAGGGGAAAAGGAATTGAGTATCACTGGATGTTTTTTTTAAAAAAAATGAAATTTACCAACTTAGGGAAAACATTTGTAATAAGAGAAGGATTGTTTGTTCTAGATGTCCTGGTTGAAGCAAAAACCATAGAGAATAATAATAAAGAGTGGGAGGATCTCAAAGAAGCTTTGATAATAGCTAGAATATATACAACTCACTCCAAAGAAACTGAAGAATAAAGTAGTAGAGAATGTGGCAGAAATATTAACTAACAAAAGGTTAGGGGACACTGAAGACATGACACGTAATGTATAAGAATTCTCACTTACTCCATTCCCCCCTCCCCTCCTTGATTTTCAGGGGTGAATCTTTTCTTTGTATGGAAAAGGTGGGGAGGGTAAAGAATTTGTTTTTTTCATGTATTCTTTGTTATGTTTTTTCTGTGTTGTCTTATATGTGGGAAAAGGGATGAATTGTTTGTAGTAGTACACGCACCCTGTTGAGACTAAGTAGAGAAATTTGTTTGTTTAAACATGAAGAGTATTAAAATACTTTCGTGGAATGTGAAAGGCACTGGTAATCAATTAAAGAGAAAATGTTTAGAATTGGCCATTAAAAAAGATAAACCCGACATAATTTTTTTGCAAGAGACCCATCAAAAAACAGATAATGTTAATAATATATAATTGGGGTGGATTGATTTGTATGAGAAGTCTTTTGGGAGTTCTAAAGCAAGGGGGTGGCAATATTAATTTCAAAAAGGGTTGGTTTTACAAAGATTGACAGTATAGTTGACTCACAGGGAAGGTACCTCACTGTAAATGGTTTAATTGATAATGTGGAAATAACGTTTGTAAATGTATATGCCCCAAATGAAAAGCAAGGAGAATTTTTAGAAAATCTGCATCAAATTTTGGAGAAAAGGAAATTAGGAAGAATAATAGTTGCAGGCGATTTTAACCTTATTAGTTCTGAACAGGACACTACAAGTACGAAAAGACAAATAAGTGCAACTAAAAAAATTATGGGTTTGTGGATCAGGAAGCTAGGACTTAAGGATGTATGGAGAGAAATTAAAGGACAAAAAGAAGGTTACACTTTTTATTCTCAAGTACATAATTTCTATTCAAGAATTTATTATGTATTGATGTCAGAAAATTTGATTGGTAAAACAGAAAATATTGAAATTGGTGTAATAAAGGAGTCAGATCATGCAAAAATAATTGTTGAACTCAAATTAGAAAGTGAAATTATTAGAAACATTAATTGGAAGTATGATGAAAAGCTATTTAAAGACCAAAAAATTAAAGATATGGTGATAAAAAACTGGGAGGAAAATTGGAGACTAAATGATACAAATGATGTTTCAGATGAAGTGCTATGGGATTTCGATGAAGGCAATGCTAAGGGGGGATTGTATTAAGTTATCTCGGAATAAAAATAGACAGTTAAGAGAAAAGCAAAAGAAATTAGAAGATGAAATCAAGCATCTCCAGGAGGAACATGCGAAAACTAAAAATAAAGATATATTGGAAAAATTACAAAGACTTAAAACGGAATCAATAGGAAAAGATATTGAAATAGTTAAAAGAAATTTAATATATTTAAAAAGGGAATATTTTGAATTCAGTAACAAGAATTTGAGGATGTTGGCAAGAGCAGCAGAGAATAAAAAAGAAAGAAGGGAGATAGATACTCTGATAGACAACTCTGGAAAAAGGTGTAATAAGATTAAGGATAAAATTAAAATAGTGAAAGAGTTTTATCAAGATTTATATACGGATAAAAATATTGAAAAAGGGAAATTACAACAATATATCAATAATTGGGCTAAAGTAAAAGTAGATTTGAAACATATAAAATATATGGAAGAAAAAATAACAGAGAAAGAAATTATTGATGTTATTGAAAAATTGAATATTGGAAAGGCCCTGGGAGAGGATGGGATTCCAGGGGAATTTTATAAAGAATTTAAAGAGGTAGTGGTGCCTAGGTTAATGAGAATATTTAATCATGTTATGGATGGAGGAAATATACCACCCTCATGGTACAGATCTATTATAACTCTAATTCCCAAACCTGGTAAAAATTTAGAAGGATAGAATCATATAGACCAATAGCACTTATAAATCAGGATGTGAAAGTATTTACAGCAGTTTTAACCAATAGCCTGAATAAGTTTATGAATAAATATATCAAAGATGATCAAGTGGGATTCATGAAAGGTAGAAACATGTCAGATCTAATGAGAAGGGTTCTGGATCTTATAAGCAGTGCTCAGCAAAATAAACAAAAAGTGGGGATATTATCTCTTGATATATTTAAAGCCTTCGACTCACTCCAATGGATTTCAATAAAAAATATAATCGATAGTTATGGATTTGAGATAAAGTTTAAAGGAGTGATTGATCAATTATACTCAAAGGGTACAGCTAAAGTGAAAATAAATGACACAACTACAGATGATATTCAATTGGGTGCAGGGACTAGACAATGCTATCTCCCATGCTTTTTATTATGGCAATGGAGTTGCTAGCCAATGCAATAAGAGAAGATAATGAATTAGATGGGGTGGAGGGAGTTAAAATCAATCTATATGCAGATGACACACTAATTACCATTAAAAATCCTCAAAAATCTCTAGCCCTGATTCAGCAACATCTTAGTGAATTTCAGGATGCAACGGGTTAATTGGGACAAGTCCTAGGCACTGTTTTTCAATAAAAAAGAAGAAGAGTTGGAAAGAATTAGGAATACGTTTAAAATATAAATTAAAAATAATATTACGTATTTGTGGATAAACATTACAAAAAAGTTTGAAGACTTAAAGAAAATGAATTATGATAAAATAGAAGTGGAATTGATAGAAAAAAATACGGCAATATACAAAATGGAATTTATCTTGGTTCGGACGAATAGCACTTTGTAAGATGAAGTTGTTGCCTGGGTTGAACTTTTTGTTTGATAACTTACAAATTCAAATTAGGGAGAAAGAGTTAAAAAAAATCAGACTCTTATCAAAGGAAAGAGAGCAAGAATTCCAAAACTTCTCCGGTATACTCCGCAGAAGTTAGGTGGGTTAGGAATACCAAATATTAAAAATTATTATATAGCATTTAAATTAAGGAGTATTTGCAAATTATTAATGAGGGAAGAAATTATATGGGAAAGGATAGAAATGCATGAATTATTAAATGTGGGAAAGGCAATTTTTCTAGATAGAACTAAGAGCTTAAGTAATTTGAAAAATAAACTGCTAAAGGAGTTATTACATACATGGTCAACTCTGAAGAGAAAATTAGCTCCTGGTCTATCACCAATTATCGAATTGAAAGATGTGAAATCATTCCCAATAAATGTAGATAAAAAATAGAAGAAATTTTAGTAAGAAATGATGTGCTTTTGTTAAAAAAATTGGTTAGAAAAATGTAAGGACGAGGTGAAAAAATCAGATTTATTTAGGCAATTAAATTTAAATTGGTTACAAATGATTAGGGTAAGTAATTGGAATAAAAAGTATTTAGGAGAATTTAGCCCAAAAAGAAATAGGACATCATTTGAGGACATGATATATAAGTTAAGAACGGGCCATATATAAATTATATTATTAATTATTAAATTAATTATTAAATCAGGATTATAAAGCATAGGATGTACTGAGGATAGATTGGGAACAGGATTTAGGAATTAAAATCGATAAGCCAAAATGGTCAAACATGTGGAGAAAAGAATAATGAGAATACTATCCGTCAGGGTAAAAGAGCACAATTACAAACTCCTGTGGAAATGGTATCTGACACCGGTCTGTTTAAGTCAAATGGATAATACAAAGTCGCAATTTTGTTGGAGATGTAAAAATGCTCTGGGCTTTTATTCTCATATGTGGTGGTACTGTGGAATTATAAGACAATTTTGAACAAAAGTTGAAAATGAAATCAAAAAAATCTTTGATATAGATATTAAACTGAATGCATGTATGGTCCTGTTAACAGATGTTGATGATGTTAGAATGGATAAGTATAAAAAAGAGTTATTATCTATAATATTAACAATAGCAAGACAATGCATTGCCCAAAACTGGAAGGAAGAAAAAATGCTTAAAATTGAAGAGTGGTATAATGAAATGTGGACGATTGCACTTAATGATAAACTTACTTCAGAACTACATTTAAAAAAGGGAATGATTAAAGAAAATAAATTTTATGAGATCTGGAAATATTCTTTGGAATATACATTAAATAAGGGCTAAGGAGGAAAACCAATGCCTGATCAACTTGGTTTTTGGAAATAAAGTAGGAAACAAAGAATATACTTAGTCTATAGGGCATTGTAAATATCACTGGGTGTTATGTATTTGTTTATGTGTTCATTTATGTTGATATACTGATGTATTTGATGTAATGTTTATTTTTGTTATTAGAATTGTAATAAATAATTTTTTAAAAAATAAAAAAATAAAAAAATAAAAAAATGAAATTATTATTATTATTATTATTATTATTATTATTATTATTATTATTATTATTATTATTATTATTATTATTTCCACAGCACTGCCAAAGCTCTTTGGACTTTCTCCCACAGGGCAGAGGGGAGCCTGGTGAGAGGAGCCAAAGCAGGAGCGGAAACTACTGAGGGGGTGTGGCCCTTTAAGTTATAAGTAGCAGCGGGTGGTGACATATCCCGGTAGCCTGCTGAGCCAGCACAGGCCTGCGTAAAGCAGGGGTTCACTGTATCCCGGAGTCTACTGAAAGCCTGTCCAGCAAGATAGAACCTGCCAGAGCATACACTCCACTGGCATAGCCTTCCAGGCCTGTTACCACTTCTGCACCAACTTTGAGGTAGTGGAGTAGACTTTGCAGAAGAGTTCAGTTGATTTTCAGTAAAAGCGATGACAAATGGATATCGGATATTGGATGGGGCATGGTTGCAAGAATAACACAATGTAACATTTATCTATGCACCAATTATACTACTCCTTAACTCTAAGCAGAAATACTCCTTTTTAAGCATCCTCATTGTAACCTTTGTCTCTTGATATATTTTAAGTACCCTCATTTTAACTTCTGTCCCTCTTGCTGTTCTATGCTGGTTCTTGGACCATAATAAAGATTTGATATGTGGCTTGTAATTGGGAGAAGGCCTCACTAAAAATTTGGGAAAGACTTCCCCTTTTTGTATCTATATATGGCAGAGAAAATAATGACAACTTTTTATATTCTTTCTATTCATTTAGGACACAAATCTTTGCTTATGTGGTGTGATACTTTTCTATTTATAACATACTTACCATTCTGACTGCCTGGAGTCCATCAGAAATACTACAGGATTTTATTTCTTGGGAAAACAATATGGCCAATTTGCTTGAGAAATCCTTCATTTTTCTTCTCTTCAGTACTCTGCTCAGTATTTTTCTCCTTCAGATATTTCCCACCTGGAAAACAGAAATGATAGGTAAGTGTCATTCCGTAACCAGATACCAATACAGCAATGTAATTGATTTCTAATAAAATATTTGTAAAATATATGTAAAAGCAAAAAAATGCATGATGTCTATGGCTTTGAGGAATTGTGTAGCATCTGCATTTCTTATGATAGAGAGATAGATACTTCCAATCAAATCAGAAACAGGGGAAGGAAATACATAGTCAATGTACAGGTATACATTTTGGTAAATCCTTTGAGCTCCTGGACAAGCATGCATGGAACTTATATACTGAACAAGAACAGTGGGAGGTAGATCCAGGAATACCATACAAATTTTGTGAACTTTAGAAAAGTTCCTTTGTTCAATCATAGACTCCAGAATTTCCCATAATGGTGAGAGACTCAGAGAGAATCTTGCAATCTTTTTGTGAGGTGGTCAATAATACATTTCAGCAAAGAACACAACCCCAGTCTACTTTACATAACTCCTTGCTGGTCTTGGAGACTATTTGTTCAAAGATTTGCGCTAATGAAGAGAGTAGGGTCATCAGGTCTCAGAGCACCTACTGAAGCCTCAAGGGACTGCTGTATTTATATAAATCTCATATACATTGGTGTATTTCTTCAGCTGGATTCTAGCCAATATAATTAAAATGCAATAGTTAAACTATGCTGTGATACTAGACTACAGACAGAGAGACAATATGTGAGAGCTAGCAGTTCCAGAGGAGGGCCCATCTAATTTTGTCCATGTGGTGCCTTTAAAGACTGAACATACACATACACAGCTGGTGCCAAAGGTCCCTGTCACAGCACAAAGATGTTTGTATGTGTCAAGATCAACCCCATCATTAGCTTGTGTGATACAGTTGCTTCAAATAGGAGAGCACTGGTGTAGCAAAGGCACCACTCCCCATCGTTACTGCCATTGCCTGACAAGAGAGCTTTTGTTATGGAAAGGTTTCCAGAGCGCATCATTTCTCTAAAGAAAAGGGAACTGGTTCTAGCACCTCCAGAAGAGCCGGCTTCACACATCTCCTGTGGCTTCTGGACATGGATTCTACATACAGGTATGATGGGAATGGTGAACAGGGAAATTGCCTCTTTCCCACCATTCCTGGGAAAAGGGGAAACCACAACCAGGCATTATTGCAGGAGGCAGTAACTCTACATAGAGTGAGGTCTATAGAGGAAGTGAAGGAGGAGTCAGGGATCTAAGCAAAGACACAGACGTTGGTACTTCCCAAGCCTGGCAGAGCAGCCTGGACGACTCCTCTTCCTCAGCCAGTTGTGTCACTGTTTCGGGATGCCAAGGCCACTTATTCAATGTTGTCCTTGTCACCTTCTCTTTTTCTACATTCCAATTACCCTAACATTGGGGCGGTTCCTGCTGACACCACCAGTGATGCAGTGCAAATTTTTTAATACCTACTATGTGAGCTGGCCAAATCTGTGGGCAGGGCCAAATCTGTGGGTATGGCCAAACATCCTGCATTATGGGCTATGGAGGTGAGTGTGGCCAACCAAGTGGGTGTGGCCTGGGGGAATTTCCACTACCAGTTCTGCAGAACCTGACAGAACCTGCCGCAGTACATCACTGGACACCACTGACAACAGCAATGTCTTTTGTTGCAGGTGATGGGAGCCCCATTTTTAGTGCCATACATGGAGAGTTTGGCTAGCTAGCTGTGTTTCTGCAGAAATGTGCATACAATGGGGACTGTAGAAGCCACATCTTGAAATATGTGGAGGGACCAACTGTAGAATTTTAGCATCAACAATGATAGCTTGCACCACATGAGCTCTGCTTTCTTCCCATACTGTGCATGTTCCTTTCTGCGACATCATAAGTAACAGGAAATAAACTAGTAGTCTAGTATCACAGCATAGTTTAACTATTGCATTTTAATTATATTGGCTAGAATCCAGCTGAAGAAATACACCAATGTATATGAGATTTATGCATAAGTAGTAACATTCTGGTCATTGTTTTATTTTTCCATTATATGGTTTGTTGCCTTTAATATTTTCCTATAGAAAAGTGACATGAAATGCTTTAAAATAAATACAAACATTACTAACAGTAGGGAAAAAAAAGAAACCCACAATTTGCATCACACAAATTCCATAAATCGTGTATTAACTTCCAGTATCATTTTGATGCCATATTTTGAAGATGATTAGCTGAAAGGGCTGTGAACCTAGAAGCACCTTGATCTTTGCCTGCCAGAAGCTTTTGACTTGTAGGTCAGATGAGTAACTACTGTAGAGCATTAATTTGTAGTGTAGTTCTTTTTGGAGGAGAGGAACACATTTGCAGGCTAATGTACACTCAAGCACTACCTCCATTACTCCCAATCCATTCACTTTGCCCTGAATTAGAATCAAGTGAACTAAAGCCATCACATTAATTATAATGTTCCACTCTCCTCATATAGTTACACATACACATGCTTGTATAGTGTGGTGATGAGGCTGGGGGATCAGTGTGAGTGGAACACAGGAGGGACCCTGTTCCTATTCCTCCTCCAGTGAAGATAACATTGAATCATAATTTAAAAACCTATTGTATTCATACCTTTAAAAATCTATTTATCATAGAACCAAATAAACAAGCAAGTTTTTATAAGGTCATTTTTTAAATTTCAGATCTTGAAGAGGGTTGGCTGAAAAGGCAGAGTGACCGTAAAGACATCCTGAATTCCACCTGTCTGAACAAGACTTCCTCAAGATCACAATGGAAACTAAATTACACAGTTGCAAGGCAGCTCTTTGTGGAGGAGAGTCATAAGTTTATCTATTGCGAAGTACCAAAAGTTGGTTGCTCCAACTGGAAGAAAATCATCCTGCTCCTCTCTCTCAACCTGAGCAGGGATACTGTTGAAGTAAACCATCATATGATTCACAGAACAAATATTATAAAGAAGTTGAGTTTTTACTCTTCCGCAAGGCAAGCAGAACTTCTCAACAAATACACAAAAGTGATATTCACCAGACATCCCCTTGAAAGACTGGTCTCTGCTTATAGAGACAAGATGTTGCACAATGAGCCCTATTATAGTACTGTAGTGGCAAATGAGATTAAGGCATTCTCCAAGAAGAAGCAAAATACTACAGAAAAAGTGACCTTCCAAGATTTTATAAATTATGTCATATCAAGAAATCCCATGGATTTGGACACACACTGGAAGCCAATGCATTTGCTCTGTGATCCCTGTCACATTCATTATGACATTATGGGGAAGTTTGAGACACTGGTTCAAGATGTTGACCATGTTCTCAGGAGAATTGGAGCCCCAGCAAGTCTCCACTATCCAAATAGCAAGACATACAGTGGAGAGAAACGAACAGAAACAAGTATCACCCTAAAGTATCTGAAGGAACTAAGTCAGGACCAAATGCAGAAACTCCATGATTTGTACCAGGCAGATTCATCTGTATTTAACTATTCTTTAACCTTAAAACCAGAAACGCTCGTGTAAGGTTCCATTGCACTGCCTATCTGTGGGTTTCCTTAAACTGAGGATAAGATAGATCTTGGTTGCCAGAGACAGAGCAGTTCAGTGACAGGGCTATGTCTCTGAGATTTCTTTCTTAAGGAGGCTAACGGTGCCTTTATGTTTATCATTTGGATTCTATGCACAGACTCTCCATTCAATTACCAATTAATTTTCATCAACTGTTTTACTTTCCTGCTTTTGAATATGAATAACATATATTATCTTTTGGAGAAGTACTATAGCAATCAAAAAATATGGGAAAAATCATATGATAATGTGTATGTCTCACGAGTAGAGAGAGTACATAGATATTAATGTTACGTATGTTGTTTATTTTTAATTTTTATTTGTAATCTTGTTATTATAATTTAAAAATAAATAAATTAGAAGAAACACTATAGTGTGGTTAATAAATATGATTGCCAAATTTTGCCTATTATTGGACACTATCAAGAGCCATTTACTTAAAGAGTACCAGATTTGTCTTCTGCGAAACCTGTATGCGGGTCAAAAAGTGACAGTTAGAACCGGATACGGAGCAACTGATTGGTTTACAATAGGAAAAGGAGTGCGACAAGGCTGTATATTGTCACCCCACTTATTTAACTTGTATACAGATTACATCATGCACGATGCAGAGGTGGATGAAGCACATGCTGGAATTAAGATTGCTGGGAGAAATAGCAACAACCTGAGATACGCAGGTGACATTACCCTAATGGCAGAAAGTGAAGAAGACCTAAAGAGCCTCTTGATGAGGGTGAAAGAGGCGAGTGCAAAAGCTGGCTTGAAACTCAACATCAAGAAACCAAGATCATTGTATCTGTCCCCATCACTCCCTGGCAAATAGAAGGGGAAGAAATTGAATCAGTGACAGACTTCACCTTCTTGAGATCTAAGATCACTGCAGATGGTGACTGCAGCCATGAAATAAAAATATGCTTACTCCTTGGGAGGCAAGCCATGGAAAACCTAGGCAGCACAATAAAATGTAGAGACCTTAACCTGCTGACAGAAGTCAACATAGTTAAAGTGATGGTCTTCCCAGTAGTAATGTATGGCAGTGAGAGCTGGAACATAAGGAAGGCTGAGCACAGAAGAATAGACACTTTCTAACTGTAGTGCTGGAGAAGATTTTTGAGAGTCCCTTGGACTGCAAGGAGATCAAATTAGTCAATCCTAAAGGAAATCAACCCTGACTGCTCCTTGGAAAGACAAATACTGTACTGAAGCTGAAGCTCAAGTACTTTGGCCATCAAATGAGAAGAGAGGACTCACTAGAGAAGGCCCTGATGCTAGGAAAGATCAAAGGCAAAGGAGAATGGGCAGCAGAGGATGAGATGGCTAGATGGCACCGTTGACAAGTGGGTATAGACTACAGAGGATGGTGGATGACAGAGGAGCCTGGCATGCAGCAATCCATGGGATCGCAAAGGATCAGACTCAACTGTGCAACTGAACAACAATCAAGAGCATTTGGGGCAGCTAACAACAGATCTTTCATAGTCTTTCACTGAAAGGTATTGAGTGCACTGCCATAAGTATGAAACAGTCTGTGCTTCTCCACATTCATAAGCGACTCTGTCAGCACAACTCCACCCCGACCCCATTTTCTTAGGCTTTGTTTTTGCCAACTCAAGTATATAAATGTCTTCCAAGTAACCCAGGTTTCCATATGATGGGAGGCCAGATTTCTCAAAGGTTCCATCCATTTTAATAGGTTATTCTACTTTCCATATTAGAGTCCTAGCATTTTCTGCAGCTCCTTGAAGAATCACAAATATTCAAGGGGGGATGGGGTTTGACTCTCCTTGATTTGAAACTGAGATGGTATACAAAATTGGATGCTCATTTTATGTAGGTGCTTTGAGTCCTTCCTTTTTAGCTACTACCTCTTTTCATACTTTCCTAGTTGAAATGCCTGCTAGCTTACTGATTTTAACAATAGAGGTTGGCTTCTGGCATAATGTAATGATTTAATCCCTATTAAAATCCTTGACCTGAAATAATGTGCTTGAACTTGGCAGTCCCTGATGTAACATTATGTCTTTTAATATGCCTTTTATCAGCTGCAATGGATTGCGTAACTCCACCCATATCTGGATGGGAAATACCTGACAACATTGATCTATACATTGTTAATCTTTAAATGAGTGGTGGGCATCAGCAGGTTCATACCAGTTCGCCATCCAAGTTTTGAAATAAAGTAGTCCTAATTCGGGTGCAATGCAAGGCTTTCCCCTGGCCACACCCAACATACCATGCCCACAGTGTAGTAGTAAAAACTTAGGGGGGCCCACCTGTAGGAATCGGGGCCGCTGAGGGCCGTAGGTCCCGGAGGAGACTGATCAAAGAACGATACGAGGCAGTATGGAGGAGGATAAGATCAGTCCTTTATTGAGGAAAAGGCATAACCATTTATAGATCAGAAGGCAAGGTAGAAAAAACCATCACCCGACAGTAAATCACATCACCTATTTACTCAGGTTAATTGGGAATTTCTCTAGGGGAAGTTAATTAGTGCGGGCAAACATTGACTGGGAAAACACCATTGTTTTGGGTTTAGGAGCTGGGTAAATATGGCCACTATATGCGCCAGGGATTTACGCTAAGCTCGGAGATGAATGTTTGCCTAATTATGTTACAGGAGTTAGCGATCTGCTTACTTGGCAGAGTCTTAGGTCAGGTCAAGGAATTGGGTGAATCAAACCCTATAATTTATCCACCCCCCTTAATTTGGGTGCTCGCAGAGCTCACGGGCCAGGGAGCCTTTCTCCCGAAGTGGCCTCTGCCGGGCCGTTCCGTGCCCATGGGGGCACGGGGAATCCACACCCACCACTACTTTAAATTTGATTATTGTAACACTTACTATGTGGGGCTACCCTTGAAGCTGGGATGGAAACTTCAGTGGGTCCCAAATGCAACAGCAAGACTTATTACAAAAACGTGTGTGTGTGTGTGTGTGTATCTATCTATATCTATATCTATATCTATATCTATATCTATATCTATATCTATATCTATATCTATATCTATATCTATATCTATATCTATATCTATATCTATATCTATATCTATATCTATATCTATATCTATATCTATATCTATCTATCTATATCAAAGGTAAAGGTTTCCCTTGCTCGAAAGCCAGTCGTATCCGACTCTAGGGTGCAGTGCTCATCTCTGTTTCTAAGCCGAAGAGGCAGCGCTGTTTGCATCTGCAGACATTTCCTTGGTCATGTGGCAGGCATGACTAGACACCGGAGCACACGGAACGCTGTTACCTTCCCACCGAAGTGGTCCCTATTTGTGTTGTTATTCAGTCGCACAGTCGACTCTGACCCTTTGTGACCCCATGGACCATTTTCCTCCAGGCGCCTCTGTCCTCTACCATCCCCCTCAATCCTCCCAGCTCTGTGCCCATTGTGTCTATAATACCATCTAGCCATCTCATCCTTGGCCTCCCCCTTCTTCTTTTGCCCTCCACCTTTCCCAACATCAATGCCTTCTCAAGTGAATCCTCCCTTCTCATTTGATGTCCAAAGTATTTTAGCTTCATCTTTACTATTTGACCTTCCAATGAGCAGTCAGGGTTAATTTCTTCTAAGATTGACCTATTTGTTCTCCTCGCTGTCCAGGGGACTCTCAAAACCCTCCTCCAACACCACATTTCAAAGGCATCTATTCTTCTGCGTTCAGCCTTCCTAATTGTCCAGCTCTCACATCCATACATTACTACTGGGAAAACCATTGCTTTGACTATTCTAATTTTTGTTTGCAATGTAATGTCTCTGCTTTTCACTATGTTCCCCAGGTTTCTCATCACTTGTCTCCCAAGAATCAGTCGCCTTTTTATTTCATGGCTGCAATCCCCATCTGCAGTGATCTTTGATCCTAAGAAAGTAAAATCTGTCACTGCTTCTACTTCTTCCCCGTCTATTTTCCAGGAACTGATGGGGCCTGTTGCCATTATCTTGGTTTTCTTGATATTGAGTCTCAAACCAGCTTTTGCACTCTCCTCCTTCAGCCCAATCAAGAGATTATTTAGGTCTTCCTCACTTTCTGCCATTAGGGTGGTATCGTCTGCATATCTCAGATTATTGATGTTTCTCCCAGTGATTTTAATCCCATATTGTGATTCCTCCATCCCTGCACTGCGCATTATGTGCTCTGTGTATAGGTTGAATAAGCATGGTGACAAAATGCAGCCTTGTCTTACTCCTTTTCCTATTCCAAACCACTCTGTTATTCCATGTTCTGTCCTAACTATTGCTTCTTGGTTCATATACAGATTTCTCAGGAGGCATATGAGGTGCTCTGGTATTCCCATCTCTTTAATTACTTGCCACATCTTGTTGTGGTCCACACAGTCAAATGCCTTAGTGTAGTCAATAAAACAAAAGTAAACTTGTTTCTGGTATTCCTTTGTTTTCTCCATGATCCAGCGTATCTTGGCGATGTGGTCTCTAGTCCCCCTGCCTCTTCTGAAGCCAGCCTGCACCTCTGGTAATTCTCTCTCCACATGCTGCTGAAGTCTGTCCTGTATTATCTTGAGCATCACCTTGCTGGCATGTGGGATGAGTGCGATTGTTCAATAATTTGAACATTCTTTGGCATTGCCCTTTTTTGGGATTGGGACGTATACTGATCTTTTCCAATCCTGTGGCCACTGTTTTGTTTTCCAAATCTGCTGGCATATTGAATGCAGTAATTTGACGCCATCATCTTTTAGCGCTTTGAAAAATTCAACTGGGATACCATCATCTCCACTAGCTTTGTTGTTTGCAGTGCTCTTTAGGGCCTTTATGACTTCGCTCTCCAGGATGTCTGGCTCAAGTTCAATTTCTTCATCATTGTGATTATCAGGAGTGTTGAGGTCCTTTTTGTAAAGTTCCTCTGTGTACTCTTTCCATCTTTTCTTAATTTCTTCTGCATCAGCTAGCTCCTTTCCGTCTTTGTCCCTTATCATGGTCATTTTTGCTTTAAATGTCCCCTTGATTTCCCCAATTTTTTTGAAAAGATATCTGGTTCTGCCTCTTTTGTTGTTTTCCTCCATTTCTCTGCACTGTTCTTTTAGGTAGTTTTCCTTATCTCTCCTTGCTTTTCTTTGAAATTCTGTGTTCAAATGGTTGTAGTTTTTCCTTTCTCCTTTGACTTTTGCGTTCCTTCTTTCCTCTGCTATTTTAAGAGCCTCATCAGACAACCACTTTGCTTTCTTACTCTTCTTTTCTTTTGGTATGGTTTTCTTTGCTGCTTCCTGCATGATGTCCCTCATCTCCGTCCATAATTCTTCCGGTACTCTGTCTACCGAGTCTAAGCCATTAAATCTGTTCATCACCTCCACCGTGTATTCTTTAGGGATGCTGTCTAGGTGATATCTTTCTGGTCTCTGTGTTTTCCCTATTTTCTTTAGTCTAAGCCTGAATTTTGCGATCAGTAGGTTGTGATCTGAGCCACAGTCTGCTCCAGGTTTTGTTTTTGCTGACTGTATGGAGGTTCTCCATCTTTGGCTGCAGAGTATGTAGTCAATCTGGTTTTGGTGTTGGCCATCTGGTGATGTCCATGTGTAAAGTCGCCTCTTGTGTTGCTGGAAGAGAGTGTTTGCTATGACCAGTGCGTTCTCTTGGCAGAACTCTATCAATCTTTGCCCTGCTTCATTTTGTGTTCCAAGACCAAATTTGCCTGTTATTCCCTCCACTTTTTGATTTCCTACTTTGGCATTCCAGTCTCCTAATATAATTTGGACATCATTTCTTGGTGTCTGTTCTATGAGGTGTTGTAAGTCCTCATAGAACTGGTCCATTGTGGCTTCATCTGCACCAGTGGTTGGTGCGTATATTTGGATCACAGGGACATTGAAAGGTTTGCCTTGAAATCTGACTGACATCATTCTGTCATTTTTGAGATTGTATCCCATTACTGCTTTTCTCACTCTTTTATTGACAATTATGGCTACTCCATTTCTTCTAAGGTTTTCTTGCCCGCAGTAGTAGATATGATGGTTTCCAGAGCTGAATTCACCCATCCCTGTCCATTTGAGCTCACTGATGCCCAAGATGTCAATGCTTATTCTTTCCATCTCATTTTTTACCACTTCCAGTTTTCCTTGATTCATAGACCTCACATTCCATGTCCCTATGCAGTATTGTTCCCTGCAACACTGTATTTCTCCTCCCCCTTTCGTATCCCTCTCCCTTTTCAGATCTGCTGTGCTGAGCATCCCCTTGTTTTGCCTTTTCTTTTGGTCCATAGGGTTCTCTTGGCAGACTTTGTGGCGTGCCTTGCTGGTCTCTACGCCAGTCTTTTCCCATCACACATGTTATCACAGTTTAAACAGTTTTTAAAAAAAGTATTATCATGCACAATATCACAGTTTATCACATAGTATCAAAGTAAAAGTTGAACTAAGTAATGAAAGGGAAAGAAAGAAAGAAAAAAAAAGTCCACTACATCAAGTCTCTATGTAAGTCAGTTTCTTGTACAGTCACTATGTCAGTTGCCATAAGCCATCTATGTTTAGTCAATTATATTATTTCAGTTCGATTACTTATCCTTTGCATGCACACAGCAGCTCTTGCCTCTCTTCGGCCGCATGGAGTCGGTCAAAGGCGCCGGCTCGGGCCTCGCTGTGATGGTGGTTGTGGATGGTATCTCCTGGGGGTGGTCGGGGGTCTCCGGAAGTGTCCTTCTCTCTGGCCCCAGGTCTTTGGATGGGGAGGGAGGGGCTGGATCCTTTACTCACCTCCCCTGTGGGCCTCTCTGCATGGAATGAGCAGTAGAGCTGGGCCTTGCTGATTCCCTTTTCTTCCTCTCCAGGCTCAGGTCTTTGGATGGGGAGGGAGGGGCTGGATCCTTTACTCACCTCCCCTGTGGGCCTCTCTGCATGGAATGAGCAGTATAGCTGGGCCTTGCTGATTCCTTTTTCTTCCTCTCTAGGCCCAGGTCTTTGGATGGGGAGGGAGGGGCTGGATCCTTTACTCACCTATTTATCTACTTGCAATTTCTTGCTTTCGAACTGCTAGGATGGCAGGAGCTGGGACAAAGACAGGAGCTCATTCCGTCCTGCAGTACTCTGGAAACTGCTGACCTTCTGCCTCCCAGTCAGCATCTTAGTCACTTAAGCCACTGAGTAAACAAGAAAGAAAACAAAACAAAATTCCCCCAAGTAGATGGGGAAAGGGTTCTTTGGCCCACACAGCTTTGTGCCCATTGCATCTACAATACCATCTAGCCATCTTATTTTTGGCCAACCCCTTCTTTTGTCCTCCACCTTTCCCAGCATCAAGGCCTTCTCAAGTGAGTCCTCCCTTCTCATTTGATGTCCAAAATACTTCAGCGTCATCTTTACTATTTGACCTTTAATGAGCAGTCAGGGTTGATTTCTTCTAGGATCGACCTATTTCTAACACCACATTTCAAACACATCTATTTTTCTGCGCTCAGTTTTCCTAATGGTCCAGCTCTCACACCCATACATTACCACAGGGAATACCATTGCTTTGACTATGCAATTTTTTGTTTGCAAGGTGTTGCCTCTACTTTTAACTATGTTCCCCAGGTTTCTCATAGCTTGTTTCCCAAGCATCAGTCGCCTTTTTATTTCATGGCTGCAATCACCATCTGCAGCGATCTTTGATCTTAAGAAAGTAAAATCTGCCAGTCGTATCCAACTCTAGGGTGCAGTGCTCATCTCCATTTACAGCCAAAGAGCCAGTGTTGTCTGTGTTTGCAGACATTTTCATGGCCATGTGGCAGGCATGACTAGAGCCCAGCAAGTCACATGGCTATATTTGGCCATGCCCACAGATTTGGCCACACCCACAGAGGGGTGTGGCCAAAATTTCCCTTATTTTCAAATCCAAAAATTGACAGGTATGAATCAGTGAAGCACCCATGTGAAGCATGTACCTAGTGGTGATGTTCTTTAGGGGGAGGAGTTCCTAAAGCTCAAATGCCAGCTATAGCTGAATCAAAGTACTTTACAAATTTTTAAAAATAAAGTGAACACAGGACAATGGAGTTAAAAAATATATATTCTATCTTTAAGTCAGCTATTACAATGTGAAATGCAGCTTGATTGATCTACAGAAGGTTGAATAGCTTCCTTACAGAAGAAGCTGCTGGCAAATTTTACTTAGTTTTAAGTAATTCCCAGCATGCTGCATAAAATGAGGCCTTTCCTATCTTCGTTCTCAATTTTTCTCAATTCTTTCTCAATTTTCCTGGCACATGTGTTGTGTGTTCCATCTTGGGGAGCTTAGCCCACATTTGGGTAGGCCAGCCATGTAGAATACTGTCACTTTTTTTAAAAAATGTAATCATTGGACTATAAATAACACCAAGGAAAGTCAACCAACCTCATCTCCAAGGGATGACTTCCAAAGCAAACAACCTGTATCACATTCAGTAGAACAACATGCAGATGCTTTCTTGGAAGGCAATCTGATTAATTTTTCTGTACCTTATCAGACATTTTAGTGTCTTGCACGGAAGACAAAGAAGGAGCCGCAGTGAGAGCTAAAACACAGGTTTATTTCATGATGGTCAGGATGAACATGTGGTAATGGCGGAGGTACAGCTCATTTTATACTGCAGTAATACATTTGAAAAGGGTTGCGCGGTAGCTCATTGGCTGCTACCTGTGTGACGTCATTCTGAGTCACACCCATCTTCTTCCAGGTGATCCTTGCGCGGGAAGGTTCCCACGGCTGCCAGTGATTGGGGAATTTGAACCATGTGAGCTGAACGCTCTCAGCTGCGCTCTATGGGTAGCTAGCTCGCGTTCCTTTAACAGCTGGGTTACATTGTAATCATTGTAAGGTTACATTCATACATTCTTAAAGTAATACTGTTACATACACAACAGACATGTAACAAGCTGAAACCATTAAAAGTCTGAATGAATTAAGAGCAACACTAGTGGTGAAATGCAAAGCAGCCAAACCTTTACTTGATCTGGCTTCACCAATTACTAAAGATAATTGTAATCACACTGAGAGAGATCTAGTCAGTTCTCCTTCGTATAGTTTGTGAATCCCCACTATTGGGTTATGCGCCTGCACAGAACGTCGATCGGAGGCTTGAAAAGCTATTGGTCAAAAGTTTTGGCGGTAAGACCGCCCACCGTACCGCCCACCCTGAGGCGCCCGCGCGCCATTTTACCTCAGTTCTCTTCTTTCCGCTGTAGCAGCAGGACGATCGTTGAGAGCTTCCTCAATTTTTTCGCCCTTCTGAGGGAAAGTCTTTTGGCTAACTTCATGTACAATTTTTTCGGTGATCTTGTCCTTCGGGCAGGATTGCCACCCTGGTGCTGTTTCTTCCTCCTGGTGGACTCAGTTACCTACTCGCTCCGGTCACCGTTTCCCCCCTGTTGTGTATGTATGCGTGCATGTTCATTGTACTGTAAAGGCAAGAATGTAACCACTCCAAATACAAACGATCTCAGCTGTAAAGGAACGCGAGCAGACAGCCCATAGAGGGCAGCTGCGAGCGTTCAGTCTCACATGGTTCACATTGCTCAATCACGGACAGCCGCGGGAAAACCTTCCCCGCATTCAGCAGCAGAAGAAAGAGGCGTGCCTGGGCGAGGCCACACCGGTAGCAGCCAATGAGCTACCGTGCTACAAGATTCAAATGTAGAGGGCTACTGTATATATTGAGATGTATCACCGCCATTACCTCATGCTTCACCGGAACACCATGCAATAAACCTGTGTTAAACCAACCCTTCGGTTGTTCTGTTGTCTTTGGTCCCATACACTAAATTGGTGACGAGGATGGGATATGGCTGCCCACGGGACCAAGACATGCGCCGGCTACGAGATCAGGAAGCCGGGAGACTTGGAGCTGTTTGAGATAGACTTCAACGCAGCGCTGGTGGAGCTCGAAGTCTCAGATGAGGCCAAGAAGAGGGCCATTTTCGTCCGCATGCTCGGACACGAGACCAAGAGGACCTTGGTGGACCTGATCGCGCCGAGGAAGGTGGGCGACCTCAAAGCCACAGAGCTCCTGGCGGCACTGCGCGCCCATCTCCGGCCAGCGATAGCGATGTTCCCCGCTCGGAGCGCGTTCTGGAGGCGAGTCCAGGCGCCCGGGGAATCGGTCGCCGAGTTCGCCGCGGCCCTGCGGCTGGCCGCCGGCCCATGCAAGTGGGAGACCCCAGAAGTCACCCTCCGGGACTGCCTGCTCTGCGGTCTGAGGGATACCGAGACTCAGCGCGCGCTGATGAAAAGGGAGCCGCCTCCCACGTGGCAACAAGTCCTCGACACGGCGCAGGCCGCGGAGGCCACGACTGCCGGGGTGCAAGAGCTTCAGGACTGGCGCCCGAAGCCCGCCAAGGCAGAGAGCTCGGTGCGCGCGGCCCGGCGAGTTTCGAACTCGTCTGCGGAGAGCAGCGACGACGAGGACGTCCGGAGGGTCCAGAGAGAGGGCCGGCGCTGCGACGGCTGCGGCGCCGCCCACGCCCGCGCCAAATGCCCATTCCGCAAGGCCGAGTGCCACAACTGCGGCCGGCGCGGGCACATCGCCAAGGTCTGCCGGAAACGGCGCGAGGCCACAAGGAGTTCTCCAGACCGCTCGGCGAGGCAGGACCGCACCACGAGGCCCAAGGACGGCACCCGGACCACGAGGACGCGGGACAGCGTAGGGCGCATCTCCGACGACAGCGAGGACGACGCTCCGGTTTGCAGCGTTTCCACGGAGCACCCCCGTTACTTCGTTGAGGTAGTAATACAAGGGGCCCCTGTTAGAATGGAGGTGGACTCGGGTTCGTCATACTCTATTATTTCCCAGGGAGAGTTCATGAAAATCGCCCCCCGCGTGCGGCCCAAGCTCAAAGCGTTGAGGGCCACACTGAAGGACGTGCAAGGGAACCGCATCCCAGTGTTGGGGGTTGGGAAGTTTCAGGTCCAGTTTAAAAAGCACACCGCAACGCTTCCCCTAGTCGTCCTCAAGGGAGGAAAGTGCAGCCTCCTCGGGACTCAATGGTTCCAGCCCCTGGGGTTGTTCATTAGGGGGGTGCACGCCGTGGGAGCACACGCCATCGGGACTGACCCAATACAGAGCGTGTGCGACGCGCACCCCGAGGTTTTCAAAAAGGGGCTCGGAAAATTCAAGGGCCCCCCAGTGACTTTCGACCTGGACCCTGGAGTACGTCCAATCAGACTTAAACCGCGCAGAGTGCCTTTCGCACTAAAGGACAAAATAGAGGCGGAGTTGGACAAGTTGGTGGGCCAGGGGATTCTTGTTCCTGTTGATTCTGCGGAGTGGGAAACTCCAATTGTAACAGCGCTCAAGGCCAACGGGGAGGTCTGCATATGTGCTGATTACAAGTGCACCATCAATAAGGCGATCCGCCCTAATGCTTATCCGGTGCCGGTAGTCAGCCACTTGTTGGCCAGGTTACACGGGGGGAGGTGTTTCGCTAAACTCGACCTGGCCCAAGCCTACCAGCAACTCCCGGTGACCCCCGCCGCAGCTGCTGCACAGACCATAGTCACCCACAAAGGGGCGTTCCAGGTATCGCGCCTCCAATTCGGCGTGAATTCGGCGCCCGGGATTTTCCAGTCACTCGTGGAACGCCTCCTGAAGGGGTTAGAGGGGGTGTTACCCTACTTTGATGACGTATTGATTACAGGGGGGAGCCGGGCCGAATTAGCAAACAGGTTGGGAAGGGTCCTGACAATATTCGAGAAAGCGGGGTTGCGGTTGCGGAAGGACAAATGCGTTTTCTTCGCAACTGAGGTTGAGTTCCTAGGGTTCCGTGTTACTCCCGAGGGAATCAGGCCATCCCAATCCAAGGTGGCCGCCATCAAGAAGGCCCCTCGCCCCACCTCCAAGCCCGAGTTGCAGTCGTTCCTTGGACTGCTCAACTTTTACCACTCCTTCCTTCCGCGGAAGGCAGCAGTAGCGGAACCGCTACACAAATTGTTAAAAAAGGACGAGGCATGGAAGTGGGGCGACGACCAGGAGAGGGCTTTCAATGACCTGAAGCGACTCCTGGCATCAGATGCGGTACTGACCCATTTCAATCCCAAACGCCCAGTGGTCCTGATATGCGATGCATCCCCGGTGGGGGTGGGGGTGGTGTTATGCCACGTACTGGAGAATGGGAGGGAGGCCCCGATAGCGTTCTACTCTAGGTCCTTGTCCCAAGCGGAGAGGAACTATGCCCAGACAGACAGGGAAGCACTAGCGATAATTGCGGGGACTAAGAAATTTCATGATTTTGTGTACGGCCGCCCCTTCACCATAGTGACTGACCATAAGCCCTTGCTAGGCATCTTCACCGCAGATAAGCCCACACCCCAAATCCTGTCCCCGAGAATGCTCAGGTGGGCCATTTTTCTCAACGCGTATCAGCACGCGTTGGTATACCGGCCCGGGAAGGAGATCAGCCATGCGGATGCCCTGTCGAGGTCCCCCATTCCCCGGGATTGCTGCCACGTGGGCGAAGTAGAGAGGGACCACCAGGTCTTAATGATAGAGGTCCTAGACTCCCCTCCAGTAGTACCGGCCGACATCGCTAAAGCGACCGGCATGGACAAAACGCTGGCCACAGTTTGCTCCTGGGTACAGAAAGGGTGGCCCGTGTCTTCCCCAGCAGCGGAATTCGACACATTTTTCAAAAAGATACTAGAGTTGTCCCTAGAGAGGGGGTGCCTTTTGTGGGGACAGCGGGTAGTGATCCCCACGTCTCTCCGGCCGAGGGTGCTTAAACTGCTGCACGTCAGCCACCCGGGGATCGTCCGCTCTAAGGCGCTGGCCCGCAGTTATTTTTGGTGGCCCCAGCTAGACGCCGACATCGAACACATGGTCGGCACTTGCGAAGCGTGCCAAAGCTCCAGGCCAGAAGAGGCCCGCTCGCCACATAGGGAGTGGGACGCAGCAAGGGGGCCCTGGTCCCAGGTACACGTAGACTTTGCTGGCCCGTTCAGGGGAACGCTTTTCCTCCTTGTGGTGGACGCGTTCTCCAAGTGGTTGGAGGTCATCCCAGTCTCGAGCACCTCCTCGGCCACAACAATTAAACAGCTATGGAGGGTCTTTTCCACGTTCGGTTTACCCGACACCCTCGTCAGCGATAACGCTAGCTGTTTCACGTCCGCCGAGTTCGGGGCGTTCATGGAGCGCAACGCCATTCGGCACATCACCTCCGCCCCTTTTCACCCGGCCACCAACGGCCAAGTAGAGCGCCTTGTGCGCACCACGAAAGACGCGCTGCTGCGCATGGGCCCCGGAGACCTCGACCTGAAATTGTGCCAATTCCTGCTAAGGTACAGGGTCACCCCATTGGCGTCAGGGCACTCCCCCGCAGAGCTGTTGATGCGCAGGAAGCTGGCCACGGGAATCTCCAAGCTAGACCCCACGAGAGTAGAGGACAAAGGGTGGAACATAGGGGTGGAACCTTCAAAGAGTTTCAGCGTAGGCGTCCCGGTGCACTGCAGGAACTACGCCAGCGCGGGGCCAGCCTGGGTGCCGGGCACCGTAATAGAACGAACCGGCCCCGTCTCATACCGCGTGGAGACCAGTACAGGTTTCCTGTGGAGGCGACACGTGGACCAACTCAGGCGCAGGGTCCCCGGAGAGCAGGACGGAGACGAAACAAGCAGTGAATCAGCGTTAGGGTACTCCCCCACCCGTTTAGCCCAAGGGGGAGGGAAAGGGGAACATGGGCCCCCACCAAGGGGGGAGGAAAGGGAATCGATCCACAGAGATCTTTTGCGGGAGTTCGCGGCAGAAAGGAAGGGCCCCGACCACACACATACCCCCCGGAATTTTCCCCGAAACACAGATGCCCATAGAAGTTTAGACGTTGATTTACAGTACCAGGGGGAGTTAGCGGAGTGGTCCCCCACCCGTCCTAGCGAAAAGAGGGGTTTCAGTTCAGCCCCTGGTACTTCCAGTCCAAGTAGTCCCTGTGAGTTAGAATGCAATATAGCGCCAATTTCCCGGAGACCGACACCCCCAAGACGGGAGGCAACAGCAAGTCCGTCCACCACAGTCTCAAGGTCCCCCGAGCAAGGATCAGAAGGTAGCAGGACCACAAGGGCGACCTCATCGGTTCCGCGGTTCACAATAGGCGGGTCCCCGGGGTCCGAGAGCAACAGGCAGGGGTTCACCTCCCAACTATTCATTCCGTTCCCATCCCCGGGCGCAAGGCAGGCACGGACGCCCCACAGAGCCACTAACGAATCCCCGTTTCCTGTTGCAGGACAAGCACCCGCGGAATCAGGGATCACAGGCTCTCCAGTACTAGGTCAGACGCAGGCACGCCCCAAGCGCACGTGCGGCAAGCCACAATGGTTGCGGGACTTCGTCCCATCCTAGGGGGGAGGGATGTTGTGTATGTATGCGTGCATGTTCATTGTACTGTAAAGGCAAGAATGTAACCACTCCAAATACAAACGATCTCAGCTGTAAAGGAACGCGAGCAGACAGCCCATAGAGGGCAGCTGCGAGCGTTCAGTCTCACATGGTTCACATTGCTCAATCACGGACAGCCGCGGGAAAACCTTCCCCGCATTCAGCAGCAGAAGAAAGAGGCGTGCCTGGGCGAGGCCACGCCGGTAGCAGCCAATGAGCTACCGTGCTACAAGATTCAAATGTAGAGGGCTACTGTATATATTGAGATGTATCACCGCCATTACCTCATGCTTCACCGGAACACCATGCAATAAACCTGTGTTAAACCAACCCTTCGGTTGTTCTGTTGTCTTTGGTCCCATACACTAAACCCCCTCAAGGGGGTGGCGGCTGGCCTGCCCTTCGGGGTACTCGCCTTCCCAAACCTTCCGTTGGAAGAATTTTTCTTTGATGGCCGCTGCCTTCAAGCAGTGTTCTGCTTGCCTGAAGAAGTTCCCTGCCTCTGACGGGCATAGCCTTTGCCTTTTCTGCCTGGGGGAGTCTCACCAGAGCCAGTCTTGCCCTCACTGCAAGAAATTTACCTGCCTTGCAGTGCAGAACCGGAGCTACCGGCTCAAAGCCCATCTGATGGAACTCTCTCTGGCTCCCGCCGCGGCTGCCTCTACCTCTGCTAGTGCCTCTCAGCCTCCTCCGCTTCCTGCTTCTTCTTCCACTCTCTCCATCAAGAAGAAGAAGAAGAAGGATAAGAACGGGGAGAAGAAAAAGAAGCACGGGCCGGAAAAGAGGCGTTCGCTCCCACCTACGCCCCGCCCTCCCATCTCTCCGGGGCCTTCGCCTCCCTTCTCGGTCGCAAGATGTCCTTCGCCCGGCTCCTCGATGTAGGGCGGACGGTCCTCTTCGGGATCTCCTGAGAAAGGTCACAGGGCTGGGGCTCCAGCTCGCCCACTGCAGGTACTCCCGTCTCCCCCTCGTGGGAGGGGCCGTTCACCCACGAGGCAGGCCTCCATCTCCCCGAGGCCCAGGACTCCGACGATCGACGAACCGGCAACCACCATTCCGGCCACCGTTTCGTCTCCGGTGATTCCAGCCACCATTTCGTCGGCCACCGTTTCGTCCCAACCGTCGGCTCCGGATGCATCCCAGATGGAGTTCTTCAAGGGGATGTTCGAGGCCATGGCAATGTCGTTTGTCCAGCAGTTCAAGGCCTCCATGCCTGCGGCCTCTGCGGCTCCGGTGCCGACCACCGCAAGCCCCAGAGATGTTGGTCCTACTGTGGCCCCACCGACCTCACGAGGGTCGAGTGTCCGCTCCGCTGGCCCACCCATATCGTCTTGGTCCAGACGTCGATGCGGTGGACTCCCATCCCGTCGACCCGCCCAGGCCGTACTGGCGCGGTCCCGACGTGGACACCAGGGTCCCACCCTCGTCTTACGATGACTCCAGCGCGTCTTCGGAGGAGGACGAGGGAGACGTCAACGCCGACAAGACCCCGGACCAAGCCATCGGCGCGATTGACCCACCGCGTGGTGAGGATCAACGCTCGCTTACAGCAATGCTGACACGCTTGGGGACTGCGCTAAACCTGAAGGTGGACCAGCCTCCACTGGAGGGCGAGGACCAAATGACCGCGAAGCTGGACAGACGAGCAATCCGGCCGGTCCATATCACCATGCTTCCGTCCATGTTGACGTCAGCGAAGGCAACATGGAAGAAGCCAGTATCATCGCACTCCGTTTCGTCCAGGCTCGACAGCATGTACAGAGTCCTGGACGAGAACGTTGAGTTCCTCCAAGCGCACCCCTTGCCGAACTCGTTGGTGTTCAAGGCCTTCCAACACAGGACAGCCACCAGCGGTTTTCCGGTACCTTCGACTCCGGAAGGGAAGAAGCTGGACGCGGTGGGCCGAAAGTTCTACGCCACCGGTTCCGTCTTCCTCCGAGCCGCCAACTACTCGGCCGCCATGGGCCTCTACCAGTCTCACCTCTGGGAGCAGGTAAAGGTCGTGGCCGCTACTCTGCCTGCCGAAGCCCAAAAGCGGATCGACGCGCTGGCATCCGAAAGGGACTTTCTGTCGGAGCAGCAGATGAGGACGGCCAGGCACATCAATGACTACGCGGCAAAGGACATGGCTTCCGCTATTCTGCTCCGTCGTCATGCCTGGCTTAGGGGCACCTCCCTCGATGATGCGATGAAGAAGCTCATCGAGGAGTTCCCGTTCGACGGACAGGGCCTATTCGGGCAGGACACCGATAAGCTCCTGAACGAAATGCGCCAAACGAACTCTACGGCCAAGTTCCTCGGACTTACCACGCCGACGCCGCCCGCCAGGCCGAGATTCCAACCTTTCACGCGGCGATATTAGGCCAACCCGCAGCAACAAGGTGGCCCGTGGGAACAGCCCAGGTCTGGCTCCTACAAGCACCGGCACCAGCAAAAACCCCATTACCAGCCTTATGGGCAGGGCAAGCGTTCGGACGCGAAGTCCAAGTCCCGCGTTTGAAGCTGCGGCGGCCGAATCTCTCTCGCTCCACATCCCGTACCTTCCCCTCCGAAACTTCCTCCCGGTATGGTCAGGCATCACGGACGACCGGTGGGTCTTAAAGATCTTGTCCTCTGGCTACGCCATCGAGTTCGTGCGGGCGCCTCGGGTAGGAAGGCATCGTTTCACCACCTCGTCCCCCCATTTGGAGGAAGAAATATCAACTCTTCTGTCCAAGGGAGCCATCGAGCGGGTGACGCCGCCCGACTGGGACAACGGCTTCTACTCGAGGTACTTCATGGTTCAGAAGAAGGACGGAGGACTTCACCCAATTCTGGACCTACGTCGCCTCAACAAGTGCATCCATACCAGGAAGTTCCGGATGGTGACCCTGCAGACCGTCCTCCCCCTCATCAACAAGGGGGACTGGTTCACAGTCATAGACCTCAAGGATGCTTACTTCCATGTCTCCATCCTCGAGGAGCACCGAAGGTTCCTTCGATTCCGCATAGGCGATTCCGTGTACCAGTACCGGTGTCTACCGTTCGGCCTGGCCACGGCACCACGGGTCTTCACCAAGTGCATGGCTCCAGTGGCTGCCTTCCTTCGCCAGCGGGGAATCAGGGTCTTCCCGTACATCGACGACTGGCTGATTGTATCCCCCACCAGCTCGTCGGCCATTCGGGACACGCAATTCACGGTCCACCTCATGGAGAGTCTCGGCCTCAGGATCAACTTCACCAAATCAAAGTTGATTCCCTCTCAACGCGTCGAGTACACTGGAGCGGTACTTGACCCGCTTGCCACCAGAGCCTTTGCACCCCAGAAACGCTTGCAGGACATCGCGCAGGGAGTGAACGACCTTCGCACCAAACCGTGTATCCGGGCGAAAAAGGCTCAAAGACTTCTAGGCCTCATGGCCTCAACGACGGCGGTGATCCCTCACGCCAAGTTAAAGTTCCGGTCCCTGCAGTCGTGGCTCCTTCACGAATTCGACGCGCTCCGGGAGAGCCAGTCCAAACGGTTAACTCCGTCTCCGGAGCTGAGGGACCAACTGCTGTGGTGGACGGCACCACTCAACGTGACAACGGGGAAGAGCTTTTACCCCCCGCAACCCTCGTTGCAAGTATTGACCGATGCAAGCAACCTTGGCTGGGGGGCTGCCTGCGGGACTCTCACGGTCAACAACCCTTGGTCGCCTCAGGAGATGGTGTACCATATCAACTACTTGGAACTTCTGGCCATTTGGAAGGCCCTACGTTCCTTCGAGAGCCTACTCACGGGCAAGGGGGTCCAAGTAGCCTCGGACAATACCTCGGCTGTGGCATATCTGAACAAGCAGGGAGGAACGCGATCCACCACCCTTCTTTACCTCGCTGTGCAGCTCTGGGAGTGGTGCCTGGAAAGGCACATTTTCCCGATTGGAGTGCACATTCAGGGCAAGCTGAATGTCTTGGCCGACCATCTCAGCCGCCTCACCTCGACGACCCACGAATGGGAACTGGATGACGAGGTATTTCAGTCACTTTGCGAGGCCTGGGGGACGCCAAACATCGACCTCTTTGCATCGGAGTCCAACAAGGTACTGCTCCAGGGCAGGCATCGGAATGAACTCCGAGGGCGATGCCTTCATGAAACGGTGGGATCAGGACTATTTCTACGCTTTTCCTCCGTTTCCTCTGGTCCAGAAAGTTCTCACCAGAATGTATCAACACAGGACCAACGCCATCCTTGTGGCCCCAGCATGGCCTCGCCAACCCTGGTTTCCGCTGCTGTTACGCATGTCGTCTCAGTATCGCACACTGCCGGAGTCACCGACGCTTCTCCAAATGGAGCAGGGCCAGCTTCACCACTCGGACCTACCCAGCCTCCACCTCACCGCGTGGAGGATAACCCCAGACTATCCAGGATCCTGGAGCTAGCACGGCGCCCTTCCACAAGGAAGTCTTATGCTTCCAAGTACAGACGCTTTTGCGCTTTTCTGGCTTCCCAGCAGACGTCCCCACCACAGGCGGGGCTGCAGGACGTCTTGGCCTACCTCCTCCATCTGGCGGAGTCAGGCCTTAGCATCGCCTCCGTCCGAGTCCATCTCGCAGCGGTGGTGGCTCACTCTCCGCCCAGTTCGCCCGCTTCTGGTGCCTTTCACGACCAAACGGTGAAGCATTTCCTCAAGGGACTGCGGAATGCCTTCCCTCCGGTCAGGACTCCGACGGCACAATGGTCACTCTCTACCGTTCTCAACGCGCTCACCAGGACTCCTTTCGAGCCCATGGCTACCGCGGATGCTCGTCTCCTCACGTGGAAGACGGCGTTTCTGGTGGCTATTACGTCTGCTCGGTGAGCTGGTGAACTGGTTGCTCTGTGGGCAGACGCACCGTTTCTTCAATTCTTCAATGACCGCGTGGTACTCCAAGCGGATATCACTTTCCTTCCCAAGGTGGTCTCCCAGTTTCATATGGCACAGACTATCTCCTTGCCAACCTTCTTCCAGAACCCCGCCAACGCCCAAGAAAGAACTTGGCACACGCTGGATGTCAAACGAGCTTTATTGTTTTACACCAGCAGGACAAGGGAGTTCAGGAAGTCGCAACGCCTTTTTGTGGCTTATGGAGGAAGGTCCAAGGGTGAACCCATCTCTGCTCAGCGGTTCTCCAAATGGATCACGTCTACCATCTACTTTGCCTACGAGTCGGCCTCGCTGCCACCTCCGCCGCATGTCAGGGCGCATTCTACCAGAGCGGTTGCCACATCCACGGCCTTTCTGGAGGGCACACCGCTCGAGGACATATGTAAGGCTGCCACTTGGTCCAGACCTTCTACATTTGTCCAGCATTACAGGGTGGACACCAGAGCCACTGCGGACGCCAGGCTTGGCCGTGTCGTCCTCACTAGGGGGCTCCGGGCTCATCGCCCTTGACAGTTCACCCTACCTGACCATCATCATCTTCATCGTGGGATCATCTCATCCGACTGCCCACTGACCAAGTAAGTGTGAGGTTGCTAATCTCCCAATAGTGGGGATTCACAAACTATATGAAGGAGAAAGTTCGGTTTCACTTACAAGTGATAACTTTCGTTCTTCGAGTATATAGTTTGTGAATACACACTACCCACCCTGCCTCCCCTCTTGAGCTACACGGATGAGATCAATTGGTTTATCCTGTGCTTGGCTTAAGTATGGAACTGAGGTAAAATGGTGCGCGGGCGCCTCAGGGTGGGCGGTACGGTGGGCGGTCTTACCGCCAAAACTTTTGACCAATAGCTTTTCAAGCCTCCGATCGACGTTCTGCGCAGGCGCATAACCCAATAGCGTGTATTCACAAACTATATACTCGAAGAACGAAAGTTATCACTGGTAAGTGAAACCGAACTTACTCCGGCCATCTTTTCTCATTTGTGGAATGTAGATTTGAAACATGGTGTTTCCTGGCTGGGTTAATGTCAACCCCCACCCCCCTACTCATCCTCTTCCTGCCAAGACAGCACAACTATTGACTACTTCTAAGCATAAAAAGCATAATGCTGTTAGCAACCAGGAGGAAGGTTTTTAAGGTCAAAAGATCTGAGAATGTTGTGTATAGAACAATATGGAATGTAACTGCTACACTGTGCCTTTAAGTCAAATGTAACCGGTTCTACAGGAAATGTATACTTAAGCCATTTGTAAAGATACATTGTATTCAGCTGCTATTGGAATGCGAGCCTACTACCAGAGATGGGAGTTGCGAGCATTCAACTCACATGGTACAAATTCCCCAATCATACACAGCCGCGGGAAACCTTCCCGCCACGGACACACCTGGTCAAGAAGGGCGGGACTCCGGATGACGTCACGCCAGCAGTAGCCAATAGGCTACCATGCAACCAGATTCAAATGTATAGTGACTGTATAAAAAGAGTTGTATTGCCACCATTACCTCGTGTTCGTACTGTACTTCGTGCAATAAAGATGTGTTAAGCCAGGCTATGGCTGCTTCTATCGTCTTGCTTCCCTGAACACCAAATTGGCAATGAAGGTGGGATATGGCTTCCCATAAGACGCAAACAATCTTCAACATAACCCAGCTGGAGCAATGGGAATGGTTCGAAATGCATTTCCGCAGCACACTGGCGATAGCGGGAATTACCGATGAGGGGAAAAAGCGCACCCAGCTCATCACGATGCTGGGGTACCATGCCGTGAAGCTCCTGGTGAACCTGATGGCACCAAGGAAGGTGGAAGAGGTCCCGGTCAAGCAGCTCCTAGCAGCGCTGCGGGAGCACTTCCAGCCGACCATCTCCATCTTCATGGCCAGAGCTGCCTTTGGGAGACAGCACCAGCACCCGGGTGAGACTGTGGCTGACTTTGCGGTGGCCCTGGCGGCAACCCCATGTGAGTGGGCAGACCTGGAAACCATCCTCAGGGACCATTTGCTCTGCGGTCTGTGAGACGAGGAGACCCAATGAAAGCTGATGACCCGTGGCCAGGACCTGACGTTCCAAGAGGTCTTGAAGGAAGCACAGGCGGCCGAAGCCACGAGGGCCAGAGTCAAGCTGTTCAAGGCAAGGACCCCACCAACCGATGGGGCATTGACTCCAGTACAGGCGGCCTGGCAGGACCACCAATCCCCAGCTTCATCCTCCTCCTCCTCGGAAGTCAGCGAGGATGAGGGCATCCGAAAGGTGCGGAAGGCAGCAACTGAGAAGCATGGCAAGGAGAGTCGCCGTTGCGATGGCTGCAGGGCGTCCCATGACCAATGAAAGTGTCCGTTCCGGAAGGCTGAGTGCCACAACTGCGGACGGAGGGGCCACATCACCAAAGTATGCAGACGACGGCGTGGAGAGTACAAGGGCCCAGTGGAATGTCCCCCGAGGAAACCGGATGGTGTTGGCAGAGTCTCCGATGACAGTGACCCAGAAGTGCATCGCGTGTACCAGCAGGTTTGCGGTGACAGCAGCACGGCTGTCCACAGCGTGTCCTTGGGACACCCCCGTTATTTTGTTGAGGTACTGTTGCAAGGGGTCCCAGTTAGGATGGAAATAGACTTGGGGTCTTCCTACTCCATTATATCCCAGCGGGAGTTCCTGCGTATTCCCCCCAATGAGCGCCCCAAGCTCAAGGCCCTAAATACTCAGTTGCGGGACGTCCAAGGGGTCGGGATCCCAGTGTTGGGGGTGGGGGAATTCAAGGTGAAATTCAAGCACCACAGGGAGAGGCTGCCCTTAGTAGTCCTAAAAGAGAGGGGTTGCTGTCTCCTGGGAACACAGTGGTTCCAGCCCCTGGGAATTTCAATAGAGAATATCCATGCCGTCGGGTCCGACCCCATTCTGGACGTTTGCAATGCACACCTGGCAGTTTTTGAGAAGGGACTAGGGAAATTCAAGGAGCCCCCAGTTTCATTTGACCTGGACCCAGAAATCTGGCCCATTCGGCTCAAGCCAAGGAGGGTCTCATTCGCCCTCAAGGACAAAAGAGAGGCAGAACTGGACAAACTGGTGGGCCAGGGGATTTTGGTTCCAGTGGACTCTGCGGAGTGGGAGACTCCTATTGTGACTGCTCTAAAACCTAATGGGGAGGTTAGAATCTGTGCAGATTTTAAATGTACGATAAATAAGGCAATCCGCCCAAATGCATATCTGGTGCCAGTTGTAAGCCACCTCTTAGCCACGTTGCACGGGGGAAAAGTCTTTGCTAAATTGGATTTGGCACAGGCGTACCAACAGCTGATCGTAACTCCAGCTGCCGGCAATGCGCAAACAATTGTAACCCACAAAGGGGCTTTTAAGGTCACGCGCCTGCAGTTCGGCGTAAATTCGGGCCCAGGGATTTTCCAGTCCCTCGTGGAACGTTTGTTAAAGGGGCTCCCACGGGTTCTCCCATATTTTGATGACGTACTGATCATAGGCGGGAGTGTGTCGGAACTGGCCAAGAGGTTGGACAAGGTTCTGTCGATTTTCGAAAAAGCGGGGTTGAGGTTGAAAAAGAGCAAGTGTGTGTTCCTAGAGAGGGAGGTTGAGTTCCTTGGGTTTAAGATAACCCCCGATGGAGTAAAGCCCTCCGAAACCAAGGTTGCGGCTATCCAAAATGCCCCTCACCCCACTGCGAAACCGGAGTTGCAGTCATTTCTTGGGCTCCTGAATTTCTATCATTCCTTCCTGCCAAGGAAGGCGTCAGTTGTGGAGCCACTGCATAACTTACTTAAGAAGGATGCAGTTTGGCAGTGGGGAGACAGTCAGGAGAAGGCGTTTAAAGAATAAAAGCGGCTTCTGTCCTCAGAAGCGGTCCTGACCCACTTTGATCCCAGAAAGCCCGTAGTTCTAGTCTGTGACGCCTCACCGGTAGGGGTGGAGGTGGTGCTGTGCCATGTGTTAGACAATGGGCAAGAAGCCCCAGTTGCATTCTACTCCAGGTCACTTTCACAGGCGGAGCGCAACTACGTGCAAATGGACAGGGAGGCTCTCGCCAAAGTCGCAGGAACAAAGAAATTCCACGACTTCCTGTATGGTCGACTGTTCACCATTGTAACCAACCACAAACCCCTACTAGGCATTTTCACCACAGGCAAGCCCACACCACAGATTCTGTCCCCCAGAATGCTCCGATGGGCTATCTTTCTCAATGTATACCAGCACATGCTGGTCTACCACCCGGGGAAAGATATTAGCCATGCAGATGCTCTTTCCAGGTCGCCCCTGCCACAGTTAGGAGACCCTAAGTGCGAGGTGGAGCAAGATCATCAAGTGCTTCTGATCGAAGCCCTCCCCGATAGTTCCCGCAGACCTCGCCATTCCTGAGTCACTGAGATTGAGAGTGCTCAAGCTACTGCACGTCAGCCACCCCGGGATTGTACACTCTAAAGCGTTGGTCAGAAGCTATTTCTGGTGGCCCCAAATGGATGCTGACATAGAGCACATGGTCGGCACTTGCGAGAGTTGCCAGAGTTCTCGACCCGAAGAGTCCCGACTTCCCCACAGAGAATGGGACACCGCCAGAGGACCGTGGTCCCAGATACACATAGATTTCGCGGGTCCCTACAAGGGCACCCTTTTCCTGCTAATATTAGATGCGTACTTCAAGTGGTTGGAGGTAGTTCCGATGTCCAACACCTCATCAGCCGCAATCGTAAAGCAATTGCGCAAGATGTTTAGTTGTTTCAGGATACCAGACGTGCTTGTGAGTGACAATGCCAGTACCTTCACGTCTGCGGAATTTCAGGCATTTATTGAGAAAAACGCCATTCAGCACATCACCTCTGCCCCTTTCCACCCCGCAACAAATGGCCAGATAGAACGCCAGGTGCGGACTACAAAAGAGGCGCTGTGGCGCATGGGTCCCGGGGACCTGAACCTACAGCTGTGCCAGTTCCTGCTGTGCTATAGGGTGACACCACTCACGTCAGGGCTCTCACCTGCAGAGCTCCTCATGTGCAGGAAGCCAGCAATGCTTCTAACTAGGTTGGATCCCACAAGGGTGGAGGATAAAGGGAGGAACATAGAGATAGGTGATACCAAAAGTTTTGGAATTGGAGAGCCTGTATATTGCAGGAATTACGTGGCCACACGACCAGCCTTGGTCCCGGGAGTAGTCATTGAGCAAACGGGGCCAGTTTCATACTGTGTAGAGACCAGTACTAGTCTACTCTGGAGAAAGCACGCCAAACAACTCTGGTGTAGGGTTACCAATAGGCAGGACACAGACATCCAGGCACAGGATTCAGCGTTAGGGTCCTCCCCCACCCGTTCAGCCCAAGGGGGAGATACGGGGTACACTTTGGGTACAAATGCGGATCGTCGATCCCAACCTAGGGGGGAGGGGATTGATACAAACCCATATTCTGTGGACACCAGGGATACTTTGGGAGAGAGGTATGAGTTTGATGGGGAGGAAGAGTTTAACTTTGATTTTCGGAACTGGTTTTTTTTTCCGGAGTGGTCCCCCACCCGTCCAAGCGAAGAGCGGGGTTTTTCATTAGTCCCAGGAGCCCCTGGTTTCTCGACATTAGAATTCACCCTTACCCCACATTTCCAGCCAGGCCCCCCCCAGTCAGGGCCGGCGCAAATGCGAAACCCCAGTTCCCCACGTTGTCAGTCAGGGGCGGCACAACCACGGCAAACCGCTAACGAGTCCATCCCTCCTATTGCAGGGCAAGAACCAAGAGAGCAGAGAAGCGCAAGGGCCCCCAAGCCAAGCCTAGCAGCCGCATGCCCCAAACGCACATGCAGGGAACCACATTGGTTGAGGAACTTTGTCCCATCCTAGGGGGAGGGATGTTGTGTATAGAACAATATGGAATGTAACTGCTACACTGTGCCTTTAAGTCAAATGTAACTGGTTCTACAGGAAATGTATACTTAAGCCATTTGTAAAGATACATTGTATTCAGTTGCTATTGGAATGCGAGCCTACTACCAGAGATGGGAGTAGCGAGCATTCAACTCACATGGTACAAATTCCCCAATCATACACAGCCGCGGGAAACCTTCCCGCCACAGACACACCTGGTCAAGAAGGGCGGGACTCCAGAAGACATCACGCCAGCAGTAGCCAATAGGCTACTGTGCAACCAGATTCAAATGTATAGTGACTGTATAAAAAGAGTTGTATTGCCACCATTACCTCGTGTTCGTACTGTACTTCGTGCAATAAAGATGTGTTAAGACAGGCTATGGCTGCTTCTATCATCTTGCTTCACTGAACACCAAAGGGAACGACAACCAAAGTCAGGTGATATACTACATCAGGAACATTGGGTGGACAGTTGCTGCTCAATACACCTGCCAACTGGTCTGCCTACCAAATCCCCTGAGAAATTTTTGTTTCACAATCCACAGGTATCTAAATCAGGAGGTGCTATTGAGTCTGGAAGAAGATTAATGACTAGGATAGAGATTAATCCTTTTGTCAACAGTATAGTCTGGCCAGATTATCCTGCTATGGTAACCATACTGCCAGCGACTCAACACTGAGTGTCAGGTGGTGGTTAACTAACCTGGCAACCCTGATAATGGCCTCGGGAGCCAAAGTCCACAGGGAAGGGTGATGGTCCTCAAGTGGATTAAATCCCATTTGAATCCCTCTTGGTGGATTGCAGCAGCTTCATCAATACTGGCCTGGGGCTGATGAGGACTTTGCATGCCAAAAGGGCTCAGGACCAGAAAGTGACTTGTGGAACTGGATCAATGGTATGGGAATCATGCTGCAATGCCAAAGGCAGATGAAAAGCCATGATGATCCACCTATATTCGGATACACAGAAGAAGAAGAAGAAGAGGAGGAGGAGGAAGAGGAGGAGGAGGAGACATGGAACAACAACTTGATAAACCTCATCATACTCTGCCTAAATTATCACAAAACAGATCTGATAATATTCAGCAAGAAAATAACAAAGGCAGATTACCACAAAATGTAATCAGTGTGTCTTTTGAGGTGCAGAGGGTACTCTGGAACTTATTTCACACTGCAGAGTGACTGTATGAGTAATCCCACTTAATTATGGATGTTAATATCCTGCCAATAACTCTCCCTAGTTCTAGACAAGGATGTCCAATCTGGCTTCTGATATGGAACATAGCTGGATGGAAGAATGGATAGATAGATGTTGACTTGTTAGAATTATTCTCCAGGTTTGACGTTATAGCACTCCAGGAGACATAGTTAACCACTGGGAATGAAAATAATTATTTACCAGGTTTTGGAGCAGGGGTGGCCAAACCATGGCCCGTGGGCTGTACCCAACCCGTGGCACCATTTCATGTGGACCACAGCAGCCCTTGCTGCTCCCAGAAGCAGAAGCATTTACAACAGTGGTGGACGTGTTTGGCAGGAGAAAACATGTGACTGGCCCACTCAACCACATGACCTGCTCACGGCACAAAAGGTTTGGCCACCCCTGTTTTAGAAAAGGGTCTACACCAGTTTGGTGTATGCAAACCAAGACACAGGACACAGCCTCGGGCTGGGTTAACTCAGGTTTATTGCATCGTGGACAGAGGGAACATGAGGTAATGGCGGATCGATAGCTCTTTATATACAGTGGTAATACATTTGAACGTGGTGCCATGGTAGCCCATTGGCTACTGTCTGCGTGACGTCATTGCGGGTCACGCCCTTCTTGTCCAGGTGTAGATGGTGGCGGGAAAACTTCCCGCGCTGTTGCCTTTGATGAGTTCGGACCAAGAGAGCTTGGACGCTCGCTGCTGCCAGCTGGTGGTCATTAGCTCGCGTCCTATTACAGGGTTTATATGATACAGCTGAAGGTTACATTGTTGCTATAGGCAAGGTTACATTGGCTCAGATACATTGTAATCCATGTGTAAGATAAAACCATCAGAACACAACACCCCTCCCCCCTAGGACGAGACAAAGTCTCGAGCCCACACTTGAACACACTCCCCCCCCTCAGGAGACAAAGTCTCTCAGCCAAGATGGCTTATTTCGAACACGCTGGGGTCTCGATGCGGGCTGCCTCTCCCCGGGTTTGCTACCTTCTCTTTGTCCCCTGGTTTCCTGTCCTGTAATTGGAGAGGGAGACTCGTTAGTGACTTGCCGCGGCTCCGCGGCGTTGTTGGGAGGTGTGCTCTTTCTTAGGGAGGAACCGGGGGCACTGGGGGCTAACGAAAAACCCCTCTTCTCGCTTGGATGGGTGGGGGAACACTCCTGAAAACCCCCCCGGCTCGCAAAATCAAAATCAAAATTACAATCGGGGGCAGTGGTCGCGAACTCCTCTCCCCCTTCCCCGGCCCCTGATAGGACTGGCGTATCAAAAGGATACGAGTCGGGGCCGCTGCTTCTGCCTTCCCCCCTTGCTTGGGACTGTTGTCCACTGCTGTCTCCCCCTTGGGTTGAGCGGGTGGGGGAGAACCCTAACGCTGAATCCTGTAGCTGATCTCCACTGACTGGCCCACTCACTCGGCGCCTCAGTTGGTCTGCGTGCCTCCTCCAGAGGAGGCCGGTGCTAGTCTCGACCCGGTACGACACTGGCCCCGTCTGTTCTACAACCGTCCCTGGTACCCAGGCTGGCCCTGCGCTGGAATAGTTCCTGCAGTGAACAGGGTCACCGGCGGCGAAACCTTTCGAGACTGCCAACCCTATGTTTTTCCCTTTATCCTCGACTCTCGTCGGGTCTAGCCTGGACAGGATCGTGGTCAGTTTTCGCCGCATCAAGAGCTCTGCCGGCGAGTAGCCTGACGCTAAGGGGGTTACCCTATACGCTAAGAGGAACTGGCAAACTTGGTGATTCAGGTCCCCCGGGCCCATGCGCCGCAGCGCCTCCTTTGTTGTACGCACCAGCCGTTCCACTTGGCCATTCGTGGCCGGGTGAAACGGTGCGGATGTGACATGCCGAATGGCGTTTGCCTCCATGAATGCTCCGAACTCAGCGGAGGTGAAACAACTAGCGTTATCGCTGACTAAAGTGTCGGGTAAACCGAACGTGGAAAAGACTCTCCTTAGCTGGCTAATTGTCGTGGCGGAGGACGTGCTCTTTACTGGGATAACCTCCAGCCACTTGGAGAACGCATCCACCACCAGGAGAAACATGGTTCCTCGGAATGGGCCAGCGAAATCTACGTGCACTCTGGACCACGGCCCCCTTGCTGTGTCCCATTCCCTATGCGGAAGACGGGCCGCCTCAGGTCGGGATCCCTGGCATGCCTCGCAAGTGCCGACCATGTGCTCAATGTCCGCGTCCAGCTGTGGCCACCAGAAGTAACTCCGGGCCAGCGCCTTTGAACGAACTATGCCCGGGTGGCTGACGTGCAGCAGTTCGAGCACCCTCGTCCGCAGGGGCGTAGGGACCACCACCCGTTGGCCCCACAGAAGGCACCCCCTCTCTAGGGACAACTCTAGCTTTTTCCTGAAGAATGGGTCGAACTCTGTACTTGGGGACGAAGCCGGCCACCCCTTCTGTACCCATGAACTAACTTTCTCCAGTGTCCTGTCCTTGCCTGTCGCCCTAGCAATGTCGGCTGGAACTAGTGGGGGTGCGTCTAAAACCTCAATTAGCAACACCTGGTGGTCTCTTTCTGCTCTCGCCATTTGGTCGTCCGACAAGGGCAAAGGGGATCTCGAGAGCGCATCAGCATGGCTGATCTCCTTTCCGGGCCGGTACTCCAACTCATGTTGGTACGCGTTGAGGAAAATAGCCCATCGCAGCATTCTCGGGGACAGGATCTGCGGCGTGGGCTTGCTCGCCGTGAAAATCCCTAGCAGTGGCTTGTGATCGGTCACGATTTTGAACGGGCGGCCATACAAAAAATCGTGAAATTTTTTGGTCCCCGCTACTATTGCTAACGCCTCCCTGTCGGTTTGTGCGTAATTTCGCTCCGCTTGGGACAGGGACCTTGAGTAAAACGCTACCGGGGCCTCCCTTCCGTCCTCCAACACGTGGCAAAGCACCGCCCCCACCCCCACCGGGGATGCATCACAAACTAGGACCACTGGCCGTTTGGGGTCGAAGTGCGTCAGGATTGCCTCAGATGTTAGGAGTTGCTTTAGCTCTTTGAACGCCCTCTCGTGCTCGTCACCCCACATCCATGTCTCCTCCTTTTTAAGTAACCGATGGAGCGGTTCGGCCACGGACGCCTTCCGCGGGAGGAACGTATGGTAAAAATTGAGGAGCCCCAGGAAGGACTGTAGCTCGGTCTTGGATGTGGGGCGAGGGGCCTTTTTAATGGCTGCTACTTTGGATTTAGACGGTTTAATCCCCTCGGGTGTGATCCGGAACCCTAAAAACTCGACCTCGGTTTCGAAAAAGACACATTTGTCCTTCCTCAATCTCAGCCCCGCTTTCTCGAACACGGTCAGTACTTTGTCCAACCTCTTTGCCAGTTCAGCCTCACTCCCCCCTGTTATCAACACGTCATCAAAATAAGGCAACACCCCCTCCAGTCCCTTCAGGAGGCGTTCCACAAGCGACTGAAACAGGCCGGGTGCCGAGTTCACGCCAAACTGTAACCGCGACACCTGGAACGCTCCTTTATGTGTAACTATCGTTTGCGCCGCGGCCGTGGCGGGGGTCACAGGAAGTTGCTGATAGGCTTGTGCCAAATCGAGTTTAGCGAAACACTTTCCCCCATTTAGCCTGGCCAAAAGGTGACTGATCACCGGCACCGGGTATGCATTAGGGCGGATCGCCTTGTTAATTGTACACTTATAATCAGCGCAAATGCGAACCTCCCCGTTAGCCTTTAGAGCCGTTACAATTGGAGTTTCCCACTCCGCGGAATCAACAGGAATAAGAATCCCCTGGCCCACCAGTTTGTCCAGTTCCGCCTCTATCTTATCCTTGAGTGCGAACGGCACCCTGCGCGGTTTGAGTCTAATCGGGCGGACCTCCGGGTCTATGTCGAAAGCTACAGGGGGTCCCTTGAACTTTCCGAGTCCTTTCTTAAAAACGGCGGGATGCGCATCGCAAACCGCTTGTATTGGGTCCCCCCCCACGGTATGCACCCCCCCTATGAACAATCCTAAGGGCTGAAACCACTGTGTCCCTAGGAGGCTACAGCTTCCCCCCTTGAGGACAACTAGGGGCAGTTCCGCAGAATGTCTCTTAAAATTGACCCGAAATTTCCCGACCCCCAACACCGGAATGCTGTTTCCCTGTACGTCTCGTAGCGTGGACCTCAACGCTTTAAGTTTGGGCCGCACGTGGGGGTCGATTTTCAGGAACTCTTTCTGGGGAATTATGGAATAGGAGGACCCCGAGTCAATTTCCATCTTAATAGGGGCCCCTTGTACTAATACCTCAACGAAGTAATGGGACTGTCCCGCGGACACGCTGAACACTGGGGCGTCGTCCTCGCTGTCGTCCGAGACGCGGCCCACGCCGTCCTGCTTCCTCGTGGTCTGGGTGCCATCTTTGGGCCTCGCTGGACGGTCCGGTCTGGCCACACGGTCTTGTGACTGCCTCCGGCCCTCTTTCCGCTTTCTGCATGCCTTGGCGATGTGCCCCCGACGGCCGCAGGTGTAACACTCGGCCTTCCTGAACGGGCATCTCGCGCGCTCGTGGGCCGCTCCGCAACCCTCGCAGCGGCGACCACCCTTTCGGACCTTCTGGACCTCCTCGCCGTCGCTGCCTTCCGTAGACGACTTTGAGGCCCGTCGAGTCGCGTGCACCGACTGTCCGGTCTTCCCGTGCACCGAATTTTCTGCCTTGCCGGCTCTAGGACGCCACTCACGCCACTGGTGCATCTCGTCCACTCCAGCATTCGTGGACTCTGCGGCTTCCGCGGCCTCTACGACCTCTGCCAGCGTGGGTGGCGGCTCCTTATTCATCAAGCTGCGCTGTACCTCCTTGTCTTTCAGGCCACACAACACGCCGTCCCTGAGGGCCATCTCCAGGATGTCGCCCCATTTACAGGGGGCGGCGGCTATCCTCATGGCGGCCACGAATGCCTCAACCGACTCATCCGGCGCTTGGACTCGCCTCCAAAACGCGCTCCGAGCGGGAAACATTGCCCTCGAGGGACAGAACCGCTCTCGCAGCAGCTTCATGATGTCGCTCGCCTTAAATTCGCTCACCTTCTTCGGAGCGATTATGCCCACCAGCGTCCGCTTGGTTTCCATCCCGAGCATTCTGTTGAGGATGGCTCTCTTCCTCTCCTCGTCGTCTCCTTTGACTCTGAGTTCCACCAGTGCCGCCTGGAAGTCCATCTCAAGCAGCTCCCAGTCTTGCGGTTTGGTGATGTTGAACCCGCTCAGTGCCCTGGCTGTTCCGTGGGGATCCATGATCCCACCTTCGTCGCCAATTTGGTGTATGCAAACCAAGACACAGGACACAGCCTCGGGCTGGGTTAACTCAGGTTTATTGCATCGTGGACAGAGGGAACATGAGGTAATGGCGGATCGATAGCTCTTTATATACAGTGGTAATACATTTGAACGTGGTGCCATGGTAGCCCATTGGCTACTGTCTGCGTGACGTCATTGCGGGTCACGCCCTTCTTGTCCAGGTGTAGATGGTGGCGGGAAAACTTCCCGCGCTGTTGCCTTTGATGAGTTCGGACCAAGAGAGCTTGGACGCTCGCTGCTGCCAGCTGGTGGTCATTAGCTCGCGTCCTATTACAGGGTTTATATGATACAGCTGAAGGTTACATTGTTGCTATAGGCAAGGTTACATTGGCTCAGATACATTGTAATCCATGTGTAAGATAAAACCATCAGAACACAACAACCAGCATGTACATTTATTTATTTATTTATTGCATTTCTGTACTGCCCATTTGGGTGGTATCCCACTCTGGGCAGTGAGCAAACAGATAACAGATAATTTAAGACAAAAGAGTGTGCCTCAAGGGGATTTTGTGTATTTATTTATTTATTTAGTATATTTTTATACTGCTTTCCTCACCTATTAGTGACCCAAAGCGGTTTACAGACAAACAAAGATGGTAAATTACATAAAACTTGAAATACAATTAAACATTGTGTACGTGACATGACAGATTTTTGTTGGCTAGGCCAGGAACTAACTTTTAAAAATGATCCCTTTAACCTCCTGGTTGTTCAATTTAAATAAAAATTGTTTAACGTTGTCTTGCTCAATGTATATCTACCACCATACTCTTCCCCCTGCTACTCCCCTGATATATGGGTGCAACTAGAAAAGACAGTCTTAGAGATAGAAAGCAAATCACATAGTGATACTGATGGGAGATTTTCATGCTAGAGTGGGGGCTTCTTTGCAAGATTACACCCACATGGAAATAATACTAGATGATTACTTATCAAATTCTCCAACCTGGCTTTCCAGAGACCCTAAAAGGAATTTGGGAGGCAGTAAACTGATCTCCTTGATTTATGCATGCAACCTTTATATTTTAGGTGGTAAAGATATTTATTTTACATACATCTTTACTTATCACACTGTGAATTCTAGCACTGTTTTGGATTATGTGTGTGATACAATTGATTTAGTTTCAGATATCCAAGTATATGTGAGAGAGGATAGTGACCACCAGCCAATTACAGTAAAATTTCTAGGTGAATCTGATTTTAGGTGACCTGTACCATACGCTAAGCGGATACTTGACAACTTAGAAGTGCGCAAGATAGGAGAAATAAATGGACAAATGTAGACTCCAAGGCAATTACTAGCTGTATGAATTCTGAGAGGATTTGGCCCTGGATGGAAACAGTCACTTCATCTACTCAAGATATAGAAGGAGTTTTACTGGATATGCGAACTTGTACTACACACTACATTTCCTAACAGAAAAATTGCAATGAACCAGTGAGAATTGGGGCAAGGTGTGGGTCTTTGGGGGGTGTCCCCCAACTACTTTCCCTCCCAACTCCAACCCCCTTCCCCCCAAGAAAAAACCTCTGTCCGGGGTAGAAACTCCTCTTCCCTCCAGCCTCTGCTCCCCCTCCACTTTCCTCCTTGTGGTGGGGAGAGAGAAAAGGGACGGACAGGAAGGGAGGCTTTTCAGGAAGGGACCATTTCCCCTCCCTCCACCCTCAGAAGGTCTTTTGGCAACTCAGCCCTCAATGCTTCTAAGAGCAAAACTTTTAACATGTTGGTTTTTCCCCCTGCTTCTGGAGTTTGATTCTCAGGTACTGCATGACGGAGTGAGCTTCCATCCCTATCCCAACACCTGCCAACTTACAGTTCGAAAGCAAGAAATTGCAAGTAGATAAATAGGGACCACTTCAGTGGGAAGGTAAGCAGTGTTCCGTGCACTCAGTTGTTAAGGCATAGCTGCCACATGTCCATGGAAATGTCTGCAGACACAGACAGTGTGCTAGCTCTTTGGCTATAAACAGATGAGCACTGAACCCTAGAGTTGGATGCGACTGGCTTTTGAGCAAGGGCAACCTTTACCTGGCAAGGTGGGGGTAAAGTCGGAGCACCTATGGGCAGCCCCTCCCTCGGCTCCCGCGGCTCCTTCCACGGTCCGGCATTAGCTGCAGGGAAGTTGAGCACACTTGGGACTCCCAGTGCGAGTACTCAAAAACTGCCGCCACGCGTCTCGCTCTGCTCCTTCCTGGTCCAGCATTGGCCGCGGGGAAGTCAAGCACACTGTGTTTCGGGGCTATTATATAGTAATTAGTGGTTGATTGTTTTAGTTATATATAATATTTTGTTATTGTGATTATATTATGTCATTATTGTGATTGTCTATTGTATATTGTATTTTTAATATGTTGTAATGCTCCCCAGAGTCGGCCGTGTGCTGAGTGGGGCGGGGTATAAATTAAAATTTATTATTATTATTAATGACAGAAGATCCCTAATTGGTATTCAAATTTGCTGTGAAGTTTGGCCCTGTGGTTAGTAAAGGTAAAGTTCGCCCTTGCTCAAAAACCAGTCGTATCTGACTCTAGGGTGCAGTGCTCATCTCCATTTACAGCCCAAGAGCCAGTGCTGTCTGAGTTTGCAGACGTTTTCATGGTCATGTGGCAGGTATGACTAGATCGCCCCACCCAGTCACATAGCCACACCCACAAAGTAGGCCACGCCCACAGTGTGGTAGTAAATTTTTTTGGAACCCACCACTGCAAAGAACCAATCGTTATCAAAGATTAATTGGTTTGGCTGTGATTGCTTTCTTTCAAGAAATTCCTTAAAAGTGGCAATGCATCTGGTTAAAAGAAATCCCACATCAAATAACCGTGCTAAGATGTTAAAGCTTAGATCCAATTATAATAAACTAATAGCCACTAAGAAAGCCCAATATACATTTACGATTTGGTCTGACTTGGAAAAGACTGCAAAAGGGTCTAATTTAGCCATACAATATTTTGGAATATGATACCTGGCTTGCTGAAATAACATAAGCTTTTATCTGATACAGTAAAACCCCGACTTACATATGCCTTGAGTTACATAAAATTCAACTTACATAATGATTTTGTGCTAAAACCATGTTCCATTTACATGATTTCCTATGGGCTTGCTTCGAGTTACATAAAGATTCTTTTCCTATGGGTTTGCTTTGAGTTACGTAAAAATTCATTTCCCTATGGGTTTGCTTCGAGTTACATAAAAAAATAAATTTTCCTATGGGTTTGCTTTTTTTAATTGAATTTTTGACAGACATACAAAAAGAAAAAAACCAATAACAATAACATATTGTTATAATAATAATAAATCAAAAACAACATCAGTACAATGTTGACTCAAATTCATAGAAGCTAGCACATAATAGTACTTAAAGCGACTATTTATCATACAACCACCAATGCTAAATACCACATTATAAATTATTACACTAACGCAACAATAAAAGCTTTCTGTGCTACCACTATTATTATCTTTTGATCACCCTGTGAATATATACAATGCCCGGAGAGTTTAGTTTCTATTTCAAATCCAAAAACCTCTTTGAGATGGTACAGGTCCTGAACTGTCGTTTACCATGAGAGAGTGATCCACGAACGGTTTCCAAATATTCCAAAACCTATTCTCTTTTAATTTATCTCGTTTTACTTTGATCTCCCATGTCAATTTGTCGTTCAATGCTAACCTCCACATTTCTTTATACCACTCTCCAATCTGTATATCAACATCATTTTTCCAATTTCTAGCTATACATTGTCTACCCGTAGTTAATACAATTTCCAGTAATTCTTTTTCCTCCTTATTCAAACCCAAACCTTCCACATTTGTTAAAAGAATGGTACTTGACACCAACTTAACACTTTTACCCACAATTTCACCAAACTCCCCTTCTATTCTTCCCCAAAAATCCCTTATTTTTTTACAATTCCACCACATGTGTTCATATGTTCCATCCGTTTCTTTGCATCTCCAACATAATTTGTCTCTTTCATTATCCATCTGATAAAGTCTTAGTGGTGTCAAGTACCATTGCCACAGCATTTTAAAATTGTGTTCTTTAATTCTTACAGATATTGTTCTCATAATCCTCTTTTTCCATTTATTTCTCCATTCAACCTCCCCAATTTTTATATTCAAGTTTTGTTCCCACTTCCGTTTCAAATCTTCATGTGGATCACTACCCTTATTCAATATAGTATACAGTTTGCTTACAAGACCCTTAATACTCCTTTCCCCTTTTCTTATCTTTATTACCAATTCTTTGAATTCCGTCTTTGTTCTATCAATCCCTACTTCTCTTCTATATTTTTTATGCCAGCTATCCACCTTTAACTTCTGAAACCAATCCAAATTTAACTCCTCAAATATTTTTTCCCTCTTAATATCATCATCACAAACTTTTAGCCAGTCCTTCAGTATGGGTTTGCTTTGAGTTACATAAAAAATCGATTTAAGCAAAAGCCTACAGAACGGATTTTTTTTGTAAGTAGGGATTTTTACTGTATTCCCATTCCAGCTATGCTTTGGAAGGATTTCTATGCCAAATTCTTTGGCAATTACTGCCATGACCATTCAGATGCCATGATTACTGAGTTGTTGGCCCTTGACAACTATTTCCCTGGCCACCAATTTCAGTGATGGAAATTAAACACATAGGGGGATGTGACCAATATGGCGAGGTGAGAGCAGCTTTTTTCCAACGCTGTTGAAAAGGAGGGCCACTTTAGTGGATAAATGTGGATTAAACTACCAAAAACTTTGAAGGAAAATAATTAATTAAGAGACTTATTATTATTGTTGCGGATTTTCGGGAGAAAGGTGAAAGGAGTGCCCGGAGCACGGAGGCTGTCAGACGGGCTAGTCACATCGGCCCATCCGAGCCCGGGCCCGGCAGTGGAACGAGTCGAAAAGGTCTGAGATATTTTTGACTTTTGAAGAGATTTTACGCGGAGCTGATTCCCTGTGAGCTGAGCGAGCCAGACTGAAGGGCAGGAAGAATAAAGGTCGAAAAATGTTACAGCGCCTGCCGGTTGTGGATTACTGTTGATTACTGTGAGGTTACTTTTGTTTTTTGGAGAGTTTCGGACGGGCTATTAACGTTTGCCCTCAGCCTGTGAGAGGGGGAAAGAGAGCCGAGCCGAGCCTGTGGAGTTTGGATTTAAAGCAGAGGAACGATACAGTGGAGAAGAGGCAAGCGGGAGTGGACGGAATCTTTGGATTTAAAATAAGGTTGGCGACGCAACCGGCAAAAGGATTGGATTTTGGAAGTGTGGAACTTTGCTGACGTGATCCATGAGTGTGGGTAAGAGGAGGTGGCTGGGAATCGGGGCTGGGAGGGACTACTCGGGGCTAGCGGAGGCCGGTCTCGGAGGGTCCTGTTCGGCCGCATACCCAGCACATGCCAAGAAGTCCCGCAGAGAGCAAGTGTTGTATCCCTTCTGTTTTCCTTTTTGAAAGTCATCCTGGAGCTTTAGTAATTTGGACTTAAGTTCGAGACTGGTTTTGGAGTCTGCGGAATTACATGAGAGTTCAGTTGTGAGTGTGACTGGAACCTTCATTTGGAATTTTACGGAGAGATTATACTGTGAACATTTAAAAAGATAAAAACTGTGCTTCCTTGGTGCAAGTTAAAATGGCACTGAGAGTGGATTGACTGAGTGTGTGGGACACGGAGTGACGCCGCTGGCAAGTTGGTTATGTCTACGCGACATGTTTTCCCTCTCCACTTTTGATAAGCTGTTTTGTGTCAGACACTAAATAAAGAGGACTCACATCTAAGACTGGACATATCATTTTCCTCCCTCCTTTTTTAGTTCTTCTGAAGACAGTAGTATAAGAATTGATATAAAGACACTTTTTTCTTTTGGCACTAGATGGATACAAAGATTTCAACCCTTAAGCATAAGACTCAAAGATACAAATTATCATTGAAATAGTTATCCAATGCATCTGGATTTATAGCCAACTATTTGGATTTTCAAACACTGATTTGTAATTTTTGTTTGTTTCATTGGACCATATACTCCCCCCCCACTTTTCCCCCCTCTTCTTCCTTCTGTTTTTTGTTTTTCTTTCTCTCTCCCCCATTCAATTTTAATTATTGAATTAAAGATTATTGGCTCATATTATTAATGTTTGATTAGATTGAGTATATTATTGATTTAAGGGGGAAGGGAGTTAATAGGGGGAGGGGAGGGAGGAGAGAGGGGGAGGGGAGAGAGGGGGGAGGGGAGAGGGAAAAAAGTATTGGTATAATAAAAAAAGTGAATGAGCCGTCGGGGGCGGGGTGGGGATAAAGATAAAAAGCCATTTTGGACCAGAGTAGATTGTGAGTCATCATCTGACAGGAGTTACAGAAGACTGATAAGGATGGAGGAGGAAAGTAAAGGCACCATGAAGGGTTTACAGCAGGAGTTAAAGGAGACAAAAGAGCAGGAGAGGGTGAGAAAGATACTAGAACAACAGCAGCAGCAACAGCAATCACAGCAGCAGAAACCACAGAGATCAAAAGACGACAAGGATACGGGATCACTTAAGACTGAATATGAAAAAATAAAGAAAGATTAGATCATATGGAAATGAATATACAGAAATACCTACAAAATATTCAAATTAGGATTACAAAAAGATGTTCATGGTCTGGAAGAGACTTGGATGAAAGAAAAAACCGAGGTTATGAAAGGGCAGTTAAACTACAGGAAATGATGGCTAATCTTATTAAAACTGTAAAATCAGATCATGACAAACTTGAAAAAGCTCAGGATGTTCTCAGAAAAGGACAGGAGGAGGTTAAGAAAGAACAAGGTAAATTAGTAAAGGAAGTTTCAGAGATGAAGGAGAAAGATAAGGAGAGAGATTTTAAGGTGGGGTCACAAGAGAAGAGATTGGAACTGGTGGAAGAATAACTAAGACATGTTAACATAGTAATAAGAAAGATCCCAGAGAAGACCCCAGACCAGTTAAGGCTTAGAATTTTATCTTGGTTGAATGGGCTAGGAATGGGAATTGATTTTGCCCCTGAACGGATCATGAGTGTTTTTCGTTTAGGTGCAAAAAAAGGTAGAACTGGTGCCAGAAATGTTTTGTTAAAGTTTGCAAATGTTTCTGATAAATTGAATGTTATGGCTTTTGTTAAAAAAACTGGGATGCAAGTGTTAAAGATGGAAGGAGTTGACATTGAGATATATAATGACATCTCTGTTGAGTAAAGAATTTGGAAGCAAATGATGAAGCCAGTGACTACCGTGTTTCCCCAAATATAAGACACTGTCTTATATTTTTTAAAACTCCAAAATTAGCACAAGGTCTTATTTTCAGGGGATGTCTTATTTTTCCACGAAGAAGAATACCAGTCTCGATCGTGCTTCCCCACTCACAATCAAAGGAATGCTTCCCTTGGTTGTGAGTGGGGAAACGCGATTGAGACTGGCCTCAGCTGTGAGGTGGCCGGCGTGGCTCATAAGAAGGCCTGCCGCATCGGAGTCTCGATCCCGCTCTCACCAGGGGAAACTTCTCTTGGTTGTGAGCGGGGAGGCAATTGAGACTCTGGTGTGGCAGGCTTTCTTATGGGCCACGCTAGCTGCCTTACAGCCAGGAGGTAAGGAGGTCTTATTTTTGGGTGGGGCCTTATATTTCAAAGGCAGGTGGAAAAAGAGGGGTGTCCTATTATGGAAGGAGGTCCTATATTCGGGGAAACACGGTAAAAGGTTGATTGATAAAGTTATAAAGTACAACTGGAAATTTCCTAAATAATTGACTTTTTCCTATTTAGGTAAATGGTTTATAATACCTCAAGATATGGATGTTTTGTATGTTATGGAGCAAGCAAAATTGGTAGGAGAATGAACAAAAGAATGGTATACTCTCAAAGACGAATTAATCATTTCAGGAGGTTATATGCGAAGAGATCAGGAAGAGGAAGTGCTGGACATGCAAGGTGCGGTAGGAGGTAGTCAATTGGGTTAATAGCAGTATTGGGAAATTATTAACATCAAGAAGAGTCCACACCGCCAACACGTTCCCGCCTCCCCCCTTGATTAGCAAGGATCACTATTTTGAAAGAAAAGTGGGGAGGGCTGAGAAGAATTTTTATGTGTGTTTTGTGTATTGTTATTTGAATATGTATTTTTCTTTAATTCAGTGTAGGGTAATGGGTAAACTTTGGTATAAGGGAATGCATGCCCATAGGAGAATGTGGTGGACACAATTAAGAAGATTTGGTGATCCATAAAGAATATCAAGGTAGTTACATGGAGTGTGAAAGGTACTGGCTGTCAAGTCAAACGTAGAAGAATAGAATCAGCTCTTAGGAAAAATAGGCAAGATGTAGTCTTTCTTCAGGAAACTCATCAAAAGTCAAATGAGGTAAATAAGTTGTTCTTAGGATGGACAAAAAATTATGAAAAGGCTTATGGAACTTCAAAGGCAAGAGGTGTAGCCACATTGGTATTGGAGAGATTAGGTTTTGACATGACTAACAGTATAGCAGACCCGGACGGTAGATATTTAATTATAAAAGGTAGGATTGACGAAAAAGAGATAACTTTGGTTAACATTTACGCTCCCAATGAGGGCCAAGAGAAATTTTTAGATAAGATTCATCAAATATTGAGGAAAGAAGGTTCTACAAATATGATCGTGGCAGGTGACTTTAATTTGACAAGGCCAATGGCAGACAGTACAAATATAACTCGGGACAGAGGGAGTAAGCTAAAAAATTTAGATAATTGGATGAAGCAGTTAGGTTTGAAGGACACCCGGAGAGAGTTGAAAGGATCGGACAGGGCATACACATATTTTTCACAGGTTTACAAAAGTTATTCAAGGATAGATTACATATTTGTTACAGAAAATATGGTTAAAAATCTGGATGATATAGAAACGGGGATCTTTAAAGAGTCTGATCATGCAAAAGTGTTAATGACATTAAATTTAGAGGGTGAAAAAAAGAAACAATTAGAGATATGATGCTAAATTGTACAGAGATTCTGAGTGTAAGTTACAATTAATTCAAAATTGGGAAGAGTCCTGGACGTGGAATGATACGGGAGAAATAGGATATCACACGGTATGGGATACCATGAAGTCGATATTTAGGGGGGAAAGTATTAAATTGGCAAGTATAAAAACCAGACAATTTAAGGATAATCAAGACAAAATTGAGAAGGAAATCAAACGATTACAGGAAGAACATGTAAGGACAAAGGACACGAAGACATTTGACAGACTGCAGAAGTTAAGAATGGAAGTAATAGGAAAAGATATAGACAAGGTACAAAAGTACTTAGTTTATTTGAGAAGAGAATATTTTGAATTTAGTAACAAAAATTCAAAAATGCTGGCAAGAGCAGCAAAATAAAAAAAGAATAAAAGAGAAATTGGAGTTTTGATAAAGGATGGAATAAGATATAACAAGTTAAAAGATAAAATTAAGATAGTCAGAGACTTTTATCAGGAACTATATAAGGAAAAAAAGATAGACGAAGGAAAGTTAAGAGATAGGCTAACAAAACAAATGGGGGAAAAGATATCACAAGAGCATAGGATGAGAATGGATGAAATGATAACTGAGAAAGAAATAAAAGATGTGATTGGTAAATTAAAGATGGGTAAAGCCCCAGGAGAAGATGGATTGCCAGCAGAATTTTATAAGGAGTTTAATGTAGTAGTGGTTCCAAGATTATTGAAATTATTTAATAATATAATGGAGGGGGGAATAATACCAACTTCATGGTATCGAACGATAATTGAATTAATGCCAAAACCGGGTAAAGATGTTGAAAAAGTGGAGTCATACAGACCAATCTCTTTAATAAATCAGGATGCAAAAAATTTTACGATGATATTGGCAAATAGGTTGAATGATGTCAAGAACAAGTATATACATAAGGATCAAGTAGGTTTTCTGAAAGGAAGGTATATGACAGATTTAACAAGGAGGGCTCTGGATTTAATAGATTTAGCAATACGAGATAAAGAAAAAGTTGGTTTGTTATCACTGGATATATTTAAGGCATTTGATTCTCTTCAATGGGTAACAATTAACGAGATAATCAAAGCCTATGGATTTGGAGATAGGTTTAAGGTGGTGATCGCACAACTTTATCATCGAGGTTCAGCCCTTATTAAAGTAAATTATGCTGTTTCGGATAAGGTTAAATTAGAGGCTGGAACACGACAGGGCTGTCCACTATCTCCTATATTATTTATTATGGCAATGGAGATATTAGCAAATGCTGTTAGACAAAATAAGAATATTGAAGGGATTGCAGATAACAAGATAAGCTTGTATGCAGACACCTTATTAATTTTAAAGCATCCTTTGAAGGCACTAGATAGGATTCAGGAACATCTAAAAGACTTTGAGGATATGACAGGATTGAGAATAAACTGGGACAAGTCTGAGATGATGTTAACCAATATAGATTTGGAGGACCAATTGAAAATTAAAGATGAATTCAAAATACAGGTAAGAAAAAGTTTGAAATATTTGGGAATTAATATTTCATATAATTGGGAAGATCTTAAGAAATTAAATTATGAAGAGCAAAAAAAAAAAGGAAATTAAGGCAAAAATAGTACAGTATAGTAAATTGAAGTTGTCTTGGTTTGGCAGAGTTGTGCTTTGTAAAATGATGTTATTACCAAGATTAAACTTTTTGTTTGAAGCTCTCCCAATACAATTAAAAGAGAAAGAAACCAAGGAATTTCAAAAGATCTTTAACAATTATTGCAATGGTGGACGTAGGTCTAGAATAAATAAAAGTTTATGGTATTTACCACAGAAACAAGGTGGATTGGGTTTACCAAATCTTAAACATTACTATAGAGCTTTTCAGGTTAAAAATATTATAAAGATTTTAAGGAAGGAAAAGATAATTTGGGAGAATTTAGAGATGGCGGAAGCAAATCAGATTGGTAAAGCGTTATTTTTGGACAAAGAGAAGAGTAAAATAAAGGTTAAAAATAGAATGACGACGGTCCTATTGGACACGTGGAAAAAGGGGGAAAAAGACTTGGTCCCAGATTTATCTCCAATCATAGAAATAGAGGACTTTAAACAATTTCCAATAAAACTAGATAGTAAATTGAAGGAATTTTTGATTAAAAATGAGATTTTCCTGTTGAAAGACTGGATTGATGTGTGCAGTAATATAGACACACACACACACACACACATATATACACAGAGTTAAAATTAAATTGGTTTCAGATTATTCTAGTTGATAAATAGAATGCCAAATATCTGGCCCTGGCTAGTCTGAATAGAGACAGAACAGAGTTTGAGGAATTATTATGGAAAGTAAGAAATGGTGAAGTGACTATAAAAGGATTGGTGAGCAAAATTTATACAATATTAAATAGAGAGGGTACACCACAAGAAACACTGAGAAAGATCTGGGAGCAAGATCTTAAACTTAGTATTACAGAGACAGAGTGGAAAAATAAATGGAAAAAAAGAATTATGAGAACGATGTCAGTATGAGTAAAAGAACACAATTTTAAAATGCTTTGGAGGTATTATCTGACCCCAGTGCGGTTACATCAGATGGATAAAAATAGAAGTCAAATGTGTTGGAGATGTAAAGATAAGTTGGGTATTTATGAACACATGTGGTGGAGTTGTAGGGTAGTTAAAGGATTTTGGATCAAAATAGAGAAAGAAATATTTAAATTTGTAGGGGGAAATTTTAAGCTAGGGCCAGGTTTAGCAATGTTGACAGATACAGGGTGTTGTGTTCTTAGTTCTATGCATTAAAACAACCACCAACTGTATCAATGTATTCTGTTGTATTTAGGACGCGAGCTAATGACCACCTGGTGGCAATAGCGAGCGCCCAGCTCACAAGGTTCCAATCCCCAAAGAACTGCAGCGCGGGAAGATTCCCGCAACTACCTCACCTGGACAAGAAGGGCGTGACCCGGAATGGCGTCACGCCGGCAGTAGCCAATGGGCTATCGTGGAGCCACATTCAAATGTATAGCCACCGTATATATTGAGCTGTTCGTCCGCCATTACCTCATGTTCCCCCAGACCACCATGCAATAAAGATGTGTTAAGCCAATACTTCGGCTGTTCCTGTGTCTTGTTTCTCATACACCAAATTGGCGACGAAGGTGGGATGATGGATTCCCACGAGATCAAGACACACGCTAGTCATGCCGGCTTCGACATCAACAAGCCGGAAGATTGGGAACTCTTCGAAATGGATTTCCAAGATGTGCTGGTGGTGTCCGACATTACGGACGAGGGAAAGAAGAGGGCCATCCTCACCCGGATGCTCGGGAATGCCGCCAAAAGAGTATTGGTGGACCTGGTATCACCGAAGAAGGTGAGCGAGCTGACGGTCAAGCAGCTCCTGAAGGCGATGCGCGACCATTTCCAGCCCTCGGTTTCGATGTTCTCGGTTCGAGACGCGTTCTGGAAGAGAGTCCAAGCGCCCGGTGAGTCCATCGCCGCCTTTGCAGCGGCCCTGCGGTTGGCCGCCGGCCCATGCAAGTGGGAAAACCTGGAAATCGCCCTCAGGGACCGCATGCTGTGCGGCCTGTGGGACGAGGAGGTTCAGCGGAAGCTGATGAACCAGGAGCCACCCCCAACGCTGTGCGAGGTTGTGAAGGCGGCGCAGGCCGCGGAAGCCACGAGGGCCGGAGTCAAGGGGTTCAGAGAAAGGCCCCCACAGGCCGACAAGGCAGCGGGGTCGGTGCATGCGGCCAGACGGACGCCGAAATCTTCCACGGAGAGCAGCGACGACGAGGATGTCCGGAAGGTTTGGAAGGAAGGCCGACGCTGCGACGGCTGTGGAGCGGCCCACGACCGCATCAAGTGCCCGTTCCGGAAGGCCGAATGCCACAACTGCGGCCGCCGGGGGCACATCGCCAAGGTCTGCAGACGGCAGCGCAGGGACCGGAAAAGCTCGTCAGACCGCTCACCGAGGACCAAGGAGGGTGCCCGGCCCGTGAGGAAGCAGGACGGCGTAGGCCGCATCTCCGACGACAGCAGCGACGACGCCCCAGTGTACAGTGTGTCTTTGGGACACCCCCGTTATTTTGTTGAGGTACTGGTACAAGGGCCCCCTGTTAGGATGGAGATAGACTCGGGTTCCTCCTATTCAATCATGTCCCAGCGGGAGTTCTTGGGAATTTCCCCCCACGTGCGCCCTAAGCTCAAAGCGTTGAGGTCCACGCTGCGGGACGTACAGGGTAATAGCATTCCGGTGTTGGGGGTTGGAAAATTCAAGGTCCAGTACAAGCAGCATGCCGCAGAACTGCCCCTGGTTGTTCTCAAGGGGGGAAGTTGCAGCCTCCTCGGGACTCAATGGTTTAAGCCCCTGGGTTTGTTCATTGGGGGGTGCATGCCGTTGGGACTGACCCAATACAGGAGGTGTGCGACGCGCACCCTGAAGTATTCAAGAAAGGACTCGGAAAATTCAAGGGACCCCCAGTAGCGTTCGACCTGGACCCGGAGGTCCGCCCAATAAGACTCAAGCCGCGCAGAGTGCCTTTTGCAGTAAAGGACAAAATAGAGGCGGAACTGGACAAATTGGTGGGCCAGGGGATTCTTGTTCCTGTTGATTCCACGGAGTGGGAGACTCCGATTGTAACTGCACTGAAGGCCAACGGGGAGGTTCGCATATGTGCTGACTATAAGTGCACCATTAATAAGGCGATCCGCCCTAATGCGTATCCGGTGCCGGTAGTCAGCCATCTGTTGGCCAGATTACATGGGGGAAAGTGTTTCGCAAAACTTGACCTGGCGCAGGCCTATCAGCAACTCTCAGTAACCCCAGCTGCAGCTGCTGCGCAAACAATAGTCACACATAAGGGGGCGTTCCAGGTGACGCGCTTACAGTTCGGCGTGAACTCGGCGCCCGGCATTTTCCAGTCGCTTGTGGAACGCCTCTTGAAAGGGCTGGATGGGGTCTTGCCATACTTTGATGACGTATTGATAACGGGGGGGGGTGAGGAGGAGTTGGCTGAACGGTTAGACAAAGTACTGGCGGTGTTTGAAAAGGTGGGGTTGAGGTTGCGGAAAGACAAATGTGTCTTCTTCGCAAAAGAGGTTGAGTTCTTGGGTTTCAGGGTAACCCCCGCGGGAATTAAACCCTCCAAATCCAAGGTAGCCGCAATTCAAGGTGCCCCTCGCCCCACCGCCAAGCCCGAATTGCAGTCGTTCCTAGGGCTCTTGAATTTCTACCACTCCTTCCTGCCTCGGAAGGCTTCGGTAGCAGAGCCGCTGCATAAGCTGCTCAAAAAGGACGAGGCGTGGAAGTGGGGCGAGAGCCAGGAGAGGGCATTCGTTGAACTGAAACAACTCCTAGCGTCAGATGCCATTCTCACCCATTTTGACCCCAAGAAGCCGGTGGTTCTGATATGTGATGCATCCCCAGTGGGGGTGGGGGCGGTGCTGTGCCACGTGCTGGAAAACGGGAGGGAGGCCCCGGTAGCATTCTACTCCAGATCCCTGTCCCAGGCTGAGCGAAACTACGCCCAAACAGACAGGGAGGCGCTAGCGATAATAGCGGGGACTAAGAAGTTCCACGATTTCCTCTATGGCCGCCCGTTCACCATAGTTACTGACCACAAGCCTCTGCTAGGTATATTCACTGCGGACAAGCCCACACCTCAGATCCTGTCCCCTAGGATGTTACGGTGGGCCATCTTCTTGAATGCGTATCAGCACACGTTGGTGTACCGCCCAGGGAAAGAAATAAGCCACGCGGACGCCCTGTCGAGGTCTCCCCTTCCCCTCGCTAGCAGCACTGTGGGTGAGGAAGAAAAAGACCGCCAAGTACTCCTGATAGAGGTGCTAGATTCGCCCCCCATTGTGCCCGCAGACATCGCCAAGGCGACCGGAAAGGACAAAACGCTAGCTCTAGTCAGCTCCTGGGTGCAAAAAGGGTGGCCAGCGTCCTCCCAGGCGGCTGAGTTCGCCCCGTTTTTCAGGAAAAGGCTAGAGTTGTCCATAGAGAGAGGGTGCCTTCTGTGGGGCCAGCGGGTGGTGGTCCCCGAATCCCTGAGGCCAAGGGTGCTTAAACTGCTGCACGTCAGCCACCCTGGAATTGTCCGCTCCAAGGCCCTGGCCAGGAGCTATTTCTGGTGGCCCCAGCTAGACGCCGACATCGAGCACATGGTAGGCACTTGCGAGAGCTGCCAATGCTCCCGGCCCGAAGAGGTGCGTCTGCCGCACCGGGAATGGGATGCGGCGAAGGGGCCGTGGTCCCGGGTGCACATTGATTTTGCGGGCCCATTTAGAGGTACGCTTTTTCTCCTCGTAGTAGATGCTTACTCCAAGTGGTTGGAGGTCATCCCAGTTACGAGCACCTCATCGGCAACGACAGTGAAGCATTTGCGTAGGGTCTTTAGCACGTTTGGTATACCCGACACCCTAATTAGCGATAACGCTAGTTGTTTCACGTCCGCAGAGTTCAGGGCATTCACTGAGATCAACGCCATTCGGCACATCACCTCCGCCCCTTTCCACCCGGCAACAAACGGCCAGGTCGAGTGCCTCGTGCGCACTACTAAAGATGCGCTGAGGCGCATGGGTCCTGGGGATCTCAACCTACAAGTGTGCCAGTTCCTGCTGGGCTACAGGGTTACCCCCCTAGCTTCTGGGTACTCGCCCGCAGAGCTCTTAATGCGTAGGAAGCTGACCACGATTCTGACCAGGCTAGACCCCACTAGGGTGGAGGACACAGGGAGGAATATCGGGTTAGCGGACACGAAAAGTTTTGAAGTCGGTGCCCCGGTGCATTGCAGAAATTACACCAGCGCGGGGCCGGCCTGGGTTCCGGGCGTCGTCGTTGGACGGACGGGTCCCGTGTCGTATTGCGTAGAGACCATCACAGGTCTGCTATGGAGACGACACGCGGACCAGCTCCGCCGCAGGGTTCAGGAACACCAGAGCGCGGACGGCGCGGAACAGGATTCAGCGTTAGGGTTCTCCCCCACCCGTTCAACCCAAGGGGGCGGTGAGGGGGGTCAGTGATCCCCACCTAGGGGGGAGGGGAGGGAATCTGTCCCCATAGATATCCTGAGGAATCCTTCTAATGGCCCCCCAGGCATAGATATCCTGAGGAATCCTTCTAATGACACCCCAGGTGATAGTTCTGATTTTCATTTACAAAACCGGGGGGGTTTTCTGGAGTGGTCCCCCACCCATCCAAGCGAGAAGCGGGGTTTTTCGTTAGTCCCCAGTGCCCCCGGTTTTTCCACCCCTTCCCCAAGAGCCGCAGAGCCGCGGCAAGTCACTAACGAGTCTCCCTCTCCCGTTGCAGGACAAGGAACCAGGGGACAGAGAAGCAGTAGCACTCCCGGGACAAGCCAGTCAGCATCACGCCCAAGGCGCGTTTGCAATAAGCCATCTTGGTTGAGAGACTTCGTCTCATTCTAGGGGGGAGGGATGTTGTGTTCTTAGTTCTATGCATTAAAACAACCACCAACTGTATCAATGTATTCTGTTGTATTTAGGATGCGAGCTAATGACCACCTGGTGGCAATAGCGAGCGCCCAGCTCACAAGGTTCCAATCCCCAAAGAACTGCAGCGCGGGAAGATTCCCGCCACTACCTCACCTGGACAAGAAGGGCGTGACCCGGAATGGCGTCATGCTGGCAGTAGCCAATGGGCTATCGTGGAGCCACATTCAAATGTATAGCCACCGTATATATTGAGCTGTTCGTCCGCCATTACCTCATGTTCCCCCAGACCACCATGCAATAAAGATGTGTTAAGCCAATACTTCGGCTGTTCCTGTGTCTTGTTTCTCATACACCAAACAGGGAACATGAATTTAGATAAGGATAAAAATGAGTTACTTTCTATATGTATGACAACAGCAAGACAATGTATTGCGAGAAATTGGAAAAATGATCAGACTTTAAAGTTGGAAGAATGGTATAAGGAAATGTGGGATCTTGCTTTAAATGACAAATTAACATGGGAGTTGAATAAGAAAAAGGAATTATAAAAGAGAATAGATTCTGGAAAACTTGGCAACCATTTATTGAATTTGCAGATAGCAGAGGAGACGGAAACAGTCCAGTACCGAATTCTATAAGTTTTGGAAAGAATGAAAAGAAGTGTCCATCGCATCCTCCAGGGCATTGTATAGTCACACATGGTGAATTAATGACTTTTTTCCCCTCTTCCTCTTTTTTTTTTGTATGCATTTAAAAAATAGGTAAATGGTATTATTATGAATAGTAACATTGGTTTAAAGTTATGACTGGTCTTGTAATTTAGAGTGGAAATTAAAAAGACAAGGAAAAGAAACATACAAGTTCCAGACCGATTAACACAATTTATTACTATGTTGATAACAAATAACCAACAAGTTTATACTACCTAATGAATATGTATATTTTCTGTAACAATGGCATTTTCCCCTTTTATATGTTTATGTCAATGTATTTTTCATTCTTATAAAATTTTTGTTTATGTATTTGCTTAATAAAAACTTTAAAAATTAAAACAAATTTGTAAAAAGGAAATTAAACACGTCATACAGTCACTGAAAATAGGCAAGGCACCTAGTGAGAACGTCTTGCCTTCAGAAGTCTTAAAGACATATAAGCAGTGGTGGGACTCATTGAAGTTTCCATACCAGCTTCAAGGGTAGCCCCACATAGTAAGTGTTACAATAATAAAATTTAAAGCAGTGGTGGGCTCCAAAAAAATTTACTACCACACTGTGGGTGTGGTATGGTGGGCGTGACCAGGGGGAAAGCCCTGCATTGCACCCAAATTAGGACTACTTTATTTCAAAACTTGGATGGACGGGGCTAGTCAGAATTTCTGCTATTGGTTCTGACGAACTGGTGTGAACCTGCTGATGCCCACCACTGCATATAAGGATTGGTGGGCCCCACTGCTAGGAGAGCTCTTTACATACATAGCTAACCCAGGTCACTTTCCACCATATATAAAAAAATGAAATAAAGCAGCCACCCAAAATTATAGGCCAGGGGTGGCCAGCCTGCAGCTCTAATCTGGACCACGGCACCAATTAATCCAGACCACGATGGGGACCTAAGTATAGCCAAAAGCTCCCCACTGTTCCCTGCTGCCACTGGAAGTGCCAAAAATGAGGCAATTTTTTTAAAAATATACTGTATGGCAAAAATGTTTCCCCCTCCCACTGGCACGCAGGAAATAGCAGAGGCTGCAAAAGCAGCCAGAAAAATGCCATGATTGCACCCACCAATACCACAGAAACAGTGATGCACTGAAGTAGGTCCTGTCCTGTTCGTGAGAACCGGTAGTGGAAATTTCCCCAGGCCACGCCCACCTGGCTGGCCATGCCCACCTCCATACCCCATTGCATTGGCCATGCCCATAGATTTGGGTGGGATATGGGTTTTTTTTAAAGTGGGTGGGATATGGGGCTTTTAAAGTGTTTTTATGTGTTTTTAGAACTTGTTGTAATGCCGCCCTGAGTCGGGTTCTGCCTGAGTGGGCGGCATATATAAATATGACTATTAAATTAAATTAAATTAAATTGGCCCTGCCCACACATTTGGCCCTGCCCCCGCCCACAGAGGTGGTAGTAAAATTTTTTGGAGTGCATCACTGCACAGAAACCAGAAGCGCCAAAATGCTGCGGTTTTGCTGCAAAAATGTGGTGAACACTCACAAAAACGTGGTTTTGTGACTATTGTACTTTCAATTTTCTGAATATCAATAAAGTTAAATCTAAAGTTGCTGTTTTCAGGAAATGTCACCCCAAATATAAGTGGCATATAGATGGCGAACCAATAGAACAAATAGATTTTTTTCATATTTAAGGGTTGTTTTCAAAGATATAGGGTCCTGGGCTAACCACTAGAAACAAATTTACATAAATGCTGCAGCAGGTTCTAAATAATTAACTAAACTACTTAATTATAAACATCCTAGTTCTTTCTGCCCCATTTTAAAGGTCTATAACAGGAGTTCTCAACCTTTTTAAGCAGGGGGCAGCTTTGGGGGCCAGATGGCCATTTTGCCCTTCCTTCACAACATGGCACTTCCTGGTGTGGTGGAGTTCTTTGTACCCCATTTTAAAGGTCTATAACAGGAGTTCTCAAACTTTTTAAGCAGGGGGCAGCTTCGGGGGCTAGACAGCCATTTTGCCCTTCCTCCACCACATGGCACTTCCTGGTGTGGTGGAGTTTAGTGTCTGTTCCAGGAGACATAGAAAGAGTCGCAGTATGGACTAACACAGGTTTATTGGTTGATGATCAGAACGAACATGTGGTAATGGCGGAGGTATCTCACATTATATACAGTGGTACAACACATTTGAACTTGGCTGCATGGTAGCTCATTGGCCGCTACCGGCGTGACGTCATCCGGGTCACTCCCATCTTTGGTGGTGGATCAGCAGTAGTTGTTTGCTGCGGGAAGTTCCCACGGCTGCAGGCGATTTGAGGAATGATGACCATGTGAGTTGAACACTCGCAGCTGCCCTCTATAGGCAGCTTGCTCGCGTTCCTTTAACAGCTGGGTTACATTGTGATTGTGGCTGGGTTACATTCATACATTTCTTAAAGCAACATTTGTACATTCATATGAAGCAGCATTGTACATACACAACATCCCTCCCCCCTAGGATGGGACGAAGTCCCTCAACCATTGTGGCTTGCCGCACGTGCGCCTGGGGCGAGCGGCCGCTTGGCTTAATACAGGGGAGCCTGGCTCTGTGGAGTCCTGTCCTGCAATGGAAAGGGGGGACTCGTTAGTGGCTCGGTGTGGGCTCTGTGGTAACCTTGCATTAGGGGAAGGGAATGGAATGAACAGTTGGGAAGTGAACTCCTGCCTACCGCTTGAGGAGCTAGGGGTCCCCCCCAGCACGAATCTCGGGACCGACGAAGAGACTCTCGTGGTCTCGCCACCCCCCGTACCCTGCCTGGGAGTGCCGGGGACTGTGGTGGTTGGACTCCCCCCCGATGCCTGTCTTGGGGGTGTTGGCCTCCGGGGAGCTGGAGCTATGGTGTATTCTAACACAAAAGGACTGGGGGGATTGGAGGTACCAGGGGCTGAACTGAAACCCCTCTTCTCGCTAGGACGGGTGGGGTACCATAACTCATAATCATCAAACTGATCCCTCTCTTTCAAAGTATCCTCCTCTGTGACTGAGAACCGAGGATATGCCTTTGTATCCCCGGTTTCCGCCATGTCTCCCCCTTGGGTAATGCGTGTGGGGGAGGACCCTAACGCTGAATCCCCTTCGCTGGTGACCCGCCTTCTGAGTTGGTCGGCGTGCCTCCTCCAGAGTAGATCCGAGCTAGTCTCAACCCTGTAGGACACTGGTCCCGTCTGCTCGATGACTGTCCCTGGGACCCACGCCAGCCCTGACGCCGCGTAGTTCCTGCAGTGAACCGGGTCCCCTGCTGAAAAACTTTTGGAGCTCCCTCCCCCTATATTTATGTTTCTCCCTTCATCCTCCACCCTGGACGGATCCATCCGGTCAAAAAGTGTTACCGGACGCCTCCTCATGAGGAGTTCGGCTGGGGAAAATCCTGAAGCTAAGGGGGTTGTTCTGTAGCAGATGAGGAACTGGCACAAATGCAGGTTCAACTCACCGGGACCCATGCGCCGCAGTGCGTCTTTCGTAGTGCGCACTTGGCGCTCTACCTGGCCGTTTGTGGCGGGGTGAAACGGGGCAGCGGTGATGTGCCTGATGGCGTTCCACTCAATAAACGTCTTGAACTCTGCAGACGTGAAGGTACTAGCGTTATCGTTAACAAGGACGTCTGGCAGGCCGAAACAGGCAAAAAGCTTGCACAACTGCTTGATGGTTGCGGCGGAGGAGGTGCTGTTCATAGGGATTACCTCCAACCACTTGGAATAGGAGTCGACTACCAATAGAAACAAGGACCCGCGAAAGGGGCCAGCGAAGTCGACATGGATCCGGGACCATGGCCCGCGGGCCGTATCCCATTCCCTATGGGGCAACCGGGACTCCTCAGGCCGAGAGCCCTGGCAGCTCTCGCACGTGCCCACTAAACGCTCTATGTCCCCGTCTATTTGGGGCCACCAAAAGAAACTCCTGGCCAGAGCCTTGGAGTGCATGATCCCGGGGTGACTGGTGTGCAATAGTCTCAGTACCTTGGCCCTCAGCTTCTCTGGGATAACTACTCGCTGGCCCCAGAGTAAGCAGCCCCTTTCCAGTGACAGCTCTACTCTGCGCCTAAAAAATGGTCTGAACTCTTCTTGGGACAAGATGGAATAAGATGACCCCGAGTCTATCTCCATCCTCACTGGGACCCCTTGCAACAGTACCTCTACGAAAAACCGCCGGTGCTCCAGGGCCACGCGGTTCACGCCTTCCTCATCGTAGCTGGCTGCGACCTTCCTGGTGCCGGTCGCCTTCCGCTGGTGCGTCTGGGGATGGCTGGAACTCCTCTTGTCCTCGACTCGCCCACGCCTGCATACTCGGGCGATGTGCCCCTTTCGGCCGCAGTTGTGACACTCGGCCTTTCGAAACGGGCACCTCGTGCGGTCGTGGGACGCCCCACAACCGTCGCAACGGCGGTCCTGCCGTTCTCGGGATTGCCGCTTCTCACCACGCTTCTTGATCCTCTGGACGTCGTCGTCCTCGCTGGAGTAGGGGTCCGCTGTTGTGGACGACTCTTCGGATGACGTTGGTGTTTGATAAATGTATAGAGAATTTTGAAAGAGAACAAAAAAGTTTACATAAACTGATACAGATGCTTGTAGTCCTATTTCCATGATAAATCAAGATGCTAAGATTTTTATAATGGATAAAAAGAATGGTTTATTGGTAAATATATGAAAAATGATCAAAGGTGATTTATTCAAGGCAGACAAATGGCAGGTTTAACAAAAAGAGTATTACATTACATCTTAACCTATAAAATCAAGCGTTAACCATTGGAACTTCACATACAATCCTAAGCCAGGCCCTACTAGCCCACACCGACCATTCGTGCACACACCCGAACTGGGTCCGCAGGTCAACGAAGGATTGAGAAATGCGCCAGTGGGGCAAGAGCCCCACAAATGTGAAAAAGGGAAACAACTTCATTTCCCAACGTTCTTCGCGCCGCGCCACAGCCAATCAGGCTGAGAGCTGCGAGCACAAAGAACATTGAGAAACGCACCGCGGCCAATCAAAATTGAGCCACAGAAAAAAAACGCAGCAGAAACCCAAACCACAAACCCATTACTACAAGCCCCAGAGTCCTGCGTGCCATGAGCGCACAGAATGCCGAGAAGCCTGCTGCGCGAAAAATAAAAATTAAAAACCCAGTGCCTCACAGCCACACAAAACAAACAAGCAGCCTCAAGTGCCACAGGGATTCCCGCGGTCCACCCAGTGAGGCCAGGCCGCGGGAAGGAAAGCCCACCCCCCACACATACACCACCTGAAGCGGCACTGGGATTCCTGTGGTCCAGCCAGCGAGGCCGGGCTGGGTGAATAAAAGCCCACCCCCACACACACACGCCGCCTGAAGCGGCGCTGGGATTCCTGCAGTCCGGCCAGCGAGGCCAGGCCGCAGGAAGGAAAGCCAACCCCCAACCCCAAAGAAACACTCAACACCCTCACCCAGAGGCCACAAGAGAAAAAACAGTCAAAAACATAACATTACATCACACATTCACACAAATCAGAAACAAATCACAAAATAGTAAAATAAAAACATTTCACACAAATCAGAAACAAATCACAAAATAATAAAATAAAAACATTTCTAAAATCCTGTGTAGAGTTTTCACTCAAAAAACAAAACAAAACAAAACATCTAAACAGTTTAAAAACATTGAATGTAAAAAACATGCACTTTCGCATTTTAAAAATTATTATCCAAGGTACAACTATTAAAAAAAATTCAATACTAAAACATTATTTGGTAAAATAAAATAATTGTAAAAAATTATATCATCCTTTCCTCTTTTTTAAATCCACAAAAACAAACACAAAAAAGCTGATCACAGTTTATAACAGCCCGTGTGTATAAATAAACATTTTAAAAATCACAATTGCAGACTAACCTCATTTGTACAAACATTAACAAAACAAAAACCTTCCAACACCATTTAAACAGCCTGGCAATGCCGGGCAATCTCTGCTAGTTATATATATATTATAAATAAACCTAAGTCTTATTAGTTGCATTAGATATTTTTAAAGCAATATACATATTTATAAAATGTATGAATAAGGACTGCAAAATCTCAGAGTGCAGACTGAAGCCTCAAGGTATTCTTGTATACAGTAAAACCCCTACTTATGCCTCCACTTTGCCCTTCTAGAGCCTACTCGAGGGGCTTGAAGAAGAGACTGCCAACACCGCCGCTGCTGTTGCCTGGGACCTGTTGCCTCCCCTCTAGCCCACGCCAGCGGCTCAAGGATGGGAGGCAGGTGTGACTGGTGCAGTGGTGGGCTCCATTTTTTTTTTACTACCACACTGTGGGTGTAGTATGGTGGGCATGGTCAGGGGGAAAGCCCTGCATTGCACCCAAATTAGGACTACTTTATTTCAAAATTTGGATTGGTGGGGCCAGCAGAATTTCTGCTACCGGTTCTGGCAAACTGGTGCGAACCTGCAGATGCCCACCACTGGACTGGTGCCTCCACTGTGCCCCTCTAGAGCCCCGCCTGCCCGAGGGGATTGAAGAAGAAATGCTGACACCATCGCCGCTGCTGCTGCCTGGGACCCATTGCCTCTCCTTGAGCCCATGCCATCGGCTCGAGGATGGGAGGCAGGTGGGACTGGCACCTCCACTCCGCCCCTCTAGAGCCCTGCCAGCTTGAGGGGCTTGAAGAAGAGATGCCAACACCACTGCTGCTGTTGCTGCCCGGGGCCCATTGCCTCTCCTCGAGCCCATGCCATCGGCTCGAGGATGGGAGGCAGGTGTGACTGGCACCTCCACTCCACCCCTCTAGAGCCCCATCTGCTTGAGGGGCTTGAAGAAAAGATGCCGCCGCCGCCGCCGCTGCCGCCGCCACTGCCGCCACCGCCGCCGCCACCGCCACCACCGCCGCCACCGCCGCCACCGCCGCCACCGCCGCCACCGCCGCCACCACCGCCACCGCCGCCACCGCCGCCACCGCTGCCACTGCTGCTGCCTGCGACCCGTTGCCTCTCCTCGAGCCCACGCCATCAGCTTGAGGATGGGGGGCAGGTGTGACTGGCGGCTTTGCTCTGCCCCTCTAGAGCCCATCTGCTTGTGGGGCTAGAAGGTTTTTTTTGGGACTGTATATTATTGAGTATTTTATGTTCTGTATGTAAATCCCTTGGGTTACCTTGGGGTATGTATACGTTGTTAGCCATCCTAAGTCAGCCTGTGCTGAATAGGGTGGGGTATAAATCGAATAAACTAAACTAACTAAACTAAAAGTCTGTTCCGTAGGCTTTTGCTTAAATCAGTTTTTTATGTAACTTGAAGCAAACCCATAGGGAATTTTTTTTTTGTAACTCGAAGTAAAACAATAGGAAATATGAAATGTTTATGTAAATTAAAGCTAACCCATAGGGAAATGAATTTTTGCATAACTCGAAGCAAACCCATAGGAAAAATAATCTTTATGTAACTTGAAGCAAACCCTTCCGTGTTGGTTTTAGCATAAAATCATTATGTAAGTCAAATTTTATGTAACTCGAGGCATATGTAAGTCGGAGTTTTACTGTATCTCCAAGTACTGTACCTCCAAGCAGTGAGATAACCATCAGAGTGCATTGAAAGAGGAAAGAGGGAAGAGTTTTATTTTATTGTGTGCAGGGGTTTCATGGATGGGCACCCATGACTCAATGCAAAGGTGTCTGAATGTGTATAAAGTATTGTTTGGAGGTGCGCAGTAAATCCATACTAGCCTGCTTCACCTTCTTACACACACATATGTATGTCATATATTTGTTTGCAAGCTACCATAAAAGTCCATTTCCTGTGACACCATAAACCATGTAGTCTTGAGGTGTGGCAGCAAAAAGCTGCTTACCTGAAAACTCTGTTGTGAACTTAAACACATCTTATCATTTGGATACAATCTGAGCACATTAGACTCTGTAGTTCAGAGTCTGAACTACAACCTTGATGTTCCCACCAACCTCCTCATGTTTACGCACCACATTTGTACTGTGTTTGTGAGGGGAGGTCCATATTGGATTTTCGAAGTTGTAAATGCCTCACTTCACATGATTCCGCCTACAGCTTGCCACAAGTAGAGAGCTGTAGCAACCAGAGCTTGGAAGAGGTGATTTCCCCCCAAAATTGTATTCTCTGATGGCAGCAAGACATAATTCAACAAGGTGCCAGCAGAATAAAGAGGCCAGTGACAAAAACAACATTTATGGTATAGCAGATGAAGTACTGTATCCCATATTTCATGTTTGTTCTGAGCTTATAAATGTACTTTGGCTGTGAATAATAAAAGTTTTACTTTCCATTATACTTCAAATGAACTTGATTTATTAAACGTGTTCCAAATGTTCTTCTACAACTTCTCATTCCTCAAACAATCTTTAGCCTTGAATGATGGGCTTTAACTGAGCACTCCTTATTTTAGATATAGTAAAACCTCGGATAAAGTCCAAACTCGGTTCCACAAGTTTGGACTTTATCCACTTTTGGACTTTATCTGAATCAAATGGGTGATGCATCGGATAACGTTAAAAATGGACTTTATCCGAGGTTCCTATGCCAAATACCTCAGATAGCGACCATTTTTTTAGCGGTTTTGGACTTTATGTGATGCATCACGTGTGCATGAAAACCGCGACTTTATCTGAATCTGACTTTATACAAGGTACCACTGTACTGTACTTATGCTGCAGCTACACTAGGCGCGGGGAATGAGCTTGTGTGGCCCTCTTTGAAACAATCAGGGCTTGATTAGAACAACTTAACCAAGCCTGGTGATTCACACAGAAATGGCTCCTGCCAATATTGTGAAGTGGTTTAATACGTGAGTTGCTTCTTGGTATTGGTAAATTAATCACTACCCCTGCTCAGCAGGGATCAGGGGAAATGAAAATCATTTTTGACTGTTTAAGACTACTGTATATACAGTAGATATATCTGAATTGACTTAATGACATACAATTATTATTACAAAAAAATTGCCTCTTATTTTTAAAAAGGTGAATCTTAGTGGATATTTCTAAACATTTTACAGACATTAGGAGCAGACAATTCAATTTTAATGCCATGATTTTACCAATCCAAAGGAATTATGATGCCAAGAAGCATCATAATTAGTTACTAGAATTTTATATAATGCAATACTATGGGACAGGGTTACGATAATAACATAATATATTATTTTAAGCAATGACTTTACAAGCTTAACTATTTTTAGATGTATTTATGTCAGTATGTGGTTATGCATCTATATATTGATTTGTGGCTTGTAACTGGGAGAAGGCCTCACTAAAAATTTGGGACAAACTTCCCTTTTTTATATCTGTACAGGGCAGAGATAATAATTACAACTTTCTATATTCTTTCTGTTCATTCAGGACACTGGAGAATCTTTGCTTATGTGATGTGATACTTTTCTAGTCTTATTTATAACATACTTACTATCCTGATTGCCTGGAGTACATCAGAAAGATTACAGGATTTGATTTCTTGGGAAAACAAAGATGACCAATCTGCTTCAGAAATCCTTCATTTTTCTTCTCTTCACTACTCTGCTCAGTATTTTTCTCCTTCAGAAATATCCCATCTGGACAGTTAAGCATCATGCAGTAACCAGATACCAACACTGTAATATAACTGATTTCTAATAAAATATTTGTAAAAAAATTAAGATGTCTATGAATTTGAGCAATTATGTAACATATGCATTTCTTATGTAGATAGACTAGCATATTTTGCCCGGCGGTGCCGGGCTGTTTTAAATTGTGTTGGATAGTAAAGGGTTTAGGTTTTTTTTCTTGAACAAATGGTGCCGGGCTGTTTTAAATGGTGTTGAAAGGTTTTGTGATTTTGTGGCTTTGAGGCGCTGCGTCCACCTGCGGTGGACTTGCACTCCCAGTGTTTTTTTATTTTTAGCACACCGGCTTCCTCAGTGCGGCCTGTTTTAAATTGTTTTGGAAGGGTTTTTTTCTTAATGTTGGTAAAGAAGAGGTTTGTCTCTTTTTGAGATTTTTAAAATGTTTTTTTATATACATTTTTTTCTGGGTTGTTATAAACTGTGATCATTTTTTGTTTGGTGGTTTTTTTGTGGATTTATTTTTGTTAATGTTTGTAAAGGAGAGGCTAGTCTATATTTGAAATTTTTAATATGTTTATTTATTTATTTATTTTGCCGGGCTGTTATAAATTGTGATTAGTTGTGTTTAGATGTTTTGCATTTTTATTTTAGTTAAAATTCAGCACAGGATTTATGTAAAGTTTTTATTTTATTTTATTGTCCAATGTTTGTGATTTGTATTAAGTTGTGATTTTGTGTTATTTTGTTGACTTGTTTTTACTGTCAGGGCCTTTTGTTTGGGGCTGTTGTATGTTTGTGAATGTTTTTTACTTTTGTGGCCAGCAGGTGGTGCTGGTAAGGTGTTTTCTTGTATTTTGACTGTTTTTTCTCTCGTGGCCTCTGGGTGGAGCTTCTTCCAGTAAGTATTCTGTTTCTTTATTCATTTCGTTTCCGGCCGTCGTGGAGTGAGGACATCTGATGGTGAGTTCGCTTGTTTTATTTATTTTGTGTGTGTGGTTTTTTTATTTTTTTGTGGGTTTTTTTGTTGTTTTTATGGTGTTTGGCTGGGTGTTGTTTGTTTTTTGTTGTTTTTGGTGGTGTATTTTTTTTTGTAAGGTTGTCTTTTCTTTCCATGGGCCGGGCTTGATGCCTGGCCCGTGGAAAGGAAAGGCAGCGGCCGGGGTGTGTGTGTGTGTCTTTTCTTTCCGTGGGCCAGGCTTGATGCCTGGCCCATGGAAAGGAAAGGCAATGGCCGGCAGGGGTGTATTTTCTTTCCGCAGACCGGGCTCGATACCTGGCCCGTGGAAAGGAAAGGCAGCGGCGTCGGGGGTGTCTTTTCTTTCCGCAGGCTAGGCTCGATGCCTGGCCCATGGAAAGGAAAGGCAGCAGCCAGCAGGGGTGTCTTTTATTTCTGCAGGCTGGGCTTGATGCCCAACCTGTGGAAAGGAAAGGCAGCGGCCGGGGGTGGTGTCTTTTCTTTCCGCGGGCCGGGCTTTATGCCTGGCCCATGGAAAGGAAAGGCAGCGGAGTCGGGGGTGTCTTTTCTTTCCGCAGGCTAGGCTCGATGCCTGGCCCATGGAAAGGAAAGGCAACAGCCAGCATGGGTGTATTTTCTTTCTGCAGACCGGGCTCGATACCTGGCCCGTGGAAAGGAAAGGCAGCGGCGTCGGGGGTGTCTTTTCTTTCCGCAGGCTAGGCTCGATGCCTGGCCCATGGAAAGGCAAGGCAGCAGCCAGTGGGAGTGTCTTTTATTTCCGCGGGCTGGGCTTGATGCCCAACCCGTGTAAAGGAAAGGCAGCAGCCGGGGGTGGTGTCTTTTCTTTCCGCGGGCCAGGCTTGATGCCTGGCCCATGGAAAGGAAAGGCAGCGGCCAGGTGTGTGTCTTTTCTTTCCGCGGGCCAGGCTCGATGGAAGTGCCATGTGGTGGTAAAGGTAAAGGTAAAGGTAAAGGTTTCCCTTGCTCGAAAGCCAGTCGTATCCAACTCTACGGTTCAGTGCTCATCTCTGTTTCAAAGCTGAAGAGCCAGCACTGTCTGCTTCTGCAGACGTTTCCGTGGTCATGTGGCAGGCATGACTAGACACTGGAGCACACAGAACACTGTTACCTTCCCACCGAACTGGTCCCTGTTTATCTACTTGCAGTTTCTTGATTTCGAACTGCTAGGTTGGCAGGAGCTGGGACAAAGACGGGAGCTCATAACTCCTGAACTAGAGCATTCATTTGTAGGATAGTTCTTTTTAGAGGACAGGAACACATTTGCAGTCAAACAGTCACTCAAGCACCACCACTATTCCTCCCAATTCATTCACTTTGCCCTAAATTAAATCAAGTGAACGTAAGCCATCACATTAATGATTATGTTCCACTCACCTCGTATAGTCACATATACACATGCTTGTATAGTGTGGCAATGAGTCTGGGAGTTCAGTGTGAGTGGAACACTCCTCTCCCTCCTCTGAGGAAGAGGTAAGCAGGAGTGGAGCTGACTATAAGTATCTTGACTCTAAAATGGGAGAATGCTCCATTTGCTCTAGTAGACTAACCCCTATTGATGTGTTGGGGTACATCTCCTTTCTATTTGGCACACCTTAAGGCAGCCAACAACCTTTGTTGTTTAATATCTATATGAAGCAATTGGGAGAGTGTTGTGTTCTGTAAAGCTGTGCCTTTAACAATGTACCTTTGCCATGTGTATCAATGTAACCTTTCTGTGTGCAACATTATAACCATCAGCTGTATCAATGTAAACCTAATAAGGGGACGCGAGCTAGTGACCACCAGAGGGCAGTAGCGAGCGTCCAGCTCTCATGGATCATATTCACCTGGTTCAGCTGCGCGGGAAGATTCCCCGCCACCTCTTCACCTGGTCAAGAAGGGCGTGACCTCCTACGACATCACGCAGGCAGCAACCAATAGTCTGTTGACGAGCCACATTCAAATGTATAGCCAGCTGTATATATTGAGCTACTCATCCGCCATTACCACATGTTCCTCCGGATCATCATGCAATAAACCTGTGTTAAGCCAACCCTTCAGCTGTTTCATTGTCTTTGGTCCCTTACACTAAATTGGCGACGAAGGTGGGATATGGCAGCCCACGGGACCAAGACATGCGCCGGTTTCGAAATCAGGAAACCGGGCGACTGGGAGATCTTCGAGATGGACTTCCAGGCCGCACTGATCGAGTCCGAAGTCACGGAAGAGGCGAAGAAGAGAGCCATCTTCACCAGAATGCTCGGACAAGAAACAAAAAGGACCTTGGTGGACCTGATTGCACCAAGGAGGGTGAGTGAATTCAAGGCCAAGGAACTCATGCAGATGCTGTGTGAGCACGTCCGGCCCGCCACGGCGATGTTTCCCGCTCGGAGTGCGTTTTGGAGGCGAGTCCAAGCGCCCGGGGAGACGGTCGCCGCATTCGTGGCGGCCCTGCGGCTGGCGGCCGGCCCGTGCAAATGGGAGAATGCCGAAATCACCCTCCGGGACTGTGTGCTGTGCGGCCTGAACGACGCCGAGACCCAGCGCACATTAATGAACCAAGAGCCGCCTCCCACGCTGCAGGAGGTCGTCAGAGCGGCCCAGGCCGCAGAAGCTACGAAGGCCGGGGTCCAAGAACTTCAGGACTGGCGGCCAAAGTCAAGCAAGGCAGAGGCTCCGGTACAGGCGGCCCGGCGAACTTCAAGGTCGTCCGCAGAGAGCAGCGACGACGAGGACGTCCAGAGGGTCCGGAAGGAGAGCCGGTGATGCGACGGCTGTGGAGCGGCCCACGACCGCGTGAAATGCCCCTTCCGGAAGGCCGAGTGCCACAACTGCGGCCGCCGCGGGCACATCGCCAAGGTGTGCAGGAAGAAGCGCGAAACCCGGAGGAGCTCCGCAGACCGTTCCACGGGACGAGACCGCCCAACAAGACCCAAGGATGGCGCCCAGGCCACGCGGAAGCAGGACGGCGTGGGCCGCATCTCCGACGGCAGCGAGGACGACGCCCCAGTGTTCAGCGTGTCTACAGGACACCCCCGCTACTTTGTTGAGGTACTAGTCCAAGGGGTTCCCATTAGGATGGAAATTGACTCGGGGTCCTCATATTCAATCATTTCCCAGAGGGAGTTTTTGGGAATTGCCCCCCACAAGCGGCCCAAGCTCAAAGCACTGAGGTCCACACTACGGGACGTGCAAGGGAACAGTATTCCAGTGTTGGGGGTTGGAGAATTTCAGGTTAAATTCAAGGAGCACGCCGTGTCCCTTCCCCTAGTCGTGCTCAAGGGAGGGGATTGCAGCCTCCTCGGAACTCAATGGTTCCAGCCCCTGGGGTTGTTCATTGGGGGGGTGCACGCCGTTGGGATGCACGCCGTTGGGACTGATCCAATTCAGGAGGTGTGCGAGGCGCACCCCGAAGTCTTCAAAAAAGGACTGGGGAAATTCAAGGGGCCCCCAGTGACTTTCGACCTGGACCCGGAGGTCCGCCCAATTCGCCTCAAACCACGCCGGGTGCCGTTCGCACTCAAGGACAAGATAGAGGCGGAACTGGACAAATTGGTGGGTCAGGGGATCCTTGTGCCTGTAGATTCTGCGGAGTGGGAAACTCCAATTGTAACCGCACTAAAGGCCAATGGGGAGGTCCGCATATGCGCCGACTACAAGTGCACCATCAACAAGGCGATCCGCCCGAATGCATATCCGGTGCCGGTAGTCAGCCATCTGCTGGCCAGGTTACACGGGGGAAAGTGTTTCGCTAAGCTCGACTTAGCACAGGCCTACCAGCAGCTCACGGTGTCCCCTGCCGCAGCCGCTGCGCAGACCATAGTCACCCATAAGGGGGCGTTCCAGGTGACGTGCCTCCAATTCAGCGTGAATTCGGCGCCAGGAATTTTCCAGTCACTCGTGGAACGCCTCCTGAAGGGACTGGAGGGGGTGTTGCATTATTTTGATGACGTGTTAATAACGGGGGGGGGGAGTCGGGCTGAATTGGCCAAGAGGTTGGGGAAGGTCCTGACAATATTCGAAAAGGCGGGGCTGAGGTTGCGAAAGGACAAATGCGTCTTCTTCGCAACCGAGGTTGAGTTCCTAGGGTTTTGTGTGACTCCTGAGGGGATAAAACCATCCAAGTCCAAGGTGGCAGCCATTAAGAAAGCCCCCCGCCCCACCTCCAAGCCCGAGTTGCAGTCGTTCCTAGGGCTGCTCAACTTTTACCACTCCTTCCTCCCCCGAAAGGCTGCGGTGGCTGAACCGCTACACAAGCTTCTTAAGAAAGAGCAGGCATGGAAGTGGGGCGATGACCAAGAAAGGGCATTTGGTGAGCTAAAAAACCTCCTGGCGTCCGACGCCATACTAACCCACTTCGACCCCAAACGCCCAGTAGTTCTGACCTGTGATGCATCTCCAGTGGGGGTGGGGGCAGTGCTGTGCCACGTGTTGGAAAACGGAAGGGAGGCCCCGATAGCATTTTACTCCAGGTCCCTGTCCCAAGCAGAGAGAAACTACGCACAGACGGACAGGGAGGCACTAGCAATAGTCGCGGGGACGAAAAAAATTCACGATTTTCTGTACGGCCGCCCCTTCACAATCGTAACGGACCACAAGCCCCTGCTAGGCATTTTTACCGCGGATAAGCCCACCCCACAGATCCTGTCCCCGAGGATGCTCAGGTGGGCCATTTTTCTCAACGCGTATCAGCACGTGTTGTTCTACCGGCCAGGAAAGGAGATCAGCCATGCGGACGCTCTATCTAGGTCTCCCCTTCCCCTAACGCCCAGCCAGGTGAGCAAGGGGGAGCGGGACCATCAGGTACTCATGATAGAGGTGCTGGATTCGCCCCCTGTAGTGCCCGCTGACATCGCCAAAGCGACAGAGAAGGACAAAACGTTAGCGGCAGTAAGCTCCTGGCTGCAGAAAGGGTGGCCCGCGTCCTCCCCAGCGGAGGAGTTCGCTCCATTTTTCAGAAAAAAGCTAGAACTGTCCCTAGAGAGGGGGTGTCTCTTGTGGGGGCAGCGGGTGGTGATTCCCACTTCCCTTCGGCCGCGGGTGCTCAAACTGCTTCATGTCAGCCACCCCGGCATCGTGCGATCCAAGGCGCTGGCCCGGAGTTATTTCTGGTGGCCCCAGCTGGACGCCGACATCGAGCACATGGTCGGCACTTGTGAAAGTTGCCAATGCTCCAGACCAGAGGAGGCCCGCCTTCCCCACAGGGAATGGGATGCGGCTAAGGGGCCGTGGTCCCGGGTGCACGTTGATTTCGCGGGCCCGTTCAGAGGCACCCTGTTCCTCCTTGTAGTGGACGCTTTCTCCAAATGGTTGGAGGTTATCCCAGTCACGAGCACCTCCTCGGCCCAGACCATTAGGCATTTGCGGAGGCTCTTTTCCACGTTCGGCATACCCGACACGTTAATTAGCGCCAACGCTAGTTGTTTCACGTCCTCCGAGTTTAGGGCATTCATGGAGATTAACGCCGTTCGGCATATCACCTCCGCCCCTTTTCACCCGGCCACCAACGGCCAAGTAGAGCGCCTCGTCCGCACCACGAAGGACGCGTTGCGGCGCATGGGCCCAGGGGATCTGAACCTACAAGTGTGTCAGTTTCTGCTAGGGTACAGGGTGACCCCATTGGCGTCAGGATACTCCCCCGCAGAGCTCTTAATGCGCAGGAAGCTGACCACCATCCTTACTAGGCTGGACCCCACGAGGGTAGAAGACAAAGGAAGGAACATCGGGCTAGAGGCTACAAAGAGTTTCAGTATAGGCGCCCCCGTGCATTGCAGGAATTACGCCAGCACGGGCCCAGCCTGGGTACCGGGCGTAGTCGTGGAGCAAACCGGCCCCGTGTCGTACCGCGTGGAAACCAGCACAGGGCTCCTGTGGAGGCGGCACGCGGACCAACTCCGACGCAGGGTCTCCGATGAGCAGGGCACAGATCAAGCAGGGAATACATCAGCGTTAGGGTTCTCCCCCACCCGTTCAGCCCAAGGGGGAGGGAAGGGGGACCGCGGGCCCCCACCAAGGGGGGAGGAGGATGTTCTCGTAGATATCCTAGGGGATCTTTCCGAGGAGGAGGAACCCGACCCCATACATATCTCGCGGAAAGTCCCCACAAATGCGGGTACCCCTACCAAGTTAGACTTTGATTTTCAGAACCGGGGGGGGGGGTTTCGGAGTGGTCCCCCACCCGTCCAAGCGAGAAGAGGGGTTTTTCGTTAGCCCCGACGGCCCCCGGTCTGCCCACAATGGAGTTTTTCCCTTCCCCTAAGGCCGCCAGACAGCGGCAAGCCACTAACAAGTCTCCCTCTCCCATTTCAGGACAAGGGACCAGGGAACAAAGGAGCAATAACGCCCCCGGGGGGGGCAGCCCTCTTCACGGCCCAAACGCACATGCAACAAGCCATCTTGTCTGAGAGACTTCGTCTCATCCTAGGGGGGAGGGATGTTGTGTTCTGTAAAGCTGTGCCTTTAACAATGTACCTTTGCCATGTGTATCAATGTAACCTTTCTGTGTGCAACATTATAACCATCAGCTGTATCAATGTAAACCTAATAAGGGGACGCGAGCTAGTGACCACCAGAGGGCAGTAGCGAGCGTCCAGCTCTCATGGATCATATTCACCTGGTTCAGCTGCGCGGGAAGATTCCCCGCCACCTCTTCACCTGGTCAAGAAGGGTGTGACCTCCTACGACGTCACGCAGGCAGCAACCAATAGTCTGTCGACGAGCCACATTCAAATGTATAGCCAGCTGTATATATTGAGCTACTCATCCGCCATTACCACATGTTCCTCCGGATCATCATGCAATAAACCTGTGTTAAGCCAACCCTTCGGCTGTTTCATTGTCTTTGGTCCCTTACACTAAAGAGAGGCCATTAGGAGATTCAGGCTTTGGAATCTCCAATATGCAATTGACACCCTGCTCTGTCTCTCCTTTTTATTGTCTGTACTTGATGCAGTCTGATACCTTGATCAGTGTCTCGACTCAATAACAAGATGGCCAAAAGTTGACAGGCTGAAACTGAGCCTTGTCAAGATAGAGATTTTGGTGTTTAAGGAGCCACCTGCCTGACTAGGTGGCCTTGTCCCTACTCTGGGTGGAACTGCTCTCACCCCTAGGGACTGTGTTCACAATCTGGGGGTCATCATGGACCCATTACTCCCCCTTGAACATCAAATAGTAGTGGCTGTGCATCTACTTGGACACATGTTCTCTCATAACCCAGACCCACTCATTAGGTTTTTTTTTGCAGATTGACTGCTGTGATGATTTCTACGTGGGACTGCCCTTGTGTCTAATAAGGAGATCCAGAACACAGCAGCCAGGCTGCTGATGGGTATAAAGCAATTCAATTATATTTCCCCAGCCTTGGCAGGCTTGCACTGGCTTCCTGTTCCCTACCATGTCAGATACAAGGTGTTCCTATCATATAAGACCCTATATGGTTTGGGACCTTATTATCTGCCAGAGCATCTTCAGACGGAATTGCTGCTCTTTAGGAAACAACTTAAAACCTGGCTGGCAGGGCAGGTATGGGGCACGGATGGCACCGTGGCCCCCGCCCGCTGGCTTGTTTAAGCTACAGTATTCACCTTCTTTTTCTACAGATGCAATGGGGTGGGTGGGATTTTAATTGGGGATGATCTTTTAAATGGGGTGGGGAGGGAATTTTAGCGTTTATTAAGGGTTTTAATGTGTTTTCAAATGTTTTTTTAAGACTGTAATGTTGTTTATTCTGTTGTAAGGCCTCCCAGAGTTGTTTGTTCGAGTGGAACGGTGATATATAAATCTGAATAAATAAATAAATAAAAATCTCTCCCTCAGAACAACTCCCCACAACACCCACTCATCACAATCTGTGCAGGTCCAGGTGCTGACCCTGAGGATGGCCAGAAAGTCTATGACTAGGAATAGCGCCTTCTCAGGGGTGGCATTATCGCTTTGAAATTCACTGCCAGTTGAGCTGAGCCAGGCCCTGTAACAATCCTCTTACATGCAGGCCATGCTTTTCCAGCTTCCTGGCAATGGGATTGCAAGAGTGTACCAGATCTGGCCCTCTGGCCCAGATCTGGCCCTCTCAGTTCAAGCTTCTCTATTAGGTAAATCAGGTAGCGTCGAGCAAAGAAATCACTCCAAGTCTCTTTAGGCATTTTCATAATTGTATTATAAGCATAGCAAGTTTCAAAGTACACTTCCTTAAAAGCAATTCAAAGAAAAGAAATAAAAAAGCAAACTGTTGGGGGGGGAGTCCGTTGCCCCCCTTCTGCCAAGAGCTCACATTTTGTCTGCTTTACCGTTCAGCCTCCCAAGCATGGCTCTCTGAGGCTGCCTCTCCCTCAACTCAAAAGTTCAGGCAAGCCCTCAATTGGTTAAGAGAGTCACATGGAGTTTTATTACCCTTTCTTCCTGCGCGCAAAAGAATGAAAAGCCCCAGTTGTAGAGCCATAAATTTACCAATAAAATTGTCAGCCCATGTCCCTCTGTTTAGACAGGACAATGAAATAGGATAACCTAGAGGTAGGTTATTCTATTACAGGCCCCATCCGTGGACATTTTATAAAACAACTTAAAACTATCCTCTTCAAAGAAGCCTTTAAGAATATCATTCCTGTGATAATTACATAGTCAGTTTTGAAGTTGCTTGCCCTTGGACACCATTATATTATATATTTATTTTGTCATTTATTTTATTTTGTCATTTGTTTTTATTTTGCTGCTTTTGTTTATTTGTTTGTACACTGCCCAGTGTGGGAAATATCAAAGATGGATGATATAAAAAATTAACAATCAAACAAACCTGGCACAGAAATAGTTTGGTAGAGACATTAATATTCTGCCAACAAATAATAAATAATAAAATAGAACCATAATTGAGAATCTATTGTATTCATTTAAAAAATCTATAGGTCAGAGTTCCAGCACCAACCAACCAACAAAATGCTATAAGTTTTTCTAAGGTCATTTTTTTTCCCTTTCAGATCTTGAAGTGGATTGGATGAAAAGGCAGAGTGACCATAAAAGCATCCTGATTTCCACCTGTCTGAACAAGATTTCCTCAAGATCACAATGGCAACTGGAGTACAAAGTTGGAAAGCAGCTATTTGTGGAGAAGAATCATAAGTTTATCTATTGCGAAGTACCAAAAGCTGGTTGCTCCAACTGGAAGAAAATCATCCTGCTCCTCTCTCTCAACCTGAGCAAGGATACTGCTGAAGTAAACCATCGTATGATTCACAGAACAAATATTATAAGGAGGTTGAGTTCTTACTCTTCCGCAAAACAAGCAGAACTTCTCGACACGTACACAAATATGATATTCACCAGACAACCCCTAAAAAGACTGGTCTCTGCTTACAGAGACAAGATGTTGCACAATGAGTCCTATTATAGTACCGTAGTGGTAAATAAGATTAAGGTTTTTCCAAGAAGAAGCAAAATACTACAGATAAAGTGACCTTCCAAGATTTTATAAATTATGTCTTATTAATGTATCCTGTGGATTTGGACACACACTGGAAGCCAATGTATTTGCTCTGTGATCCCTGTCACATACATTATGACATTCTGGGAAGTTTGAGACACTGGCTCAAGATGTTGACCATGTTCTCAGGAGAATTGGAGCCCCAGCAAGTCTCCACTATCCAAAAGGTGGAAAGAAAGGAACTGACACAAGTATTACTCTAAATTATCTGAGGGAACTAAGTCAGGACCAAATGCAGAAACTCCATGATCTGTACCAGGCAGATTCATCTGTATTTAACTATTGTTTAACATTAAAACCAGGAACACTGTTGTAAGGTTCCATTGCACAGAGAACTATTTCTCTGAGATTTCTTCACTAAAGAGGCTAACTTGGTGCCTTTATGTTTATCATTTGGATTCCACGCCCAGACCTCTCCATTCAATTATCAATGAATTTTCAACAACTATTTTCAGGGCCATAGCTGTGGTATCCGCGAGCACAATTGGCATTAACTGCCCCTGACAAAGATTACACCGGTTGAGGGAGGCTCCTGGTCACTGGCCTTTGCGGGTACAGAAATTGGGGAGCGGATTGATAGTCATAAGATTGATTCACCCATATCTGACCTGACCGGCAGTTCTGCAGGAGGAAGCTGAATCTCTAACTCCCATTAGACATTAGGCAATTACACACTTGCAGATTAGCCCAAGCCCTAGTGCAAATAGGGGCCATGTTTACTCTTGTGTAAGCCATGAACAATGGGTTTCCCCTGTCAGTATTTGTCTTAGTTAATTAACTTCCCCAAGAGAAGTTCCCAATTAACCCAGGTAAACAGGTGATGTGATTTTCTGTCAGATGACGATTCTATCACGCGCTGCCTTGAATTCCTATATATGATGATGATTTTCCCTCAATAAACCACTGGTCTTCACTCCATCTTGTCTCGTGTTGTTCCTCGACCAGTCTCCTCCGGGATCCTAAGGGCCGCTTCACGGCCCCAATCCAACACATAGCCAAGATTCTAGATTGGGGGAGGGGTGATTTTTTTTCAGGAGGGGCAACAATGTCACACTCACATATATAACATTGGCGCCACAGGGTGGGTTGGGAGGGCTATTAGCTCAGGAGGGTTTTCACCCCACCACCCCTGGGTACAGCCCTGACTATTTTACTTTGCTGCTTCTCCCTCCGCATAGATGATTTTCCTGGTAACTGTGTTCTGCTCTTCCCTTTCCTGTCATTTTCTTTGGATTATATTTAAAATTCAATTTGACGTAAGGTACTCTGAGGACTTCAATACCAGATAAGATGTAGTAGATTTTTAAAAATGTTTTTGTAAGAATAAAACCAAGTGGCTGATATCTTATTTGCATACAGGATCACAGAAGGACAATCACACAACTGTTAGCCACCCCAGTGGGCTCTTCTTTGTCCAACTAGTTCCCCATAGATAGCAAAAATAAACCACGTGGTCCCCTGCACAAAGGACAGTCCACCAGAGGGGAAGTACAATTTGTGTGATTCCCTTGTGTGCATGTGAAATGTTAGCAAGATTTTATCTGCAATATCTCTAAATAGGATTCCCAACCTATGGCACGTGGCATTATTTCATGTGGCCCGCAGCCACTACACCCGGAAGTGGAAGCGGACATGTTTACATCAGCCATAAATGCACCTGCGGCTGACATAAATATGGAAGTGGTAAATGCGCCTTCTTCTCCTTCCAGGTGCATGGTCTGGCCCATGATGTAAAAAGGTTGGGAACCCCTGCTCTAAGACTATGACATCTTAAAGCTGGCATGCATACCATAAGGCTGTAAAGTAGCTATCCATATGTTGTCAGATTACATCTGCAAATAGTTCTAGCAAATGCAGTTTATGGTAAGGAAGGCTAGGCATCAAATTCCAAATCTATCTGCAGAATTGTAGCCTTCAAATCAGTTTTAAAGTGTAAAATCAGCCTTTCAATTACTATGAATCTGGTGAATACATTGTAAAGGAATCTGAATGTTTTTGCCATTTGATTAGGTACACAAATGTGTCTGACTGATTCACTTAGTCTGGTGCGTCATGCTGTGGAGAAGCAAAACTGCTTCTCGTTGATATTATTTTGAATTCCTTAAAAGCAGGGCTTCGTGCCAAGTTTAAACAGAGCCTCTAGTGGAGCATTTAATCATTAGGAGAAGAATTTACACATAAACACCTTCTCAGATTCACACACTTTGACCCTAGGGTTCAAACACCTAAGCGTGGGGGAAGGGCAACCTTCAAGCGACCTTGAAATGACCTTGACATTGGGGGTGGGCAATCCCTGATAACGATCTAATCCCAAGGACATCAATTTCCCGTGGGAAAGCAGGTGCATTATACCTTGTAAAACACCCTTTAAAAAGGGCTGTCAGAGCTTAGTAGAGACACCTTTTGGGAGACTTTCCAGCAGGAGAGGAGACTCCATGGAAGCCTTTGAAGAAAGAATAAATTCCAAAGGGACCGAAAATGGACTTCTAAAGCGAGATGCAGCCTTGGAGGCCACCCCTGGAGGCCACCCCTTCAGAAGATAAGGAAATCTGAGTCTTCGGACTTAGCCTGAATTTCAGAGGCGACACTTAGATGAAATTCCAGCCTTGATCATACCCATCAAGTATCCCGGATTGGCCGGGATTTCCCATATTTCAGGGCTCCTTCCTCCAATTTCCTGCCACCATCCCATAATTTGGCTGGCGGGGAAAGTAGTTACTGCTGATGGGTTCTGCGCAGAAGGGTTGTGTGCATGCACAGGAGTTGTTTCTGTGCATGTGCAGGAGTTGTTGCTGTGCATGAATTGCTGGGCTGAAGCAGTTCCCATATTTTCTGGAGCTGCGCTTGACACCAGGTATGGCCTTGATACTTTGTCATTTTTCTGACTCCTTCGGAATTTGAAGAATTTTGGACATCTTGCCTAGCTGAACTTCGAAAATAATCGTGCTTTGTTATTTTCTAGGGACTAAGTATTTAGAGTACTGCATTAGGAGATTAGTTTGCTAGAGAGAGAGAGAGAGAGAGAGAGAGAGAGAGAGAGCAACTAATATGCTTCTTAGTTAAAAGTAGATTATTAGGCAGTGCTATGTTTTGCTTTTTGGAGCAGTGTTTTGCTTTATGGACTATGCTTTACTTTTTATTCAAATAAAAGCCTAAGACCATCCTAGGTCTTATTTCCAAGATGTTTGAACTTTGCTTGCCAATGGGCCTACCAGGTTTATTTTTATATGCTACCAAAAAATTTAAATCTTCCACAGCTTGAAGTTTGGAGAGTGCAACTGGATGGGAGGAAAGGCCAACCAGGAGTGACGCACTAGTCTTGGGGCAGCAGTCTGGAGCTGTGAGAGTCAAAATAGCCTTACCCTGGGAAAGAATTCGGCAGGTGCTGAGACAATCACACCAACCCCGTCCTCCGCGGCTCGGTATTGTGAAATACATTTGTCCCCAGTACAAGAGGCACTATTCCTCTGTATCTGAGTTGGTTGGAAACATTAGTGTGCTCATGTCCTGTTTTGGGGCTTCTTCCAAGAAGTGGCTTGTCTCTGTGTGAACGAAACACTGTGTTAAATAGGCTTTTGATTCATCCAGCATAACTGAAGTTTCTTACTTTCCATGAGTACGGCTAACTCTTATAACTTCCTCTGGTGCAAATCCTGCTGCAGCTATATTAGCACCAGGAGCAATCTACCCTGAGTTGCTTTGGAATGGTGGGGCATGAGAAGATTGCTTACTCAAGCCCCACTGTTCCAAAGCCAATACGGTGAAGTGGCTTATTAAGTGAGCTACTTCCAGATATTGACAAATTAATCATTTCCCCTGTTCAGGTTGAGAAACCTGGTGAGATAAGGAAAATACAGTATTTGGTGAGGTCAGAGGAGAAGGAGAATGGGATAAGAGGGGAAGGGAAGGGAAGAGAAAGGAGGCTGGTTGTAAGCAACCAACCAAGCAAGGCAAGGCAAACAGGTAGCTCAACCAAGTGGGAGGTACACCAGTCAGAAGGGGCAGAGCCATAAGGCAAAAGGTTTTTATAACTGACTAGCATTTTTTGCCCAGCACTGCTGGGCAGGTTTTTTTTGGATGTTGGTGGTAGGGGTGGTTTTGGGGAGTGCGCGCGCGCACACACACACACACAACACACACACGCCGAAGCTGCGTGGGGAGAGGAGGGGTTCCCCCTCCCCCTGAAGCCTCGGCAAGGCCACTCACCCACCTACCCACACACACACACACACACACACACACACACACACACACACACACACACACACATGCCGAAGCTATGTGGGGAGAGGAGGGCCTCCCCCCCTGAAGCCTCGGAAAGGCCACACACACATACACACACAACACAACTCTGCAACCCCGCTGAAGCCGCCTCAGGCTGGGCCGCAGTGTCATGGAAGGCAAGTGGCCCAGTTCAGAAGGCTGCGCCAGGGAGGTGCAGAGTGCGATCGGCCTAGCCGGCAAGAGGTAAGTGGGGTGGGGGACAGGGACTGAGGGGGGGAACAGGCGGGTGGGCAGATTCATTTTCCCCCTTTCTCCTCCCAGACCAGGGCAGGCAGCGTGGTCCCCAGGTCTGTCCCCCACCGTCCCTGTCCCCACTTACTTCTTGCCGGCTTAGCCGTTGGCTCAGCCCCTCACCTTCCGTGCCTCCGTGGTGCGGCCTGTCCTCCGTCCTTGCCAGTGCTGAGGCCTTTGCCAGTTGGGTGGGGGACACCAAAAGCAGGCGGCCCAGCCAGCAACTGATGTGCCCGCCCACCTGCCTGCCCGCCCACCTGCCCACCATGGGGATGGCTTCCCTCTGGGACATGAAGTGTCTCCCGGAGGGAAGTGGTTTGCGTGTTGCCCAGCTGTTTTTTTTAACATGTGCGCCAGCTTCCTAGCGTTCTCCGCACTTGCGCCCTTCAGCGTGATTGGCTGAGGGGTGTCATGGCATGGAGGATGCTGGTCCTTGTAGTTTTTTATTTTTGTTATGGTTTGTGGGGCGGTTGCCCCACTTTTGGCGGGCGAAGCCTTGCAGCGATGCTTGCAGGGTCATTAGGTAAGTGTGAGTGGCTCGGTACAGGATGGTTGGGCCAGGTGTTGACGTGCATGCCGGACACGTACCACGCAACTCCCTTCTTATAGGTATAGATATGTTGTATCAGTTTTTAGCATTTATAAGGGGAATTCCCACTTCCATTGATCTCTGCCATGTGTTGGTGCCATCACACGTGAACAATTTATCTGAACAAATCTTAATCATTCCAAGGAAGCAGTAGCCTCCCACCCTACACCATTCAGAGATGGATTGGTAGGCATGGTACCCTTGGTAGTGATGGTTGGGAGAGCTCTAACAAAAATGTTGTGTTGTTGATAATTTCAGAACACTCCCAACCATGGTGGTCATGGTGTTGCAGTACTGAGGTGCTCCTGCCAGTGGGATCCTGGTCTTTTCCAGTCAGGGAAGGATATTATCCAGTTGTGGGATTCAGCAGGTTCACACCAGTTAACCAGAACCGGTAGCAGAAATTGTGGCTGACCCTGCCCATCCAAGTTTTGAAATAAAGTAGTCCTAATTCGGGTACAACGCAGGGCTTTCCTCATGGCCACGCCCACCATACCATGCCCACAGAGTAGGTAGTAAAACAATTTTGAATCCCACCACTGATAATATCTCCACTGCACTGGGTGCTCTCTCCATCGGTTGTGATGAATACATGGGCAGGTGGGCAGCCAGCCTTAAGCAGGAGCTAGCATTGTATTTGAGAAACTGGTTTGTGATCTATTGCAATGTGCCACGGATTGGGGCCCGCTGGTGCGGAGATGGCCCACGGAGGTTCGGAGTGACTGGCTGCGTAAGGAAAGACACGGGAGACAAAGCGTGTGGTGAAGTCCAGTCCCGATCGAAATCAAGTGGTGCATTTATTGATCCTGCCTTGCAGGTTTCATGCCTAAGGAGCATGAACTTACGTCACAGAAGGCTGATGCAAACGTGGCATTTTTGGTGGGTAAAGATAGCACCTGCCACCGGCCTTTGTCCAGTGATTGATGGACAAACCCGCAGCTATCTAAGATCTGGATTGGCGAAACCCTATTGTTCTCACCCTATCTCAAAGGCCAGTTAAACTGCCTTCGGGTCTCTAACTTCCTTTCCCGCTGACTCAGCCAGCCGCGCTCAGCCTTATCGAGACCAGAAGGGGGAGAGGGAATTTGACCTAGGAGTCAGCAATTTTACCTTTTGTCCTATTTCTTCTGCAATTCCTCAGCCAAGGTCTTATGAATTATGCCAATCATTAATCTAACCCGCTCCCAATTTCCTTTCCATCAGAGCCCATTAATTCTCAAGCTGTGTGCTTAGCGAGCGAACCCATTGGGAAAAGTAATGGCCAATTTATGACTGCGGGCATACTACATTCCCCCTTATTTTACTGTTTAAATCAGCTTAGCTGAGGGCGTGGCAGATATAGGGCATAATTTGTCTAGGTGTGAGGGTCTCTCGAGGTCTCCACCATGAGGTACACATGGAAAAAAGTGAAGGGATGCATTGTGCGAAACAGCAAAGTGTGATCCCCACTACCACAACACCAGCGGTAGCTTTGAGCGTTGTTTGTAACCATCCCCATGGCAACCATGACCAGAGTGCATTCCACCACCCCCAAGTGGCATCTTGCTGGATATTTCTCACGATGGTGTCGAGTTGGGTGATCTGACTTTGGACATTGCGTGAGTTATCTGTGATGTTAAAACAGCACATGTTGTGGACTGATTCACAGCCTACGTGGTGCAAAAGCAACAGATAATCAATTGCTGCTCTATTATCTAAAACTGCATGTCTCAATTCAGCTTGTTCTCTGTTAAGAAGAGTGATGGCCGATGAGGTGTGATTAATAGCCTTAGCTAGCACGCACGCCAGCAAGCCGATCCTACGTGCATTTCCCACCGCCAACCTTGGCACCCCAAAAATGCTGACAGCTAAGGAGACATACTCTGCCTTACTAAGCAATCTGATATTACTGTCACATGTCTCATCTAGCCGGGCTACCCTTATGGACCATGCTGGTTTTGGGGTGACTGGGTCTGGGGTGATCATTTCCTTATTGGGAAGTATCAGTGTCAAGCGACTCAAACAACAGTATGAGTCAGATATGTTAGCTGGAATGTAGTTCCATGTCCACTGATTACAAGTAAAAAACCATCCTGTGGGCAAAATGACATTTTCATACATAGAACGGGCCATTTCTGGCTGGTTACATTTCCAAGTCTCTTCCCCGGGACTCATGCAACAGTGATGTGGCACCTTGGCTGTGGAGCAGCCTGTCATTCGGGCACAGGGTGTGTTTGGACTGATCGCCACTCGGGGTGTGTACAAAGTGAGCGCATCAGCGGGCAAAGTCTTTGTTACCTGAGTCCCCCAGGCTGCATACATTGCATATGTGATTCAGAGATAGGGTCCGTGTATTTGTCTAAGCAATAGTTCAAAGTTCTTGGCTGGCTCGCTCGGTGCGTGGCAAACTGGAATAAGGCATGTACTCAACAAAGAAGAAGTGTCCGTGGTCTGCTCTAGGCAGACGTTCGACTGGTTGACAGGTCCGGCAAGTCTTTCCCAAATGTACCTGAGTCTGGCAAAGAGGTCCCTGCCAGGTGTTAAGCCCCCCTGCACAGCTTGAAACCCTTCCCCCACAAGCAAGGAAAGGATCAAGACTATCATTAGGGGGGCGTGGCTAAGATGGCCGACGAGTAACATCTTGATCCGGACGCTCGCGCCTAGCAAAGTGGTAATCAATGTGACTGAATGAAATAGAAAAATTTTAAAGTGGTAATTCCTATGGATGAGACTCCTGCCTGCCTTTTTGGAAAATTTTGGGAAGTTTTGAGGTTGGATGGTCGAAGTTCGGGAGGCTTTCCTGGGCGGGTGAGGCCTGCGACGGCAGTCGCGGCTTTTCTGCCGAGGAGCCGAGAACGGGACCAGCGAGACAGCGGAGAAGCACTGGAATTGGCAAGAAATTGTTTGGCAAGAAAATAACTGTAAGTAAGTGCATGAAAGGAAAGTCAAAGTTTAAAGTTTAAAACTAGCTGGGGACTTTGCTTAGAAGAGCCTGGGCTTTGAAATGGAAATGGGTGGAAGTAGATGAAATCAAGTGGTCGTTTCGTTAATGGCGGCGGTCCTGGAAAACGAAAGTGATCGTGTTTGGGTCTATGGTTTCCCTGCACCCCAGGAGAACCGCGGCGCGTTTGGTCGATAGCAAAGTGGTTTAAAAAGTTCCTGTTCGGGCTATAGTATTGGAAAGCAGCAGCAGTGTGTCTCCCAGCTTAAAGCGCGTGGGAAAAGTTTGCCGTTCCACAGAAGAAGAAGGGGGGCTTTTACCCTGAAGTTAAGGTAACCGCTGGAAAATGGCGTTTTGACTTGTCCGTCTCAAGAGAAGGATTAATTGGTCTTCTTTTTGCTCCTTCACCGTGTGGATTATAAATATTACTTTTTTTTGAGCACATTGCTTCTCACATCTTTTCCCCTCCCTGCTTGGATTTTGGGCTTTCTCTCTCTTTCATACCTCCCCCCTTTTTTTGGCGGCTTGGGCTTAAAAGAAAAGTTCTGGGTGACTGTTTCCTTGGAGCTATTACATTTGCAGTTTGGAAGATGATCAGTTGGAATGTGTGCCTCGGGGAAACGGATCTGATGTGGATTATTATTTTCTTTTTCTTTTTTTCTTTTTTGCTGTTTGTTGGGAGTACACTTTGGTTCTTTCTATCTTTTTTGTGGATTACAGTATCTAACTCTTTGCTGGATTTCCTCTTTCATACAAGTTTCCCTCTTGGTTTTGTGGTACCAGGGGTTGCAGTGTTGCAGGTCCTGTCTGACTGATTAAGTTTTACAACGTTCTGCAACATCGGACTCTTATATTGTGTATTACTATGGATAAAGGCACAAGAGGGAAAGCAAAGGAAGAAGAGCCAGTCGTGAAGTCTAAGAGGAAGGAAAAAGCACCAATGGAGGAAGCCCCTCAGTCTTCATCCCCGCCCCCAGAGCCATATGATCAAACCCAAATTATGGTGGAAATTGGCAAGCTGTTTCAGAAATTGGAGAAGAACGAGGAATCAAGGGTGAAAGATAGAAATGAAATGATGAAAAAGCAAGATAAAGTGGTATCATCTGTTGCAGACTTCTCAAAAAAGGTGGATTTAAGTTTGAAAAAAATAGAGGGAAATGTAAAATTGGTTCAAGATGAGGTAATTGCCATAAAAAAGGAAATAAAAGGGACTCAGGAGGTGGTGCGGGAGAATAAGCTGAAATTGGATGAACAAGAGAGAAGGATTGATGCTGTGGAAGATATGATGAGAAAGCAGAATATTGTGATCCGTAGGGTAGTGGAACGGACACCGGATTTGTTAAGAGAAAGAGTGGTTCAGTGGCTAAATGGTTTGAATATGGGAAAAGAATTTGTTCAGGAAGATTTTGTAAGTGTATTTCGGGTGGGCCCAAGAAGAGGGAGGATGGTTCAAAGAAATGTTTTGGTAAAATTTGCAAATTGAGCCGACAAGCTAAGAGTAATGGCCCATTTGAAACGTGTTGGTTCTGATGCTCTGAAATTTGATGGTTCTGAGGTAGAAGTTTATAATGATATCTCATTGAAGGAAAGAACGTGGAGATATAAGATGAGGCCTGTAACTAAATTGCTGATGAGTAAAGATATAAGGTATAATTGGAGATTCCCACAGCAACTGCGCTTTTTTATGACAAAAGAATGAAAGTAATTGATGAAGGGGCCAATCCATTGGAGTATTTGAGCTTGTTGGAGCTGGTAAAAAGAGACTCGGAGGAGTGGATAAATCTCAAGAAGGAATTGATGGAATCGGGAGCCTTGGGTAGGGAGTATGGGAGGGCGGAGGCCGGTGGGACAACAGGTGGAACACCGCAGCGAGGGGAAGAGGAGGAGGAGCTGTCGCTGATCATGGTTGAGGAGGAGGCAAGTAAGGAGCAATGAGAATTAGATTATTAAAATTTAAAGTATTTAATTGATATAGAAGGGTGAGTAGCGCGTAGCACTGGTAGGAAGGCACATCTTACATGTCCCCCCTCTCCCCTCTTTGGTTGTCAAAGGCGGCTTTTTTTTTAAGAAGGTGGGGAGAGAGATAGTGTATGTTATATGTAATTTTTTGTGGGATGGGGGTAAGGGGTTGGTGGTGGCACGCCCGATGGAGAATTCAGAGTTTAGAAAGGAGATAGGTTATGGGAAATATTAAAATACTATCATGGAATGTAAAGGGTACAGGCTCTGTTCTTAAGAGACGTAGGTTGGAACTGGCGCTGAAGAAAGATAGACCCGATATATTGTTTTTACAGGAAACGCACCAGAAGTCAAAGGACACGAATAAACTTTTTTTGGGATGGATCCAACATTATGAGATGGCGTTTGGAACTTCAAAAGCGAGAGGGGTGGCAATTATGATTTCAAAAAAATTAGGATTTGAGATTACAAAAAGTATTGTTGATCAAGAGGGTAGATATTTGATTGTAAGAGGAAAAATAGAGGATGAGGAAATCATGTTGGTAAATATTTATGTTCCAAATGATCATCAAGCGGACTTTCTAGAAAAAGTTTGGAAAATAGTGGAATTAGAGAATGTTGCAAAAACTATTGTGGCGGGAGATTTTAACTTGATAAGGTCGGGGTTAGATTGCACGAACATAGCAAGAAGTGGAATCGGTTTGAAAGGGAAGGTGTTGGATAAATGGATGGATGCATTGGGCTTGAAGGATTCTTGGAGAGAGTTTAAGGGCTCTGAAAGGGCATATTCCTTTTTTTCACACGTCCATGGGACCTACTCGAGAATAGATTATGTCTTTCTTACGGAAAACTTGATTAAAGATATAGAAGGAATGGAAATTGGGATCATAAAGGAATCAGATCATGCCAAAGTACTTTTGGAAATGAAATTACAAAAAGATACCCAAAGTGGAAGAAGTTGGAGGTATGACCCTAATTTATTTAAAGATCAAAAATGTAAAGAGCAGATTATGGAAAGGTGGAAAGAAAGTTGGCAGTGGAACGATAATAACGAGGTTAATTTCAACGTTGTATGGGATACCATGAAGTCGGTTTTCAGAGGGGAAAGCATAAAGTTGGCGAGTTTTAAATATAAACGATATAAGGTAGAACAGACAGAAAAAGAAAGAGAAATAAAACAGTTACAGGAGGATCACGCAAAAAGTAAACATAAAAAAATCTTTACGAAACTGCAAAGACTTAAAGCAGAATTAATGGGTAAAGATATTGATAAAGTTAAATGAGACTTGATCTATTTAAACAGAGAATATTTTGAATTTAGCAATAGAAGTTCAAAATTACTAGCAAGAGCAGCTAAGGCTAAAAGGGAAAAAAGAGAAATTGGGGTATTGGTTAATAAACAAGGTTTAAGGTGTAATAAGAATAGAGATAAATGCAAAATTGTGAGGGAATTTTATCAAGCATTATATGCAAAAAAGGAGGTAGATTTGGAGAGGCTCAAAAAGATATTGGAGAGACAGCTAGGGAACGGAATAAAACAAGAACACAGAGAGAAAATGGAGGAAAGGATTAATGATAAAGAGGTTAATGAGGTAATTAATGGGTTGAAGATGGGGAAAGCCCCGGGGGATGATGGATTATCGACAGAGTTTTATAAAGAATTTAAAGAACTGGTGGTCCCAAAATTAGTGAAGCTATATAATTATATTTTAGATGGAGGATCAATTCCGACTTCATGGTATAATACTACAATCGTTCTACTGCCAAAGCCTGGTAAGAACTTGGAAAGAGTGGAATCGTACAGACCAATTTCACTTATAAATCAGGATGCCAAAATCTTCACAGCAATACTGGCCAACCGTTTAAATGGTTTTATGGGGGAATACATAAATGTTGATCAAGTTGGGTTCTTAAAAGGTCGGCACATGGTGGATTTGACTAGAAGGGTATTAGATTTAATCGATAATGTTAATCAAACGAAGGAAAAGGTGGGTTTATTATCATTAGATATTTTTAAGGCATTTAACTCATTACAGTGGTCTTCAATCAAGGAAACAGTTAAAAATTACGGGTTTGGCGACAGATTTAGAAGGGTAATTGATTTATTATATCAAAAAGGGAATGCTAGGATTAGAGTAAACGAAGAGGTTACTGATGTGGTAAAGCTTGAGGCTGGTACTAGGCAGGGATGTCCACTATCTCCTATCCTGTTTATTATGGCAATGGAGATATTAGCTAAAAATATAAAGGATGATTCAAATATAGAAGGGATAATGGGTAATAAAGTGAGTACGTATGCGGATGATACATTGCTTATGGTGAAACATCCGGAGTTGGTAATGGATAGGATTAAAGATCACCTACAGGTATTTGAAGCTACAACCGGATTAATGATAAATTGGGATAAATCAGAATTGATGCTGTGTAATTTGGGGGTAGGAGAGATGGGAAGGATAGTGGAGACACTTAATATACAAATTAAAGATAAGCTGAAATATCTGGGGATAATTATTTCAAATAAATTGGAAGAACTTAAATGATTGAACTATGACAGCTTGAAAGTCGAATTCAAGAATAAAATACAAGAGTTTCAGAAGCTGAAGCTGTCATGGTTCGGAAGGATTGCAATTTGTAAAATGATATTGTTACCAAAGATTAATTTTTTATTTGATGCACTAGCGATCCATTTGAAGGAGAAGGAAATCAATGAATTTCAAAAGATGTTTAATTGTTTTTGTAACGGAGGTAAAAAATCTATACTTTCAAAGAAGTTCTGGTATTTGTCTCAGAAAGAAGGGGGTTTGGGCATGCCAAATTTGTTAGCATACTATCGAGCATTCCAAATTAAGAATGTTGTGAAGATTCTGGCAAGAGAAAAGGCAATTTGGGAGGAACTAGAGATGAAAGAGTATAGAAATATAGGTAACATGATTTTTTTGGGAATAAAGGACAAGCCGAAAAGGTCAAATAATACTATGATGAGAGGACTCATGGAGGTGTGGAAAATGGTAAAGAAAGATATGGTCCCAAATCTCTCTCCAATTTTGGAATTGACTGATATGGTGTGTTTTCCAATAAAATTAGATAAGGAAAAAAAGGAAATATTGGATAAAAATCAGATGCTTTTACTGAAGGATTGGTTAAAAGTTTGTGATGATGATATTAAGAGAAAAAAATATTTGAGAAGTTAAATTTGGATTGGTTTCAGAAATTAAAGGTGGATAGCTGGAATAAAAAATATAGAAGAGAAGCAGGGATAGATAGAACAAAGACAGAATTTGAAGAATTGGTAATAAAGATAAGAAAAGGGGAAAGGAGTATTAAGGGTCTTGTAAGCAAACTGTATACTATATTGAATAAGGGTAAAGATCCACATGAAGATTTGAAACGGAAGTGGGAACAAAATTTGAATATAAAAATTGGGGAGGTTGAATGGAGAAATAAATGGAAAAAGAGGATTATGAGAACAATGTCTGTAAGAATTAAAGAACACAATTTTAAAATGCTGTGGCAATGGTACTTGACACCACTAAGACTTTATCAGATGGATAATAAAAGAGACAAATTATGTTGGAGATGCAAAGAAACGTATGGAACATATGAACACATGTGGTGGAGTTGTAAAAAAATAAGGGATTTTTGGGGAAGAATAGAAGGGGAGTTTGGTGAAATTGTGGGTAAAAGCGTTAAGTTGGTGTCAGGTACCATTCTTCTAACAAATGTGGAAGGTTTGGGTTTGAATAAAGAGGAAAAAGAATTACTGGAAATTGTATTAACTACGGGTAGACAAAGTATAGCTAGAAATTGGAAAAATGATGTTGATATACAGATTGGAGAGTGGTATAAAGAAATGTGGAGTTTAGCATTGAACGACAAATTGACATGGGAGATCAAAGTAAAACGAGATAAATTAAAAGAGAATAGGTTTTGGAATATTTGGAAACCGTTCGTGGATCATTCTCTTATGGTAAACGACAGTTCAGGACCTGTACCATCTCAAAGAGGTTTTTGGAGTTGAAATAGAAACTAAACTCTCCGAGCATTGTATATATTCACAGGGTGATGTGTAACTATCAAAAGATAATAATAGTGGTAGCACAGAAAGCTTTTATTGTTATGATTGTGTAATAATTTATAATGTGGTATTTAGCATTGGTGGTTATATGATAAATAGTCAGTTTAAGTACTATTATGTGCTAGCTCCTATGAATTTGAGTCAACACTGTATTGATGTTGTTTTTGATTTATCATTATATTGTGTTGTTATTGTTATTGTTTTTTTCTTTCAGTATGTCTGTCAAAAATTCAATAAAAATATTAAAAAAAAGACTATCATTAGGGAATTTACCCCCCATGAGCCCTCCCCCGGTGTTCCTGCACATTGCGGGCAAGAACGCACAATGACTTGGGTTTGTGACAGTGGCAGGTTGAACTGCTTTGCCAGTGCCTTGGCATTCTGATGAAAGAATGCATGGCTCTGGATTGGGGTCGTAAAGACTCCTGAAACTAGCTTTTGATGTGCTTCCTTTACTGCTGTGTCAGCCCTGCTGTTACCCTCTGAAATCGGACCAGGCAGATCCTGGTGCCTCCGAATATGGGCTACATACAAGGCTTCCCTGCGGTTGCACAAATGAAATTGCATGGTCAGGAATAAGCTTAATAAATTCCTGTCTATGGCAGGAGTGATGTAAGCTCCCGGTAAATTGTGAATCAAGTTCCGGACATACAGGCTGTCCGTAACTATATTCAATTGCTCTTGATCAAATGTTCTTAAGGCAAGGTTCACTGCTGCCAATTCTGCTCTCTGCGCTGATTTCTGCGGAAGTGTCAGTAGCGTTTTCCAAGCCTGTTCCTCATACCAAGTGAGGACCCCATATATCTTTCCGCCATCTGTGAATACTGTTCTAGCCCCCTGGAGTGGAGTTAAAGACAACATGCTTTGTAATTCGACCGTCTCCGTTTGAAGCGAGATAAGTCTTGGATCCCTTGGCAAATGATATGCCAAGTTGCCTGTAAAACCTTCTAATGTAATTGGAAGGGTATCGCCAAGCTGCATCAGCTGGCATGTCATTGTGCAAGAACGCACAATGACTTGGGTTTGTGACAGTGGCAGGTTGAACTGCTTTGCCAGTGCCTTGGCATTCTGATGAAAGAATGCATGGCTCTGGATTGGGGTCGTAAAGACTCCTGAAACTAGCTTTTGATGTGCTTCCTTTACTGCTGTGTCAGCCCTGCTGTTACCCTCTGAAATCGGACCAGGCAGATCCTGGTGCCTCCGAATATGGGCTACATACAAGGCTTCCCTGCGGTTGCACAAATGAAATTGCATGGTCAGGAATAAGCTTAATAAATTCCTGTCTATGGCAGGAGTGATGTAAGCTCCCGGTAAATTGTGAATCAAGTTCCGGACATACAGGCTGTCCGTAACTATATTCAATTGCTCTTGATCAAATGTTCTTAAGGCAAGGTTCACTGCTGCCAATTCTGCTCTCTGCGCTGATTTCTGCGGAAGTGTCAGTAGCGTTTTCCAAGCCTGTTCCTCATACCAAGTGAGGACCCCATATATCTTTCCGCCATCTGTGAATACTGTTCTAGCCCCCTGGAGTGGAGTTAAAGACAACATGCTTTGTAATTCGACCGTCTCCGTTTGAAGCGAGATAAGTCTTGGATCCCTTGGCAAATGATATGCCAAGTTGCCTGTAAAACCTTCTAATGTAATTGGAAGGGTATCGCCAAGCTGCATCAGCTGGCATGTCTGGTCTTTATTAAAGGGAATAACTATCTTGGCTAAATTATGTCCTGAGATATCCCTAGCTCTAAGCCTTCCCTTATGAATGACTGTGGCTACCAGTTCTTGTGGAGGAACGATATTCCTGGAAGTGATATGTGGTAAATATACCCATTCCACGATGTTCGCCCCACCCCCCGCTGGAGTCTGTGCCTAGAGCTCCAGTGAACATGATGCCTGTTCTAATGATGTATAGATTTAGCGGGGGAGGGGGGCGTGAATGACCCCCCGCCAATCCGATCTACCCAGTGGAGGCTGAGTATGCGATTGACTTCCTGGAGAGTCTGTTTCGCCTCCCTTGGAATGTGGATTCGATCTGCCGGCTGTTTGCCTAATGTCAACAGCGAGAAGAGTGGTTTTAACAGGTTGGTACTGATTTTAAAATAGGGTCTAGCCCAATTGATGTTTCCTAGAACCTGTCGGATTTCCACTAACATTATGGAATCTTTGATCTGGATCTTAGGCAGCACTGGAGCTGCAAAAGAACAGAGTAACCGGTGACCTAAGTATGAATAGGGTTTGGTTCTCTGAACTTTTTCTGGGGCAATTATCAAGCCTTTGTCCCCTAATGAATTTTGGAGATCACAGAACATGTCGCCACCCAATTTGGGTGCTGCGATCAATATGTCATCTATGAAATGGCAAACTAAGACTTTGGGGTGCAGGGTATGGAACCCTTCCAATGCCTCGTGGTCATAAATTTTGCACAAAGTGGGCGAGTTGAGTATGCCCTGTGGCAAAAAATTCCACGTGAAACGTTGGGTTGGTTCCCTGTGATTGGTGACTGGCACCATGAAAGCAAATCTTTCCCTGTCCCTGGGATCTAAAGGGATGGTGTATAAGCAGTCTTTTAAGTCTACAATTAGGATCTCCCATCCTTCTGGGATCATGTTGGGATTTGGAGTACCGCATTGAAGTGGACCCATGGGCTGAATGCATTTATTCATCTCTCTTAGATCGTGCAGAAGTTGCCACTTTCCGGACTTTTTTTAATGACAAAAATCGGTGAATTCCAGGGACTGGTGGATGGCTCTATGTGTCCTGCTGCTAGCTGCTCTTTAATGAGCTGCTTTAAGGCTATTAATTTCTCTTCAATTACGGGCCATTGTTCCACCCAAACTGGCTCATCCGTGAGTAATTTAAGCGGTAGGGCCATTACCCAAAAGTTAGGGTAGCACGATACTACTGCACAATGTCCCTCCCCCAGAGGTTGACAGGCACATTCAAAATGTGTGGTCGGATGACCGCTGTGCCGTCTGCCCCTGGGATGGAGACTTTCACCCAATCACGACTTCTGTAAGCTTCCTGAACTCCTCCTACACCCCCCACATCTGCAACTGACTCAATGGCCCACTCGGTGGGCCACAATTTCTGGCTGATTATGCTCACATCAGCTCCTGTGTCAAGCAGCCCACAATCTGACTGTGGTGTAATTCTTTGCGCCTTTGCCAGTGTCTGGCACCTTGAGGTATGCCTTAAAGGCAACTTTAAGATAAAGATAAAGCAGGAAAAATCTGTTGGCTTTATGGTTGGAATTTGTATCCTTGGCTTTATGGCTGGAATTTTTGGCAAGAACCTCCACATTTGCACCTCCGTTTCAACTGACTCTAAAAAATGCAGGGCTCTCTGACACACAAACATTTATTCAGCTGGGACTCCAAGATAAGAGACCTCTTCCCACTGTTGTTTTGAACATTATTTCCAGCATTTGCCTGGCTTAATATTCTTGAAGTTTTGTAGTTAATTATATTGTGGTGACATGTACTTACACAGATATATCCTGTGAAATATAGTTAGTGTTAGAATCATTAGCCCTTAAAACTAAGTATGCAGTATAACACATGGAGTATTTGGGTGGACTAGGAGGGGCTTGCTCTCATTATACTCAACTGATTCATCACTATATAAAAGGATTTAGCATTTAGAAATAGTAACGTCCACAGCCCAGAAAGAAAACATGATGTGAGGTTAGGACACAACATAAGAATTACCATGCGATATAAACTATATAGCATGATGAAACCAGGTGGGTTGTTAATATTATTATTAATAAGCACAGTATGTTTAAATTTAGATTTATTGTTATTCAACTTAGCTTGTATTAATTGTCATCACAGAAGTTGGAAAGTAAAGCTATTAAGTTGTCTGAAGAAGGGAAGTTCCCCCAAAAAAGTTGTTTAACCGGTCAACTTTTACAACATAGATTTACTGGAAGACTGTGAACTATTACAAACAACGTGATATTAAAATCAACAATATTTTTATTCCTCATGCCTCAAACGGATTTTTCCTGCTTTATCTTTATCTTGAATATGAACCATTTGGCCCCTGTTTTCTGACTTAAAGGCAACTTCAGCTGCTAGTTGGAGTATGGCTGCTGGCAGAACACACTGCGCTTGGATGGTTTCGAACTGACCTGAACCATAAAGTTGCTCAGCGATTATTGCTCCCCCCATCCGGGCAGCCCTTGCCTGCGCTTCCAATCAAAACTCACTGTCCCATAAAAGGTACTGGCTAGGGTTCAACAACATCCGCATCATGGCTTTCCAGTCTTGAGGGATGAGCATGGTGGATTCTATCAGCTGCTGGAACGTGCCCCTTGTGAATCTGCTTTGGAGTCCTGTATCTGTGATGGCTTTTAGGATTTCCGAAAGCAATTTATATGGGATAGGCGTGTATACCGCCACCTGATCACCCGTGAGGGCGTCTATCTCTAAGTGGACTGGACATAGCTGTTGAAAGCTTGGCAAGTTCCTCTGCCAAGATTTCCCCTTTGTGTGCTTCCTTCTCTACCATGTGCTGAAAGGGACTTTTGGTGACCTGGGAAGCGCCTGCGCTTCCTAAGATTCTGTCCCCTCCCGCAGCATGTGCCGCTGCCATGGAAGGGGGGATCCCCCATGCTTAAATTGAATGGTCGGATAGAGACTCTCTGGGGCAGGTGTTTCTACATACGCTGGGGGTTTCTCGGTCTCCATCCAGACTGGACTAACTGCTGAAATGATCTGTCTACACTTTGCCCATATCCCTATGATTTTAGCGGGTGCTCGGGGCTCCATTTTAAGGCAATCTCCTACTCTATCCCAAGTCTCTGGGTCCAGCGTGCCTGCTTCTGGGTAGAACATACAATGCTCCCTCAGCTACACCATGAATTCTCTTAGGCTTTGGCTATGAATGTTAATATTATGTAGCCTGGCTAGGCGCTTGAGCTCAACTCCATGAGCTCTTCGCCTAATGGATGAATCTTTCCCCTCTAAGCAAACCCCCTATTAGCTGATCAGAGTTTCCCTCACGGGATGAGTTGGCGCGCCTCAGGCAATAAGTCGGGTGATGTGGTGCACAGGTTGTGGCCTCAGGTCTGAGTAGGTGTGCGGTTTTGGCTACCACGGGCTTCCCTCTGCCTCTGCCGATGGAATCAGGACTCACAGCTCACCCCGATGTGGAACGCGTCCGTTCCGATGATGCTTTGGGTTGCCGCCGAGCTTGCAGTTAGCGCTTGAGCACTGCCCTCCTTGCTGGATGTTCACTGTCTCGGCTGGAGACAGCTGGCCTCGAAAGATGGAACTGAGTTCTGATTGGGAAAGCGTCCTGACCGGAGATTCTCTGCAGCCTCCGGGAAGAGTCGCACCAGAGCGGGACCCCTTCAATATCACTTCGGAGCATGGCCCAAGGAGTAGGACCACACAGTGGCCCCTTCAATATCAGTCCAGATCGAAATCAAGTGGCGCATTTATTGATCCTGCCTCACGGGTTTCATGCCTAAGGAGCATGAACCTACATCACAGAAGGCTGAAGCAAACGTGGCGTTTCTGGTGGGTAAAGATAGCACCTGCCTCTGGCCATTGTCCGGTGATTGATGGACAAACCCACAGCTATCTAAGATCTGGGTTGGCGAAACCCTATTGTTCTTACCCTATCTCGAAGGCCAGTTAAACTGCCTTCAGGTCTCTAACTTCCTTTCCTGCTGACTCAGCCAGCCTCGCTCAGCCTTATCGAGACCAGAAGGGGGAGAGAGAATTCGACCCAGGAGTCAGCAATTTTACCTTTTGTCCTGTTTCCTCCGCAATTCCTCAGCCACGGTCTTATGAATTATGCCAATCATTAATCTAACCCGCTCCCAATTTCCTTTCCATTAGAGCCCGTTAATTCTCAAGCTGTGTGCTTAGCGAGCGAACCCATTGGGAAAAGTAATGGCCAATTTATGACTGTGGGCATACTACAGTGATCCATGTTAGCACGGAAGCAATGGCCTCCATGAGGCCCAGCAAAAATAATTATAATAAGAAAGATTTGGTCAAGGTAGTACCATGACAACCAGATTTATCTGTGTCTGCCGCCCTGCACACTATACAAGCATTTGTATCATGTTAAAAAAAAACCATGCAGCCAAATGAAAATCACTCATTATGTCTATGCCAGGGGTGCCCAAACTATGGCTCAGGGGCAGGATCTGGCCCCCGATGCCAATTCTTCCAGCCCACAACACCCTCATTACTCCTGGAAGTGGAAGTAAAATACGCCAATGACAATCTATCAGTGACAGCAAAAGGACCACACTTGACCCTCATTTTTCCAGCTTGGAATTGGTTGTTCCTTTTCTTTTGACTGTTAAGAACACAATCAAAATTCAGAAGGACCTCTTGCTGGACATCTGCAGCTTTTAAATGCTGTATATTATGTTCAGAACTTGAAACATTCTTTTTTTAAAAAAGACTCAGAATCCTCCAGGCAGCAAAATGTCAGAATAGTGATATAAAAAGTAACTTTTCAAACCACTGGTTCTAGTTCAGAGACATCACAGAAACCCAGCCCTTTCTCTCTCTCTCTCTCTCTCTTACTGCTACACACTTCTACTCAAGTGAAATATTTTCTTTTAAATTGCAACAGCACCACCAGATGGTGGCTTCAGATGACTGCAAGTTTAATGACAGGGCAGCTGATCTAAACCGCACCCTAGAGTCAGATGCAACAGGCTTTCATGCAAGGGCGACTTTTACTTTTACCTAGCTGAACTATCAGTCTCCTTCAAAAAAAAAATTGCCCCAAGACTGTTTCCTGTTCTTTTATAATTCCCTCTTGCTTTGTATTGTTTGTCCTATGATGTTTGAACAATGCCACTTTATTTAACCCCTCGTGAACACAGAAAGATGTCTGAGACAAGTTACTTTTGGGGGGGATCACAATTCCAAGCATTACTTAGTCAGAATGGGAAAACTTTTCCAAGTTCTTCTATACCAACAACCAATTCTTTTATATCAAGTGTCTAGCTCAGTACTGTCTACACATCAGTAGCTCTACAAAATTTGTAGTATCCCCACCCCCACCCCGGCCCAACCTGATGATGCTGTTGGTGCCTGAATTTGTGCCCTACTCTATTCAAGGTAAGTGGTCTTCCAAGTTTACTGCCCATTTTATCACATCTCCACATCAATATCCCTCCAATTTATGTTTAATTTAATTTAATATTTCAATTTGTTCACCGCCCACTCAGGAGGAACCCAACTCAGGGCGGCTCACATACTTAAAAAACCCACATCAAAACAGATTAAAAACCCTAACCCACATTAAAAAATCCTACCCACCCCGAGAGGCAGAAAGAAGATACATTTCATGATAAGAGCCAACGAGCAGGAGCCACATTGCCTTCAGGGCTCCACACCTGCCCTGCCAGCCTGGTCTTAAGTTGTAGCGATGTCTGGCCGCTAGGGCGGCGTTAGGTCCCGGAGGAGACTGATCAATGACAACACGAGGCAACAGGAGCGAGATCAGATCAGTGGTTTATTGGGAAAATACATACACCTTATATAGATCAGAAGGCAGGTAGAAAAAACCATCACCCGAAAGTCAATCACATCACCTTGTTTACTCAGGTTAATTGGGAAACCTCTCAAAGGGGAAGTTAATTATTTCGGGCAAACACGGGACGAGGGAGACCATTGTTTTGGGGCTTAGACAGGGGTAAACATCTGCACTGTTTGCACCGGGGATTTTCCTTGGCCAGGAGATGAGTGTTTACCTGATCAGTCACTAGAGTTAGTGATTAGCCTACCTTGCAGAATCGTCGGTCAGGTCATGTGATTAGGTGAATCAAGCCCTATATTTTATTCACCCCCCTTAATTTGTCTGCCCGCAGAGCCCGCGGCTCAAGGAGCGTCCTCCCGAAGCGGCCTCTGCAAGAGCCGTTTCCATGCCCGATGGGCATGGGGAAACCATATTTCCCCTTTCTGTTTTATTTAAGAACCTGACCGGCGATCTTGCGTAGGAGCGGCATCAGCTGTTGGTCGGGAGTGACGTCACGGGGTTTCCTTCTGCGATGACACTTCGAGATCAGCGGGGGAATACATTGAGCAAAACAGCAAACCGCAATGCCTAGTATGACTACCCCCACCACCACCTTGATCACCGTCTGAAGCCACCCCCAGGGGATCCACGACCACATCCATTTCCATAGAGAGCTCCACCAAGCCCCCCATGCCGAGCCTTCTGTGATGCCTGCTACTATGGTGTGGAGATCTGTGATCTGGCTTTGAATCTTACGAGAGTTGTCCGTAAGATTAAAGCAGCACATACGATGAAAAGACTCGCAGCCCAGGTGGTGCAACAATAAGAGGTAGTCGATAGCCGCCCGATTATCGAGAATGGCATGGCGAAGTTCCGCCTGCTCCTGATTGAGGAGCGCTATCGCTGAGGAGGTATGGTTGATGGCCTTTGCCAAGCCGCAAGCCAAGCGACCGATCCTCTTCGTGTTGCCGACGGCTAAGCCGGGCACGCCAAAGATGCTGACTGCCAAGGAGAGGTATTCGGCAGGTCTCATTACTCTAAAGCTGCTTTCACAGGAGCTGTCTAACATGGTGGTGCGAGTGTGCCTTATGAGTGAGGGAACATGGGATACATTAGAAGCATTGGGAACGTCAGTGCTAGGGGCAATCATATCCTTAGTAGGAAGCAACAGGGTTAAGCGACTGATACAACATATAGAGTCTGTAATATTGGCAGGAATATAGTTAAACGTGTACTGGTTACAAGTGAAGAACCATCCGGATGGTAGGGTGATGTGTGCATACTTTGAACCAAGTGACACTGGGTTGTTGCAAGTCCAATTGCCGCTGCCCACATCGAGGCAACGGCGCCGGGCTCGGCCGGGTCCGGAGCAACCGTGTATCCGGCCGCAGGTAGAGTTCGGGCTGACCGCCACTCGAGGAGTGTGGAGAGTGGCCGCATCAGCCGGTAAAGTCATGGTTAGCCGCATCTCCCAACGAGCATATTCCAAGGAAGCTGATGGGATGTATGGGCTGAAGAGTCTCCTCACCAGCCAGTCCCCGTCCCGGGGGTGTGCGCCTGGGGAATGGCACACCGGGACAAGGCAGGTGCTGAGGATTGAGGCAGAGCCAACGTCCTGCCTGAGGCAAAAATCGGACTGGTTGACAAGGGTAGCCAACCTTTCCCAAATGTTGTACTGCATCCGGGCAGAGAGGTCTCCGCCTGGCATGAGATCGCTGGCCTCCAGTGAGGCGGCCTGGACGCCTCCCCCCAAAAGCAGGGTGAGGGCCAGGATGACGATGATCGCCACAGAGTTGGCATGAATCTGGGCAAGGACTGCTGCTACGAGGTTCTCCGGTGTCGGCTCCCTCTCCTCGCGCTGGAGGGCGTCTTCTGCCTTACTGCAAAGCGCCTTGACCATCCCCCAGGTGATCTTCGGCGCCGCCGGTGGCCGTCTCCTCTGGCGGGTCCTGTCGGTCAGCGTGAGGTCCTCCATCTCCAGGATCGGACTCGGGTCGGTCTGGGTCCACGCCATGTGGTTCCAAATGAGGCTTGACGCACCGAGCTGGGATCCAAACGACACCTGTAGGAGACATAACTGTAGCATACCCTCTTCCCCAGGTTATGAGCGGCACCGGGCCCCTCCAAGAAGGGTCTGGTGGCACTCGGTACCGGACCATAGGTCGCGGGAGAGCTTCCGAACGGCGGAAATGCTTCTCCTGCGGCGTACAATCCGAGAAAACATTGAGGTGATTGTATGTGAACAATACCTTATTCAGGCAGAACTGTGCTTCTCCCTGTGATTTGGGGAGGGCTGGTGGCTCCCCCCTTTCTGTTTGTTTTTCAATATAGGACTTTAGCGTCCGATTGACCCGCTCTACAATCGCTTGCCCTTGCGGATTGTAGGGGATCCCAAAAGTGTGCTTGATGTCCCAAGTAGCCATGAAGGCGGCCAACTGCCGGGAACTGTAGGCCGGCGCGTTGTCCGTCTTCACGTGCCGCGGCTTGCCCATCACCGCAATGCAGGAAAGGAGGTGCTGCTCCACGTGGGAAGCAGCCTCCCCTTTCCGCGCCGTCGCCCAAACGAACTGAGAAAAAGTGTCAATGCAGACATGCATGTATTGCCATCTGCCTAACTGCGGCACATGCGTGACGTCCATCTGCCACACCTGGTTGGCTTCTGTCCCCCGTGGGTTGACCCCCCACGAGGGCCCCCCCGGTGCCCCTGCACAATGCTGACAAGAGCGGACTATGCCTTGGGCTTGAGAGAGCGGCAGATTGAACTGTCTGGCGAGTGCCTTGGCATTTTGGTGAAAAAAAGCATGACTTTGAATTGGAGTAGTAAAAACTCCCAAAACCGAACGTTGCTGAATTTCCTTTGCCGCCGCGTCCGCTCTGCTATTGCCCGCGGAAATCGGACCCGGTAGGTCTTGGTGACTTCGGATGTGGGCAATATAGAGCGGCTCCGTGCGGTTCCGCAAGTGAAATTGAGCGGTGAGAAACAGGCTAAGCAAGTTCTTGTCTATCGCGGGAGTGATGTAAGCTCCCGGTAGACTGTGGAGTAAATTCCTAACGTATAGACTGTCAGTGATGATGTTTAAATGTTCCTTGGTGAAGGTGCGCAAGGCAAGGTTCACGGCCGCCAACTCCGCCCGCTGCGCGGACTTCTGTGGAAGAGTTAGCAGCGTGTGCCAAGCTTCGCCCTCCTGCCAAGTCAGGACACCATATGTGCGTCCCCCATCGGTAAAAACTGTTTTGGCCCCCTGAAGCGGGACCAGCGAAAGCAATTCGAACAAACTGACTGTTCCTGTCTGGAGTGAGACGAGTCTGGGGTCTTTGGGCAAATGGTATGCCAAGCTTCCAGTGAATCCTTCCAAGGCTATCGGAAGCGAGTCACCTAGCTGCATCAACTGATGAATTTGTTCCTTGGTGAACGGGACTATGATCTTAGCTAAATCGTGCCCAGAAATGTCCCTTGCTCTCAGCCTGCCGCGGTAGATAACCGCGGAGACCAGTTCTTGGGGCGGAACAATGTTCCGAGAAGAGGTGTTAGGCAAGTATACCCACTCCACAATTTTCGCTCCCTTCTCTGAGTCTACTCCTAGCGCCCCAGTGAACATGGATCCTGACCGCACGACGTACAAATTCAGGATCAGGGCATATGGCCCCTGGGCGATCCTATCCACCCACCTCTGGCTGAGAACTTGGTTCACCTTCTCGAGCGCCAAGCGCGCGTCTCGAGAGATTTTTATCCGGTCTGCCGGCTGCTTACCTAAGGTTAGCAGCGAGAAGAGCGGTTTTAGAAGATCCGTATCCAGACGAAAATACGGTCTGGCCCAATTGATGTTCCCCAAAACTTGCTGCAACTCTACAAGGGTGACTGAGTCTTGTAAATTTATCTGAGGCAGAACTGGGGCTGCGAATGAGCGGAGAAGCCGATGGCCCAAGTATGAGAAGGGCTCGGTTCTCTGCACCTTTTCCGGGGCAATGAGTAAGCCTTTGTCCCCCAGGCTGGCCTGGAGGTCAGAAAACATTTCGCTGCCAAGCTGCGGCAACGCTACCAAAATGTCGTCCATGAAGTGACAAACTATAGCTTTAGGGTAAAGGCTTCGGAACTTTGCCAGTGTGTTGTGAACATAAATTTGGCACAGGGTGGGCGAATTGAGCATGCCCTGTGGCAAAAATTTCCACGCGTAACGCTGCGTGGGCTCACCGTGGTTCACGACCGGCACCGTAAAGGCGAACCTTTCCCGGTCCCTGGGGTCTAAGGGGATTGTATAAAAGCAATCCTTGAGATCTACGACTAGAATCTCCCACCCCTCGGGAATCATGTTAGGATTTGGGATGCCGCACTGAAGCGGACCCATCGGCTATTTGCATTTATTGATCTCTCTGAGATCGTGGAGGAGTCGCCACTTCCCCGACTTCTTCTTAATAACAAAAATTGGCGAATTCCAGGGGCTAGTGGACCGTTCTATGTGTCCTGCGTCTAGCTGTTCCTTAACTAGCTGCTTGAGGGCAACTAATTTCTCTCCCACTACCGGCCATTGTTCTACCCAGACCGGAGTGTCGGTGAGCCATTTAAGTGGCAACGCCATTACCCGAAGGTAAGCGTAGCACCGTACTGCTGCAGAATGTCTCGCCCCCAAAGATTGACGTGCACGTCAAGAATGTGCGGCCGAATTACCGCCGTGCCGTCAGCCCTTGGGATTGTGACTTCTACCCACTCTCGGCTTCTAAACGCTTCCTGAACACCTCCTACCCCCCACACATCGGAGACCGGCTCAATGGCCCACTCTTTTGGCCACTGGCTCCTGCTTATCACTGTCACATCCGCTCTGGTATCGAGTAACCCTGAGAACACCCTTTTGTTCAAAAATACCTCGATAACGGGGCGCTGCTTCCACTCAATGTTGGTCTCCACTGTCGCTAAGACCTGGTATCCTTGCACTGCCTCACTCGCGCTCGAGCGGTCTGCTGAACCGGACTCTGAGCTGTCCCTGAGCCTTCCCTGGCTGCCTGCTGGCGAGTGACAAGGAACCATGATCAGTTGCGCTAACGTGTCTCCCTTGTGGATTGTTTGGGGCAGGTGTGTCCAAAGCTGGACCTGGAGAATGCCTGAAAAATTCGAGTCAATGACTCCTGGAATTATAAAAATTCCGCGTGCTCCAGCTATACTACGGGGCAAAACTAAGCCTATGAAGCCTCAGGGCAGGGGTCCCATGTATTGGGTGTCGACTAGACAGACTGTGCCTGGCAGATCGCATGTGACGTCCGCCTGGCAAGTCAATTCTAGCCCTGTGCTGCCCCTGGGGCTGGCCTGTGCCCTCGCAGTGCCTGGAATGTGCTTGGAACCTAGTCTAAATCTGGGGAGTTCTGGATCTGGGTGAAGGAAGCCTCTGTTTGGACTGGGGCCAGAGACGTGCCCGGATTCCGGTTTCCCGAACTCGGGCAATACCTGGCCCAATGGTAGCCTTTCTTGCACTTCGGGCAAGGGGTGTTCGGAGCCTTGGGACGGCCGGACTTTTGTCCGCCCCCCTTGGATCGGCACTCCCTAGCGAAGTGACCGACCTTGCCACAAGTGTGACATGCCCCTTTGCTCTTGCCATTAGGTCTTCTTCCTCCCTGCACCGCTGCCGCTAGCAGACCCATCTTGTAGGAGTCTGTGCCAACGTCGGAGCATGCTCGGATCATGTCCGTTAAGGTCAGGTCTGGGCGATTGCCCAGGGACTGCAAGACTTTACGGCAGTCCAAGTTGGCGTTGTCCTTGGCTAACTTAATCATGAGCTCTTGTTGGGCCTGCTCATTGTCAATCTGCCTGCTAATTGCTTCCTCCAGGCGATTGATGAAGTCCATATAGGGCTCTTGGGCTCCTTGCTTAATAGCGGTGTAGTTCTTGGCCGTTTTGCCAGACGCTGGGACCTTGAAGTATGCCCTATAGGCAGCTTCGGCTGACATCTCTAGGGTGGCGAGAGGCAAGTTGATTTGAGCGTTGATGGGCTCAAAGGCACCTGAACCATACAACTGGTCAGGGATTACTGCGCCTCCCATCCTGGCAGCCCGAGCTTGCGCCTCTAGGCGGAACTCGCTGTCCCAAATCATGTACTGGCTGGGGGTAAGCATCATCCTCATGACGGCTTTCCAATCGTGAGGAATCCACATGGTGGTTTCGCACACTTGCTGAAGCGTGCCCCTCGTAAAACGACTTTGGAGCCCTGTCTCTGAAATTGCTTTCTGTAAAGCCATGAGAAGCTTGTACGGGACTGGGGAGTGTACTACCTGCTGTGCGCCCGTGAGCACGTCCATCTCCAAGCGGATGGGGCAAATCTGTCTGAGTTCAGCTAGCTGTTCAACTGACAATTCCCCCTTCTTAAGTTCTATCTCAGCTGTGCGCTGAAGGGCACTCTTCACGACTAGGGAACCTGGGGCTGTCAGAGAAGCGCCAGCGCCTCTCATTCCTTGCGTTCCTTCGGTGACGTCTGCAGCTGTCACCGCGGGAAGGCTCCCTGCGCTACTCTGCCGATAGCTAATTGACGGATAGAGTGCCGTGGGCGCAGTCGGCTCGACTGGCTTGCCTGATGGCTCAACTAACGGGGGTTCTTTGGCCTCTACCCGGACTGGCTCGATCTGCTCTAAGAGTCTCCTACACTTCCTCCATGTGCGGACTATCCCTCCTGGAGCTTTCGGGGGTTGCTGAATGCAGTCTCCTATCTGATCCCAGAGCTTCAGGGTTAACGTACCTACTTCTGGGTAAAGTAGGCAGTGTTCCCTGAGGTACGCCAAGTCTCGCTAGTTCCCTGCTGTGAAAACGTAACTTAAAAACCCTGGCCAGGATTCTGAACTCCTCTTCCCGAGTTCTTTGGCTAGCGGACGGACTTGGTCTATGAGAACAAGTCCCCATATTACCTGCGATTGGGTCTCCGGAAGATTCCTCCTCGGGACGAGTCGACGCGTCTTTGCAGGCAACAGGTTCGGGCGTCGGGTGTCTGGGGTAGACCTCGGAGCGTGGACCTTCTGCCACGGGCCCTTCTATCGGCCTCTGCGATGTCAGGGGCTCACAGCCTGCCCTGAGCGGAACGCGTTTCCCTCTATGGCAACCCTCTCGAAAGCGGGGAGGAAGCGGTAGGAATGTCTCTCTGAAATGCCTCGCAGCGGGCCGTTCTCTGTCCGGCTGGCTGCCGACCAAAGCGCCGCGCTATCCTCCGGGCTGGCGGGTCGCGGTTCAAGCGTGGAACCGGACCGCGGGGATCGCTACTCACGAGTAGACCTCTCCGGGGTCCTTTACTCACGAGTAAATCACGTCGGGGTCACCAGCTGTAGCGATGTCTGGCCGCTAGGGCGGCGTTAGGTCCCGGAGGAGACTGATCAATGACAACACGAGGCAACAGGAGTGAGATCAGATCAGTGGTTTATTGGGAAAATACATACACCTTATATAGATCAGAAGGCAGGTAGAAAAAACCATCACCCGAAAGTCAATCACATCACCTTGTTTACTCAGGTTAATTGGGAAACCTCTCAAAGGGGAAGTTAATTATTTCGGGCAAACACGGGACGAGGGAGACCATTGTTTTGGGGCTTAGACAGGGGTAAACATCTGCACTGTTTGCACCGGGGATTTTCCTTGGCCAGGAGATGAGTGTTTACCTGATCAGTCACTGGAGTTAGTGATTAGCCTACCTTGCAGAATCGTCGGTCAGGTCATGTGATTAGGTGAATCAAGCCCTATATTTTATTCACCCCCCTTAATTTGTCTGCCCGCAGAGCCCGCGGCTCAAGGAGCGTCCTCCCGAAGCGGCCTCTGCAAGAGCCGTTTCCATGCCCAATGGGCATGGGGAAACCATATTAAGTCCTTTCCTGAAGGGCAGCAACTCTGTCTGCAGGTGTAGTTCTACTGGTAGGAGGTTCCAAAGGGCCGGAGCAAACAAGGAAAAGGCCCTTTTTCTAGTGCCAGAGATGTGGCCCCCCTGGCTGATGGAACAATTAGAGAGCCCCTCCAGTCTGCTCTGGTTGGACGGACAGATGTCCTCAGGGCAATGCGGTCTCTTAGGTATCCCGGCCCACTACCATATAGGGTGTTGCCTGATTCTGTTTTTTAACATAAATTAAAGAATTAAAAATACTGTATGCATCAGCAGAATCAGTTATCATTTATCTCCAATCCATTTTACACATTAAGAGCAACACATAGAATGGTGATTAATTTTGTGCATTAGAATTCCAACTTCTTCCTGTTTATTTATTCATGCTCTCCACCTGATCCTGTTTATAGCATTCAAGAAGCAAAGCAGGCAGGTTAATACTCCTTTTTCCCTCATGCCCATGGGCAGCCTGCATAATGTGAACTCGCTGTAATGACTCACTTAAATTATTCTTAACTCTAAATGGTATGCCAAATTAAATACATATGACGGAGCTGTGCAACACTCTTTATTTGTCTGACTTCCAGACAAATAAAGCTGTTGGAGACATTGTATGCAGTTAGGCAATCTTTAAATAATTGGCATTTTAATATTTGATATTTTCACTTGCATTTTTAAATACCTTCCAGTGGTTATTTGGGACTGGGGGTGGGTAGGAGAAATCAGCCTTGAGGGTAAGATTTTAAATCCCCTTTATCCTAATGCAGGTTGGACCTCCATGTGTTTATTTAGAAGCATTAAAAAAACCCACACACCCCCCCCCCAAAAGTGATTCTTCTTCTTCTGTGTCTAGGCCAGATGTGAAACTGCCAAAATGAAGGCACCTTTTGGTGAGTTCATTCTGCAGTTCCTTTTGCCCGACCTAGTGTGAGAAAGATTAGCAAGCAACACAAGGTTGCTGTTACCAGGGTATACCCAATTGTAGTTAAAAAGTACCACAATCTTTGAGGAGGCTCTTTCTGATGACAAGCTGTGCGATGGATATTTAACGTAGCATGCAAAAAGTTTTTTTTAAGTTTCTGTGCCAAACATACATTATTTATTTAACCATGTAGTTTTAGGACCTGCAACGTAACTAATAAAAATATTAAAATAGCTTCTTTGTGATGTTTAAGAGTAGACTTAAAGACACTTGGAGAAGTAAGCAGAACAACGTCACACTGATGTTACCTTCCATTTTTCTTTCCATCCTTATCTGGACTTCCTACACAGATGAGCAAGTACAGTAAAACTCCTACTTACGTAAAAAGTCTGTTTCGTAGGCTTTTATGTAAATTGGTTTTTTACTTAACTCAAAGCGAATGGATAGGAAAAATGAATTTTTACTTAACTTGAAGCAAACCCATAAGAAAAATGATTTTTTTACTTAACTCGAAGCAAACACGTAGGAAAATGTTATTTATGTAAATTGAGGCAACCCCATAGCAAAAATGATTTTTTTTTACTTAATTCAAAGCAAACCCATAGAAAATTGTATTATGTAAATTGGGACATTTATAGTTTTAGTGCAAAAATCATTATGTAAATCGAATTTTATGTAACTTGATGCATTTGTAAGTCAGGGTTTTACTGTAAATCAGTTATACTCCTCCAGCAATTCTGTGTTCTATGAACTGAGTGCCTTTCTGATTTTTCATGTTGCCAAGCAACTGTTTATTCAAGATGAAGTGTTCAAGGAAGCATCCTAAAACCAGAAGAGGAAGCAACTCCTTTCACTGAGATCTTCTACTGATGAGTACGTAAGAAGCAAGGCTATACTGGGACATATTCCTCCTCAGCAAGTGGAGATGTCCAATAGGTAAACAAAAAGGATTGGGCACTAGCTGGAGCAGATCCTTAGGAAGTTGAGGTGGCTTCAGGACATGACTGAAATTAGCAAAATATGCCTCCTTCCAACTTTTGTCAGCAAAGGATTCTGTTGAGCAAGATATCTTCTAAACATGGAAGATGATCTTTTGCTTTGAGCACACAAAATATGAATGCAATCAAGCTTCCACTGAAACCTGGTGGACGGATGATAACCAATGGGATACAGTTATCCCAGGCTACAAACTGTACAGGAAGGATAGGAAGGGGCAAACGGGAGGTGGTGTAGCCTTGTATGTCAAAGAAGTGATAAAATCGTATGAATTGGAATATCTAGGTGATTTGGCGTCACCATTAGAAGCTCTGTGGGTAAGAGTACCAGGCCACAAGGATGGTCTAACAGTAGGCATATACTATCGGCCTCTGACCCAAACTCTTGAGGGAGACTGGCAGTTGGAGAATGTTGTAAAGGAGGCATTCAAGAAGGGAAGCCTGGTTATAATGGGGGACTTCAATTACCCTCACATAGACTGGGTGTTCAGCACATGATAAAGAGATAAAGTTCCTAGATATGCTAAATGATTGTTCCCTGGGACAGATGGTTGAAGACCCAACTAGAGGTACAAGAATCCTTGACTTGATCCTAAGTAATACTCAGGATCTGGTGCAAGATGTTAATGTGACTGATCCAATAGGGAACAGTGACCACAACTCATTTATGTTTAACTTGATCATAGACTGCAAGTCACTGATAAAATCTAACACAGAGACCTTAAATTTTCAAAAAGGAAATTTCCCAAAGATGAGGAAACTAGTAAAAAAGAAGCTGAAAGGGAAAATTGAGAGAGTCCAAACACTCCAAGAGGCATGGAGGCTGTTTACAAAAACAATAACAGAGGCCCAATTGGAATGCATACCCAAAAGGAAAAAGGGTACTGACAGGTCCAAGAGGACTCCTATGTGGCTTAAAGGAGCTGTTCGGGAAGTGATCAAGAGCAAGAAAAGCTCATTTAGAAGATGGAAGGCTTGTCCGAATGAGGACAGCAGGCAGAAACATAAATTCTGGCAGAACAAATGCAAGGCAACAATCAGGAAAGCAAAGCAAGACTTTGAGGAGCATATAGCTAAAAATACTCAGAGAAATAACAAAGACTTCTTTAAGTACATTAGAAGTAAGTAAGAACTAGGAAGGCCATTGGACCATTAGATGGCAATGGAAAGCAAGGGGTTATTAAAGAGGAAACAGAGATTGCAGAGAGACTCAATGAATTCTTTGCTTCAGTATTCACTGAAGAAGACAGAGACCACATGCCCAAAACAGAGCCTATCTTCGTAGGGAGGGAAAGCGAAGAATTAAGCAAGATAGAAATAACCAGGGAGGAGGTCCTTGCATGTCTTGTTAAGCTAAACACTAACAAATCACCAGGACCAGATGGCATCCATCCACGAGTTCTCAAGGAACTGAAAGATGAAATTGCTGATCTCCTAGCCAAAATATATAATATTTCCCTCAAATCAGGCTTTGTGCCTGATGACTGGAAGGTAGCGAATGTAACACCAATTTTCAAAAAAGGATCCAGGGGTGATCCAGGAAATTACCGACCTGTCGGTTTGACATGTGTCCCAGGTAAAGTGATGGAAACCATCCTAAAAGATAGAATTAATAGGCACATAGAAGAGAAGGCACTGCTAAAGGAGAGCCAACATGGCTTTTGCAAGGGCAAATCATGCCTCACTATTCTGTTGGAATTTTTTGAAAGTGTCAACAAGCATGTAGATAAGGGGGATCCAGTTGACATTGTTTATCTGGACTTTCAGAAGGCTTTTGAGAAGGTCCCACACCAAAGGCTCGTGAATAAACTTACCAGTCATGGAATAAAGGGACAGGTCTTGTTCTGGATCAGCAACTGACTAAGGGACAGGAAACAGAGGGTAGCACTAAATGGACACTTCTCCAAGTGGAGGGAAGTCAAGAGTGGGGTTCCCCAAGGTTCAGTACTGGGACCGCTGCTTTTCAACTTCTTCATAAATGATCTAGAGGTAGGAGTAAAAAGCAAGGTAGCCAAATCTGCTGACAACACTAAATTATACAGGGTAGTGAAAACTGTGAGAGATTGTGAGGTGCTCCAGAGGGATCTCTTGACACTGGGGGAGTGGGCAAAACAGTGGCAAATGAGCTTCAACATTAGTAAGTGCTGAGTGATGCATGTTGGGGCAAAAAACCCCAATTACATTTATAAACTGATGGGGTCTGAACTGTCTGCGACAAACCAGGAAAGGGGCCTTGGTGTCCTGGTGGACAACTCAATGAAGGTGTCAACCCAGTGTGCCTCAGCAGTGAAAAAAGCAATCTCAATGTTAGGGATCATTAGGAAGGGTATAGAAAATAAGTCAGCAAGTGTCATTTTGCCTCTTTTTAAATCTATGTTGAGGCCCCATCTGGAATACTGTGTACAGTTCTGGTCGCCATACCTCCAGAAGGATATTATGGAGTTGGAGAAAGTGCAGAGGAGGGCAACCAGAATGATTAGGGGACTGGAACACCTTCCTTACCATCTGAGGCTGCAACAGTTGGGCCTTTTCACTCTTGAACGACGGTGTCTAAGAGGTGACCTGATTGAAGTTTATAAAATCATGCATGGTGTGGACAAAGTAGATAAGGAAAAACTGTTTTCCCTATCGCACAACACTAGAACTAGGGGACACTTGATGAAACTTTTGGGTACTAGTTCTCAAACAAATAAGAGAAAGTACTTTTTCACCCAGAGGATTACTGGTCTATGGAACTCCCTGCCAGAAGAAGTGGTGACAGCTGTCAGTCTTGACAGCTTTATGAAAGGATTAGACAAGTTCATGGAGGAGAAGAGTATCAATGGCTATAATTATGGATACTTAAGGACAACCTCCGGGTTGGAGAGATAGGCAGGATATCTCTCAATGCCATTTCCAGGGAATCCTAAGCAGGTGAAGGCATCTCCTTGGGAATACTCTGAAGGAAATGGTGAGCCACTGTGTGACAACAGAATGCTGGACTGGATGGGCTGTGGCCTGTTCCAGCAAGGCTGTTCTTATGTTCTTATGTTTTTACTCTTTGGTCAAGGAACTGCCCAATTAACCACATTCTATGTGTCCCAGCCTGACTTTTTCAATGAGCTACAGCATATTAAATTATGTCATACTGTATTTGGATACAATAGATTTCCAGAAAGTTGGCACATTAATAGTTAACAATATCAACGCTATAAACAAATTATATCTTGAGCTTTATATAAACAGCATTAAAAAGGCAATTACTGTCTCTCCCCCTAATGATGTGAGCCTAATAATAGTAATGCAAATACTGGCTGAAATTCTGCTAGAGTAATAAATCACAATTTAGGAAAAGCCTTTTAAATCAATAAAACTTATGGAGCATGAGACTCATTAAATCCCCACTGATTCAATGCGCCTACTCTAATTGTGACTTACATACACTAAGGAAGAGGATTTGAGCCACTGGCTCAATTATAATTCCTGTCCTTTTTGTATATTTGAGGAAGTCTATCCATCTTCTACTCCATGAATTCTCAACCTGCAGCCCCATGGGCTGGATATAGCCCACAACACTATTTCATGTGTCCCCCCCCCCCACTGCCTCCACCACACCAGGAAGTGCCATGTGATGGAGGAAGGGCAAAATGGCTATCCAGCCCCCGAAACTATCTGAGGAACAGTGACCTGGCCCCTAGTATAAAAAGGTTGAGAACTCCTGTTCTACTCTGTTTAAAATGCTGCATTTATGCTTATTGATTTCAATGTTTATTTATCCTATTGCTAATTTAAAAAAGGAGAAATTTTAAAGTAATTGCAACCTAGCTGGAGATGTTGTCACAGGGGCTGTAACACCATGGTCATAGCCAAACAGTGATGTATACATCTGGCTCCTACTGCAGATGCTCAGAACTGTCATCCTCTGTGCTCAATCCAGGATAGTTTAAAGCAGGGGTGCCGAAACTATGGCCTGGGGCCAGATCTGGCCCCCAATGCCAATTCATCCAGCCCCTGAAGCCCTCGTCGCTCTTGGAAGCAGAAGTAAAACGCGCCCGTATGGGCGTGTTTTACTTCCGCTTCCAGAAGCGACGAGGGCTTCGCGGGCGGGATGAATTGGCGTTGGGGCCCAGATCAGGGCCATGGGCCATAATGACCAGCTCCCTGAACCACATGACCAGCCTGCAGCCCGAAAAGTTTGGGCACCTCTGGTTTAGAGATTGTAGCTAAAGCAGGCTTCCACAGCAGACCCTTGCTCACATCTTATTACATGCTATTGCAGGTTTTTGCAATCTATGGCCCACGGGCCACCCCCCCTATGCCAATTCATCCGGCCCACGCCACCCTTGCTGCTCCTGGAAGTGGAAGTAAAATGTACCCATACTTGCGCAGAATGCTGCCGTATATGCATTCTGCACTTGCACGTGTGTGTTTTACTTCCGTTTCTGGTGGGAGGAACCACATGACCGGGTGGATCAGCTGTCCAGGGGGTATGGCCAGGCCCGTGACCTGAAAACGTTGAGAACCCCTATGCTTTTGCCTTACTTTTCCAGTTGATTTCACATGCATCTGAGACAAAATTACCAGTTCAGGATACTTATTTTAACAGTAAAAAGGAATTAGAGCAGGAGACTTGATTCCATTACTAAGCTAAGAATTATGCAAAATTTGGGGAATAAAAAAGATAACTCAATTTTAAAATATATTTTATTGAACAAAATCATACAAAAATAAAAACTTTTAATACATATCAATTTTTAAAATACCAAATCATGCTTCCTCCACCAGGGCCATTTGGGAGATGCAACCATCCCTCTGCTCCAGTACCTTATTCCAAAATTGCATTGACTCTTGTGAAGGAAATACAATAAAACCCCGACTTACATATGCCTCGAGTTACATAAAATTCGACTTACATAATGATTTTGTGCTAAAACCATATCCCGATTTACATGATTTCCTATGGGTTTGCTTCGAGTTACATAAAAATTCTTTTCCCTATGGGTTTGCTTGGAATTATGTAAAAATTCATTTCCCTATGGGTTTGCTTTGATTTACATGAAAAATTCATTTTTTCTATGCGTTTGTTTTGAGTTACATAAAAAAAATAATTTTTCCTATGGATTTGCTTTGAGTTACATAAAAAACCAATTTAAGCAAAAGCCTACGGAACAGACTTTTTTTTCATAAGTAGGGGTTTTACTGTACAGTATGTCATTTTTCCTTTATTAATCCTTAACCAGTGAATGCTCCCCATATATTTTAAAATATATTCTTATCAACTGCTGTCTTAGTTTTAATATTCAATGTTAGTGTGTCATAAATAGCTACATATATCCCAACTCTTTCTATACCATTTACACACTGTTACTGAAAATTATACATTGTTTTCCAATTCCTTGCTACAATTAATGTTGCTGTTGAGTTCAAATTAATTCTTTAGTTATCCAATTTCGTTAGGTAAAGATAAAGGTCACCCTTGCTCAAAAGCCAATCATACCCAGTGATGCACTGCAAATTTTTTTACTACCTACTCTGTGAGCTGGCCAAATCTGTGGGTGGGGCCAAATCTGTGGGCATAGCCAAACATCCTGCATTATGGGCTATGGAGGTGGGCATGGTCAACCAAGTAGGCATGGCCTGGGGGAATTTCCGCTACCGGTTCTGCAGAACCTGACAGAGCCTGCTGCAGTGCATCACTGGTCATACCCCACTCTAGGGTGCAGTGATCATCTCCATTTACAGCTAAAGAGCGAGCACTGTCTGTGTCATGTGGCAAGCATGACTAGACACTGGAGCACAGAGAATGCTGTTACCTTTACAATTGAAGCAGTACCTATTTATCTACTTGTAATTTCTTACTTTCAAACTGCTAGGTTTTCAGGAGCTGGGACAGAGATGGGAATCACTTTGTAGTACAGCACTTGGGTCTTAAACTGCTAATCTGCCAACCTTCCAGTCATCAATTTCAGCGTCTTAAACCACTAAGCCACTGCAGCCTCCAATTACATTGCTTCCTATCAAATGCTGATAAAAGCAATATTTTAGGACATGGCTACAAATCTGACTTACTTATTTCATTTAATAGTGGAACCTCAGTTAACATAATTAATGCGTTCTCCAGGACATTTCCTACAGAGAAAATTACTTTAACTGAATTTCCCATAGGAATGCATTGAAAACCAAAATACTTTAACCGAAACACAGTTTCCCATAGGAATACAGTGAAAACCAATTAATTCCATAAACCGAGCTACTATTTTCTATGGATTTCCTTTTGTTATGCAATTTTTATGTCAACTGAGCCATTTGTTATCCGAGGTTCCACTGTATTTATTAAAGACCAATTGCCAGAATTTCAATACATTCCTACAACAAATGAAAATACGGTACACACCCACTTTCTAACAACCTTTGCAATACAGCTTGGAATAATTACTTTCCATATTTATTTAATTTTATGATTTATACTAGCAGATTTTGCCCGGCAGTGCCGGGCTGTTTTAAATGGTTTTGGAAGGTTTTTTTTTCTTAATGTTGGTAAAGAGCCGGGCTGTTTTAAATTGTGTTGTAAGGGATAATTCTTTTTGGTAATTTATGTAAAAAAGAGGTGTGTTGGTGGTGAGGGGTGGTTTTGGGTGTGCACAACCACCACTACCCATACAATACCACTCCAACCATCAACACACACATTAAAAATTCCTGTCAAGGCAGGAGTGGTGTGTGTGTGTGTGTGTGTATGAGAGAGAGAGAGAGAGAGAGAGAGAGAGAGAGAGAGAGAGAGAGAGAGAGAAGCAGTGTGTGTGTGTGTGTGTGTGTATTGTCCCCCCAACCCTTCCAGAGCCAGGGGACCCTGCAGAGAAGGGATTCCCTCCCCCCACAGGACACCCCATTATTAAAGAGGAGAAACCAAGCTCTTTCTTCTCTTTTAAAACAGAGTGTTTGGGAGGGGGGTGTATTCGATCTCCTCTCCCTGGTCCCCTTGGTTTGGTAGGGTTGGGGGGACAAAAGGGGTCTGTCCCCCCAACCCTTCTGGACCCAGCATCTTTCATTGCCTCCCTCACCCACCCCTAACACTTACCTAACACTTATCTTTTCCTGGCTCCCTCCAGCTGGGTCTTTCAAAGTCTTTCCCTCTGGGTCCAACCATTTGTTTTTTTTTAAGTCAGCGCGGCTTCCCAGCCTCCTCTGTGCTCATATCCCTCAGCCTGATTGGCTGAGGGGTTGCACAGTGCAAAGGATGCTGGGAATTGAAGTCCTTTTTCTTTGTTCACGTTCGGGGGGCTCCTGCCCCACTGCCACATTTCTCAACCCGACAGTTCCCTGCGAACCCAGTTTGGGTGAGTGCAGGGAGGCTCGGTCAGGGCTAGTGGGGCCTGGTGCAACATCCTTTGTCACATTCCAACAGTTAACGCACAGATTTATAAGTATAGATTGCCACCCAACTCAAAAGACTCTGGGTGGCACACAAAGAATAAAAACCAACATCACAGTTAAAAACTCTAAAACCTATAAAAAACCCATTAAAAACAACTATCAAAAATTACCCCAACCATTACTAATTAAAAGAGAGTGAGAGCATTCTTCCTAGACCAGCCAGCAGGCGGTGGTCACCACGTCATTGGTGCCCCACACCTGCTTTGCCAGCCAGGTTTTTAGGCCTTTCCTGAAGGGCAGCAACTCCATCTGGAGATGCAACTCAATTGGCAGGTGGTTCCATACGGCTGGACAGATACTGAGAAGGCCCTCTTTCTGGTGCTAGAGACACATGCCTCTCTAGCAGATGGAACAATTAGAGAGCCTCTCTGGTCTGCTCTGGTGGGATGGACAGATGTTCTTGGGGTGACACGGTCTCTTAAGTATCATGGCCCACTACCATGTAGGGCTTTAAAGGTAATTACCAGCACCTTGAATTGCACCTGGAGGCACACTGGCAATCAGTGCAGCTCCCAAAGCAGTGGTGAGGCACTGGCATACTGCCCGCACCCCATCACCACTTGAGCAGTCACATTCTGGACCAGTTGCAGCCTCTGAATGGTCATCATGGGCAGCTCCATATGTAGAACACATTGCAGTAGTCAAGTCAGGAGGTGACCAGAGCATGCGTGCATACCTGTCAACCATCCCGATTTGGTTGGGAAAACCCTGTAATTTGACGTCCATTGACGTCATAACCCACCCTGCACTGCCAAAACCCCGTAATTTGGCAGCAGGGGAAAACGCTTTCTGCGCATGCGCGGAAGCGCTATGCCGCCTGTGCAGCCCCTACACAAGCGGCATAGCGCTTCCGCGCAAGCGTGGAAGGGTTTTACCCCTTCCACACATGCGCGGAAGCACTACGCCGCTTGCGTAGGGGCTGCGCAAGCGGCGTAGCGCTTCCGCGCATGCATGGAAGGGGTAAAACCCTTTCACGCATGCATGGAAAGCGACCTGCGCACAAGCATTGTGCGCAGGTCCTGTTTTTCCGGAGCCGCGGGTTGACAGGTATGCATGTGTGACCATGAGCAAGGAGTCCCGATCTAGGAGTGGGCATAACTGGTGTATAACACGAAGTTGTGCAAAACCCCTCCGGGCCATGACTGCCACCTACTCTTTGAGCAGGAGTCGTGAGTCCAGGAAGACCCCCAGATTATGCACTGGGTCTGTTAGGGGCAAAATAGCCCCATCCAGGACCAAAGATGGTACCGGTAGCTCCCGAGATAACACAGTGTCCCTGACAGTATCAAAGGCCGCTGAGAGGGAAAGAAGAGCAATGACAGAGGGATGACCCCTGTCCCGCTCCTGCCACAGATCATCCAACAGTGCGACCAACGCAGACTCGGTAACATGTTAAGAACATAAGAACATAAGAACAGCCTTGCTGGAACAGGCCACAGCCCATCCAGTCCAGCATTCTGTCTCACACAGTGGCTCACCATTTCCTTCAGGGTATTCCCAAGGAGATGCCTTCACCTGCTTAGGATTCCCTGGAAATGATATTGAGAGATATCCTGCCTATCTCTCCAACCCGGAGGTTGTCCTTAAGTATCCATAATTATAGCCATTGATACTCTTCTCCTCCATGAACTTGTCTAATCCTTTCATAAAGCTGTCAAGACTGACAGCTGTCACCACTTCTTCTGGCAGGGAGTTCCATAGACCAGTAATCCTCTGGGTGAAAAAGTACTTTCTCTTATTTGTTTGAGAACTAGTACCCAAAAGTTTCATGGAGTGTCCCCTAGTTCTAGTATTATGCGATAGGGAAAACAGTTTTTCCTTATCTACTTTGTCCACACCGTGCATGATTTTATAAACTTCAATCAGGTCACCTCTTAGACGCCGTCGTTCAAGAGTGAAGAGGCCCAACCGTTGCAGCCTCAGATGGTAAGGAAGGTGTTCCAGTCCCCTAATCATTCTGGTTGCCCTCCTCTGCACTTTTTCCAGCTCCATAATATCCTTCTGGAGGTATGGCGACCAGAACTGTACACAGTATTCCAGATGGGGCCTCACCATAGATTTATAAAGAGGCAAAATGACACTTGCTGACTTATTTTCTATACCCTTCCTAATGATCCCTAGCATTGAGTTTGCTTTTTTCACTGCTGAGGCACACTGGGTAGACACCTTCATTGAGTTGTCCACCAGGACACCAAGGTCCCTTTCCTGGTTTGTCTCAGAGAGTTCAGACCCCATCAGTTTATAAATGTAATTGGGGTTCTTTGCCCCAACATGCATCACTCTGCACTTACTAATGTTGAAGCTCATTTGCCACTGTTTTGCCCACTCCCCCAGTGTCGAGAGATCCCTCTGGAGCTCCTCACAATCTCTCACAGTTTTCACTACCCTGTATAATTTAGTGTCGTCAGCAAATTTGGCTACCTTGCTTTTTACTCCTACCTCTAGATCATTTATGAAGAGGTTGAAAAGCAGGGGTCCCAGTACTGAACCTTGGGGGACCCCACTCTTTACTTCCCTCCACTTGGAGAAGTGTCCATTTAGTGCTACCCTCTGTTTCCTGTCCCTTAGCCAGTTGCTGATCCAGGACAAGACCTGTCCCTTTATTCCATGACTGGTAAGTTTATTCAAGAGCCTTTGGTGTGGGACCTTGTCAAAAGCCTTCTGAAAGTCCAGATAAACAATGTCAACTGGATCCCCCTTATCCACATGCTTGTTGACACTCTCAAAAAATTCCAACAGATTAGTGAGGCATGATTTGCCCTTGCAAAAGCCATGTTGGCTCTCCTTTAGCAACGCCTTCTCTTCTATGTGCCTATTAATTCTATCTTTTAGGATGGTTTCCATCACTTTAACTGGGACACATGTCAAACTGACAGGTCGGTAATTTCCTGGATCACCCCTGGATCCTTTTTTGAAAATTGGTGTTACATTCGCTACCTTCCAGTCATCAGGCACAAAGCCTGATTTGAGGGAAAGATTATATATTTTGCTAGGAGATCAGCAATTTCATCTTTAAGTTCCCTGAGAACTCGTGGATGGATGCCATCTGGTCCTGGTGATTTGTTAGTGTTTAGTTTAACAAGACATGCAAGGACCTCCTCCCTGGTTATTTCTATCTGGCTTAATTCTTCGGTTTCCCTCCCTACGAAGATAGGCTCTGTTTTGGGCATGTGGCCTCTGTCTTCTTCAGTGAATACTGAAGCAAAGAATTCATTGAGTCTCTCTGCAATCTCTGTTTCCTCTTTAATAACCCCTTGCCTTCCATTGTCATCTAATGGTCCAATGGCCTTCCTAGTTGGGTTCTTACTTCTAATGTACTTAAAGAAGTCTTTGTTATTTCTCTGAGTATTTTTAGCTATACGCTCCTCAAAGTCTTGCTTTGCTTTCCTGATTGTTGCCTTGCATTTGTTCTGCCAGAATTTATGTTTCTGCCTGCTGTCCTCATTCGGACAAGCCTTCCATCTTCTAAATGAGCTTTTCTTGCTCTTGATCACTTCCCGAACAGCTCCTGTAAGCCACATTGGAGTCCTCTTGGACCTGGCAGTGCCCTTTTTCCTTTTGGGTATGCATTCCAATTGGGCCTCTGTTATTGTTTTTGTAAACAGCCTCCATGCCTCTTGAAGTGTTTGGACTCTCTCAATTTTCCCTTTCAGCTTCTTTTTTACTAGTTTCCTCAACTTTGGGAAATTTCCTTTTTGAAAATTTAAGGTCTCTGTGTTAGATTTTATCAGTGACTTGCGGTCTATGATCAAGTTAAACATAATTGAGTTGTGGTCACTGTTCCCTATTGGATAAGTCACATTAACATCTTGCACCAGATCCTGAGTATTACTCAGGATCAAGTCAAGGATTCTTGTACCTCTAGTTGGGTCTTCAACCATCTGTCCCAGGGAACAATCATTTAGCATATCTAGGAACTTTATCTCTTTATCATGTGCTGAACAACAGTTCACCCAGTCTATGTGAGGGTAATTGAAGTCCCCCATTATAACCAGGCTTCCCTTCTTGGATGCCTCCTTTACAACATTCTCCAACTGCCTGTCTCCCTCAAGAGTTTGGGTCGGAGGCCGATAGTATATGCCTACTGTTAGACCATCCTCGTGGCCTGGTACTCTTACCCACAGAGCTTCTAATGGTGACTCCAAATCACCTAGATATTCCAATTCATACGATTTTATCACTTCTTTGACATACAAGGCTACACCACCTCCCGTTTGCCCCTTCCTATCCTTCCTGTACAGTTTGTAGCCTGGGATAACTGTATCCCATTGGTTATCATCCGTCCACCAGGTTTCAGTGATACCAATAATATCAATATTCTTATCTATTCCTAAGTATTCCAGCTCCCCTATTTTGTTCCGGAGGCTTCTGGCATTTGTATACAAGCATTTATATATGCTTTTCTGACACAGTCTTTTGTGTCCAGTTGCATTGTTAGACTGCCTCTTGCATCCTTCTGCTAGAATGCTAGTGACTAGGTCCTCGCTCTGCTCAGTAATTTTTGCATCCTCCTCACTACCCAAGTACACAATTTCCCGAACCGGATGCTGCCCAGCTCCTGTCGGCTTTCCCCCAGTTATCAGTTTAAAAGCTGCTCTGCAGCCTTTTTGATGTTGAGTGCCAGCAATCTGGTCCCATCATGGTTCAAATGCAACCCATCCCTCCTGAACAGATTTGGCTTGTCCCAAAATGTTCTCCAGTTCCTGACAAATCTGAAACCCTCCTCTCGACACCACCGCCGCATCCACGCATTGAGGCTTCTGAGCTCTGCCTGCCTGGTAGGTCCTGCGCGAGGGACAGGCAGCACTTCTGAAAATGCTACCTTGGAAGTCCGGGACTTCAATCTTCTTCCTAACAACCTGAATTTGGCTTCCAGGACAGACCGCTTGGCCTTCCCAACATCATTGGTACCAACGTGTACCATGACAACTGGCTCTTTCCCAGTTCTCTCTAACAATCTATCTAGATTTCTTGTGATGTCTGCAATGTTACGTTTTATTTCACTGGAATTTAATACCATGTTCAGACTAACTTGAAAACAATTTTATTTCATCTTCAAAATCATATTCCCATAACAGTTTAACATATCCTCTTAGCTCTATAATATATAACTACACTAAACTCAGTTGATAGGAATAAGTTACCAAATGAAAAGTCAGGCAGCAGGAACAGTTTGTGGTAGTTTGCTAGGATTTCAGTCCATTTTAAGATTAGGACTACAAGTAGCTAAGAGGATGCTTGAGACTAGCCAACAAAGTAATTCTCAAATTTGAAAGAAGGTTTCATAAGAAGTTATCTAATCACTCCCTCCTTCAAACACGTGGGGTCATTCCTTCACTCCCAAAAGGGATGTATACAGTACTGAGATTTCCCAGAGTCCCAGAAATGAATCAGTGACATCTGAAATATATTCCAGGTGTCCCAAATTGTCTTGTAAAAAACTTTTCTCAGTAAAGCATCAAGTTATTTTATTCCAGTTAATGCAAAAATATGGATACATTCTGCAGATAGTTTTACAAAAATTCATGCACAGAAATAAAACAATTTATAGAAGCCAACGTGTTTCCATCTAAAACACTGGCAGTAATATTTCACTTCTGTTTGGCAGCCACTAGAGGACAGTCTTGGATTATCTCCAATGGAAACACAAGAACTTGCTGTATATTTAGGTACTTGCTCGAAAGCCAGTCGTATCCAACTCTAGGTTTCAGTGATCATCTCTGTTTATAGCCAAAGAGCCAGCGCTGTATGCATCTGCAGATGTTTCTGGGGACATGTGGCAGGCATGCCTCAACAGCGGAGTGCACAGAACACTGTTTACCTCCCCACCAAAGTGGTCCCTATTTATCTACTTGCAATTTCTAGCTTTTGAAAACAGTTTTTCCTTATTTACTTTGTCCACACTATGCATGATTTTATAAACTTCAATCAGGTCACCTCTTAGACTATGGCGACCAGAACTGTACACAGTATTCCAGATGGGGCCTCACCAACATGGGGACTTGTCCTCAGCGACAACGTCCGACTGCTAACCAGAGAAATCACTTAATGGAGTTCAAGGCCCTGGCCAGGGTATACCATACACGCATTCACAGCGCCCAGTTAGAGGATCGTTTGGTGTACTTGGGGGGAAATTGTCTGTTTCATCCAGAGACAGGCGTGCTTAGTCTCCAACTTTGGGGTAGGATAGGGACCTGCATCAGTAAAGTGCCAAGAGCTTCAACACAATTCATCACATGGAACCAGTATAGAAAAGTCATCAGATCAGTCCGGGTGGGGGCCAAGTCAGCAGTTAATAATGAGCCATCAGTTAATGCCCCAGCATGTCCCTACCCGAATAGCCAACATCAGCATGGGGGCAGGAAGAACTTAGGGAGCTCAGACCCCTTAAGGGCCTTTAACCTTAGGGTGACATGGCATGCTTCCTTTGCAGAGGTTTTCCACACCTCCACACTATGCATCCAGATGAGTTCCTTTTCCACAGGATAGCTGTTCTTCTATGCTAATTGCTGAATGTTCTCATCCTTTCTTCCACATGATTTTCTTTAAAGACTCTCCCTCTTTCAGGATTTGCAGGCAACAACTCCCAGCAAGACCTGCTATGTCTAGATGGCAACAGGCCAGCCCAGCGGGGGTGGAATACTATTCTGCTTTGTCCCATTTTTTGTTTTTGTTTTACTAGAAAGGGGGGGGAACAACATCCCATAGTTGCACAGCAATTGCTATCCTGTAATTGCAAAACTAACTAACTCTCTTCAGATTTTTGTCTCCAACAAGCTGCTTTTGCAGCAAAGTTCTCCTCCCTATGCAGAATCCATTTCCGGAAGCCAGAATCAGGCCCAGATGGCCCAGATACCAATTGCAGAAGGATGACACCAGCCATTGCCCTAGATGTCACCAGCTGTCCATCTTCTCTTGTGATCTACATTTTCCAAAGATGATTTGGGCATGAAAAGGGGGGTGGATTTTGGGGTGGACACCTTGCAAGCATAAAGACACACGATGCTGTTTTTGCACAATCTGGACTTTTACACAATATGGACTTTTCCTTTTCCAAGCCATTTATGGACACTTCAAGTTACACCTCATCGTCAGAAGCAGCTGAATGTCTTATCTGTATCATTCATTTATTCATGCCTTGTACACATGCTCCATTTATTTGCAAGGGACACTTGAAATTCTGTATACATATGTTTGCATACATGTCCTGACCACAGGTGGGGGAAGAAACCAAAACTGGCCCATTGCTTGGAAAGATTGAGTATCCAGCCGTCAGAGTAATCCCTAGCCATTGTAAGTCATTTCACACCTCTCTATAGGTGTAAGAAAGACATTTGCACAACACTAGAATTAGCAGAAACAGTTTAGAAAACCAGTTCTGCCACTGGGGGGAAGAGAAAGTAAACCCCCAGTGATCAATGACACATCTCATTATTTTGTCTAGCTACAGAAAAGCAGGCTGGTACATGAGCTTTCTCAACCTGAGGACATCTTCCATAACTACTCCATCACCTGGGTTGCGAAATTGTCAGTGGCATGTGTTGCTTTAACCTCACAGACAACTCTTGCAAGGTACAGACCTCCATACCTTGGTTAAAAATATCCAGGAGGATGCCACGTGGGAGTGGTGGAATTCGTTATGGTCCTGGTTCCCCTGGAATTGGCTACAAACGACACTCAAGATGATTGTGGGGGTGACAATACTGGGGACAGCTATATGTTGTTTCATGCAATGTATTCCCTCACTGATGTCAAGGTGTCCCCCATGGAGAGAGCCTCAGAATGTCCACACTCCACGTCAACTCATGCCGTAATTCTCAAAGCTATTGGCCAAGCCCCATTTAGAAATAAAAGAAAGAGGGAATGTAGATATCCCGTAGGATAGAATTGGCACAAACCGTCCTTGGATGGTTTGGGGTTTGGTGAACACGCCGCGTGCCCCGCTAAGGACCATTTGGGGATGGAAATTGGGGGCACGGGATTTGATATCAGTTTATAGCTAGATTGATTCACCATGCTTTGGCCAGCAGTTCTGAGAACAATGGTTGTGCAGAGGTCACAGATACATGACTCAAGGTAAACATTTTTTGTTGTTCAGTCGCACAGTCGATTCCGACCCTTTGCGACCCTATGGACCATCGTTCTCCAGGCGCCTCTGTCCTCCACCATCCCCCTCAGTCCTCCCAGTTTTGTGCCCATTGTGTCTACAATACCATCTATCCATCTCATCCTTGGCCTCCCCCTTCTTCTTTTGCCCTCCACCTTTCCCAACATCACGGCCTTCTCAAGTGAATCCTCCCTTCTCATTTGATGCCCAAAGTACTTTAGCCTCATCTTTACTATTTGACCTTCCAATGAGCAGTCAGTGTTGATTTCTTCTAAGATTGACCTATTTGTTCTCCTCGCTGTCCAAGGTACCCTCAAAACTCTCCTCCAACACCACATTTCAAAGGCATCTATTCTTCTGCGTTCAGCTTTCCTAATTGTCCAGCTCTCACATCCGTACATTACCACTGGGAATACCATTGCTTTGACTATTCTAATTTTTGTTTTCAAGGTGATGTCTCTGCTTTTCACTATGTTCCCCAGGTTTCTCATGGCTTGTCTCCCTAGAATCAGCCGCCTCTTTATTTCATGGCTGCAATCTCCATCTGCAGTGATCTTAGATCCTAAGAAAGTGAAATCTGTCACTGCTTCTACTTCTTCCCCGTCTATTTTCCAGGAACTGATCGGGCCTGTTGCCATTATCTTGGTTTTCTTGATATTGAGTCTCAAGCCAGCTTTTGCACTCTCTTCCTTCAAACCGATCAAGAGATTCTTTAGGTCTTCCTCACTTTCTGCCATTAGGGTGGTGTCGTCTGCATATCTCAGATTGTTGATGTTTCTCCCAGCAATTTTGATCCCATATTGTGATTCCTCCATCCCTGCATTGCGCATTATGTGCTCTGTGTATAAGTTGAATAAGCAGGGTGACAAAATGCAGCCTTGTCTTACTCCTTTTCCTATTCCAAACCACTCGGTCATTCCGTGTTCTGTCCTAACTGTTGCTTCTTGGTTCATGTACAGATTTCTCAGGAGGCATATGAGGTGTTCTGGTATTCCCATCTCTTTAATCACTTGCCACATCTTGTTGTGATCCACACAATCAAATGCCTTAGTGTAGTCAATAAAGCAAAAATAAACTTGTTTCTGGTATTCCTTTGTTTTCTCCATGATCCAACGTATGTTGGCAATGTGGTCTCTAGTCCCCCTGCCTCTTCTGAAACCAGCCTGCACCTCTGGTAATTCTCTTTCCACATGCTGCTGAAGTCTATCCTGTATTATCTTGAGCATCACCTTGCTGGCGTGTGGGATGAGCGCGATTGTTCGATAGTTTGAACATTCTTTGGCATTGCCCTTTTTTGGGATTGGAACATATACTGATCTTTTCCAGTCCTGTGGCCACTGTTTTGTTTTCCAAATCTGCTGGCATATTGAATGCAGTAATTTGATGCCATCATCTTTTAGAGCTTTGAAAAATTCAACTGGGATACCATCATCTCCACTAGCTTTGTTGTTTGCAGTGCTCTTTAGGGCCTTTCTGACTTCACTCTCCAGGATGTCTGGCTCAGGTTCAATTTCTTCATCATTGTGACTATCAGGAGTGTTGAGTTCCTTTTTGTAGAGTTCCTCTGTGTACTCTTTCCATCTTTTCTTAATCTCTTCTGCATCAGCTAGCTCCTTTCCGTCTTTGTCCCTTATCATGGTCATTTTTGCTTTAAATGTTCCCTTGATTTCCCGGATTTTTTTGAAAAGATCTCTGGTTCTGCCTTTTTTGTTGTTTTCTTCCATTTCTTTGCACTGTTCTTTTAGATAGTTTTCCTTAACATACAGCAAGTTAATTAACTCCACAGAACCCCCGATCCCAAGAGTAAGCTGTCATCCCATGTTTGCGTTAGATAGCTCCGGAAAAGCAGTCCATGATTGGATTAGACCAATGGCTAACCTGTCCGGTTATTCCCTAGTAATTATCACCACTGATGAAATGTGTATTGTACTAATTAACTGGTGTCGGGCCATGCTCAACCCTTTCTGCAAGTGGCCCGAGAGTATAATTATGCTGCCTTCTGGTGAATAAACTACTGATCTTCGCTCCACTCTGCCTCATATGCCTTTATTGATCAGTCACTTCCACGATCCATGGGCCGGATCTGGCCCACAATCCCAACACTTCTCAACTCCATTTTCTGCTCTCCAAAGACATTTGTGTAAAAGATGGAAGGGGGGGAGCATATATTGAAAATTGGTTTTGTTTTCTTTAACAAATGTTTTTGATTAATACTGATACATTTTTCTTTCCCAAGAGAGAGGTGAGCCTGGGCAGATCTTTCTACAGTTCTTTCCTACACCAAAAGAGGAATAACCAAATTTCAAATCCCTTCAACAATATCAGGGATCAGAATGGTGACTGGCTGGCAACACAGAATTACATAATGGCTTAAGAGCAATAGCTGTTTGTACTGAGGCCTTTCTTCCTTCTAAGCTAGTTGGCCTTTTGTTGCTCATGTTCATAAGGTAGATAGGACCTCTATTCCCTTTCTACCCATTCTCAGAAGTTACTATTCCACCACTGTTAAAAGCACTTTCCTTCTTTAGTTATACAGGTTAAAACAGAAAGTGAAGCATCATTGCTCCTATTAACTAAACTGAAATTCTGAGTGTGTAGGAGTATGATTTGATGTTCTGAGAAACAGCAAGAGATAGGGCTGTCATCTCACTCATATCTGCTTCAAAGTATAAGTTAAGTTATGGATTGCTTTTGTTTTACTATGACTGTTTCAGGAAAAAAGCAGAAATTGGAAACCTGCTCCCCACCCCCTCCACTGACTACCACTTTCAAATCCCACAGCCATCATGAGAGAGGCAATGCTAGTTGTAGGATTCTGGGAGTTGTGGATAAAAAACTGATGCTTCCCACCTCTAAAGATGTCAGACGTGTATTCAATGCACAGGGCCCAATGGTGCTCCAAGGATGGATTTGACTGAGACATAATCCCTCCCCCCAGTAAACATATAGATACTTCAAAGAAATGCCACTTCAGAAGATTCATCCATGACCATGCATGCAATCTTCCAAGATGAGAAGTTTAAGTATTTCCTATAGGCTGTTGGGGTACTTCAGTATGTCTTTGAAAACCTATCTGGCATGACCTGACTGCAAAGTGGCACTACAGAAGAGTTTGGATTCTTTGCTATCTTGGTAACCATTGCAAATTGATTAACTATAATCACATGGGAAGAAAAGAGACAGTGTTTGCTACAATGGAATCCTCCAAGTTGGTTGGCTCAAGTTATTCCAGAACCAGTTAAGGATAGGAGAAACTGAATATCATGAAACTCCTTAGGCTGTCTTTTCAGACAGTCAGCCCAGTGCAAGAGGCAAGGGCAGTGAAATGTATCTAGCTCCGTGATGGTGAACCTTGGCACTCCAGATGTTCTTGGACTTCAATTCCCAGAAGCCCAAGCACCCTGTGAATCCACACAAATGGGTTTACTGCGATTCATCCAGCCCACGCTGCCCTTATTGCTCCCGGAAGCGGAAGTAAAACATGCCCGTATGGAACGATGAGGGCAGCGCAGGCCGGATGAATCGCAGTAAACCCATTTGTATGGATTCACAGGGTGCTTGGGCTTCTGGGAATTGAAGTCCAAGAACATCTGGAGTGCCAAGGTTTGCCATCACAGATCTAGCTGCTTGTGGCAGAGAAACTGCCCCTTCCCTATTTGCGTGGCCACCCATGATAGGTTCCACCTGGAGACCATGGGTGGTTTAGCTATATAAGAACCAGCCTTTCCTCCTAGAAGTGTATCAGACAGTAAACAAAACAACAAGAAATATAAAAAAGTTGTGGCACCTTAAAGACTAATTTGACCCACGAAAGCTCATATTTAAATACAGGAGTTAGTCTTTAAGGTGCCACAACAGTGTAGTATTTTTTGTTGTGCTTACTCGCTGAAATGCTTGCAGAGACTAACTTTGATGTAGGCAGATTGAATGCACACGAGCTGGCAGGCGGGCTAAACACTACTTTATTGTAACATGGTCAATCTGTACATGAGGCAATGGCGGAGCCTTGCCTCCTTATATATGGTACACAGTAAATTTGAATTTCACCCGGAGGCACACTGTTGGTTACAGTATAGGTGACATCCTTCTGATGTAATGCATACCTGACATAGTTTCACCTGTGGCGGGAAGGTTTCCCGCGGTAGTTACCCATTGGAGGAATTGGAGTCACGTGAGCTCCGTCAGCTGCACTACTGGCGAACAGCTGAACTGCATGTATACACAACATCCCTCCCCCTTCTAGGATGGGACCAAGTCTCTCAACCATTGTGGGGGCCGGTGGACGCGCTGTGGCCGGCTGTTCAATTCAGCAGTGCTGCCGCCTCTGGACCCCGCGGTTGTGCTACCTGAGTCAGCTGTGGTGCCTGACTCTTCCTCCCAGGAAAACTGAAGGGTCCCATCGAAACCCAGCAGGGACAGGGCTGGGGTATCTACGTGTTGGGGAGGATGGGGAGACCTCTGGGACAACTCAAAACCCCGCTGCTCACTTGGACGAGTGGGGGAACACTCACGAAAACTCCCCCCCAATCCTGTAACAGAAAATCAAAGTGGGGTTGTGCTACCCCGGGTTGGGTGACAGTCTCCTGGTGGTTTATGCCACCTGTTAAGCTGAGTCCTGTATTCCCCCCTTGGGTTACACGGGTGGGGGGTGACCCTAACACTGATTCATCAAGATACCCACTTTCCCCCATTGCTTCTGTGACTCTTCTCCTAAGCTGATCGGCGTGTCTCCGCCACAACAAACCCGTTTCCGTCTTCACTTGGTACGATATGGGTCCGGTTTGTTCCACCACCTCCCCAGGTACCCACGCTGGCCCAGAGGTTGCATTATTTCTACAGTACACCAGGTCGCCTGCTCCGAACACTTTCCTTTGTTCTACCGGCACATTCATGCCTCTGTCCTCTACCCTGGATGGATCTAAATGGTCAAACAATGTCGTGGGTCTCCTCCGCATCAGAATCTCCGCGGGGGACTGCCCCGATGCAAGTGGAATAACCTTATAACAGAGGAGGAATTTGCAGAACTATAGCTCCAGATCCCCCAGCCCCATCCTCCACAGCGCCTTTTTTGTAGTGCGGACCTGGCGCTCTACATGGCCATTTGTGGCAGGGTGAAACAGAGCTGAGGTTACATGCCTGATCCATTCCGTTCGATGAATGCCTGGAATTCAGCGGATGTGAATGTGGTTGCATTATCCAAAATTAATACGTCAGGCAGCCCAAAGCACGTGAACAGCCTCCTCAGGTGTTTGACTGTGGCTGCAGAAGACCTATTTTGCACTGGAATGACCTCCAGCCATTTCGAGAATGCATCAACCACTAACAAGAACATTGTTCCCCTGAAGGGCCTCACAAAGTCCACGTGAACCCTTGACCACTGCCCGCGGGCTGTGTCCCACTCCCTGGGGGGTACTCTGTGCTCCTCGGGCCGTGAGTATTGGCAACTCTCACATGCATCCACCAACTGCTTGATGTCCCTATCTATGTTGGGCCACCAGAAGTAGCTCCTTGTCAGAGCTTTCGACTTCACGATCCCCTGGTGGCTCGTGTGGAGCAAGCGAAGCACCTTGCTTCAGAAAACCTCAGGGATTACCACCCTCTGGCCCCAGAGAAGGCATCCTCTCTCGAGCGAAAGCTCGAAATGTTTCCTGAAAAACGATGCAAGATCCTCAGATGGGGACGTTTCGGGCCAGCCCTTCTTAACCCATGCCAATGCCTGGGACAGAACCTTGTCTTTCGCGGTTACCCTGGCAATATCTGAAGGCACGATGGGGGGCAAGTTGAGAGATTCGATGAGCAGCACCTGGTGATCCTGCTCGACCTCGCACTTGGGTTCCCCCAGCTCTAGCAGGGGGGACCTGGAAAGGGCATCCGTGTGAGCGATGTCTTTCCCTGGGCGGTGTACCAGCATGAACTGGTACACATTTAAGAAAATTGCCCACCGTAGCATTCTAGGGGACAGGATCTGGGGAGTGGGCTTGGCCATGACAAAAATTCCCAGGAGGGGCTTGTGGTCTGTGACAATAGTGAACTCCCTCCCATACAAGATGTCATGGAATTTCTTAGTCCCTGCGATGATCGTGAGGGCTTCCCTATCCGTCTGGGCATAGTTGTGCTCCGCTTTCGAGAGGGATCTCGAGTAGAACACAATCGGTGCCTCCCTCCCGTTCTCAAGCACATGGCAGAGGACAGCCCCGACCCCCACCAGTGAGGCATCACACACAAGCACTACGGGCTTCCTGGGGTCGAAATGAGTTAATATCACCTCAGAAGAGCGGAGCTGCTTTAACTCGTTGAACGCTCGCTCCTGGCCCTCCCCCCACCGCCAGACTGCATCTTTCTTCAGCAGGTGGTGCAGTGGCTCTGCCATGGATGCCTTCCATAGGAGGAACGAGTGGTAGAAGTTCAGGAGTCCCAAGAAAGACTGCAGCTCTGGTTTAGCGACTGGTCTGGGGGCGTTCTGTACTGCTGCAACCTTGGATTTCGATGGCTTTACCCCGTCGGGGGTGATTCAAAACCCCAGAAACTCAACCTCGTTTGCATAGAACACACATTTGTCTCTTCTCAGGCGTAGCCCAGCCCTCTCAAACACAGATAGTACCTCATCTAACCTCTGGGCTAGCTCTGACTCATCCCCAGCTGTTATCAACTCATCGTCAAAATAGGGCAGGACCCCGGGGACACCATTAAGCAGGTGTTCTACAAGCACCTGAAATATCCCGGGGGCTGAGTTCATGCCAAACTGGAGACGTGTCACCTTAAACGTACCCTTGTGCGTAACTATCGTGTGGGCAGCTGCTGCCGCAGGTGTAACCGTTAACTGTTGATAAGAGTGTGCTAAATCCAATTTCACATAACATTTACCCCCGTGTAATGTGGCCAGCAAATGGCTAACTACCGGCACTGGGTAGGCATTGGGGCGAATGGCCTTATTGATTGTACACTTGTAATCAGCACAAATCCTAACCTCCACGTTGGATTTCATGGCAGTCATGATCGGTGTCTCCCACTCTGCGGAGTCCACCGGAACCAAAATCCCCTGACCCACCAGTTTGTCCAGTTCCACTTCGATTTTGTCCTTTAGTGCAAAAGGCACTCTTCATGGCTTGAGCCATACGGGGCGAACAGAAGGGTCTAAATCAAAGTCCACTCCCCCCCCCCTGCACTTTCCCAGTCCTTTTTCAAAAACAGCGGGCTGTGCATCGGACACATCCTGAATGGGGTCAACCTGGGTCCCTAAAAGACAACTGGAACCCCCCCTTAAGAACCACCAGGGGCAGCTTCCTTTTGAAGTTCTTGAACCAGACGGTGAAATCTTCCACCCCCAGGATGGGAATGTAGTTACCCTGAACGTCCCGCAAGTTTGTCCTGAGGACTCTCAGTTTTGGGCAGTCCCTAGGGGGTATTCACAGGAACTCCGTCTGCGAAACTATGGAGTAGGCGGTCCCTGAATCCACCTCCATCTTTACCTGAACCCCCTGCAACAGTACCTTCACAAAAAAACGGGTGCGTCGGTCCAACACACGTCTCACCACGGTGTCCCCAGGATGCACTTTCCCGATGGCCTCGTCCTTCCGTCCGTAGTGGCTGGTCCGGCCAGGGTCTCATTTCCTGCATTGCCTGCACACCTTCGCTCGGCTTGCTTCGGTGGTGTCTCTCTTTTCAGATGCTCTTTTCCTCACCTTCTGGACCTCTCGTTCGCTCTCACTCTCGCCGGATCCCGAAGAGGACGTGGCAGCAGCTGCCGCAGCTCTCGACTCTCGTGCCCATGGTGACAAACAGCTGTGGGCTTGCACCGTGGATGCTGAGCTTCCCAGGGCTGTGGATCTTGTCCTGCATGCCTGAGCTCTGTCCCTCACAGCTTCAGCAGCTTGTGCAACCTGCAGAACCTCCTCGAACGTGATGTCCTCATCTTGGGCTAACAGTTTCTGCTGGGCCTCTTTAGTGTTTGGGAATCAAGACAATGGAAACGGCTGTAAGCTAGCCTAACACATCTTTATTGCATAGAGTACAGTACGAACATGTGGTAATGGTGGACAAACAGCTCTTTTTATACGGTGGCTATCTAATTGAATCTGGCTCTTTGACAGGCATTGGCTGCTGTCCAAGTGACGTCATCCTTGGTCACGCCTTTCTTGTCCAGGTGAGGTGAGCGCGGGAATCTTTCCCGCGCGGCTGAAGGCATTTGAGTAATTTGAGTAATGTGAACCATGTGAGCTGGGCGCTCGCTATTGCCCCCGGTGGCCACTAGCTCGCGTCCTCATACAGAAGGTTACAGTGTTACCTGTACCCATTCGTGTGGTTACAAATACATTCAACACACTACATTCAGTACACAACATCCCTCCCCCCTAAGATGGGACAAAGTCCCTTAACCAAACTGGTTTCCTGCATGTGCGTTTTGGCCGTGCGGCCGTTATGCTTGACTCGGCCATGCCCCCTCGTCCGTGTCCTCCTGGTTCTTGTCCTGCAATTGGAGAGGATGACTCGTTAGTGACTCGCCGCGGGCTTGCCGCCTTGGGATGGCCAGGAGAAGGGGGAGGAAGGGTTCCCGACGTGGCTGTGGACAAACCGGGGGCACTAGGGGCTAAAGAAAAACCCCGCTCTTCGCTTGGACGGGTGGGGGAACACTCCGAAAACCCCCCCGGTTTGATAACTCAAAATCTAATTCAGGGGCAACAGTGGCAAACTCATTTCCCTCCTTCGAGGGGCTGGGTAGAACTACAGGGGCAAACTCGTTCCTCTCTTTCAAGGGACTGGATAGAGCTGGCGTATGAAAAGGATATGAGTTTGACCCTAAGCTTCCCCCCCCCCTGTTTGGGACTGTTGCCCTACGTTTTCTCCCCCTTGGTCTAAACGGGTGGAGGAGAACCCTAACGCTGAGCGTTGCTGATGATCCCCTCTGTCCGGCCCCCCAATCACTCGGTGCCTAAGTTGGTCAGCGTGCCTTCTCCAGAGGAGACCCGTGTTGGTCTCGACACAGAATGAGACTGGTCCTGTTTGATTAATGACTACCCCCGGCACCCATGCTGGCCCAGTGGTGGCGTAGTTTCTGCAATGAACAGGCTCTCCTATCTGGAAATTTTTGGTGGGGCTGTGCTCAATATTTCTTCCTCTATCCTCGACCCGGGTGGGATCCAATCTAGTTAATAATGAGTGTAACTTCCTCTTCATGAGGAGTTCCGCGGGAGAGTATCCCGACGCCAATGGCGTCACTCGATATGCCAACAGAAACTGGCAGAGGTGCCGGTCCAGATCCCCGGGACCCATGCGCTGCAGCCCTTCCTTCATTGTGCGCACCAGACGTTCCGCCTGGCCATTTGTTGCAGGGTGAAATGGGGCTGAGGTAATGTGCCGAATGGCGTTGGACTCTAAGAACGCCTGGAACTCGGCTGATGTGAAACAACTCGCATTGTCACTAATTATGACGTCAGGTATCCCGAACGTGCATATCAGTTTGCGCAGCTGTTTTATAGTCCCCGCTGATGAGGTGTTGCGCATTGGAATTACCTCCAACCACTTGGAGTATGCGTCCACCACAAGTAGAAAAAATGAACCCCTGAATGGCCCTGCAAAGTCTATGTGGAGGCGGGACCACGGTCCCCTAGCTGTGTCCCATTCTCTGTGTGGAAGGCGGGACTCCTCAGGCCGAGAGCTCTGGCAACTTTCGCAGGTGTTCACCATGTGTTCAATGTCTGCGTCTAGCTGAGGCCACCAGAAGTAGCTTCTGGCCAGCGCCTTAGAGCGCACAATCCCTGGGTGGCTGACATGTAAAAGCCGTAGCACCCTTGCTCTTAATGCCTGTGGGACCACCACCCTCTCCCCCCACAACAGACACCCCCTTTCTGCGGACAACTCAACCCTCTTCCTGAAAAATGCCGCAAACTCGTCTGCGGGGGGAGCTGCGGGCCACCCCTTCTGTACCCAGGATCTCACAAGGGCTAACGTTTTATCCTTGGCCGTTTCGGCAGCAATTTTCTTGGGCAAAATGGGGGGGTGCATCTAGGGCTTCAATGAGGAGGACTTGGCTATCCTGTTCTACCTCACACTTTGGGTCCCCCAGGTGGGGAAGAGGAGACCTTGAGAGGGCGTCCGCGTGGCTTATCTCTTTCCCGGGACGGTACTCTAACGCCCCCCTGTATGCATTCAGAAAAATCGCCCACCTAAGCATCCTAGGGGAGAGGATCTGTGGAGTGGGCTTGTCTGAGGTGAAGATACCCAACAGCGGCTTGTGATCGGTGACAATGGTGAATGGGCGACCATACAGAAAATCATGGAACTTCTTTGTGCCCACAACAATGGTAAGAGCCTCCCTATCTGTTTGGGCGTAATTTCGTTCTGCCTTGGACAATGATCTCGAGTAGAATGCAACTGGGGCTTCTCGCCCCCCCTCTAGCACGTGGCACAGGACCGCCCCCACCCCCACTGGCGAGGCGTCGCAGACCAAGACTACCGGCTTCTTTGGGTCGAAATGGGTTAGAATAGCCTCCGAGGAGAGGAGTTGCTTGAGTTCCCTGAAAGCCCGCTCCTGCTTCTCCCCCCACCGCCAAACCGCATCCTTCTTCAGCAGCCCATGCAGGGGCTCTGCAATCGTCGCTTTCCTGGGCAGGAAGGAATGGTAAAAATTCAGCAGCCCCAGGAAAGACTGCAGCTCCGGTTTCGCGGTGGGGCGAGGAGCGTTTCGAATGGCTGAGACTTTGGACTCAGCGGGTTTCACCCCCTCAGAAGTTATGCGGAACCCCAGAAACTCCACCTCCCTGGCCAGAAACACACATTTGTCCCTCCGCAACCTCAACTCCGTGGATTCGAAGGCTGTGAGGACCTTATCTAGTCTCTGGGCCAGTTCTGCTTCGCTCTCCCCAGATATCAATATATCATCGAAAAATGGCAAATTTCTTTAACAAACGTTCCACAAGAGACTGAAACAACCCCGGCGCCGAGTTCACGCCAAACTGTAGGCGCGTCACCTTGAATGCCCCCTTGTGAGTTACAATGGTCTGTGCAGCAGCTGTGGCTGGGGTTACTGGAAGCTGCTGGTACGCCTGCGCCAGATCTAGTTTAGCAAAAACTTTTCCCCCATGTAAAGTGGCCAGTAGATGGCTAACTACCGGCACCGGATAGGCATTAGGGCGGATCGCCTTGTTAATTGTACACTTGTAGTCAGCGCAAATTCGCACTTCCCCATTTGCTTTCAATACTGTAACAATAGGAGTCTCCCACTCTGCAGAGTCCACCGGCACTAAAATCCCTTGCCCCACTAATTTGTCCAGTTCCGCCTCAATTTTGTCCTTGAGGGCGAATGGAACCCGACGTGGTTTTAGTCTCATTGGGCGGACCTCCGGGTCCAGGTCGAAGGAAACTGGGGGCCCCTTGTACTTTCCGAGTCCCTTCTTGAATACCTCTGCGTGTGCGTCGCACACTGCCTGAATCTCATTCCCCCCGATGGCATGGACGCCGCCTATGAAGATGTCCAGGGGTTTGAACCATTGTGTCCCCAAGAGATTACACCCCCCATTTTTTAGAACTACCAGGGGGAGTTTCCTTCGGAGTCCCTTGTACCGTGTCTCAAAGTCCCCAATCCCCAATACTAGAATCGCATTTCCCTGCACATCTTTTAAGTTCGCCCCCATCTCCTTGAGTTTGGGTCGCTCCTTGGGGGGAATCCGCAAAAATTCCTTATGGGAAATGAGGGAGTAAACAGACCCCGAGTCTATCTCCATCTTAACAGGGACCCCTTGCAACAGTACCTCAGCATAAAAACGTGGTTGCCCTAGAGGCACGCTGTGGACGGCCACGTCGTCTTCCACGTGCACTCGCAGGCACACGTGGTTCCCCTCTGGGTCGTCGCCGCCATCACCGACTCTGCCGACGCCATCCCGGCTGCTCGAGGCGCGCTTACTCTCTTCCCGGCGTTGCTTGCAGACCCTGGCGATGTGGCCCTTCCGCCCACAGTTGTGGCACTCAGCTTTCCGGAATGGACATTTGCTCCTCTCGTGGGACGCTCCGCACCCATCGCAGCGCCGCTCCCCCTTCCCCTTCTTCTCGCTCAGCCCTTTCCTGACCTTCCGGACCCCCTCATCTTCGCTGGAGTCTGGGGTGGCAGAAGCCTCTGAAGATGTGGGCGAGCATGGGGCAGGGGTCGCCCTCCAGGCCGCCTGGACGGCGGATGCAGCTGCCTCGACTGGTGGGGGCTTTGCCTTGAGAAGCTTGTACCCGGCCCACGTGGATTCAGCTGCTAGAGCCTCTTGTAGTACCTCTTTAAAAGTGAGGTCGTGGCCTCGGTTCATGAGTTTCCTCTGGGTCTCCCCGTCTCTCATCCCGCAGAGCATCCTATCCCTTAGGGCCACGTCTAGAATTTCCCGCCATTCGCATGGGGTCGCCAAAACGCGGAGGGCCGCTGCATACTCGGATATTGACTCACCCGGCTTTTGGTCCCTCCTCGCGAAAATGGCCCTGGCAGAGAAGAAGGATACTTTGGGCTTGAAAGGATTCCGCAGAACCCCCAGAATTTCCATCACCGAAACCTGGTCCACCTCTCGTGGTGCCACCAGATCCATCAGTGCTTGCACGGCGTGGAGCCCGAGCATCGTGATGAGAAGACCCATCTTCTTCCCAGCGTCGGTGATGCCCGCATACGCCACCGTACTCTTGAAATGCATTTCAAACCAGTCCCATCGCTCGGGATGGGTCACGTCGAAAACTGGCTTCTGTGATATTGTCTTGTCCCCGTGGGAATCCATTATCCCACCTTCGTCGCCAATTTAGTGTTTGGGAATCAAGACAATGGAAACGGCTGTAAGCTAGCCTAACACATCTTTATTGCATAGAGTACAGTATGAACATGTGGTAATGGCGGACAAACAGCTCTTTTTATACGGTGGCTATCTAATTGAATCTGGCTCTTCGACAGGCATTGGCTGCTGTCCAAGTGACGTCATCCTTGGTCACGCCTTTCTTGTCCAGGTGAGGTGAGCGCGGGAATCTTTCCCGTGCGGCTGAAGGCATTTGAGTAATTTGAGTAATGTGAACCATGTGAGCTGGGCGCTCGCTATTGCCCCCGGTGGCCACTAGCTCGTGTCCTCATACAGAAGGTTACAGTGTTACCTGTACCCATTCGTGTGGTTACAAATACATTCAACACACTACATTCAGTACACAACATCCTCTTCATCCCGCAGGCCGAGTAGGAGGCAGTCTCGCAACGCCTCGGCCAGAGTGGCTCCCCACCGGCAGGGAACGGCCGCCAGCCTCAGCCACAGTTTCTCCGGGCCATTGGTCCCTTCAGATGAATGCCATTCTTGCCAGGAAAACTGACACTTTTGAGTGAAAATGCGCCCGCAGGGCAGCTAGGATGTCATCCAGCGGTGCCGTCTTGAGTGTCTGTGGCATTAGGAGGTTTCTCGCCAGCTCCAGGGTTGGCAACCCACACTGAGCAGGCTCGCCTTTGGTCTTCCTCCTCAATCTTCTCCACATCCATCACGTATAGGAACTGCTCCTCATAGAGGTCCTATGCCTCCAGTGTGGAGGTGTCGAATGGAGATAGGGTGACTCTGTGGGATGCCATTATCCCATCCTCATCGCCAGTTTGATGTAGGCAGATTGAATGCACATGAGCCGGCAGGCGGGCTAAACACTACTTTATTGTAACATGGTCAATCTGTACATGAGGCAATGGCGGAGTCTTGCCTCCTTATATATGGTACACAGTACATTTGAATTTTGCCCGGAGGCGCACTATTGGTTACAGTATAGGTGACGTCCTTCTGATGTAATGCATACCTGACATAGTTTCATCTGTGACGGGAAGGTTTCCCATGGTAGTTAGCCATTGGAGGAATTGGAGTCACGTGAGCTCCGTCAGCTGCGCTACCGGCAAACAGCTGAACTGCATGTATACACAACATTAACACAGCTACCACTTCAAAAATTTCTCCCAGAAGTAGTCTCATTAACAAAGGTCAGCTGACTTGCAGTTAGTTGCTTGTCTCCTGGATCGTGTGCCTGGTTCACGGGCCAGAATGAATATACTTCCTTGCTTCTCTCTCCTCCTGGAGCAGTTAATCGTTCAAAGCAGAACTTGGAAAAGTAACATTTTTAGACATCAGTCCTCAAATTCCCCTAGGCAGCCAGAGATTCTGGAAACTCAAGTCCAGCAAAGTAACTTTTCCAAACAGTGGTTCAAGGCAGATGAAAGAAGCAGTACAGTACTTGCTTCTGTCATTTCAACCCATTCATAATGACTATTAAGAGCCAAAACAGATACTGTACAGTATTCAGAAACACTAGTCTTTCCTGTGTTTACTTTGTCTTATCCCCAACAACACAATCTCTTTTACTATCAATGTTTATGCTGACAAAGGATTGGGTGTGAGCTTGTGACCTTGCATGACACAAATATATAAATCTGGAAAAAGAAGTAATGCAAATGCCCACAGCAGTACAGAGCCACAGTTAGTGTAAGAAAGCAGACAATAAAAATATGAACAATATAGCAAAATAATAATAATGTTATAACAGCAATATATTCAGTGCATGAAGGGATAAAGATCAAATGGGCACTGAACAGGACTGAAAATAATTCAGCACCCTAAAATGAATGAATGGAGACTAGTCACAAAACATTAGCATTCTTTGTTCTCCAGATCATGAGTGCCATCACTAAATATTTGAAATTCCAGCCCAGAAGGATTGTCTTGCTGGGAGAAAAGTGGCATCTTTCCATTTCCATTTTGTTGAAATATAAACCAGAGATATGGAAGCAAGGTAAAGGTTTCCCTTGCTCGAAAGCCAGTCGTACCTGAATCTAGGGTTCAGTGCTCATCTCTGTTTTAAAGCTGAAGAGCCAGCACTGTCTGCTTCTGCAATGTTTCCATGGTCATGTTGCAGGCATGGCTGGACATGGAACACTGTTTTCCTTCCCACCGAGTGGTCCCTATATATCTACTTGCAATTTCTTGCTTTCAAACTGCTAGGTTGGCAGGAGCAAAACCACTGTCAATTTAGTAACATCCTTAAGAGTTTGATCGATCAAATGCCTCTTCATTAATCAAAAGAAGTGTAAACTTGAAATGCTCTCATATGTACTGATTTTTACCATTTGTATAAACTTCTAACGGAATAGCTGCTTATCTGTATTCACTCAGAGTATTATGTTTTTAAAATCTGAGGACCAGTGATTACCTAAAACGCGAGGGGGGGGGGAGGCTGTGATCCTCTTGATGTTGTTGAATTACAGCTCCCATCATGCCTCATAATTACCCAGGCTGATTCAAATTAATGGGCATTTGAATCTATAACTTCTGGAAGAGGGATTGGAAAAATTACAGTAGTACTCGCCTTTTAGAGATGTTGCAAGGATGGTTGCCTAGTGGTTAAGATACTGAACTTGACAACTGAAAGGTCGGCAGGTCAGCAGTTTGAGACCCAAGTGCTGCATGATGGAGTGAGCTTCCATCTCTGTTCCAGCTCCTGCCAACCTAGCAGTTCTAAAGCAAGAAGTTGCAAGTAGATAAATAGGTACCACTTTGGTGGAAGGTAAACAGCATTCTGTGCATGTCTGTTTATGTCCATGGAAACATCTGCAGATGCAGACAACATTGGCTCTTTGGTTATAAACAGACATGAGAACTGAACCCTAGAGTAGGATACAACTGGCTTTTGAGCAATGGTGACATTTACCTTTGCCTAAGGATGCCAACATTATAAGCAGAGATAGGGAAAGTTACTTCTTGGATCGCAAGTTACAGAATCCCCCAATTAGCATAGGCCCTGGCCATTGCTAAGTGAAAGAAGCTGGTATTTGAGGTAAAAATCCTACCCACCCCAGTTCTGATATGGAGAACGGGAGCTTCCCCTTACCTACACCTTTTTCCCTTCCCAAAGTCCTTCTGCTCTAGACTTACTTACTTAAGACTTAGATGCTCCCATGCTAAGTAGCATATTGTGCAGCCCTTCTGTTGAAGAGCAACTGTAAAATGAATATTGCAGGTTGGCAAGCAGGTTCTTTGTTTTCACAAAACCTCAGCAGGCCCAAGTGCAGTGCCTACATCAGTTCAGGAAAAAGGAATTCACAGCACAAACATCGCAGACCAGACATGGGAAAGGCTATGCTGGGAATTATTTTTTTAGTTTTAGTTTTTACTAAATCACTACCCTGCAAAAGCATTTTGCATTAAATAAAGTACACAGTCAGCACCAAAATGTTTAGAGCACTAGAAGAAATGCAAACATGTCAAAATAATTGAGTGTCCCTGGTTCTTAGGAGTTTCTATAGCCTTCAGAGAATTTTGTGCGCTGTTTGGTTTGCACAGAGACATTGCTGAGACTTGCAGAAGTAATTATTGAGACATTTACTGATTTAGTAAAAAATGTGTTTGGGTGTTTTCTCCAAAACGAAAGAGGGAAGTTCACCTACCATCTCAAATGTCCAATATGCTAAAAACTATGTAAGATTGCAAATAGAAGGCACAATGAAAGAAAACAAGGTAGTACATATGTCTTGTTTAGGGTTCTAGCCAGTTGGCCACATCTTCTTTCTGGATAGTTCAACCCAGTGTTTCTGAACCTTTAGTTTTTAACCCAAATATACATTCCAGTTAACTACAAACCCAAAATATCCATAAGATGTGTGTCTAGAGCATCGTTTCCTGACCTTTGGTTTTTAGACTTCAATTCCTGTTGCGTTCTGCCTATATCATCACTACAAATTCCCAGAAGCCTAAGTCAATCCCCCAAAGCACTGATCAGCCAATGTGCTGACTTAGGCTTCTGGGAATTGAGATTCCCCTGTGGGGCGTGGGCCCCATGTTGGGAACCACTGGTCCAACCTTTTTGTTTTCTGTTTCTGTTGTGTATGTACAATACTGCTTCATATGAATGTACAATGTTGCTTTAAGAAATGTATGAATGTAACCCAACCACAATCACAATGTAACCCAGCTGTTAAAGGAACGCGAGCAAGCTGCCTATAGAGGGCAGCTGCGAGTGTTCAACTCACATGGCCATCATTCCTCAAATCACCTGCAGCCGCGGGAACTTCCCGCAGCAAACAACTACGACCAAGCCACCACCGAAGATGGGCGTGACCCGGATGACGTCACGCCGGTAGCGGCCAATGAGCTACCATGCAGCCAAGTTCAAATGTGTTGTACCACTGTATATAATGCGAGATATCTCCGCCATTACCACATGTCCGTTCTGATCATCAACCAATAAACCTGTGTTAGTCCATACTGCGACTCCTTCTATGTCTCCTGGAACAGACACTAAATTGGCGTCGAGGATGGGATTGATGGCGAATCCCAAGGTCAAGGCGTACCAGTTCAATGTGAGCGAGCCCGAACAATGGGAGCTCTACGAGTGCCAGTTTCGGCATGCGATGGAAGCCGCGGGCGTCGACGACGACGCGAAGATGCGCTCCCACTTCCTGGCCCAAGTGGGGCCAGCCAGGCTGCGGATCCTGATGACCCTCGTGGCCCCCCGGAAGGTAGACGAGGTCACCATTGACCGTATCCTGGAGAGATTGGGTGAGCATTTCCAGCCGCCCGTCTCAATCTTCCCAGCACGGGTCGCGTTCCACAGGCGAGACCAGCGACCGGGCGAATCCGTGTCCGCCTACGCGGCGGCCCTCAGGCTTGCAGCGGTCCACTGCCAGTGGGATGACCTGGACCAGGCCCTCCGTGACCGCATGTTGTGTGGTGTGAGGAACGAGGAGCTGCAGAGGAGGCTGATGACCCGCGACCAACGCCTCATGTTCAACGAGGTGCTGCAGGAGGCCCAAGCAGCCGAGGAGGCCAGGAGCGGGGTGAGGCTGTTCAAGTCCCGAGGGGCCGCGTCCGAGCGGGCCAAGTCACCAGTACAGGCGGCCCGGTGGACACCAGCGAAGATGGCCTGGCGGGCCCCCAAGCCGCCCACCGGCACACCAACGTCGTCCGAGGAGTCATCCACAACAGCGGACCCCTACTCCAGCGAGGACGACGACGTCCAGAGGATCAAGAAGCGTGGTGAGAAGCGGCAGTCCCGAGAACAGCAGGACCGCCGTTGCGACGGTTGTGGGGCGTCCCACGACCACACGAGGTGCCCGTTTCGAAAGGCTGAGTGTCACAACTGCGGCCGAAAGGGGCACATCGCCAGAGTATGCAGGCGCGGGTGAGTTGAGGACAAGAGGAGTTCCAGCCATCCCCAGACGCACCAGCGGAAGGCGACCGGCACCAGGAAGGTCGCAGCCAGCTACGATGAGGAAGGCGTGAACCGCATGGGCCTGGAGCACCGGCGGTTTTTCATAGAGGTACTGTTGCAAGGGGTCCCAGTGAGGATGGAGATAGACTCGGGGTCATCTTATTCCATCCTGTCCCAAAAAGAGTTCATGCGTATTCCCCCAGACAAGCGGCCCAAACTGCGGGCCATGAGGTCACACCTTCGGGACGTGCAGGGAAACGGGATCCCAGTGTTGGGGGTGGGGAATTTCAAGGTGAAGTTCAAGGGCTACTCTGAGAAACTGCATTTAGTGGTCCTCAAAGGGGGGAGGTGCTGCCTTTTGGGAACGCAGTGGTTTGCTCCCCTGGGGATCGAACTGTCCAGCATTAACGCCATCGAGACTGACCCAATGCGGGACGTGTGCAACGCGCACCCGGACGTTTTCAAGAAGGGGCTCGAAAAATACAAGGGGCCCCGGTTTCCTTCGAGCTGGACCCAGAAATCCGGCCCATCCGCCTCACACCAAGGAGGGTGCCTTTCGCCCTAAAGGACAAGATCGAGGCGGAACTGGACAAATTGGTGGGGCAGGGGATTTTGGTTCCAGTTGACTCGGCGGAGTGGGAAATGCCGATTGTTACAGCCCTTAAGTCGAACGGGGAAGTCAGGATTTGTGCAGACTATAAATGTACCATTAACAAGGCCATTCGGCCAAACGCATATCCAGTGCCCGTGGTCAGCCATTTGCTGGCCACGTTACATGGCGGGAAGTGTTTCGCCAAGTTAGATCTGGCTCAGGCGTATCAGCAGCTCTCTGTAACCCCGGCTGCTGCCGCCGCGCAAACGATAGTGACGCACAAGGGGGCGTTTAAGGTAACGCGCCTTCAGTTTGGCGTGAATTCGGCCCCCGGAATTTTCCAATCCCTCGTGGAACGCCTTTTAAAGGGGCTTCCAGGCGTGCTCCCATACTTCGACGACGTGTTGATAACGGCGGGGAGCGAATAAGAGTTGGCAAAGAGGCTAGATGGGGTCCTTTCAGTGTTCGAGAGGGCAGGCCTTCGACTGAGGAGGGACAAATGCGTATTCTTTGCGAGGGAGGTGGAGTTTCTAGGCTTTAAGGTAACCCCGGACGGGATCAAACCCTCTGAGGCAAAGGTTGCAGCCGTGAAGAACGCCCCTCGCCCCACCGCAAAACAGGAGCTACAGTCATTTCTTGGGCTCCTAAATTTTTATCATACCTTCCTGCCTCGGAAGGCATCAGTCGCGGAGCCACTGCACGCTCTGCTCAAAAAGGACGCGGCTTGGCGGTGGGGGGACAGACAGGCGAGAGCATTCAAGGAGCTTAAGTCACTCCTGTCTTCGGACGCTGTCCTGACCCATTTCGACCCAAAAAAACCAGTGGTGTTAGTCTGTGATGCGTCCCCAGTGGGGGTGGGGGCGGTCCTGTGCCACGTGTTGGAAAGCGGGAGGGAAGCCCCGGTAGCATACTACTCTAGGTCCCTCTCAAAGGCCGAGCGCAATTACGCGCAAACTGATAGGGAGGCCCTAGCCATCATCACCGGAACGAAAAAGTTCCATGACTTTTTATACGGCCGCGAGTTTACGGTAGTGACCGATCACAAACCACTTTTGGGGATCTTCACTACCGGCAAACCCACTCCGCAAATACTATCCCCCAGAATGCTGCGTTGGGCCATTTTCCTCAACGCCTACCAGTATGAGCTGGTCTATCGCCCAGGGAAGGAGGTCTCCCATGCGGACGCACTGTCCCGATCTCCCCTCCCAAGTGTAGGGGACCCCACATGCGAGGTAGAGCAGGATCACCAAGTCCTACTGATCGAGTCTCTCGACTCACCCCCCATTGTCCCGGCCGACCTCGCCAAACCCACGGCGGCCGACAAGATGCTGGCCCAAGTTAGTTCCTGGGTTAGGAAGGGCTGGCCCACGACTCCCCCCGATGAAGAGTTCAGACCATTTTTTAGGTGCAGAGTAGAGCTGTCGCTGGAAAGGGGCTGCTTACTCTGGGGCCAGCGAGTAGTTATCCCAGAGAAGCTGAGGGCCAAGGTACTGAGACTACTGCACACCAGTCACCCCGGGATCGTGCGCTCCAAGGCTCTGGCCAGGAGTTTCTTTTGGTGGCCCCAAATAGACGGGGACATAGAGCGTTTAGTGGGCACGTGTGAGAGCTGCCAGGGCTCTCGGCCCGAGGAGTCCCGGTTGCCCCATAGGGAATGGGATACGGCCCGCGGGCCATGGTCCCGGATCCATGTCGACTTCGCTGGCCCTTTTCGCGGGTCCATGTTTCTATTGGTAGTCGACTCCTATTCCAAGTGGTTGGAGGTGATCCCTATGAACAGTACTTCCTCCGCCGCAACCATCAAGCAGTTGCACAAGCTTTTTGCCTGTTTCGGCCTGCCAGACGTCCTTGTTAGCGATAACGCTAGTACCTTCACGTCTGCAGAGTTCAAGACGTTTATTGAGCGAAACGCCATCAGGCACATCACCGCTGCCCCATTTCACCCCGCCACAAACGGCCAGGTGGAGCGCCAAGTGCGCACTACGAAAGACGAACTGCGGCGCATGGGTCCCGGTGAGTTGAACCTGCATTTGAGCCAGTTCCTCATCTGCTATAGGACAACCCCCTTAGCTTCAGGATTTTCCCCAGCCGAACTCCTCATGAGGAGGCGTCCGGTAACACTTTTTGACCGGATGGATCCGTCCAGGGTGGAGGATGAAGGGAGAAACATAAATATAGGGGGAGGGAGCTCCAAAAGCTTTTCGGCAGGGGACCCGGTTCACTGCAGGAACTACGCGGCGTCAGGGCCGGCGTGGGTCCCAGGGACAGTCATCGAGCAGACGGGACCAGTGTCCTACAGGGTTGAGACTAGCTCGGGTCTACTCTGGAGGAGGCACGCCGACCAACTCAGAAGGCGGGTCACTAGTGAAGGGGATTCAGCATTAGGGTCCTCCCCCACCCGCATTACCCAAGGGGGAGACACGGAGGAAACCGGGGATACAAACGCATATCCTCGGTTCTCAGCCACAGAGGAGGATACTTTGAAAGAGAGGGATCAGTTTGATGATTATGAGTTACGGTACCAGGGGGGTGTAGCGGAGTGGTCCCCCACCCGTCCTAGCGAGAAGAGGGGTTTCAGTTCAGCCTCTGGTACCTCCAGTCCCCCCAGTCCTTTTGTGTTAGAATATACCATAGCTCCAGCTCCCCGGAGGCCAACACCCCCAAGGCAGGCATCGGGGGGGGGAAGCACACCCACAGCAGTCCCCGGAACTCCCAGGCAGGGTACGGGGGGTGGCGAGACCACGAGGGTCTCTTCGTCGGTCCCGAGATTCGTGCTGGGGGGGGACCCCTAGCTCCTCAAGCGGTAGGCAGGAGTTCACTTCCCAACTGTTCATTCCATTCCCCTCCCCCAATGCAAGGTTACCACAGAGCCCACACCGAGTCACTAACGAGTCCCCCCTTTCCATTGCAGGACAGGACTCCACAGAGCCAGGCTCCCCTGTATTAAGCCAAGCGGCCGCTCGCCCCAGGCGCACGTGCGGCAAGCCACAATGGTTGAGGGACTTCGTCCCATCCTAGGGGGGAGGGATGTTGTGTATGTACAATACTGCTTCATATGAATGTACAATGTTGCTTTAAGAAATGTATGAATGTAACCCAACCACAATCACAATGTAACCCAGCTGTTAAAGGAACGCGAGCAAGCTGCCTATAGAGGGCAGCTGCGAGTGTTCAACTCACATGGCCATCATTCCTCAAATCACCTGCAGCTGCGGGAACTTCCCGCAGCAAACAACTACGACCAAGCCACCACCGAAGATGGGCGTGACCCGGATGATGTCACGCCGGTAGCGGCCAATGAGCTACCATGCAGCCAAGTTCAAATGTGTTGTACCACTGTATATAATGCGAGATATCTCCGCCATTACCACATGTTCGTTCTGATCATCAACCAATAAACCTGTGTTAGTCCATACTGCGACTCCTTCTATGTCTCCTGGAACAGACACTAAAGTTTTTGCTCTCTATTCAGATTGTTTGTATTCCACACCCCACTGAACATGCTTATTCTGCATTGGGCTCTTCTCTGAACTGCTCTTAGCATAGGATGATCGACTGCAATGGTTACCTATAGCACTTAAATCACACTTTTCTACCATTATCACCAGTGAAGGGCATCGGCATGTTCGCACAAGTTCGCCAGAACTGGTAGCAGAAATTCTGGCTGGCCCCGCCCATCCAAGTTTTGAAATAAAGTAGTTCTAATTTGGGTGCAATGCAGGGCTTTCCCCCTTGGCCATGCCCACCATACCACCCCCACAGTGTGGTAGTAAAGTTTTTTGGAGCCCACCACTGATTATCACTCTTGTTAGGAGGTCTTTAAACGTCTATTTTCTGTGTTTTTCCAGTGACTGAAATCCTCTTGGCAGGACTCTGCAGTCATGATGTCATTATCTGAAGAAGTTAATCTTCAATTGAAAGTTTCCTAGCCTTCCCCCAGGCTCCAAAGTACACTAGGGACCCCCTTTGACTTGAGAAAGTCTTGGGGTGTGGGGAGGAACTCTTTAGTATCTCAAAATTGTCATTTTCAGTATCAATTCTACTGGTGGTGGTGATTTTCAGATGTTATAGGCTTATGTCCCCACTCTGGAAGTCCTCCAAAACTTCTCCAGGTAGAAGAAAGAGATTGCTAGGGAGCTTTGGAAGTTGAGGTAGGCAGGGGATAGGCAACTTTAAAGATTAACATCTGTAGTTGATGACATCACTACCACTTACAACAGTAGTTATACTGTTATATGATTTATATGATTTTGGCTAGTGTGTACTTTGGAATACTGTGCAAATGTAAATTATATGAATTAATATGTGAGTGACTGTCGCATGCTGCTTAGTATACAATACTTGAATTTGGGAGAGCTGCATTTTACCCATCTCCGAATCATACCTGTCAACCATCACGATTTAGCTGGGAAAACCCCGTAATTCAACGTCGATTGACGTCATAACCCGCCCCGCGCTGCCAAAACCCCGTAATTTAGCAGTGGGGAAAACGCTTTCCACGCATGCACGGAAGCGCTACGCCGCTTGCGTACGCCGCTTGCGTAGGAGCTGTGCAAGCGACGTAGCGCTTCCGTGCATGCATGGAAGGGGTAAAACCCTTCCACGCTTGCATGGAAAGCGACCTGCGCACAAGCGATGTGTGCAGGTCCCGTTTTTCTGGAGCCGCGGGTTGACAGGTTTGCTCCGAATCCTGAAATTCACTAGGTGATCCTGCACAAGTGATTCAATCTCTCTGTTTGGCCTGCCTATCTCATAGGGTCGATGTAACAAACTGAAAACTGGCAGCAGTATGTTTTGGACATTAAATACTTTCATCTTTCCCATGTGCTCCAAAGGCTTTTATATGTTGGAAGGAACCCTAGGCAACTTCATATCCTGTGAGGAAGGCTTAGGAAACTTTCAATAAAGGTCCATGGTGGATGACATAAATAGTTTGTATGAGTATACATTTATGCAACAGAATTTTGGCCAATGTCTGCTTTAGCTGAAAACAGTACTAAGTTATTAGTCACACTTGCTATGGGATTTCAAAGTCATAGCCATATTAGTCTGTGCTGTGCAAGTATATCAGATAAGAAAAAACCCACATGAGACAAAAATGTTGGATGCGATTATAAATTAGCTGCTGCTATTTAATCTCATATGGGACTATGATGCCTTAGTGTTTAAGATCCTGTTCTTGACAACTGGAAGATCAGCAGGTCAGTGGTTTGAGATCTGAGTGATGCACAACAGAGTGAATTCCCATCACCTGTCCAAGTTCCTGCCAACCTAGCAGTTCAAAAGAAAGAAATCGCAAGTAGATAAATAGGTGGGAAAGATAACAGTGTTCTGTGCACTCGTGTCTAGTCATGCCTGTTACATGACCATGAAAACATCTGCAGACGTAGACAGCGCCTGCTCTTTGGCTGTAAATGGAGATGTGCACTGCCCCTAGAGTCAGACATGACTGGCTTTTGAGCAAGGGAGACCTATTTACTCTGTTTTTTTTTTATTTAGAATATTGCTTTCTGCTACAAGTAAACATTCCAGCTTCCTTAATAAGCTTGCTTCTTCTTCCTAAATTGGTCCTCAACGTCTACTCTCTGTTGATAGATGTCTTAGTTTTTTCCTCAATGGTGTCAAAATATAATTTCTTTTCTAGGTAGGATAACACAGTATCTCTTGTGTCAGGACATTTCACAAGGATGGAGCCACTGCGGAGAAAGCCTGGTTTGTAGTTAAAGACTTGCAGGCTCAGTTGTAAGGTTTGGGAGGAATGTATAAGATGAGCAGCAGAGTTTAGGAAGAGGTGCTTTGATAGTTAGCATGGCCCCAAAACATTTAGGGCTTATTAGGTTAATAACAAAACTACTGAATGTAGACAGAAAAGAAATCAAAATAGCTGAATACTTCTATATCTTGGTTTAGTCATCAATTCAAAGTGGAGACTGCAGCCAAGAAACTGAGACTTAGAGGAACAACAACAAGTAGCTGGAAAGGTCTTTAATGATGAGGGTGTGCCACTGTGCAGAACAAGATCAGGATCACCCATACAGTGATGATGTTCTTGATTGAAGTTGAATGAGTGTGAAAGCTAGGGATGGTTTGTTTACTTGGAAATACCAAGTACATTAAGCAACAGGATTTTATCTGTAGTGTTGTAAGAGAACCCTGTGGATTCCCACAAAGACAAATAAATGAGTATATGAGACAAAAGATACACCAAAAGACAAACAAACAGCCCCCCCCCCAATTCTTCTTAAATACTGTTATGGCAAAATGCTAATTAACTTGTGAACCACAAGAGACTGCACTAAGTGCTATGGGGTGGTATATAAGTGTGATTGCTTTGCTTTAACACTCTACCACTGAATCTTTGGAACACTTCCAAACCTTAATCCAGGGGTTGCCAACCTTTTAAAATCAGGAGCCGGGTCATGCTCCCTCAGACAGTTGAGGGGGTTGGACCCCCCCTCCCGCGGCCGTTTGCGGCTGCCATAAATGTGTTTGTGGCTGTAGTAAATGTGTTTACGGCTGCCGTAAATGCATCCACGGCTGATTCTGGTGGCGGCTGAAGTGAGGGTGGGGACCAGATTATTTGGTGCTGCAGGCCGTATCTGGCCTACGGACCAGTAGGTTGCCTATCCCTGCCTTAGGGCCAGCTCTCCTTAGTCAGAGTGGAACCTGGGAAAATATATATTTTATATCCAGAGCCCTCTCCCAGACATACCCTTTTCTTGGTGGACAAAATCGTGTCTGGGCTACATATCTAACCTGCCATCTGCATATGTGGTGGATCAATTTATCTGGCTTTTGCAGATGAAATGGATGAAGGCTGCAACTCCCATAAGCCCTTCCTACTAGGTGTGCTCGCTAGAGCTGATGAGAGATACACAACATTCTAAATACTGTACAGTAAAACCCCTACTTACAAAAAAGCCCATTCTGTAGGCTTTTGCTTAAATCGGTTTTTTATGTAACTTGAAGCAAACCCATAGGAAAAAATATTTTTAAAGTAACTTAAAGCAAACCCATAGGAAGAAGAATCTTTATGTAACTCGAAGCAAACCCATAGGAAATCGTGTAAATCAGGACATGGTTTTAGCACAAAATCATTATGTAAATCGAATTTTATGTAACTTGAGACATATGCAAATCGGGGTTTTACTGTATTCCCCTCTTTGTAATCCCTGAAATTTACTTTAAATTCAAATGATTTAGATTCAAATCCATGGTCAATCCTGGACCATGTTTTCCTCTCTCTCTCTCTCTCTCTCTCTCTCACACACACACATGGCAGGAATGCAGCTGGTCGAAAACAGGTCTTCTCAGAATGTGACTCAGAGTAAATCATGACCCAGAGGGCCCACGTTTCAGGTTATGGACAATGAAATCTACCCTAGCCAAGAAGGAAAGAGCAAAGATATATCAACATTATAATTGGCTACATACTTTTATTTCATCCTGTGTTGTAATATCCAATACTGTTTATACCCCTTCCTAACTCAGTTAGTTGCAAGAGAGGTGGCTGGCTGGTTTGGTGAAATGGCTACTGGGCAGTTCAGAGAGTCAGCCTAGGTAGCCAGTTGCAAAGTTTCAGAAGAGCGACCAAACTCCCATGCCACTTCTGAGCAAATTAGAACTCGCCCAGTTGAGTTAGTAAGATAAAAGTAAAGGTTGCCCTTGCTCGAATGCCAGTCATATAGGACTCTAGGGGTGGTGCTCATCTGTTTATAGCAAGGGTGCCCAAACTTTTCAGGCCACGGGTCAGTCACGTGGTTCAGGGGGCCGGTCGGTCCCTATAGCCCATGGGTCGGATCCAGCCCCTGATGCCAAATCATCCGGCTCACAAAGCCCTCATTGCTCCCAGAAGTGGAAGTAAAACATGCCCATATGAGGGCTTTGTGGGCCAGATGATTTGGTGTTGGGGGCCGGATCCAGCCCACAGGCGGTAGTTTGGGCACCCCTTGTTTATAGCCAAAGAGCCAGCGCTGTCTGCCATAGCTGTCAAGTATCTCTTATTGGCCGGGAAAACCCCTTATTTTACTCTCTTTCCCGCCGTCATCCCTTATTAATTAGACTGCAATGCCCTATTGCCACCATTGGAGGGCAGCACAGGATAAGCATAGCTGTCAAGTATCCTGTATTTGCTGGGAAATTTCCCTTATTTCCAAATCCAAAACTTGACAGGTATGCTGTCTGCATATGCAGACATTTCCCTGGACATGTAGCAGGCATGACTAGCTGCCAGAGCGCACGGAACGCTGTTACCTTTCCCGGCAAAGTGGTACCTCTTTATCTACTTGCAATTCCCCCCCCCCCCTTTCGAATTGTTAGGTTGGAAAGGAGCTGGGCAAGATGACGGGCGCTGCCAAATATTCCTCCTCCTCCACCCCTGCCCGGCACGTGAAGAACACCGCGCGTTTGAAGCTCGCTCGCTGCAAGGGGGCACCACACGTCCGCCCACGAGAGGGAAGGAAGGAGCGAGGCGGGCACCAGCTGGACTTCGTACCTTTCCAGGAGGGTGTGGGGGAGGAGGAGGAGGCGGGGCTCAGGTGCCACACTCGGCCAGAAAAGCGGCTTGCTCCGCGGCTGGGCCTCTATGGCGAGTCCTGGCCCTCCCTTTTCGGTTTGTTTGTTTGTTTGTTTTAGTCATGTCAGAAGCACACACAGGTGCTTTCTGTGTTGAAAGACATATCAGGAAGCAAAAACAAAAACACTGCAGCACTTTAAAGATTAAACGCTATACAGTAATACCTCATACAAAGTCCGCTTCGTGCAACATTGAATTCATACAACATCGCCTAATTCCTTGGAAAAAGTTGCCTCATACAAAGTCGCTGCGATTTTGTATGAGTCATTGGGGTTTTTCCCAGGTTGAATTGTGCCTGGGAAGTATAAAAGGCAGGGCACATGCGCACATTGCTCTTGTGGGTTTTGCACGAGGCGAAGAGTGTTTAGGAGTGGGTTTTTTTAAAAAAAAAAATTATTAGGTTTTTCAAAAAAAATACAAATTATATATATATATATATATATATATATATATATATATATATATATATATATATATATATATATATATATATATATATATATATATATATATATATATATATATATATATATAAATACAACAAATACAAGAAATTACAAATCAGAAAAAAAATCACATTACATTAATTTGTTGTATTACAAATTATAACACCCAGTGATATTTACAAACCATGAGGATCGAATTTCTAATTTAATTTTCCCAGAAACTCATATGTTGAGGTACCAGCTTATCCCCTTTATCACTCACAAGGACAAATTCCACAAATGGTTTCCATATTTCACCAAATTTGTTCTCTTTTAAAATATTTTTCTTCACATTCAATTCACATGTCAATTTATCATTTAATGCGATTTCCCACATTTCTTTATACGATTCATCAATTTTTAACCTTAAATCACTTTTCCATTTTCTCGCTATACACAGTCTTGCAGCCGTTAACATTATTGACACCAATTCTTTTTTGTTTGTACTCATATTTATATCATCCAATCCCGTCAGCAAGGCGATACCTGGCTCCAGTTTTATATCTACTTTAGTAATCACTGAAATTTCTTTCTCAATTAGTTTCCAAAAAATCTTAACCACTTTACAACTCCACCACATGTGTTCATATGTTCCAAGCTCACTTTTACATCTCCAGCAATCTCTTGATTTACTATTATCAATTCGATACAATTTAACTGGAGTCAGGTACCACCTCCATAATATTTTATAATTGTTCTTTTAATCTTACAGAAATATTTTTCATAATTCTTCTCCTCCATTTACTCTTCCACTGTGATTCCGAAATTCTTATATTTAAATCTTCTTCCCATAGTATTCTCAACACATTTTGTGAGCTTTCATCCTTATTCAAAATTCTATATATTTTACTTACTAAACCTTTTATCTCCATTTCTCCTTTTCTTATTTTACAAATCATCTCCTCGAATTCTGTTTTCCCTCTCTGTAAGCTGAACTCCTCTTTATATCTCTTCCCCCATTTTTTTACCAAAATTATTTGTAACCAGTTCAGTTTCATCTGTTTAAACACTTCAGCTCTTAATTCCAAGTTATCCATCATTTTTATCCAATCTTTTAACAGAAACACATCATTTCTCAGAAGTACTGTATTTTCTGGCGTATAAGACTACTTTTTAACCCCGAAAAATCTGTGCCAAATTCGGGGGTCATCTTATAGGACAGGTACTTAACTGCAGCTGACAAGTATATTCCAAACTCTATATTTTAACTGGAAAAGTTGGGGGTCGTCTTATACGCCCACTCGTCTTATACGCCGGAAAATATGGTATATCCTTTATTCTTTTGTCTACTTTCAAAGGGAAAGTCTTAACATCTTCCAGATCCATTATCAGGGAAATTCCCGGCACTATTTTCTCTTTAATATTTTTCCAAACCTCCATCATTGCTTTCGTTAATGGATTATTTACCTTTATTTTCATCCCCTTATCCAAAAAAATTGCCTTCCCAAATTGTTGTAATTCTTTTATTTCTATCTCGTCCCAAATAACATCAGGTTTTGTTATAATTTTTACAACATTTTTTAACTGAAATGCTCTATAATAGTGTTTAATATTTGGAATACCCAATCCACCTTCTTTTTGCGATATATACCATAAACTTTTTGTAATTCTCGGTCTTTCCCCCCGTTACAAAAAGTATTTATCATGCTCTGAAAAATCTTTATATCTTTTTCTTTTAAGTGAATTGGTAGGGAATCAAACAAAAAATTAATCTTTGGCAATAATTTCATTTTACACAAAGCTATCCTACCAAACCAAGACAAATTTAACTTATTATATTGCTTTATTTTCCCCTTTATTTCCATTCTTTGTTTATCATAATTTAGTCTCTTAAATTCTTCTATTTTATTTGCAATATTAATTCCCAAATATTTCACACTATCTTTAATTTGTATATTATATCCTTCCTTTATCTTTTTTTGATCTTCTTGATTTCCATTACAAATAATCATTTCAGATTTATCCCAATTCACTTTTAAACCCGTCATTTCCTCAAATTCCCTCAAATGTACCTGGATATATTCCATTGTTTTCACAGGGTTTTTCATTATGACCATTGTATTATCAGCATATAAACTAATTTTTACTCCTTCTATTCCCTCAATCTTTCTATCTTCTCTTATAAGTGTCGCTAATAATTCCATGGCCATCACGAAAAGTATAGGCGACAATGGACAACCTTGCCTAGTACCCACTTCTAATTTTATATCTTCTGTAAATGTTTCATTCACTTTTACTCTAGTTATTCCTTTCTGATATAGTTGATCAATTAAATTTATAAATTTCATACCAAACCCAAACTTTCTTATAATTTCTTTAATCATAATCCATTGCAAAGAATCAAAGGCTTTAAAAATATCTAAAGATAATAATCCAATCTTTTCCTTTTTTTTGTTCTGCTATATTCACCAAATCAATTACCCTTCTAGTAAGATCTGCCATATATCTACCCTTCAGAAAACCAGCCTGATCCTTATTTATATATTCCTTCATGAATTCATTTAGTCTATTCGCCAATATTGCAGTAAATTTTTTTGCATCTTGAGTAATCAATGAGATTGGCCTATAAGACTCTATCTTGTTCAAATCTTTCCCTGGTTTAGGAATCAAAGCAATTACTGATCTATACCATGAAGTTGCTAATAAACCTCCATCCAATATATAATTAAACAGCTTCAGGAGTCTTGGTATTACCAATTCTTTAAATTCTTTATAAAATTCCGATGGGAATCCATCCTCGCCAGGCGCCCTACCACTTTTCAATCTCTGTATCACCCCTCTTATCTCTTTTTCTGTTATTCGTGTTTCCATTCTATCTTTATGCTCCTCCCTTATTCTGATTCCCTTCCATTTATCCAAATAATCACTTAATTTTCCTACTCTTATATTTTTTTAGAATATAAATCTTGATAAAAACCTTTTATTTCCACCTTCTCCTTTGTTTTGTTACATCTCACTCCTTGTTGGTTTGTTAAAATGCCAATTTCTCTTCTAACACTCTTTTCTTTCGCAACTCTAGCTAATAATTTTGAATTTTTGTTGCTATATTCAAAATATTCCTTTTAAGTATATCAAATCTTTTTAAACTTTTTCTATGTCTTTGCCGATCTGTTCTTTTCTCAATTTCTGGATATTTAATAATGTTTCTTTCTTCCCTGTTCTTATATGTTCCTATTTAGGAGTGGTTTTGAGCGTGATTTTGCAATTTTTTTTATTTTTCCGTCAGAATTTTTAGAAGCATTCCTGGGATTTTTGCAGCATTCTTCAGGTTCTTGGACAATCAGGGTTGATTGACATGTTTTTGTAATGTATTTAGCCTTTAGACAATGATTTCTTAAAGTTCTGTCAGTTTCCTTGACTTTGCCCTGAAGTCTGTGATGTTACAGTACCATGTATCTCTATGGAAATGACGTTGTATGAGGCATCGTGGCAAGGATTTGGATGTTGTATGAGGCATCGTGGCTAGGATTTTGCATGCCTCATACAAAGTCCAATTCCTATAAAGTCCAAACTTGTGGAACCAAGTTTGGACGTTGAATGAGGTATCACTGTATTTTTAATGTGAGCTTTCGCGGAGCTAGTCCACTTCAGACAACAATCCACGAAAGCTCACATGAAAAAAATATAGCAGTTAGTCTTTCAAGTGCTGCAGTGTTTTTGTTTCTGGGTTGAAGACTTTTTTTGGGGGCTGGAGGAACTCCGCTCAGGGGATGCCCCAAATCATATCCCCAAGATCTTTTTTTCTCTCCCACCTAAGTGGCACCTATGTATCTACTTGCAATGTCTTGCATTCGAACTGCTAGGTTGGCAGGAGCTGGGACAGAGACGGGTCCTCACTCTGTCGTGCAGTCCTCAATGGTGGGCTCCCAAAAATGGGCGTGGTATGGTGGGCGTGCCCAGGGGGGTATGTATTGCACTCGAATTAGTAAATGTAAAGGTTTCCCTTGCTCGGAAGCCAGTCGTATCGGACTCTAGGGTTCAGTGCTTATCTGTTTCAAAGCCGAAGAGCCTGCGCTGTCTACTTCTGCAGACGTTTCCGTGGTCATGTGGCAGGCATGACTAGACACCGGGACGCTGTTTACCTTCCCACCGAAGTGGTCCCTATTTATCTTGCTTTCGAACTGCTAGGTTGCCAACCCGAATTAGGACTACTTTATTTCAAAACGTGGATGAGCGGGGGCAGCTAGAATTTCTGCTACCGGTTTCTGGCGAGCTGAGGCGAACCTGCTGACGCCCCCCCCCTCCCTCGGGTCTCGAACTGCCGGCTTGCCGGGCTTCCAGGCCAGCTAACAAAGCGAGCTTCTCAGCCGCCACCACCCCCCCCCCCCCAGCCAACGCAGTCTCTTCTTCGGGTTGGTGGTGGTGAGGGCTGGGTGGGCGAGAATCCGCCCCCCGCCCCACCACTTCCATTAAAAGGGGAGCGAAGGCGAGGGGGCGGGGCAGCAAAGGAGAGCGCCGAGAGGGCGGGGCCGGGAGGGAATGACGACAGAAGCGGCCGCCGCCTGCCGGGAAAGTAAACAGGAGGAATACCCCGTGGGGGCGTGGCTGGGCCGGGGTGCCTCTAACTCCTCCTCCTTCCTCCTCCCACCCCTCGACGACGCCGGCGTGCGTGGAGCAACTTGCTGCCAGCAGACAAGCCAGCCAGCCACCCGTATGGGGCGGGCTGCAGGTCGGTGAAGGAGGGAGGCGACTCCTGCGGCTTCCCCCGGGGGGACGAGTCAGGGGCGCGTGGCTGGCTGAGAGGAGTCCGGGAGGCCATGCCCGCCAGGGGGCCGGGGCGACTGCTGCTCGGTGCCTCAGGCGGAGAATTCGCCTGCGCTGCCAGCCTCGTCTCCAAGCTTCGCAGCGCTCCCTTCTCGCGCGCTTGCCCTGCTCGTTCGCCTCCCCCATGGAGTCCCGCGTGGGGCCCCCCGACGGCTCGGGGAGCAGCAGCAGTAGCCCGGAGACGGGCCGGCCCAAGCGGCTGAGCGTGGGCCAGTTGCGCTCGCTCTTCGAGGCTCGCTGCGCCGCGGCGGCGGACGGCGATGGCGGCGGGCCACTCCCGGAGCCGTCTAAGAAGAGCTGCCGTCCGCCTCGCAACGGGGTGTTGTTGCCGCCGCCGGTGATGATCCCCCAGTTGACCGTGACGCCCGAGGAGGAGAGCGCTCAGGAGGCTCCGCCGAGCCCTGCCGTGCTGGCCCGAAGTGAGCCGGGCGGCGTCGGCGGTGCTTGGCTGACCACCGACAGCTCCCTCCACCTCCTGCAGTCGTCCTCCTCGCGGCGTCTCTCCACGTCGTCGCTCTCCTCTACCGGCTCGTCGTCGGCCTTCGAGGACTCCGAGGACGACCTGCTCAGCGACACCGAGGGCAGGAGCCAAGGCATCATCCACCTGGAGCATGGCGACGAGGTGCACCAGGTACGGGAGCAGCGAGCGGGGCTCCGGATTCCCCCCCCCTCTTTTCTCAATTGTCAGTAGCTCACCTTGCAAGTTTTGCTGAGAATTTTAGGATAGCTAAGTTCGAAAACAAGAAATTGCAAGTAGATAAATAGAGACCACTTCGGTGGGAAGGTAACAGCATTCTGTGCGCTCCAGTGTCTAGTCACGCCTGCCACATGACCACGGAAACGTCTGCAGAAGCGGACAGCGCTGGCTCATCGGCTTTGAAACAGGGATGAGCACTGAACCCTAGAGTCGGACACGACTGGCATTCAAGCAAGGGAGACCTTTACCTTTACTAAAAAGTATCAGAACGGTGGTGGCTTCGTGGTCAGCAGTTTGAGACCCGAGTGCTGCACGACAGAGTGCACACCCCGTTGTCTGTCCTAACTCTTGCCAACCTAGCGGTTCAAAAAGCAAGACTTTGCAAGTAGTTTAAAGAGGTCCCCGGACTGCAGTGGCCCAAGTGGTTAAGTCGCTGAACTTGACGGCTGGAAGGTCAGAGTTTGATTCCCGAGTACTGCAGGATGGAGTGAGCTCCCGTCTCTGCCCCAGCTCCTGCCAACCTAGCAGTTCGGAAGCAAAAAATTGCAAGTACTATAAATAAATAGGGACCACTTGGATGGGAAGGTAAACAGTGTTCCATGCACTCTGCTGTTGAGGCATGCCTGCCACCTGTTCACGGAAACATCTGCAGAAGCAGTGGTGCTGGCTCGTTGGCTATAAACAGAGATGAGCACTGAACCCTAGAGTCGGATATGGCTGGCTTTCAAGCAAGGTACCTAAAGAGGTACCAGTGTTTTGTGTGCTTGGTGACTAGTCATGCCCGCCTCATGACCATGAAACATCTGCAGATGCTGACAGTGCTGGATCTTTGGCTGTAAGTGGAGGTGAGCACCAACCGCCTAGAGCTGTGCATAACTGGCTTTCCAGCAAGGGAGACGTTTACCTTTTTACTAAAGTCATGTATGACTTTTGCAATGGCTTTCTAGTCACTATAGCTTTCTTACACGGGAGGCTGAGTTTGATCCTGAGGGCCACACATGTTTCCCTCAGAAGTGAGTCCGCTTGAGACTTAGGCCTTGCCTCCAGGCCAGTGTGGTTGCAGCTATAGTGTGCCATCTATGTTGTGCCCATTTGGGGGGTAGGGCGGGGAGATGTGATTATGATGTGTAAATACAGAAAAGTTTGATAATTCAACAGGTAAAGTTCCTTTTCTGCAGACATGGCATTTCAGCAGCTTCTCAAGGGGTTTACCAAAAGACCCTCCTCAAAGATTGTGGTATTTTTAAACCGCAATCTGGTGTAATGGGGCAACAGCAACCTAGTTGTGCCAGCTAATCTTTCTCACACTAGGTCAGGCAAAAGGGCTTGTGGAATGAATCCACCAAAAGGGGGCTTTGTTTTGGCAGTTTCACAGCTGCTCTTGACACAAAAGGGGAAGATGCAGCTTCTCAAGATGTGTATGTGGAGGTGCAACTGAATGTGACCTCAAACGTAGTACAGTGGTACCTTGCATAATGAACGCATCGTATAGCAAAAAATTCGAAGCGTTCGTTATGCAATGGCAATACCCCGTATAACAAATTTTTTTTGTTATGTGGTTTTTTTGGCAACCAGGGTATACCCGCTTAATGGGAATTCCAGCTAATGAACATTTCCCCCCGTTATGCGGGGCACCTCCCATAGGGAACCGCATAACGGAAAAAACCACATAGCAAAGAGCTCCGTGGAACGGAGTTTTTTCGTTAATCGGGGTTCGACTACTTTTACTGTACATGTGACATGCCTAAAAGAAGCAGTGTCTAAGTGTCAAGTGTACTAAGTAGTGGCTTCTGGGTGGGAATAATGCGTGAAGTAGCAGGCGGGTCAGTCTAATGTGTGAAGTGGTGCTTAAGTCTGTCTAATGTGATGACAGTATTTACTTTAGTTAGAGACAGTTCACACAACCAAACAATGGTGTGTGTGTATGTGTGTGTGTGTGTGTGTGTGTGTGTGTGTGTGTGTGTGTGTGAGAGAGAGAGAGAGAGAGAGAGAGAGAGAGAGAGAGCGATGGGTTTGGGGCCTGCCAGTTCAGCCCCCCTTGACTTTGAGTGTAATGGAAATTGTGCTGAATATACATCCATGCACTCACTCCCATTTTTTGAAGAATTGGATTTTTGCAAACATTCTGTTTTCTTTTTCTTCTTTCTTTTGCTTTTTGGAGATATGTCGGCTAAGGTCTAACCTGTGTGCTCTGCTTCTCACTTTAGTCTGGGGGGGGGGAGCCTTTGTAAGACACAGAAATAGGCCCTCGTACACTTACAGAAAGTAAAGCTGCTCCTGTTTCAAAGCTAGTTGTCATGTCTAAAAATGTTAAAGCAAGGTATGCAATTTTTAGTGGCTGAGCACTAGTGCATGTAGTTTGCAATAATAAGTTGACTGGATAATAAATAATGGATGCGTTTGATTTTAAAAGCTTTAAAAATAATAGTGTGAAAGACACATGGTGGATGTAGAGAATTTTGTTATCTCCACATTGTTCTGCCCAGCAATTTAGAGGCACTGTTACTCAGGGACTGTTTGTTGTACATAATGTAGATTAGTAAGAAACCCTAGCTATGTCAGAGTAGTAATTCTCAACAAGTAGCACAGGCACCAGTAGTGGGCCACAGAAGTAGACTAGATCAGTGATGGGCATCATTTTTTTTACTACCACACTGTGGGCGGGGCAAAATCTGTGGGCATGTGACTTGCTGGGGTGGCAATCTGGTAATGCCTGCCACATGGCCATGAAAACGTCTGCAAACACAGACAGCACTGGCTCTTTGGCTACCCGTCCAACTAGAGTGGACCGGAGGGGCTCTCTAATGGTGCCATCAGTTAGGGGTGCACATCTGTCTAGCACCCGAAGGAGGGCCTTCTCCGTGGCTGCACCAACTCTCTGGAACCTCCTGCCAACAGATCTAAGACTTCAAAGAGAATTGCTGCCCTTCAGGAAAGGATTGAAGACCTGGCTGGCAGGGCAGGTGTGGGGCCCGAATGGGATCACGGTCCCCGCCTGCTGGCTTACGTAAAGAATTAAGAACTCTCTCTTCCTTTTTTAGAGTGGGTGGGATGGATGGGTGGGATAAGGGGTTTTTAAAGTGTTTTTATATGTTTTTAGAATTTGTTGTAATGCCGCCCTGAGTCGGGTTCTGCCTGAGTGGGCGGCATATATAAATACGACTAAATAAATAAATAAATAAATAAATAAATAAATAAATAAAATAGAGATGAGCACTGCACCCTAGAGTCGGATACAACTGGCTTTTGAGCACATTTACCTTTACTAACCACTTGAGACCTTTACCTTTACTAACCACTTGCAACTAAACAGGGTCAAAACCTCACAACAAATTTGAATACCAATCAGGGATCTTCTGTTATTAGGTAAAGGTAAAGGTTGCCCTTGCTTGAAAACCAGTTGTATCCAACTCTAGGGTTCAGTGCTAATCTCTGTTTATAGCCAAAGAGCCAGTGGACTTAATCCACAAAATCTCACATTAAAATGCAGCAGTTAGTCTTTAAGGTGTCACAACTTTTTTGTTTTATTTACTCTCTGATAAGCTTGCACAGAATAATACTTTTTAAATGGTAGCCATGTTAGTCTGTGTTTCAAGCATATCAGTAAACAAAACAAAAAGAAACCCCCTTAGCCTGCTCCAGATCCTCTCTATTCCCCTCCATCCCTCCCCCCCCACACCATCCCTCTCCAAATATACTCCATCCATCCCTCCACACACACACACTCCATCCCTCTACACACACACACATGCACATACATGTGCGCATGTGCATGCACACCACACCATCCCTCTCCACACACACACACACACCATCCCTCTCCACATCCCCACCCACCCACACGAAGGCAAGTCACTTACCCAGAAGGAACAGGCAGCAGGGGGCTTCGGTGGCTGCTTCTCCTCCTCCTCCTCCCTGCTCGGGACAGCTGCGGAGGCAAGGGGAGCGCCTGGGCAGCAACAGCGGCGGTGTGGCCATGCTGGGCTCAGCTGCAGCTGCTCTTCCTCCTCCTCCCCACCCCTGGGAGAAGGGTGGGGAAGGGAGGTGGGTGGGGTGGGGAGGTGGGTTGGCTGCATCCCCCTCCTCACACGACAATGCCCCAAGGGGAGGGCACAGCGCCTCAGCAGTGATAGGGGCACCTGGGGGAGCCTGACATGGCTCCTCCCCCCTGGCTCTGGCGGTGGCGGTTCCTGCTCCTCCTCTTCTTGGCTCCTGGTCGTGCCTGGAGTGCCGGGAGAGGAGGAGGAGGAGGCTGGGGCAGGGCGGAAGGTGGGCAGGGCGGGGCAGGGAGGTGGGCGTGGCCAGCCGGTTTTGCTACCGGTTCGGGCGATCCGGTCTGAACTGGCTGGTGCCCATCACTGGACTAGATGGTACATAAGATTTTTATAATAATTACGAAGAACAAATTTATAACAGTTACAGAGAATCGATCTCTTGTCTCCTGCAAATATGATGTACCATTTCCTATTGACCTAGGAATAGGATAATCCATCTGTGACTTTTTGACATGTAGCAACTTTAGGCATTCTTTTTTTCATCTCCATTTTTTCTTGTCCACCAACTTATTATAAACGATAAAAAAACAGAATGCATATATAAACATATAAGTTTCATCCCGGGGGAAATGGGGTGGGTTTTTTTATTTTGGTTTCATGGTGGGACTTGGGTTCTTTGTTAAATTGGGATATGAAATACTGAAGGTTGAGAACCACTTTGTTGGCAGACAAAGGCATCTCAAAAGTGACTCCTTCACAAATTTAACTTATTAAGGAAGCAGATTTGACTTATTTTTTGAGAACCACATGAAATTGTTGTGAGAATGTGATGGAAAAATCCAAGTACTGTACTATAACTACTATTAAAAGTATTATAAACTGAATTATAAAACACATAGTTTTTGGGCCAGGCCTTTCGTAGTCTGTCTGATATTCTGGTCCTGGTCGAAGTAACTTTGATCTCAATGTTCATGGCTAAGTACAATTTTGTCTGTTGTCCGGACCACTTGAAATGAGAACACTGCTGCTCCACAAACCGCAATATGAGAATCTCACTGTTAAGCCAGTAGACAGTTTAACACCTGCTTAGGGATCTGTCCTTTTTAAATGCCAAATAAGGAAGGGAGGAAATGGCATTTGTTTTCTTTTAACAACAGTAAAAACAAAATTATAATTTATATAATACTTTCTGTTTTGTGATCATGCTTGCATGATAAGAAGGACAAGTTGTGTTTTGCCTAGGCAGAGGATGGGTGTATTGCTCCAGTTGCACAGAAGTTTTGACTTGAGCATAAAATTCAGGATCCTGAGAATGTCAGCTTGGCTTTTCAAAAAGCATGCTTCAGACTTTTAAGGCAGAACAATTAATAAGATACTTATATATGCCTAATTATACTATAGCTTTATTAGCAACACACACACAACCTGTATCAGGCAGTAGTACCTGGTGACTGAACTGTAAGAAATCTGCACTCGTGTACCCCATGGATCCAAAGGCTGCAGTGGAAGGAGTTGTAAAGAACCAGTTCTCAATATGATGCTTTGTGCTTTAGCTATTTTACAAGCTGTATCTGAGTAATCTGCCTAACATTCCTGTAAGGCAGGCCAGCATTAAGTCTGTAGTTATTAGTAGGCCAATTAGTTAGATGAAGCAGTTAAAAAACTTTTGATTGACTGCAATTTCAAAGCCCAGCCTTCAGCAGACCGGATTTTAAAATTATTAATGATTTTTACTAGAAAATATTTTAAAATTATAGTGATAAGTGGCATTTAGAATGAGTAATCATTCCCCTTTGTCACCTAACATTTAATGTCCAGTTCTTCTTCTAAAAATATACCATTACTGTATGCTTTTAAAGTCTAAAGAGAAGTGTGCCTCCTTTCCTCAGAACTATTGTATTGTTTATCTGCACATTGCCAACTGATGAAAATTAACACAAACTAACAGTGCAGTTCTGTAGATTTCTGTTTAGAAGTGCATTCAGTAGGAATGATTCTCAGGTAAAGGTAAAGGTAAAGGTTTCCCTTGCTCGAAAGCCAGTCGTATCCGACTCTAGGGTGCAGTGCTCATCTCTGTTTCTAAGCCGAAGAGCCAGCGTTGTCTGCTTCTGCAGATGTTTCCGTGGTCATGTGGCAGGCATGACTAGACACCAGAGCGCACGGAACGCTGTTACCTTCCCACCGAAGTGGTCCCTATTTATCTACTTGCAATTTCTTGCTTTCGAACTGCTAGGTTGGCAGGAGCTGGGACGAAGACGGGAGCTCATTTCCGTCCTGCAGTACTCGGGAATCGAACTGCTGACCTTCCGCTTCCCAGTCAGCGTCTTAGCAACTTGAGCCTACATTATATTGTATGAGCGGTTTGTCTGGGCGCCGGGGAGAGCCCACATGGTGGCGGAGGTGTTTTTGGTGCTGTTTCCACAGTGTCAGCTGCTTCTGCTGGCAGCGGCAGACTGTGGGGACCATATGTGCTCCATTCTGATCTTCGTCCAAGGGCCCCCCCTCCCCCCGCGGTACTACAGCCGGGAGCGCATGCCTGGGCACCTGGCATGTAACCAGGATGTTCCAGAGAGGCAGTGTTCCCAGCTGCAGCATCGTTGGGGGGGGACCTCGGATGAAGACCGGAATGGAGTACATATGGTCACCACAGTCTGCCGCTGCTGGTAGAAGCGGCAGACAATGTGGAAACAGCACCAGAAATGCTGCCTCCTCCTCCTCTTCCCCAGCAGTAAGTGACAAATCATGACTTCCGGTGGTGGTGGGCGGGTGGTGTTTTAGAGTTTAAAATGGCATGGGCCCACTATTTTAGAATCTAAGATGGCACTGGTTGTCTAATTCCCAGTCATAAACTAAAAAATAATAATCGTAAACCGGGACATAAGTTTTCTTAGAATTTGCTGTCGTACTCGTAAACTATGGCAAACGTAACCCAAGGCAGTCATAAATCGGGGTTTTACTGTATTGCTTCCAAGAGACTTGTTATCCATTCCTAGTCTTTCATAATTTCTGTCTGAATGATATATGGAATGTTCATATGTATGGTCAGTACATCAGGGCTGATATCCATTGATATGTCTGAGACTATTTTATCTGAACATCATTTGTATGTATCTGAAGGAGGGAGGCCATTAACCAGATTAGCATTCCTAGCTGTAAAAATATTTAGCAGAACATAAATCTCTTGATATGCAGACAACAGCTGCCAATAATTTAATATCAACTCTGTCATCCTCTCTGACTTTCTTAAACCTTTCCTATCTATTTATTTTCATTTTGAATTGGTGATGTTTAAAATATTTTTTCTTGACATTAAATAGCAGGTAATCCAGTTCCCAGGGACTGAGGTGACATAGTGGTTAAGACATTGCACTTGATGACTGGAAGGTCAGCCGGTCAGCAGTTTGAGACCCGAGTACTGCATGACAGAGTGAGCTCCTATCTCTGCCCCAGCTCCTGCCAACCTAGCAGTTGGAAAGCAAGAATTTGCAAGTAGATAAATAGGTACCACTTCAGTGGGAAGGTAAACAGTGTTCTGTGCATTCCGGTGTCTAGTCATGCCTACCACATGTCCATGGAAACATTTGCAAACACAGACAGCGCTAGCTCTTTGGCAACAAACAGAGATGAACATTGAACCCCAGAGTCGGATATGACTAGCTTTCGTGCAAGGGCGACCTTTACCTTTATGAAATCCAGTTCCACACTGGTTTTGACCCAGGATGTAAGATTTAAAATTATTTCTTGTCTTGAGTGTAACTGATAATTTGGAGATGTTTTGGAAAGATTAGCATTTGAGATTTTGTCCCTTTTGGCAGTAATATGTTTTTTTCCAGTAAATCTGTTCTGAGGTTTGGGAGGGGCTCATTTACATAAATCAGTTTTTAGGAGAAAAGCAGGTTGTTTTACATAGCATGTATTGCAGCCGTTTAATTTGATTATTGTAATAGTTTTGTGGGGAAAGTCAAACTGAAGTTTGTTTTTCTTGGCAAATCTCCTTTCCTACCACATTAAGAGGACACAAATTAATTTAGACAACAAAGTAATTTAAACAACTGGCACAGGATCTTTTCTAAAGAAGCAACACATTTATGGAAAAGAGTGTTGAAATGTGCTAAAACAAGGGATACCACAAGTTGGAATAATGCAGAATTATATTATATCTTTGGTTCTGGATGGGGCTATTTTGCCCCAAACAGACGCGGTACGTAATCTGGGGGTCCTTCTGGACTCACGACTCCTGCTCAAAGAGCAGGTGGCAGTCGTGGCCAGGAGGGCTTTTGCACAACTTCGTGTTATACACCAGCCCACTCCTAGATTGGGACTCCTTGCTCATGGTCACGCACGCTCTGGTCACCTCCAGACTTGACTATTGCAATGCGCTCTATATGGGGCTGCCCTTGATGACCATTTGGAGGCTGCAACTGGTCCAGAATGTGGCTGCTCGGGTGGTGATGGGGTGCGGGTGGTATGCCCATGCCTCTCCACTGCTTCGGGAGCTGCACTGGCTGCCAGTGTGCCTCCGGGTGCAATTCAGGGTGCTAGTAATTACCTTTAAAGCCCTACATGGTAGTGGGCCATGATACTTAAGAGACCATGTCACCACCAAGAACATCTGTCTGTCCCACCAGAGCAGACCGGAGAGGCTCTCTAATTGTTCCATCTGCCAGAGAGGTTCATCTCTCTAGCACCAGAAAGAGGGCCTTCTCAGTGTCTGCTCCGGCCCTGTGGAACCTCCTGCCAATTGAGTTGCATCTCCAGACAGAGTTGCTGCCCTTCAGGAAAGTGCTAAAAACCTGGCTGGCAAAGCAGGTATGGGGCACCAGCGACGTGGTGACCCCCATGCTGTTGGCTAATTTAGTAAGAACACTCTATTTTAATCTTTTAAAAAACTTTTGTTAGTAGTTTTAATGGGTTTTTATTGCTTTTTAAAACGTGATTGGTTTTATTCTCTGTGAGCTGCCCAGAGTCTTCATAGTTGGGCGGCAATATAAATTAGAAAATAAATAAATATTAGAGAACAACAAATGGCTGGTGAAGTATCGTATGACTCTTGGTCTGCCATACAATTGTATGCTCATTGATTTAATTTTATCATTTTTATACACTTTCAAAACTGCATCTTTAAAATGTATGAAAATTATAGAAATGTTATAAAGTCTGAATACTTTTTCTTAATATTCGTGCTTTATTTTCCTTGTTGGAAAGTAACCGTGTTTATATTACCATAATGATTACATCCTGCTTTTCATTCTAAACTTACAGACTCTCAGATGTGGCTAACAAGAAAACCATGAAACAGTAATGAGTTGAAATATTAGGGAGAAAATACTCCAAACTTGTAAGATGAAAGCTGCTAAAACAGTGTCAGTTTACACCAGGCACAAACACTTAATAGAATAGATATGGAAGCAATACTGCTATAAAAATTATTTGCATGTCATTTGCGTCTATGTAGTCACAGGACACTGAGATTTCAGAATATCTTTTTATACCACTGGCAAAATAGGTGCAGAATTTCTTATATTAGTGTCAGGTAGCTCAATGCTGGCTGCTTTTTCTTTCAACCGGCAAGGCTGATGCGAGCTTTTAGTCAAGCTGGCCGCATTACTGGTGTGCATGCAGTTAAAGATTGATGTTGACCTATAAACAAGAAGTATTATAGAGGATTTGTGAATGGCACAGGGTAGGATTTTAAAGGGTTAAGAACAGCTGCAGGTAAAACATGATTCAAATTGTGGGATGTGCATGACAAGTGTCCTTGCCTACCCCTATGTGAGAATAGCAGCTGTGGGGATGGGATTAGGTGAAAAAATTTCATTGTACAAGTGTCACAGAGAGCAGTGATTAACCTTCTAAGGGTTGGCTTCCTTCCATTGCTGTTGTTAGCTGTCTGGACAGAATCCTATTGGATTTATTTAAGCTTTTTATAACTAGCTGCAACTAATTAACAAGGTGCCAGGGCAGGCACAGGGGCGCATTTTGGGTGTGCTCTCAAGCGCATGAAGAGGCATCTGAACAAGACGGCATGGCACCATATCCCTTAGTCACAGTTAGCCACAAGGGACTGCGATGGCTCAGTGGTTAAAAAGCTTGCCTTGTTAGCTGGAAGGTTGGCAAGTTGGCAGTTCAAGACCCGAGTAATGCATGATGGAGTGAGCTCCTATCATCTGTCCCAGCTCCTGCCAACCTAGCAGTTAGAAAGCAAGAAATTGCAAGTAGATAAATAGGGACCACTTAGGTAAGAAAAGATCTTGGGGACATGAAAGGAGTCTCATTCGGGCGTCCTCTGAGCGGAGTTCCTCCAGCAAAAACCCTTTCAACCCAGAAAGGAGCTTTGTGTGCTTCTGGCACAATTTTTTAAAAAAAGTTAGCCACATGAAGTTAGGCAACTTACATGAACATGAAGTGTAGCCATCACTGCTGATCTTTATTTGACTTGTACTACTACTTGCTTTTTTTTGGCTGATTGGTTTTTTAATTTCTTTGTTTAAAAGATAATTTTGCAGTATTTTGTATACTGTTCAGACTTATTATTTCACCTATTCTAATATTTCACAATTGTATCGAAAACATAGCACCAAAATTCCATTACAGTTGATTAGGAGAACCAGAGGTGCAGGCCGGTTTCAGAAGAGGAAGGGGGACTAGAGACCACATTGCCAACATACGTTGGATCATGGAGAAAACAAAGGAATACCAGAAACAAGTCTACTTTTGTTTTATTGACTACACCAAGGCTTTTGACTGTGTGGACCACAACAAAATGTGGCAAGTAATTAAAGAGATGGGAATACCAGAACACCTTGTATGCCTCATGAGAAATCTGTACACGAACCAAGAAGCAACAGTTAGGACAGAACACGGAATGACAGAGTGGTTTGGAATAGGAAAAGGAGTAAGACAAGGCTGCATTTTATCACCCTGCTTATTCAATCTATACACAGAGCACATAATGCACAATGCAGGGATGGAGGAATCACAATATGGGATCAAAATTGCTGGGAGAAACATCGACAATTTGAGATATGCAGACGATACCACCCTAATGGCAGAAAGTGAGGAAGACCTAAAGAACCTCTTGATTGGATTGAAGGAGGAGAGTGCAAAAGCTGGCTTGAGACTTAATATTAAGAAAACCAAGATAATGGCAACAGGTCCGATCAGTCCCTTGAAATAGATAGGGAAGAAGTAGAAGCAGTGACAGAATTTACTTTCCTGGGATCTAAGATCACTGCAGATGGCGACTGTAGCCATGAAATAAAAAGACGACTGATTATGGGGAGACAAGCTATGAGAAACCTGGGGAACATAGTGAAAAGCAAAGACATCACCTTTCAAACAAAAATTAGCATAGTCAAAGCAATGGTATTCCCAGTGGTAATGTATGGGTGTGAGAGCTGGACCATTAGGAAGTATGAGCGCAGAAGAATAGATGCTTTTGAGATGTGGTATTGGAGGAGAGTCGTGAGAGTCCCTTGGACAGCAAAGAGAACAAATAGGTCAATACTGGAAGAAATCAATCCTGACTATTCATTGGAGGGACAAATAGTGAAGATGAAGCTACAGTACTTTGGACATCAAATGAAAAGGGAGGACTCACTTGAGAAGGCCTTGATGCTGGGAAAGGTGGAGGGCAAGAGAAGAAGGGGGCGTCCAAAGATGAGATGGCTAGATGGTATTGTAGACACAATGGGCACAGGGCTGGGCGGGCTGAGGAGGATGGTGGAGGACAGATGCCTGGAGGACAATGGTCACAAAGGGTCGGAATCGACTGTGCGACTGAACAACAACAAGTATATGCATGACTTTTTTAAAATCTGAAATTGGAGGGAAATGTTTCTAATGCATTCTTAAGCAGTAATGTAAAAACTGAATTTTCATATTAGATTGGCAGTTAAATCCACAGATTCTGCTGGTGGCTAATCTACAAAAATATCATAGATGTTTCATACTCTTCTCCAAGAAATTATCAATATCTTCACTAAGGTCACTTTAATCTAAATTTCCTTTTGATCTTCTTGATTCTTTGAAGGACATAAGGGTTACCTGAGGGCTATTTGTGACATTGATTTCCCCCTGACAGATCTGAAATAGTTCTGAGTTGCTGCTTTCCGTGAAAAAGAAGAAGAAAGGATTGTAGCCAACATTTGTTTGATTTGTTTGAAAATGTCATGATGACACACTGATAGCAGATTTTTAACAAAAGGTAAAAGTTTGGGATTGGAATTCAGGGCAGCTATTGCTCACCTCAGATGAAGACTTGCAAGATTACTACACTGAAGGCCACTCATATTAATAACAATTATTTCTATATGGAAAAATCTTAGAATGTGCAAAATTGGTGGAAATGTAAAGTAATAGCAGTTCTTTACATTTCATTTATTTGTAGTGGAGTCCTATACATGTTTATACAGAAGTAAATTCTGTCAAAATAATCAGTCTAAATTAGATTGCTGGTTTCAACTAGAATGGACCTACTGAATCAACTGAGTTTACATACTGTACATTTTGTCTTACTATTCAGGGGGCTACTCTAGTCAGGATAAGTGCCTAGATTTCAGCTAGTGGGGCTTACTGTACTTCCATGTAATTGTGTACTGTATAAGTTTGCAAATTTGAATTGCATGTGTCTGTGATAGATGAATTAACTAGACACCTCTTTACCTAGTGGCTTTGGTGCTCAGTTTGAACCCACCCGTGTTCATTTGTCTGGCACATTGAGCTCAATCCACTGCCTTCCAAGTATGTAATTAACATTAATGTTTTTGTCTGAAATATTTAAAAAACACACACAAGGGTTACTCTTGGAAGCAGCAGCCAAACAGGTTTAGCTGGGAAGAACTTGTATGAGTTTGTTTGACAACTTAGGACAAATGTCAAATTAGATACATTTTGTGTTTTCTAGATGAGAATAATGCAGTGAAACCTGTTTGTAAGGTGTGGTGTATCTGTCAAATGAAGATAAAAATAGTTCATCTATGTTATGGAGTCTCCTTGCTTGGGAAATAATCCCATGTTTTGTTTCTGAGAAGAGATGGCTCTGTGCAGTAACTGAAATGTTCTCTACTTTTAAGGCATTGCTGTAAGGTAAAGGTTTCCCTTGCTCGAAAGCCAGTCGTAACTGACTCTAGGGTTCAGTGCTCATCTCTGTTTCAAAGACGAAGAGCCAGAGCTGACTGCTTCTGCAGACGTTTCCATGGTTATGTGGCAGGCATGACTAGACACTGGAGCACACGGAACGCTGTAATCTTCCCACCAATGTGGCCCCATCTGAAATACTGTGTACAGTTCTGGTCGCCATACCTCCAGAAGGATATTATGGAGTTGGAAAAAGTGCAGAGGAGGGCAACCAGAATGATGTGGGGACTGGAACACCTTCCTTACTATCTGAGGCTGCAACGGTTGGCCTCTTCACTCTTGAACAATGGCGTCTAAGAGGTGACCTGATTGAAGTTTATAAAATCATGCGCGGTGTGGACAAAGTAGATAAGGAAAAAACTGTTTTCCCTATCGCATAACACTAGAATTAGGGGACACTCCATGAAACTTTTGGGTACTAGTTCTCAAACTAATAAGAGAAAGCACTTTTTCACCCAGAGGATCCCTGGTCTATGGAACTCCCTGCCAGATGAAGTGGTAACAGCTGTCAGTCTTGACAGCTTCAAGAAAGGATTAGACAAGTTCATGGAGGACAAGGTTATCAATGGCTATAATTATGGATACTTAAGGACAACCTCCGGGTTGGAGAGATAGGCAGGATATCTCTCAATGCCATTTCCAGGGAATCCTAAGCAGGTGAAGGCATCTGCTTGGGAATAATACCCTGAAACAAATGGTGAGCCACTGTGTGAGACAGAATGCTGGACTGGATGGGCTCCTGTGGCCTGTTCCAGCAAGGCTGTTCTTATGTTATGTTCTAAAGTGGTCCCTATTTATCTACTTGCAATTTCTTGCTTTCGAACTGGCAGGAGCTGGGACAAAGACGGGAGCTCATTCTGTCCTGCAGTACTTGGGGATCAAACTGCTAACCTTCCGCCTCCCAGTCAGCGTCTTTGGTGTACTGGAACCAAAACAATAGAAGCAGCCGGAGTCTGGCTCAACACATCTTTATTTGCACACTGGTAGACTGAACATGTGGTAATGGCGGAGGTATAGCTCCTTTTATAATGCAACAATACATTTGAACCTGGTTACACGGTAGCGTATTGGCCGCTACCTGTGTGACATCATCCTGAGTCACGCCCTTCTCCAGATGTTCCTTGCGCGGGAAGGTTCCCACGGCTGACGGCAATTGGGGAATTTGTACCATGTGAGCTGAACACTCACAGCTGCCCTCTATGGGTAGCTAGCTTGAGTTCCTTTAAAGAGCTGAGATACATTGGATACATTGTAATCATTGTTAGGTTACATTCAGGCATTGCAGTAGCTTCATTCATTCTTAAAGCGATACAGTTTCATACACAACAGCGTCTTAGCCACTTGAGCCACTGCAGTCCCTTGTAAGGCATTGCTGTAAGGCAGGGTAAGCCTGAAGCATTTACACTTGAGGAAGAGCCAATGTCCCCAGTTTGTGACACTGTACTTTCTGTATGTGTGTAACGTACACATAAAATTATTATGGATTATGAATTGGTCTTCTGAAAAACACAACCATTTGTTTAGCTAAAAAAAATAATCTACCAAAATTCTACTGGCCTAGCATATAGGTACAAAGGTACAACATGGCTGTTTGCATGCATAGTCAGTTTGACAATTAACCTTGGGCCAAGCCTTGTGCTTTGTAATTGCCTTGCCTCCTTCACTTCACGCATGGCTGTCTACTCCTATTGGTTCAGAAGATGTGGGCTCTGTTTTATTGTGCAGTTCTACACAGTTATGTGCCTCAGTCTATATCAGTGCAAATCACACACAACACCACAAATGTTGATTCATAAGAAGGTGCAGCACTCAGAACCGAGCAAGGAGAATGAAGCTCCCGCCTCCTCCAGTCATGGGCGCAGGCATTCTTCTGTTGCCTTTCCCACAGTTTTTATCACCACCTCCAATACAGATCTCTAATGCAATAGCACAGAAAACAGTAGATACTGTAATCAGATAGCACTGTGTTACAAACAGTGCAAATAAACACCACACTGGATGGAAGTCATAGGCAAAACTATCACTGTGTTGTGGCTTAACATAATAGTTTATTGTGAGCACTTTTCTCTTAGTAAAGGTAAAGGTTTATCTTGCTCGAAATCCAGTCCTATCTGACTCTACAGCGCAGTGCTCATCTCTGTTTCAAAGCCGAAGAGCCAGTGCTGTCTGTTTCTGCAGACGTTTCTGTGGTCATGTGGCAGGCACAACTAGACACCGGAGCGCACGAAATGCTGTTTACCTTCCCACCGAAGTGGTCCCTCTTTATATACTTGCAATTTCTTGCTTCCAAACTGTTAGGTTGGCAGGAGCTGGGACAAAGACGGGAGCTCATTCCCTCCTGCAGTACTCGGGAATCGAACTGCTGACCTTCTGCCTCCCAGTCAGTCCCTTATGTCCAGTGAAAGAAGTGACATTGTAGCCTTATGTATCGCCTGATCTTTGATGAGATTTTGGAAGATGACTCTGTGTCCAAATGGAAGCATATTTATCTGACAGCTAAACAGAGTTGTGCTTGATGTAATACTTTTAAAAATCAAGATTATAAAATATCTGATCATGAAGAGATTATGCATTTCATTTATTATTGTGTCAGTGACATTTGTTACATTAAAATCTGTAGACATTAAACAATAAGTGGTTGGATGTGCTTTCTTCATCATGTACAATTTTCTCTGCAGTGTATTTCTGTAGCGTATGTAGCATTAAAAAGAGAGGCAGCCATAATATAACATGGTAGAAGTAGCTATGCATTAAATGTGTAATGTAACATAGGAAGCATCTTTTAGTGATTTCTCTTTCAACTTGAATTTATAAAAAGTTGCTCCACATCAGTTAGTGTTTGTAAAGCTCGTTTAATGAAGAGATCCTGTATGAATGTAATGTAATGTTTCTGTTTATCTTTTGATGATAATTAGATACTGAAATGACATGACTTCACAGTCTAAAAGAACTTGGAGAACATGTACTAAGAATTTTCGACATGGCCTGTTTACCATGCCCTAGAGTTGTACTAGCCTTCAGACTAGAACAACTTCTGCCATAGCCCTTTGGTTACATACAGAAATTAAATCAGGTTAAAGGGCAAATTTACTACTCCTGTGATGAGAACAGAGAACTGAAACCAGAGTCCAGTGTTATGGGAAAGAATAATGGGGTTGAGTGTTATAATTTGGGAGTTTGGAGTGGTGAATGCAGTGATGTTTCCTACAGAGTATTTGGGTTCAAACTAGATTCAGCTTAGTATTGACTAAACTTCCCTTTGTAATGGGGTGTAGGGTGAGCCAGAGGGAGAGATTAAATTTATATTCAATTTATGATATTGTTTGCTTACAAGAAATAGGAGACCTGAAATCATAATACTGTACCCACCTTTCCATGTGGGTTCTGAGCATGCTAGAGAGCTTCTGTTACTGGTGGAAATTTGAATAAGGCCTCTTTTGTTAGTGGCACACAAATATGGTAGCTTCTTGTCCCCTGCTAGATAAGTTTGAAGTGAAATGTTGGGTGGAATGCTAATACAGTAATAGAGAACGCCTGAGAACAGGAGCATGGCATATAGTGTTCTCTTGGAGCTGAGTTCCCCCTGATGTTATGCCCAGGTTTCCCTCTGATATTTCATAAAAAGGAAATGATGTTTTCCCAAATATAATAAAAATAAAAATCAGAGCCAGTTGTCTTATTGAGCTGTAGTCTACCACTCATCATATTAGGAACTGACACTTTGAACTGTGTTGTGTATTATTTCCCGTGTTAATTAAGAAGTTTTGAACATTCAGAGATCAATCAAAGAGAAATCACCTGCCTGCTTGTATGCTAATTTATACGATATTTAAAGTTAAACGGGCAGTATTTTCTTTATGAAAGTAGATTATCAATTTACTTCTTGTATTGTGGCAAAACTGAAGTACTAGGACAACATTGCTCTGGGTGCTAATTTGTACAGATATACTGTATACAGTATATTGAAAAATCCCAGTTCTTGAACACATAGAAATCAATCCTAAGAATGCAAGCAGAAGGCATAGACATGATGATTGGGAAAAACAGGGGAAAGAATGATGAGGTATTGATGAGAATTCAGTGGGGTGTACCATTCTCTTTTTTGGACTCTACCCCCCAGAATTACCTAGGCTGAATTCCAGGAATTCCTACCTACAGGAACACACCTACAGACACCTACATTTCATTTACCTGAAACAGGGTCTGTCTTTGTCCTGGATCTATTTCCTGTACAAAAGGAAACTTCCCTGGTGCTTCCTCGGGGATGGGGGTTAATGGTTTTTTTTATAGGAAGTATAGTGTTCTTAAACATTAGGTTCTATAGGGGCAACTCCCAAATGACACAATTGGAATCCATTAATATTTATCCAAACTTTGATGCTGTGTAACCATACGTATATGTGAATTGTAACAACGCCATTATTTGGGCTTTTGGACTGTAAACAAAGTCTTTCTAAATAGTTCTTATATGGTTTAAATCATGGCCCATTATAAACTTGATTCAACATATAGTAAAGATGTGCCATTCTTTTATTTATTCAAATCCCAGAATTCTTCATTCTAGGAGGTCCACCTAGATACCATTACATTGTGATCACCTGGAGGAAGGCTGGGGTGGAAGATTTCATCGCCTAGGATGGACTTGAGCCCAGCTTCCTAAACCTTTAAAACTTCCAGCCCAGCTTTTCTCCAGGTGAGCACCATTTAGATGTAGGTCTGGCAAGTGGAACTTCCATAATGGAGAATTCTGGGATTTAGATTCTGAAAAAGCTAACAACAAATGGGGTATGTTTGATCTGTACTCTCAACATCTGAAGCTGCTACACATAACATGTTTACCAGTATCATAAATACTTCTTCTCTTTCTACCAGCAGTAGTAATTCAACTATGCAACCAATATATCTGTAGATAAGCTGTTTATTGCAAACTATCCAGAACTTGCTCTGAATGCTGGATAGAAGAAATTGGATCCTGTGAATGACCAAATTTGAAACTCTCCACAGTCCTGAAGATATGGACAGTTAAACAATGTGTATTGACCTGTTCTTATTCTTATGAACAGGATAAGCTTCAGATCCTTGTTGTTTTTAAAAAACACAACACACATGAGGGGATTCCCTAAGGCGTTTGCAAATTGTTGCATTTTACTCAGTATATATACAAATTAATATCACTCATGTTATTTGATTTCTGTGAAAATGCAGAATGCCTGATCAAACCTTATTGTAAAACCCTATATAGTTTCTGTGTACGTTGCTAGCTGTCAAGTTGCCTTCAATTTACAGTGACCCTAACAGGATTTTTAAAATTTGCAAGATATTTAAGGAATGGTTTTACTATGACCACCTTTCTTAGCGATTTGCTATGGCTGAATAGGAATTTGAAACTGGTCTCCTGAGCCATAACTTTGTTACTGTATCCACTACACCGTAACCACTACCCAAGTTTTTCTAGTTATAATCAGAAATGGTTCAGTATTCCCCTCCTTCTGCAGGTGCTCTGGGACTCTCTTGCCTGCTCCAAGGTTGCACAGGTTGGCTCTTCTCTCAGAAGGCACAGTGGGGAATCAAACTCCCAAACTCTGGCTCTGTAATTAAATATCGAACATACCGAGCTAGCCATCCAGCTACATAATCTTTACATGCTACAAAGTATTAGAATATTATTCTTGCCAGCTGATAGACATTTGTAAATAATAATCGTTCGTTTTTGTGTCAGAAATTGCTCTGGGTTGAAAGGATTTTTGCAGGGGATGCCTGAATAAGGCTCCTTTCATGTCCTTCATCGTGCAGCTGTCGGGAATCAAACCCGGCTTTCCAGTCTCCAAGCCTAGCACCTTGACCACTAAGCCATTGGGGAGCTTGTAAATAATAATGATCTATAGGTAGAAAGGCAATTCTATAAAAGAATCCTTGCCCTGCACCAAATTAATTTGAGAGAAGGCTGTAATTTATACTAACTCATTCTATATACTTATTATGTAGGCAAGCTACATTAAAATTAAGTACATAATATAAGAGTGCTTATTATTTACTTTGGAAGTATGTGGTCAGGCTTAATTAATTAAGGAGCTTTTGGACAAAAAGTGTCTTGCTATAGATGAGAGATCCAGCAATGGATGAGAGCCAGAGTCCAGAGTCCAGATATGCTCAGATTTTTCAACAGTTTATGTCTGAGTTCTAAATCTTGTAACTCAGCTTCATTTTTGCCAGACTGATCATAACATGAAGTTCAAAGTCAGTTTGGTGATGGGTGGGGAGGCGTCAGGGAGGCAGGAACATTTATGTTCCTGTTAGTTTATACAGCACCTCTTTTGTACAAGGTTCATTGTACTCTTAATTGTTTCATTTTTTGGAATAGTAGCCGTGTTAGTCTGTGTTTCAGGCACATCAGAGAATAAACAAACCAAAACAAAAAACACTGTAGCACTTTAAAGATTAACTGTTATATTTCAATGTATATTTTAATTGTTTCATTCATTCTTAGAGGGGACCTAGTGAAAAAATACTTTATTTTCTTTTTTACATTTCAGCATTCTGTGTCTGAGCTGGAAATTGATCTTCTGGTGGTTTTCTCAATATGTTGAGTGCTTTGGTCATGGGCTAGCTTCATGACACATACATGTCATCACCGACCTTCCAATTCCCTGATAGACTACCTTAAATTTACTCTCAAGATAGTTGGGATGCTCTTTCAGATTACTTTTAAAAGTCTTCTTCTCTTCTTCATTACTTCTTTTAAAGGTTTATCCTGAAAATTAGCTATTGAGAATTAGGTTGATTATTTCAAATGAAGACATAAAATTCAACCTTTACCCACAGGCCTTATGCACTTCCAGGCCTCTTATGGTGGCTGTTCTCTTGTCGTGCTGTTCCTTGAAGCAGCTGAACTGCCTCTGTTGAGGGCAAATTGTAGCTCTTTTTCATGAACACTAACATAGCCTAACTAACTAACAAACAGACTGGGGGTGGGGATGCTGGTGGGCCGGACTGGTGGTGTGGGAGGGAGAGGTGGCAGTGGCGGTGGAGTGTTGGTGACATCGTTGTGGGGTGGGGAGTGTTGGCAGTGGGAGCGGCATGGAGGAGTGTTGGGGTAATGGACTGGTAGCAGGGGGAACACCAGTCTGGCCCACCAACAGTCTGAGGGGGTGTGATCTAGCCCCCAGGTTAAAAAGGTTGAGAACCCCTGTACTATAAGCTCTGTGAGTCCTTTAGCCATTTTTCTGCCTTTTAAAAAAACAGCAAATGTCTTATACTAAAGTTTTAGAAACTAACCTTACATTTCTTTCACATAAACTGGCCTTTTCTTGCTTGAAATATTTATTATAATTGCATGACATTATAATCCTCGGCTAACATGTGGGTCAACAGGCAGTTTATATTTTATTATAACCCATAGTGATGGCATACCTTGGCACTCCAGGTGTTCTTGAACTTCAATTCCCAGAAAGCCCTGATCAGCAGGAGTGCTGACTTGAGCTTCTGGTAATTGAAGTTCAAGAACACCTAGAGTGCCATGGTTCGCCATCATGAACCTATAACATGAGGCCAACATTTTTGCATGTGGGAAAACTGGGATGATGATTTTTTCCCCATCCTACATTTACCTGTACTTCTGGTTCCATTACCCAGGATGTTAAGCACAAATGAAAGCTTGATGTCTTGAATTCAATATGAATGTAGAGGCTGGTCTTCTATAAAGCAGCATGAACCAAAGCTCCTGGTTAAATCAATGGTGTGTGTGTGTGTGTGTGTGTGTGTGTGTGTGTGTGTGTGTGTGTGTGTGTGTGTGTGTGTGTGTGTGTGTGTGTGTGTGTGTGTGTGTGTGTGTGTGTGTGTGTGTGTGTGTGTGTGTGTGAAACTTTTTCCCCTACATAAAAAGGCAACTACAGTATGTGTCTCTTGGAGCAAGGTTGAAATTATGTCTTGTGAAATAAGCAGCTTTCTGAATAATATGTTAATTCCATGCATAGTTGTTGGGTGTTGTTTTGTGCTACTTGGCAACAGTCCTGGAAAAGCACAGGCTGAGCAAAGCGCAACTGGAACTCTATGAAGATTTATTTTCAAGAACTGTACTAGTTCTTTCTAAACACATCCTTTTGTACATTTACATACAGATGGAAGAATAGGTGATACCTTCATTAGACTACTAAAAAAAATATACAAACAGTGAGCTTAAGTGCATAAAATTCTACTTCTTCAGGCTTATTTGCACTGATATTTCATGGATAGCACAGAAAAATTGTGAATAAGAGTCCCAAACAGATGTACCTTAGGCCAGTCCTACAAGAAAGTGGAAACAAACTATTTTCTCAGAGAAGAGTGGTGGGTGCAGCCTTCTAGTAAAGGTAAAGGTCTCCCTTGCTTGAAAGCCAGTCGTATCCAGTGGTGGGCATCAGCAAGTTTGCACCAGTTTGCCAGAACCGGTAGCAGAAATTCTGGCTGGCCCCGCCCATCCAAGTTTTGAAATAAAGTAGTCCTAATTCAACACAGGGCTTTCCCCTGGCTACGCCCACCATACCACGGCCACAGTGTGGTAGTGAATTTTTTTGGAGCCCACCACTAGTCGTATCCAACTCTAGGGTTTGGTACTCATCTCCATTTACAGCCAAAGAACCAATGCTGTCTATGTCTACAGACATTGCCATGGTCTGACACAAGTAGACACTGAAGTGCCCAGAATGCTGTTACCTTTGCTGCCAAAGAAGTACCTGTTTATCTACTTGTAATTTCATGCTTTTGAACTGCTAGGTTGGCAGGAGCTGGAGGAGATGACGGGTGCTCACTCTGTCGTGCAGCACTCGGATCTCAACCTGCCAACCTTCTGGTCATGAAGCTCAGCATCTTAACCACTAAGCCACCATGACCTTCTAGATGACGTTAAACTACAAAGCCCACCTGATGGGAGGACTTCATTTTGCTGTATTAGAGTTATCCTTAATACTCAGAATACAGTTTTGTGTGTCATAGTTGCAAAAGTAAAAAAAAATCCATCTTTGTTTCCAACTTACTGCTGAGCTCCATTTTACTTGTTAATGGCAGATTTTTTTTCAGAGATGAAATGGGGAAAAAGGAAACTTTTCTTTTGCCAGGAGTGGTATTTTTGGAAAAAAGAAATCTGTACAGTCCCTTTTCAAGAAAAGAATATTAATGTAGTTAGTTCGGATATTAACAATAAAACATGATTCCTAAACTTGTGTACTGTCCCCCCTCCCCCAATAAAATTCTTTCATCATGTATGATGGAGAAAAATTGGAAACCACTGTGCTTTGTAACAAACTACAGCTTTTTTTGTATGAATATGGGACTTGATGGCTCAGACTAACCAGCTTTATCAACCAAGACCCTATACTGGTTTGTAAACAATCTATGGTTACATAAAAAAGACAACAACGGCTTCCCATATTTGAATGGATAAAAAATTGCAGTTTATTTCAAACCACAAATGGAAGCCTCAGATTTTCTTCCCTTATTTACACACTTGAGATGTATGATTTAAAGGCTTTCAACATCTCATTTTTTAAACAAAAAATCATATGTGTGAAGTAGAATACAAATAGTGTAAGAAACCCAGTGGTAATAATAATAATTTCATGTCAGAAATTATTCTGGGTTGAAAGGATTTTTGCTGGAGAAACTCAGCTCAGGGAATGCCCAAATGAGTCTCCTTTCATGTCCTCAATAGCTGGGACAGAGACAGGCGTTCAATTCTTCATGCAGTACGAGGGTCTCGAACTGCCGATTTGCTGGCCTCCCAGCTAACAAGTTATAACTAAAGAGACTTCTTTGGCTCAGTGAAGATTTAATGAGTCTACGTTTCCATAGGTTCCACTGATTCAGTGGTCCTACTCAGGGTGCAACTTAGATTTCAGTTATTGTGTAAATAGAATGATCATGTATATAAAGTAATAAAATGTGTTTGTGTCAATAAGCAACTCAAATAGTCTCTTTTCCAGAAAAAATAATATACAGTAGTTCATTTTAAAAAATAATTCTATTGGTTTCCTGCCAATATTAATCAAAAAGGTGAGAAGGAGAAAATATCTTTTTTCTGGAGGGGCTGACTAGAGTTGTTTACACTCAAACTGGCATTGTGCATTTTGGATGGGATGATGAAAACAGATCTATAACTTTTGGCTGCTGACAAAACCTGGTTTGAAGCCTTGCTCTTACATTTGTGTACTTGTGACAGTCTCTTGGAGAGGATAGCATTTATGTGAGGGAATAGCTTCTCAGCATGCAAATTAGATGTTTTGCTTGCTGAAGTCCTTGGTTCATTTTCTATTCATAATGAGCCATAGCTTCCTGCTCTAGAACAACCTTGACTATCTTCCCAAGTTATATGCTAATTTGGGAAGGCAGCATTTTGCTGGTAACAGTGGCCTGTTTCTGTTCACATAGCTTGTCCTATTTATGAAAGCCAAGAAACCACCCATCTTTCTGTTTCATACAAAGCAGCTGCTATGGATGAATTATGCTGCATCTGTAATTAATAGGGCCTTAATTGTCAAACAGAGAGATCCCAGCCTGGCTTCTTTGTGCTACTGGTTTACCAGAGGTCACAGAAAATATACAGTTGACATATTGTTCCCTAGCTTATTTTGTCCACTTTTCACAATGCAAAAGGAGTGTGCCTGCCTCCATTAGACCATTTCTTACCTAGTAGTTCTTGTGAGTTGGTGGTGATTCTCTGCATAATTGTTTGAGGAACTGAGAACTATCTCTATGCACTAAATGGAAGCACAGAGACAACTGGTTACAATATAGTGTGGTAATTGTGCCCAATGCAAGTTTTCGTAGGAGACGGATCTTGTCTCTATTCCGAATCGTACATTCACACATAAAATTCAGGGTATAACAAATTGTAATTCTAAACATTTATTTTGAATTTACAATAAATAATCTCATTTGGATTTGTGGAATATTTTTGAATGGTTGTTCTTTTTGTGGTGATTCTCTGCATAATTGTTTGAGGAACTGAGAACTATCTCTATGCACTAAATGGAAGCATAGAGACAACTGGTTACAATATGGTTTAAATGTTGGTGCATCATAACACCTAACCTAATGGTGGGCAAAATTCAGGCCTGCCAGATCTACTTAGTTTTTTGCCTTAATCTCCAGATTCATTAACCAGAATTTGATATGAAAGGAATGCATTAATAATTAAGTCCAGAGTATTTTCTGCATTGTTGATGCTGTTATGTGCCATCAAGAGTCCCCACTGTATGGCAATCATATGAATGAGAGATCTCCAAAATGTTCTCTCCAAAACAGCACGGGCCAGCTCTTGCAAACTCAACCCTGTGGGTTCCCTCAGAGTCATTCCGTCTCATGTTTGGCCTTCCTCATTTCTTGTTGCCTTCTACCTTTCCTAGCATCATTGTCTTTCCAGACTTTTACCTTCTCAGGATGTGCCCAAAATAGGACAGCCTCAGCTTCATCAGTTTTGCCTCCAGAGACAGTTCAGGCTTGATTTGCTCTTGGACCTATTTGTTCATCTTTTTTAGCAATCCAGGGTAACTACAGAGCTCTCCTCCAGCACCATATTTCAAATGCAACACCCCCCTCCCCCGGGTCAGGTTTTCTTCACTGTTCAGCTTTTGCATCAATTCCCAGTGATGAGGAACACAATAATATGAATGATCTTGGCCTTGGTGACCAGTGAAACATCGTTACACTTTTCTGATTATTTCATCGCTACCCTTCCAAGTCTCAGCCATCTTCTGATTTCTAGGCTGCATTTCTAGGCTGATTTCTTGGGTTGAAGTTTGAACTTACCGTAGGTAAACAAAATCGTTCACTATCTCAATTTCTTCATTCTCAACTGCTTGTACACTGCCTTGAGTTGGATACCACCCAAATGGGCAGCATAGAAATGTAATAAATAAATAAATAAATAAATAAAAATTAAAGTTCTACAGTTCTTCTGTAGTCATTATTTTTTCTTTTCTTAGTGTTCAGCTGCAATCCTTTCACTTTCATTAAAAGTCATTTCAAACAATTGTTTCTACCAGTAAGATGGTATCATCTACATTAGAGGGGCTGTGGTGGCTCAGTAGTGGTGGCTCAGTAGTTAAGAAGCTCGCAAATGAGCAGTTCGAGACCGAGGTACTGCATGATGGATTGAGCGCCTGTCTTTGTCCCAGCTTTTGGGGACATGAAAGGAGCCTCATTCAGGCATCCCCTGAGCGGAGTTCCTCCCACAATAATCCTTTCAACCCAGAATAATTTCTGACACAAAATTATTATCTACATATAAGAAATTATTGATGTTTCTTCTGTCAGTTCTCACTCTTTCATCATCTGAATATAGTATGGCTTTCCATATGATATATACTGTGAAAAGATTGAACAGATAAGGGGATAAAGTGTGTCCTTGTCTGACACAATTGCCTCTAGAAAACCACTATCTCTCCCAAGTACTGTCCTAATAGTAGCTTCTTGTTCACAATATAGGTTACAAATCAGGACAGTCAAGTGTCAAGGCACCCTGATTTTTTTTAGAATCACCCATAGTTTCTCATGATCCACATAGTGAAAAACTTTGCTGTAGTTTATAAAGCACAGGCTGTTCTTCTTAGAAATTGTTTGATGCATCCCAGTATCCAATGGATATTTGCAATTTAATTTCTTGTTCCATATAAGGTATAAATCTTTGTTGCAGCACCTTGAGTGTCATCTTGCCTGCACGGGAAATTAAAGCAATGGTCCTATAGTTACTACAGTTCTTGGTACAGTATCTCCTTTCTTGGGGTTTGGAATGCATATTGAAGGTTGCCATTATGTCGGTCATTATTTTGTTTTCCAGAATTATTGGCATATTCTTGTTAGACAGATTCATTGTCTGTGATTTGAAATAATTCTGTCACTACTCTATTATCCTCTAGTGATTTATTTCTCCTTAGCAATTTCAGAGCAACTTTCACTTCACTTTATACAACTGCAGGTTCTTCATCATAAGATTCTTCTTTGAACGAGTCTATCATTCTTTTATCTCTTTTGTATAGGTCTTCAATTTACTGTTTCTGTCTTTTTATTTTCTTCTCGTCAGATATCATGCTTGCCTGTTGGTCATTCAGCATTCCTATTGAGGCTTACATTTTTCTTAGATTTCTCAGATCTTTTGAAACATATCTCTTGTTTTTCCTTTCCCCCCTCTTATATTTCGTTGTACCGGCTAATGTAATAGTTATCTTTGTCTCTACGTGTCACTTACTGAAAGATTCAATTAAAGGTTTGACCCTATTTCTGAAAGTTTTTGCTTTTGCTCCTCCCCTTTCATTTGTCATTTTAACTATTTCTTCAGTTATCCATCCATCCATCCATCCAGATTTTTCCTTTTTTCCCTTTTGACTACAGGAATTGTCTTATTGCACCCCCCCCCAAATGTGTATGGTTTCAACCCTTAGTTCCTCTGGTTCCTGGTCAGATACAATACAATACAATTTTAATTTATACCCCGCCCTTCTCAGTCAGATGAATTTAGTAATACAAATACTGCATGTTCCTTACATGGACTTTAAATTAATCAGGAACGTTGTTTACATTTTATTTTGGCACTATGATTCTTTTTTTTTTAAACTAGCTTATTCTGATTTTGAAAATTAGCAGTTCCTGATCCGTGCCCCCAATCTGCATGTAAAACTGAAATAATTCTAAACAAAGATCTCATACTTCGGTTCTGTCTGATGTAGCTCTGCCAGAGATTACATAGTCTCCTTCCTTCCTTCCTTCCTTCCTTCTTCAAATGCCGAATTTGTTCCAGATATTGCTATCATCAGGGTGAGAGTCTTCCTGTTCTTAACTCCTCGGAACAGTTCTTCCAAGAACATGCCACACCAGTCTCTCAGGTTCTTCAGCCATGAAGTCCATCTACGACCAGGGCCTCTCTTCCTAGGGATCTTTCCTTGCAAAGCAAGTTGGAGTACAGTATTCTATATTTATTTGTTGTTCCTCATGATATGGCCAAGGTATCGGAGCCTTCTTTGTTTAATGGTCTTAAACAGTTATTGTTCTTTATCCATCAGGCGCAACACTTCTACATTAGTCACATGATCAACCTATGATATCCTTAGCAGCCGTCTGTAGATCCACATTTCAAAAGCTTCGATTTTCTTTTCAGATGCTTTAGTCAGTGTCCAAGCTTCGACTCCATATGGCAGTGATGGCGAAACGTTTAGAGACCGAGTGCCCAAATTGCAACCCCAACCCCACTTGTTTATTGCAGAGTGCCAACACGGCAACAGGGGAGGGAGGAAATGATCGCATTGGGCTGCTGGGCAGAGGGGTGGGATGAACCCTGTGCTGGGGGAAGGAGGAAGCACTCCCATTGGTCTGCTGAGCAGATGGGCAGGGAAAACTCTGTGCTGGGGCCACAGCATGGGTGCCCACAGTGGCTCTGAGTGCCACCTCTGGCACGCGTGCCATAGGTTTGCCACCACTACCATATGGCAACACTGGGAATACGTAACATCTCACTATTCAGATATTTGTAGCAAGAGTTAGATCTCTATTGCATAACAAATGTCACAGTTTTCATGAAGGTGGCTCTTGCTTTTTCTATTCGTATTTTAATCCCTACCTTGGGATCCCAATTTTCATTTAACATATTCCTCAAATATACAATTTTAAAAAGACATGCTGGTAGAAAGTAATGGGATTAACACGAATATTTTATAGAATCAAAGCACCCTAAGAACAACATCATCTAACAATCACTTAGCAAGGTGGGGAGGGGACACAGAACTAACTTGGATTATACAGAGCTACCATTATCCACAGTTACCAGTTACCTAGCAAATGGCAGTAGTGTAAGGAGATTGGTGTTCGGCTTATACGGCAAGCTAATGGCAGGAACACAAGAACCAGCCATCTCCGATGATTCAAGGGACTATACAGAGGAATAGTGTAGCTCTAGAACCAGGGATTCTTAACTAACATATAGAAGAGAAATGGAGAGACTGAAGAGACCAGTAGTTGACTGAAGAGAGTTTCCATGTGCCTGGTTTGGGGTGGTGCTGTACAATGTAGTAAGCAGCAAAGAGGTCGAACATGAATTAGTTTTCAATGTGGGGACTGCAGCTGTTGCATTGTCATCTCTTGTCTGAGCAGGCAAGAAAAGGGTGAAGAGCAAAAGCCCTAAGCTGAGCCGGGTAGTCAGCACTGTCCCCATCTCTGATCACGGTACAACCCCTCCCCACCAATTGCCCCTGTAATGCCATTCTGGAGAGACCCACTGAATTCATATTTGCCAGAATGTGACAGCTGTCTGTGGATAAATTAATCTCACCTTTCAGAAAAGTTCCTTGAGGAAAAGACCTCTAACTGGTCTTCAGGACTGGTTTGTTTTAATATTGCTGTTAAGTAGTCAAAAACAATTCTTTTACTATTTGTCAACCTGAAAGAAAAACAGTATCCTACCAGGGTAAGCTTTACACCAGGGGTGCCCACATTTTACTTCCGCTTCCAGGAGTGGTGTGGGCAGTGTGGGCTGGATGAATTGGCATCAGGAGGCGTATCCAGCCCATGGGCCATAGTTTGTGCACCCCTGGTTTAAGCAGAGAAAATGGCAGCCTAAAAATCTATCTCATCCTGTTGCAAAACATACTGTTCCAAAACAGATAGCAAGGTACATTTTACTTCTGGTAGGAGGATACACATGACTGGCCTGCTGAACCATGTGACCAGCCCACAACCCGAAAGGTTTGGGCACCCCTGCTTTACACATTCATTGTAAGACTGTTTCCATACCATTCTGTCTTTTTAAATTCCTCCCTTGCTAGGGATTACATGTAGATATTCAGCTCTTATCTGCTTGCACTATAACCAATACTTACGGTATGATTAAATCACCCTTTGAAACAGTGGTTTTGATACAGCTATACAACGACTACGTGAAAGTGGTTGGTGATTAAGCAAAGTAATGGTTAAAGGATGTGGCTTTCCTGAAGGTAAACACCACTCCCTATTAGATAACACACACTGTTGACTTTTGAAATTCTTTATGGAGTCTGACTTTTATTTGTAAATACATGTATAGTACTTCTCGTATGAAACAGTAACTGATCCTAACCTTTTACTGGTGTGTGGGATATTGTATAGCAGAGGCCTTAGGACAGGGGTGCCCAAACTATGGCCCATGGGTCATAGTTTGGGCACCTCTGGTTTAAGCAGAGAAAATGGCAGCCTAAAATCTATCTCATCCTGTCGCAAAACATATCTGTTGCAAAACAGATTGCAAGGCATATTTTACTTCAGCTTCTGGTGGGAGGAACCATGTGAGTGGCCCACTAGACCACGTGACTGGCCCACGGTCTGAAAACTTTGGGCACCCCTGCTGTAGACCAAAAGTGCTGCCTACTTCATTGTAAGGATATAATATTCTGATCCATTAACACTCAATAAAATATTTGAGGATTCTGACTTGAAAGACAGCATTAAAATATCAAAACAAGGCATAGAAAAAGCTAACCACAGCATGAGAAGAGAGCTTTCTATTTCCTCTTTTAACCTTCAGAAACCCAAAATTCCATATTCTCCTAAGGCAGGGGTGCCCAAAATTTTTGGGCTGTGGGCCGGCCACGTGGTTCAGCGAGCTGGTCACATGGTTCCTCCCACTAGAAGCAGAAGTAAAACACGCCTGAAAGAAAAGTGAGGAATTCCTCACTCCAAACATACACATTTAGTTAACATATGATAAAAAACAAGATTTTACTTTTTATGACTTTATTTTTAATTTAATTTCTTGAAATATTATTTATTGTCTGAAAATAACATTTATTTCTTCATTAAATAATGTTGAGTATCTAAAAATAAACTTTATTTTAGAAAATATTAATAATATTTGGGAAAACCAGGATCTATTTGACTAAGGTGGCACTAAACAGCATCAGTACCACCAGAGGATCACAGCTGTCTGGTTCTTCAGTATCTTTGCAATTCCTAATTATTGTCATCATCAGCTGCTAATCGTATCTGAGTATGCATTTTTCCTGGAAGTCATTTTCACAGTTGATGGCTGTGTTTTTAAAGAAAAATGATAAACAGGAAAGCTGCCACTGGCATGAATTTGTTTAAGGTGGATCACAGCTTGCTAAGAAGTGACCCACACACTATGATCATGGAGCCATCTCCTGTGGCACATATGAAATGAGACATGCAGGGTTTGACACCAGGACTGCAGTGAACTTGAAGATATTGACAAGGTGCACCTTCATAGCCAGTCCATCTGGCATGGCCTCTCCTGCCTCCATGACCGTTGAGAATCAGAATAGTGTAATGATTCCTCCTCTGCACATTTGCCCAATGTGATGGTTTCCAGTGCCATTTCCTCCACTGAGGGGGCCATCACTTCATCCGCCCATAGCCATTGGCCCCTTAGGGAAGTCAGGTTATTTACTGATGGCCAACACTTAGCATTGAGTTGCTGGCTGTATGGTTTACTTCATTACTGTAGCGGAATATCCAGTCAGCCAGATCCTAATCATTGAGATGTATGGTAAAGGTAAAAATCAGTTGCCAGCAATAAAGGAAGTAATTTGCTCAGAATTGCTCAGAAGTGTATATAAACAGAGTAAGAGCTTCTGTGATATATATATATATATATATATATATATATATATATATATATATATATATATATATATATATATATATATATATATATATATATATATATATATATATATATATATATATATATATATATATATATATATATATATATATATATGATGCAAAGGATGAAAATAGCTGTAGAGGAAGAGAACGTCTTCTTTTTCTGGAAGGCACCTTTTGGTGAGTTTATTCTGCAATTCCTTTCACCTGACCTAGTGTGAAAAAGATGGTGCGTGTTGAAAAGCTTTGACCTTTTTGCAGTTCATAACCTGAGTCCTGCATGACGGAATAAGCGCCGGTCTCTGTCCCTGCTCCTGCCCACCTAGCAGTTCAAAAATAAGAAAATGCAAGTAGATAAATAGGTACTTCTTCGGTGGGAAGGTAAACAGTGTTCCGTGAACTTTGGTGTCTAGGCATGCCTGCCACATGTCCACGGAAACGGCTGCAAACGCAGACAGCACCAGCTCTTCGGCTATAAACAGAGATGAGCACTGAACCCTAGAGTCAGATACAATTGGCTTTTGAGCAAGGGTGACCTTTACCTTTACTAAAAGTGCAGAAAGCCACAGAAGAGTTTCCTAGAGTCTACTCTTTTCTCATTAACTGCCACTCCAAAGTCTCAGTAACTCTGAGATGTTTGCAGAAGAAAGAATAAGAAACTAGTGAGTTTTGTGGAATTATAGACATATACAGTATATGCTGCTTTCTTTACTACACATGTGCTAGTAGCCAATTGAACAGATACACAGAAAGAAAGAGCTTCTTCAAAGATTGTGAATACAACCAGGGGCACCCCAGCTGGCAACCTTGCCAGCTAATCTTTCTAATACCAGATCAAACCAAAGGAACTGAAGAATGAATCTACCAGAAAGATTTTTGTTGTCAACACCATCTGTAACAATGATCTCAATAAGTATTGAGGGATGTTTGAGTAATGAGTGTCCTCCTGGCGGACATGTGCAAGAAACACATTGGGTGACAGCAAAGTACCAGCCCAAAGTGGCTGGAATGGAACTAGTGATTGAGAGAACGCATGACCAGTATGGGAGTACAATTTTTTGTTAGACCTGGGCTCAGCATATCAGCTGCAATGACAGAAACAAACAACACTGAAATTCTCACCATGTGAACCCCACAAATTCTCTGTTACCTCTGTCTATAAGCTGCCAGAAGCAAATTTTAGTTTGAATGAACTGGAGAATGTTATTTATGACCAAATTTTGTTATTGGGGATTTTTATTGTCACATTGATGTTTGTTTGGGGATATAACCAGATTAATGAGGATGATGCACAACTTGTATCTTGGGCAGACACCAATGACCTCCAACATATCCATGATCTGAAACAGCCTGCATCCTTTAACAGTAGTAGATGGAAGAGTGGGTATAATCTGGACAACATCTTTGTTAGCAAGAAGATGGCAGGACAGTGCATGAAATTCACTAAATTAAGATTAATTTAAGGTTCCTAAATTGTGGAGACAGGCTAGAGTTGTTGCTGTATTGAAACCAGGCAAAGAACCAGATGACCCAAAAGGCTACCAAGCAGTGTCACTCCTTTGCCATCTTTATCAGCCACTGGAATGGATGATTCACTATCGTATTTCCAAATTTATTGATGGAAAGATCATGAAGGAGCAAGCAGGCTTCAGGCCAGACAGGTCATGTTGAGGATGGCTTTGAAAGAAAGCTAATTATGGGAATGGCTTTCATTGACCTAACTGCAGGATACTATACTGTTAGTCCTAGGATTCTGCTCCATAAAATAAATAATCTTACCAAAGATAAGCTTACTAGGGTCATTGGCAGCTTCCTTCAGAACCAGAGATTCTGTGTGATGATGAATAGAAAGAATAGCAGATGGAGGTTGCAGAAGAATGGACTGCCCCAAAGAAGTGTATTGCTCCAATACTGTATAATAGATATGCAAATGATCAACCAGTTCTTGACAATACAAAATTGTTAATCTATGCCAGTGATGGTGAACCTTTTAGAGCCTGGGTGCTGAAACTGCAACCCCAAACCCACTTACTTATCACAAAGTGCCAACACAGCAACAGTTGTTGTTCAGTCGCACAGTCAATTTTGACCCTTTGCGACCCCATGGACCATTGCCCTCCAGGCACCTCTGTCTTCCACCATCCTCCTCAGCCCGCCCAGCTTTGTGCCCATTGCATCTACAATACCATCTAGCCATCTCATTTTGGCTGCCCCCTTCTTCTTTTGCCCTCCATCTTTCCCAGCATCAAGGCTTTCTCAAGTGAATCCTCATTTGGTGTCCAAAGTATTTTAGCTTCATATTTACTATTTGACCTTCTAATGAGCAGTCAGGGTTGATTTCTTCTAGGATTGACCTATTTGTTCTCCTTGCTGACCAGGGTACTCTCAAAACTCTCCTCCAACAGCAATAGAGGAGGAAGGAAATGCTCCCATTGGGCTACTGGGCATAGCGGCGGCGTGAACTCTGTGCTGGGGAGAAGTGCTCCCATTGGGCTGCTGGGCTGAGGGACGGGGTGAACTCTGTGCTGGGGGAGGGAGGAAGCATTCCCATTGGGCTGCTGGGCAGAGGGGTAGGATGAACTCTGTTCTGGGGGAGGGAGAAAGCACTTGCATTGGGGTAAACTCTGTGCTGGGGTGACTGAATGGGTGCCCACAGAAAGGGCTCCAAGTGTCACCTCTGGCACATGTGCCATAGGTTCGCCACCACTGATCTATACGGACAACACAGCAATGGCCATTCAAGGATCAAGCTTTGATGAGGTAGCTGGAGAATTTACTGGAGCACTTGAAGAATTAGGACAGTATTACAATATCAATATTTGAAGCCTAATTGAAGCAAGACTCAAGTGTGTGCTTTCCATCTTCAAAACTAAAAGGCAAGGGTTGGGTTGAATGTTAAATGGCCAGGGAACTCATTACAGCATTATTCAGCACCAAAATATCTCAGTGTGATGCTTGACAGGACACTCTTTTAAACAGCATTGCCTCAATACCAAAGCCAAAGTTAGTACAAGGAACAACATCATCAGGAAACTCACAAACAATAAATGGGAAACTCAACCATACATGCTGCGCACATCAGCTTTGGCCTCAAGTGTCTTCGCAGCAGAGTATGTTGCTTCAGTGTGGAGTGGATCCACACATGCAAAACAAGGTGACATACATTGCTGTTAATGAAGCCATGCGAAAAAGTGACATGATGCCTCAAACCTATACCAGTTGAGAAAATACTGTATACCTTTTTTTGGGTGTTGCTCCACCTAAGATAATGAGAGAAGTAGCAGCGGACACTGAGAGAACTAAGCAAGAGAATGACCTTCAACATCCTCTGAATGGATATGAGCCTTAAGTCTGCCAACTCAGATCCAGGAAGAGCTTTATGGCAAAAACAAATATTATTGATGGTACTCAAGAGCAAAACCAAATCAGAAGATGCAGGAAGGAGCTCACTGGACAAGGGACGACATTAAAGGAGGATAGAACTGAGGAACTCAACCTCCCCTACATGACTTGGAGGATCCTGAATAGGCTGAGGGTTGGAGTCCCTAAATATAAGACCAACATGCTTAAGTGGAGGCTACTGTGTGAATGTGGAGAGATACAGAATCCAGTTCATTTACTGGTCTGCCGATTATTGTCAGAAACATGCACTGATAGAGCTGAAGTTTGGCCAATGACAAATTGGCAGTTCAGGGTTTGATTGGGACACAAAAGAAGAAGAAGAACTCAACAGATCAACAGCAGCAAACAACTGACACCCACTGTCAGAAGAGAGGAAGGTTCACAGAGGAGTGTGTGTGTGTGTGTGTGTGTGTGTGTGGGCTCTCTTTGAATTCAGAGGTGAGAAGAATGGTTGGTTAGTGTTGGGTAGATAGTCATCCCAGCCCAGAAAAGTATCTGCCCAGCCACTTTTACTACAGCACCATGCAAGATTATAACAAAACTCAAAGAGTGTGCACTATAGTTTAGTTCACTGGCTGATCACCAAAGATTGTAAGTTTCTGATTTTCCCAATGTGTCCCATTTCCCAATGAAGTATTTTGGGACCATTGAGCACAGCAACCCAGTAACTAGAAATACAAAATCAGAATGGCTTCCCCAATTATTTTTCCATTGGTTTTGTTTGTCTTCTATGCGGAAATTGGCTTAAACTAATCTTTTAACTGGCAAGCTGAAGATCAGCAACAAAAGTGAAAGGAAGGAAACCCTGAGGAGGAGTCAGAGAACACACCCTGAAATATTTATTTTTCTCTGCCCTTCCCTGAATTTGTAGTAGGTACAAGTTTGTTTTTCAGGTGGAGTCCAAAGCTGAGACATCTAGTCCAGGATCAGTAGCTTAATGTTATTATCAAGGCAGTTCAGTTCAGATGGGAAGAACCACAGATAGCTGTAGACAAAGTCAAGATTTATTTTGTCTGGTGTTCCTGGGAAGCTTTTAAAATTATGAAACAATTTCATAGATTAAACTTCATTCATACCTGTAAAACAGTGAGAGCATATATTTTGTTGGTTAAGGAATGGTTCAAAATATGAATTGCTATGATCTCTCTGGTAATTTTTGCAGTGCTTGTCAAATTTTCCAGACAATATGTAAAAAACAAGATGTTTTTACTTTTAAAAAGTTTCAAAGGCTGCTTGTGGTAAATGCGGTGGGTGATGTGTAATACCTGCCATGCAGTATTTTCACCAATATGCAAGTTTAATTCATTTTTTAAGCATGGAAAAGTTGCAGGTATGAAGGTCAAATTCTCTTTTCTCATTTGAAACATTGTTAGTTCATTTGATATGCAAACATTTTAACAGATTCAGAACAATGATATCTCCCATAAAGTCCTTTAAGAAGTTGAAAACACCAGGAGCTCAGTGCTAAAATAGAAACATTTTACATAGAGACTTAAGGCAATTTTGATGCTAAAAGGGAAAGTTTAACAGAAGAGATTCATAAAGAAAATGAGATCTAGAAAATTAACAGGCGGAAATTTATTTATTTATTTATTTTATGGATTTGCATCCCACCCTCCTGATGGGAAACACCACTCGGGGCCACTAACAGCATACATATTTTATATATTTACACACACACACACACACACACACACACACACACACACACACACACACACACACACACACACACACAGTTTATATACACACACAAACAGTTAAAACAACAACAGCTAAAAACAGTAGCTAACCCCCTCCCTAAAAACATTTTGTGCCTCTTAACATTATTATTAAAAAAAGAAGAGTTCTTTTGAAAATAGTGAAATAATTTCTGCAAACACATAATGACATTAAAATCTTTGCTATGATCACATCATTCAGTAAGTGTTTTTAGCATTTAGACTACAAGAAGTCTAATATTTTACAAAGTTAGGAAGTCAATCTCATTGATTTTAAAAAAGAAAGGTTTGTTTGTGGTTTTCACCACTACTTTTCTTTCATGGATCATGCTATATTGTATTCTTCCTTTGTATCTAAACTGGTGGTTTCTTTTTGCTTTTTGTTTGATATTGGCATTGTGAGATACGTTTAAAACCAATCTTGGAAATGAAAAAAATGGAAATGGAAACCATGTACACTCATTTTTTAAATTATAGCAGTAACTGTTTTGATTGCTTTATTCCTTTTGATATCCATTTGTTCGTTGGACTCTTTTGTTGTGAAATGGGCAAACAAAAATACTTTTCATTGAATTCTTGGTTTTCTTCTAACTTCAATATAATCTATAGATTATAATGTCTCTTAACACTCTCTCTTCACCTGTGGTTTCTAATACAGTACAGTACCTGGTTCTCCATAAGTTTTGGACTCTAACTCCCAGAAGCATAAGCCAGCATGGCCAGTAGTCAAGAATTCTGAAAGGTGAAGTTCAAGACTTTTGGAGGATTGAAGGTGGAGAAGCAGTACTCTGTTGGGAAGATGAAGAGAAGATTGCTGCCTTTCTTTCCTCTCATTTGGCTTGGCACTTATATCTACTTTGCTAGTGGGAAGGTATTGCCCAGTATATTCTCCCTCCCATTCCCTATGTAATAAAGAAGGCTGACTATAGAGCTGTCACTGTGCTTACATTTTGGAGGCTGCGGATGGGACAAGAGATGGGGACAGGTAGCTTTTGGAACTAAAACTTCATCTGAGGACATGGTCATGAAGTTTATAAAAGCTTATACCAAATAAAATGTATTACTTTTTCAAGTGCAACTAGATCAGAGTTTCTCAACCTTGGACTACCAGATGTTCTTGGATTTCCATTTCCAGAAGCCCTGACTGGCAGGTGTGCTGACTTGGGCTTCCGGAAATTGAAGTCCAGATGTTCTTGGACTTCCATTCCCAGAAGCCCTGACTGGCAGGTGTGCTGACTTGGGCTTCTGGAAATTAAAGTCCAAGAACATCTGGGGGCCCAAAGTTGAGAAACCCTGAACTAGGTGCTTTGCAACAGATTACTTGATACTTCTCTGCAAGTATTTCGAACTACTTCTCCCAGAATTCCATAACCATTATGACAGCCCCAATGTTGAATAAGGGACTTCCACTCTAAAACCTGGCTGGCGGGCCAAGTTTGGGGTGCAGGTGGAGGGGTCGCTTCCGTTGGGTGGTTAATATAGGGGAGGATGCCTGCTCCACGGCTTCTTCGGTTCCTGCACCCCTCTCTTTTTAGGGGTGGGTTCCTATTGCTGGTTTTTACCTGTTTTTATTTGTTTTTATCTGTTTTTACCCACTGTGTGAACCGCCCGGAATCGGCTTTGGCTGAGTGGGCGGCATAGAAATTTAACAATAAATGAATGAATGAATGAATGAATGAATGAATGAATGAATGAATGAATGAATGTTATTTTCCTTATTGCTGAGTAGGATAAAAACTTGACAAATTACTTGATGTACCCAATATCACAGACAAGTCTCCAGAGATAAAGATTCAGTGTTCAATCCTAGTTTTAATATTTATGCATATAATTCTTGTGGGTCTGTTGGTATTTGCTGAATGGTCACATTATATATATTCCTGATTGTTGCTATGAAAATATTATGAAACATGTGAGATTCGGAAAGTCTGTAATCAGAGTTCCTACAGTAGTAACACCATTAAAAGCATACTTCTCATGCTCTGCTTGCCCTTTGTTGCCCACTTTATATTCTTAGCACAGCCTTTGTGTGGTACTGTAGTATAAAATACCTCTCATTCTTCTAAAAATGATTCCAGAGAAACTCTAGACCAGTGGTTCTCAACGTGGGGCTCACACCCCATAGTGGGACCTCAGTTCTCAGAAGCCTAAGTCAGTACATTGGCTCATCAGTGCTTTGGGGAATTGACTTAGGCTTCTGGAAATTGAAGTCCAAAAACCAAAGGTTGGGAAATACTGCTCTAGACACACATTGTTATGGATATATTTTGGGTTTGTAGGTACCGTAACTGGAATATCTATATGAGTTATTTGCTGTAGTGATTTTCTCCCCATTACTAGGAATTTGGTTTGGCCTATTTACTCATGTTAGTAGTTGATCATTTACTCGATCTTTTGCAACATAAGCCAGACAAGAATTGATTTTCTGGGTGGATTAATGCAGTAGACCCACAAAGTAAGGCCTTTGATTGACATATCAGACTAACTGGCTGACATTAAAAGGGTAACGCCTTAATCAGGTAAACCAACAGTCAGCTTTGGGAGGAAATCTGGAATTAGGAGTTGAATATATAACCTTTATTTATTGGTACCTACTGTGAAAAGATGAGCAAATATTTGAACTCATCAAAAGGTTAATTTGGCTGGAAGTTATTCATTCAAGAAGTGGAGATGGGGAACTAAAAGTATAGTTGGGTTGGGTTTTTATTTGCTCCTACTTTAGTCATCATTTTCAGGTGGATCTAGTGTGATGTAGGATTAGGACTCAGGAGGCCTGGCTTTGAATCCCTGCTTAATTCATGAAGTTGTAGGGTGGTTAGGTGGTGGAAATGATAAAATCACTCCTTAAATATATCACTTCATGTTAAAAACCGTATCAAGTTTGCTGTATGTAATTTCCAACTTGACAGCATATAACAAAACACACCCCCTAGTTCAGTGATGGTGAATCTTTTAGAGACTAAGTGCTCAAGGAAGAGGAGGAGGTGGCACACAGGCAGGCACCGTGCATGCCCACGTGCCCATGTGATGTTGCTGGTGCACCTCTGGTGATGTCATGTGGGTGCGTGTGCATGCATGCGAACTGAGGCATGCCAGTAATGTCATGTGGGTGAATGTGCCCCCCTGTGGGTGCACCTATTCCTCTGTGGGTGCCCCCATGCATGCACCCCCCATGCGCTGCCTCCTCCTCCTAGGAAGGGTGGGTGGGGTGTCTGGTCACCTCACCGCTGCTGCTGCCTCTTCAGCCTCCCATCCCGTCTCTCCAATGGCAGAGGGAGAGGGATGGGTGGGGAAGCAGTGCTGCCATTGGCACCGGCCTGGCTGGGCTGGGTGGGGTTTACCCATGATAGCGCATGTGCTTGTAGAAAGGCCTCTGCATGCCACCTCTGACATGTGTGCCATAGATTCACCACCACTGCCCTAGTCAGTAGATCATGCTAACTGTATGTCTATGCTATATGCTTATCACCTGATTGTTTACAGGATAGGATACTTTACCTCCTAACTAAGCCATCCAGCTGCTTCATAGTAGTTCTTGCATTTACAACAAATACTGTTTATTGTACAAGGAGGAACATCAGCCTGAGGCTGATGAGGACATTGTGTGCCAAAAGGGCTCTGGATCAGAAAGTGACTTGTGGAACTGGATAAGTGGTACAGGTTTCATGTTGCGTTGTGAAGGGCAAATGGAAGACCACTGCATTATATTCCCAGGACAATTTTTATGGCTGATCACCATAATGATCACCAATATTCAGAATCAGATCCTGTGCTTGAAGAAGAATATGTTTAAGACTTAAGATTACTCAAAGCTATAATTATTATTTTTTTACTTTTAAGAAATGTTGTAAAATGCTTTTTACTTTTAAAGTGATATATTTTACACATGCATTTGCTGCTTTTAAATGGGTTTGCAATTTATAAGTAAGGCAGATGGATTTATGATCCTGTATTTTACAATTAAGCCATCAGCTTTTCACTCATTAGAAAAATGAACTTATATTTTGAACTTTTTGTGATTTTTTTTCTTTTCATGCATCTGTATTTTAGATTGAGGTCTGACTGATATATTTCCCTGTAACATAAGCTTAGTTTTCATATCTTTTGCAGCAGTTATGTCAGCATTTTCCATAACCATAAGATAATGTCAAGAATTTTGGATGTCACTACTTTGAAACATCGGCTATGTACAGGTGAAACTCGGAAAATTAGAATATTGTGCAAATGTTCATTCATTTCACTTAAAAGGTGAAACAAATATATGAGATAGACTCACTACATGCAAAGCAAGATATGTCATGCCTTAATTCGTTATAATTGTGATGATCATTGCTGCGATTCATCCAGCCCGCACTGCCCTCATCACTCCAAGAAACGGAAGTAAAACGCACCTGCACGGGCGTGTTTTACTTTCGCTTCTGGGCGCGACGAGGGTGTCGCGGGCCGGATGAATCGCAGCATACCCATTTGTGTGGATTCACGGGGGCTTTGACTTCTGGGAATTGAAGTCCAAGAACATCTGGAGTGCCAAGGTTCGCCATCACAGTCCTAGGGCAATTATCAGGTTCTGAAATCCCAACCTGACACTATTATAATTGATTCAATTCAATTCAATTCAATTTTTAATTTATACCCCGCCCTACTCAGCGCAGGCCGACTCAGGGTGGCTTCCAACATATCAACACAGGTACAATATGACAAGGCAATAATACAAAAAAGATAGATCCAATACAATAATCAATACACCATACACAATAGTTCCATCAACATATAAAGCACAATACTTAACAAATACAGAAAAAGTACAGTAAAATACAATTTCAATAAGATTCAATAGCATACAGAGATACAAATACAATATGCAATAATCATATCACAGTTACAAAATACAAAATACCATATGCTATGATCATCCCGCAAATACCCTTCCAGTGGCACCACGACTGTAAATTAGCAAATCCAGAGATTGTCACCCAGGGCACCGCAACTTTGACCGAGCCCGGGCTCACTGTCTTCAGCGAAGCCCCGGGAGAGGCTTGAAAGGTCCCTCTGCAGCGTCAGCGTCGGTGGCGTCAGTGCCTGCTCAAGTGTCCTTTTAAACTCCCTGCCCGGATGAGGCAAGGGGGGGGCGGCGCCAAGAGCAGGTGCCTCCCATCCTGGGGCTGGCAGGGCCCCGGGAGAGGCTCGAAAGGTCCCTTTGCGGCGGATGTAAATAGTACATTGTTTCTCCCTCCTTTATATGAAAGGTTCCTGTCAACTTCTGTATAGCGATTTCTTGCTTGTGGAGGAGGAAGGAACTGTGTACCTCCACAATGAACATAACATTGGAACAGGTCTTTTAAGGATACAACTTCTGGGGAAATCATGGAATTCACATGGCTCTCTGTGTTTTGTATAATTTGCATATGATTTGCATGTTCCCCTACGAACTGGCTTGTAGGATATACAGTATTCAAATCTCCAATTGGTCTTATATTTTCTTCACTACTTTTTAAAGCCATTTTCCTGGGCTAGTCACAAGATTGGGATAGTAGGTATCTACTACTTGTTGTTTGAACCCTGTAGTTGATCATCAGACAGAGTTTGTAAGAGTAACCCAGCCTTTGTGGCTGAAATCTGTGACATTAGTTAGATAATTATCCCTGTATGTCAAATCTAAACTTCAAAAACTTTTATACATGGGGAATCTTGATACTTCTAGCCTTCTCCCTCTTATACAGGAACTCTACATACCAACAGCTATAGCCAGTTTGTTAGTATGAAGCAAACATAACCAACAAATGCAATTCTGCTACCTCCCTCTTTGGTTCATAAAAATGATGGTGGTCATATAATTTTTTTTCAGTCTCAAAGATGCTCATGTTTTTAAGCTACCATGATTAATAGATACTGCTGGACTTCTCCCCATGAATTTCTTATTTCTTTTAAAAAACCATTTGCCATTTATTTCAAAAATGTTTTATATGCAGTTATATGCAGTTTCACTTTGATATCACTGGAAAATAAGTGTATTTCATAGTTCTGCAGCCCTTCCTATGCTCTCCTTAAGTCACTTCTTTTAAACTAAAAATATTGGTCAATTATATTCCTCAAGTTAGTTGCTATTTTCCATACCTTATTTAACTCTATAGTATGTATATATGTTTGTTTTATTTATTGCAGCAACTTCTGGTGTTGTCCTACTTACTGAGCTTTCTGCTGTTTGCAAAGTATTTTCTTTCCTGTAGTTAGTTAAGGTTAGGGTCTGTGGTGGCTCAGTGGTTAAGAAACTCTCCTTGTTAGCTCGAAGGTGGCAAGTCAGCAGTTCGAGACCTGGGTACTGCATGATGGTTTGAGCACCCATCTCTGTTCCAGCTCCAGCCAACCTAGCAGTTTGAAAGCAAGACATTGCAAATAGATAAATAGGAACCACTTTGGTGGCAAAAGACCTTGGGGACACGAAAGGAGCCTATTTGGGCGTCCCCTAAGCGGAGTTTCTCCAGCAAAAATCCTTTCAACCCAGAATAATTTCTGACACAAAAATATTATTATTAGTTAAGGCTCATCTGAAGTAAAGATTCACTAATACATCACTTCACCCTTTTAGTTCAGTGTTTTTTATACCAATAGGTCTTGCAATCCTAAACAGCTTGATGTCATTTACAAAAAAGACTGTTTCACTGTTTACTTTGTAAAATAATGAAGCAAACAGCACTTTTTTGGGGGGTGGGGGGTTCTTGCTGTTTGCTTTCCTCTCTTTCAAAACCTGTTTATTCATATGACCTGGTCATATAAACAGAGGGCTCAGAAGTTGTTGGTACAATGCTGGTAACACTGTATTAGAAGTATAACTTCTGTTTTGAGCATATGAACCATAACATGCATGCTTTATCCAAATATGTTGATGGACAATACAAGAGTATCAAAAGGAAAGCATATAAAGAACAAAGCATTTTTAAAAATAATCCTTGTTTTATGGAAGAATCAAAAATCATTTTAATTTTTTTTATTAATGTTTTGAATTGCCATGTTCTGTAAAGAAAAATAATAGCTAGAAAAACAGAGAATAACTGAAGTCCTTAGTTTTATTTTTCCATTTGGTAAAGGAGAGCTGTAATAAGATTTCCCATTCATAAAAAGTAAACATACAGTTCTAAAAAGCAGGTAAAAGGTGGAATTGGGTTGGGGCAGTGGCATTAGCAAGAGCAGGTGGGTGAGGCTAAAATGTGGAAATAGTGTTTTGGGGAAGTTTTAAACCTCTCTGTTGTGGTATTGACATTCCAATCTATCTAGCACTGTCTCTACCCGCGATGGCGAACCTTGGCACTCCAGATGTTCTTGGACTTCAATTCCCAGAAGCCCAATCCCCCTGTGTATCCACACGAATGGGTTTACTGTGATTCATCCGGCCCGCCCCGGAAGCGACGGGGGTGGCGTGGGCCAGATGAATCACAGTAAACCCATTCGCGTGGATTCACAGGGGGATTGGGCTTCTGGGAATTGAAGTCCAAGAACATCTGGAGTGCCAAGGTTCGCCATCACAGGCCTATACCAACTTTGTGTTTTTCCTTTTTTTTTTGGTAGTCTAACGAAGGTGCTGTTTAGGATTGGTTGCACTTCTCCAGAAGGATTAGAGAAATCAAAAGGTCCTCATTTCTGTTATATCCTCCCCTCCCTTGTAATATGAAAAGAAAGGCGATACTGTACTGTATTTCTAATAGTATAAGTGTAGTTCACAAGATTTACCTTTCACAGCCAAATAAAAGAAAACTCTTTGTTTCCCTGTTAGAAAGCAGGCATGCCACTACTAATACTACCTGTCAGCTCTAATATTTAAAGAGTGCACAAAGTACACCCATTTCTTTATCAAAGGACAAAAATAGATCTGTTGTGAATTATATCTTGCTTAGGATCACTTGTCAATTGACAAAAAAAGGAAGACCAAATTAAGTGCTTGCCCTGTTGTTGTTTTTAAAATCTCCACCCATGACCATGAATATGTTGATAAACCACATGCTTAAAACTGCAGCCACCCTGGGGTGATTCCACTTTCTACACTCAAGACGTGGCTAAAGGTCACAACTGCTGCTTGCCAAACCTTCAGCAGGTGTATCCTCTGTGGGGTTCTCGTTTCCTGTTTATGTCACAGGACAGGCTGAGCTTTAGGCCTCCAGATAAGATGTTCACTGAAATGAAGGAAGGGCTCCTTGCCCCAAATTTCCCCATGAGGTGCAGAGCGGTGTAGGGCACAGCAGCAGGACTAAATGTACCATGGACAACAGCTTATAGCTATGAGCACCAACAGAACAATTCAATGCAGCATGCCAAGTCTCTACATACAGGTGAAGCTTGGAAAATTAGAACATTGTGCAAATGTTCATTCTGTTCAGTAATGCAACTTAAAAAGTGAAACAAATATATGAGATCGACTCATTATATGCAAAGCGAGATAGTTCAAGCCTTACTTTGTTATAATATTGATGCTTATGTCTTACAGTTTATGAAAACCCCAACCCCCCAATCCCACGTACCCCATAATCATCACATAATCTCATGTACGCTGTACGCCATGATCATCACAATTATAACAAATTAAGGTATGACATATCTCGCTTTGCATGTAGTGAGTCTATCTCATATATTTGTTTCAACTTTTAAGTGAAATGAATGAACATTTGCACGCTATTCTAATTTTCCGAGTTTCACCTGTATATTAAAAAGATCACAGCAATGTTGTCCTGCTAGCCATGTTTTCTTTCCCATCTCCACATACAGTACAGATGCCTGCTGGTGCTTCTCTGCCCTCGTGATGTTCTGCGGCAGCATGAGAATACACAGAATCTTTGTCTTTCTGTTACCTGATTTTGTGACTGTCCTTTTTCCACTTGATGACTGGAAAGTTAGCAGTTCAAGACCTGAGTGCTGCACAACAGAGTGAGCTCCCGTCTTTGTCCAGCTCCTGCCAACCTAGCAGTTCGAAAGCAAGAAAATGCAAGTAGATAAATAGGTACCACTTTGGTGGGAAGGTAAACAGTGTTCCGTGCACTTTGGTGTCTAGGCATGTCTGCCACATGTCCACGGAAACGCCTGCAAATGCAGACAGCGCTGGCTCTTCGGCCATAAACAAAGATGAGCACTGAACCCTAGAGTCAGATACGACTGGCTTTTGAACAAGGGTGACCTTTGCCTTTATTAAAAGTGCAGAAAGCCAAATATTTTTCTGTTTGTGAATAGCCCCATTTTGGTTTCCTACTGGTTGCTGTGGGACTGATCTTGTTAATGTAAAGGAAGGGAAGGACAGCCAATGTCACTATATTTGTGTGTGTGTTTGTGGATTCCATAGCCATCCATTATCTGAGTTGTGAACATGCAGGGCCCAATCCATTGGCCTCAATGGAGTCTTTATCTGCATTATTGGAGAAAGTGGTTGTAAGAACTTTAATAAAGATCTGCAAAATCACATCTTGATTTCACTTACCACTTGAACATTTCCAAGTCAAGTAGCAATTGGAGTACCCCCCCTCCCCAATTAAACATTCTGCTCACTGCAGAAGAACATTATATCACCATTTCCAGGGAATGACGTGGAAGGGGTTTGGGGATGTGGAAAGAAGTACTGTATGACAAATGTGTCAAATGAGATGTCCACTTTTTTATTTTATTCTTCAGGCCAGCTTGAACATGTGACAACTTTGTGTTTGATATGGCAGTCTCAGTGCCGAGCTCCAGTGCTTTGTCTTCTGAAATGCTGGGCAGCTTAGTCTATATGCCATTTTAATTTTCTACCATGTTTCAGAATGATGTAACACATAGGGCATTGCAGGAAATTAAAGTGCTCGGCGAAACTGGCACAACTAGGATGTTATACATAGTGTTTACTTCTGTCCAATGAACCCATTAAGAGATTAGAAATCCTACCAGAAGGTCCTTTTCCTAAAGCAATTTCAAACTGGCATCCTTTCTTTTCAGTGCTGTTTCTGGGACCATTACAGGATTGCTGTTCAGGATACCAATGGTTAACAGAAAGTAAACATGGGGAAAATCAAGCAGAAAGATATACAGTAAAGTCCCGACTTACTTTTTTATTTTATTTATTTTTATTTATTTTTCACGCTTATATACCGCCCACTCAGGTACAACCCAACTCAGGTCGGTTGACATAGCGGACAGTAAATACATAAAAAGACACATGATAAAACAAAGTTAAAAGTTAAAAAACCCACCCCTAAAAGGTGTGCAAGTACCGAAGGGACCTTGGGGGAAGGCACACTTCTCTATACCAACCACCCAACGGTACCCCCATCCCCACCCGCACCCCAAACTTGGCCCACCAGCCAGGTCTTTAGTTCCTTCCTAAAGGGCAACAACTCCATCTGGAGACACAGTTCCACAGGCAGGAGTTTCCAAAGGGCCAGTGCGGACATGGAGAAGGCCCTCCTCCTTGTGCCAGAGAGGCGACCCCCCTTGGCTGATGGCACAATTAGAGAGCCCCTCCGGTCCGCTCTGGTTGGACGGACAGACGTCCTTAGGGCGATGCGGTCTCTAAGATACCCTGGCCCACTACCATGTAGGGCTTTAAAGGTCAAAACCAGCACCTTAAATTGCACCCGGAGACAAACTGGTAACCAGTGCAGCCCTCGAAGCAGTGGTGAGGCATGGGCATAACATCCACACCCCATCACCACCCGGGCCGCAGCATTCTGGACCAGCTGCAGCCTCCGAATGGTCATCAAGGGCAGCCCCATGTAGAGCGCATTACATTTGTCTAGTCTGGAGGTCACCAGAGCGTGAGTGACCATGAGCAAAGAGTCCCGGTCCAGGAGCATGCACAACTGGCGAATCACCCGAAGTTGGACGAAGGCCCTCCTGGCCACAGCCGCCACCTGTTCTTCTAGCAGCAGCCACGAATCCAGGAGGACCCCCAAGTTGCGCACCGGGTTGGTCTGGGGCAAAACAGCCCCATCCAAAACCAAAGATGGTAGCTCCCGGAATGACGCAGGACCCCCTATCCATAGCCACTCAGTCTTGCTAGGATTCAGCTGTAGCCCATTTGCCCCCATCCAGACCCCAACAGCCTCCAGACAGCTGGAAAGGACTTTGACTGCATCACTGGGGTCCCCACGGGCCGAGATGTAGAACTGTGTGTCATCCGCGTAGTGGTGGTACCGCACCCCGTGGGAACGGATGATCTCACCCAGCGGCTTCATGTAGATGTTAAATAGGAGAGGAGAGAGTACCGAGCCCTGAGGCACCCCATATTTTAGGGGCCTAGGACTCGACCTCTCACTCTCCAACCACACCGACTGGGTCCGGCCCCTCAGAAATGAGGAAAACCAGGACCACACCGTGCCCTGGATCCCCAATCCTTGGAGCCATTCCAGAAGGATACCGTGGTCAACGGTATCGAAGGCCGCTGAGAGGTCAAGAAGAGCAAGGACGGACGGATAACTGCCATCCCGCTCTCGCCAGAGATCATCCATCGGCGCGACCAATGCAGTCTCAGTACCATATCCAGGTCTGAATCCTGATTGGAATGGGTCCAGATATTCCGCTTCATCCAGTACCCCCTGCAGCTGACGTGCCACTGCCTTCTCCAGAACCTTCCCCAAAAAAGGAAGGTTGGAGACAGGTCTGTAGTTGGTTAGGATTGCTGGATTGAGGGATGGCTTCTTCAGGAGGGGGCGCACAAGAGCATGTTTCAGCAGTGCAGGAAACATCCCCTCTCGAAAAGACGCATTAATTATAGCCCCGACCCAGCCACCTGTCACCGTCTTAGAGGCTTTTACCAGCCAGGCGGGACAGGGATCCAATGGACAATTAGTGGCACGGACATTAGCCTTGAGTTACATAAAATTCGACTTACATAATGATTTTGTGCTAAAACCATGTCCCAATTCACACAATTTCCTATGGGTTTGCTTCGAGTTACATAAAAAATGATTTAAGCAAAAGCCTATGGAACAGACTTTTTTTCCTAAGTAGGGGTTTACTGTAATTGTATTCTACCCTTTCTTCAAGAAGCTCAGAGTACCATGTGTAATTTTCCGAGAGAACAAAGTCCTTGTCTCAGATGGTTTGCATCCTTAATATTAGACAAGATGACAGGTAGATAGATAATGGCAGGCGCAGAAATGCAAGAAACACTTCACGTACATTATATTTATTTTATGCCATTTATATTCCGCCCACGAACAAGTTCACAGGGAAATTTTTGAGAGTATGGGTACATTAAAACCCCCCACAACATAATCATTTTAAAATATCGCCATGGAAGGTAAGACAAATACAGTAAAAAAAGTGTATCAGAAACTTCACTGTTGGCTGTTCTGTGGCAAGGGAACAGATTACAGTAGAGGTTCTCAACCTTCAACCTATGGCCTGTAGGCTGGATCTGGCCCATGGCACCAAATCATCTGGCCCCCGACCTTGCTCCAGCCACGGATGTGTTTATGACAGCCACAGATGTGTTTTACAGCAGTGTTTATGGTGGGGAAACCACCAGTCACGTCCCCCAACTGTCTGAGGGAGCATGACCCGGCCCCTGATGTAAAAAGGTTGAGAACCCTTGGATTACAGGCAGCATTATTCAGCACCAAAATACCTTGGCATTGAACTTGGCAGGATACTCTTTTAAGCAGCACTGCCTAAATACCAAAGCCAAAGGTAGCTCAAGGAACAACATCATCGGGAAACTGACAAACTGTAAATGGGGAACTCAACCATACTTGATGCATACATCAGCTTTGGTCCTTAATGTCTCCATAGCAAAGTATGCTGCTCGAGTACGGAGTGCATCCACATATGCAAACAAGTTGACATCACTGTTAATGAAGCCATATGTATAGTCAAACCTACACTAGTTGAAAAAATATACCCTCTTGTTGGTATTGCTCCACCTAAGATCAGGAGAGAAGTAGCAGCAGACACTGAGAGAACTAAGCAAGAGAATGACCTCAACGTTCTTTGAACAGATATGAGCCTCAAGCCCGCTGCTCAGAACCATGATGACCTTTATGGCAAAAACATTCTTGAGGGTCAGCAAGAGCAAAACTAAATTAGAAGATCGAGAAAGATCTCCATGAACAAGGAACAACATTAAAGGAGAATATAGCCAAGGATCTCTACCTCCCCTACATCACTTGGAGGACCCGGAATAGACTGAAGTTTTGAGTCCCTAAATGCAAGACCAATATGCTCAACTGTGGACTGCTGGCAGATAACAAAACATGGTGTGAATATGGAGAGATACAGAATCCAGCTCATTTACTGGTCTGCCAATTGCTGCCAGAGGCATGCACCGATGTTTGGGCAACAACAAAGCAAAGAAAGTGGCTTCATTTTGGCAGTCCAGAGTTTGATCGGGAAATGAAAGAAGAAGAAAGAAGAAGACCCAGAAAGTGCCCTAAATCCCTTTGGGGTAGTATATAGATGTGATTTCTATTTGTGCCTCTATCAACAGTCCCTAATTTGGGATTCCTTTCCCTTGGTTCTTCAGAGGATAAACAACCCTTTCAATAACAGGATGAACACATCCTCAGCTTAGCAAATGAATTTCCTCTCAGTAGTCTTGCCTTGTCTGAACTGAATGACTACTTGCTAGCTGTTACCACTTCTGTGCCACATCCAGACAGAAACAGTTGTTATTGCAAATCCATACATACTGTCTAGGTGTAGATAACAAACTTGGCTCTCCAGGTATTCTTGGACTCTTGGACTTCATTTATCAGAAGCCCAAGTCAATACACCTGCTGATCAGGGCTTCTGGGAGTTGAAGTCCAAGAACATCTGGAGAGCAAAGTTTGCTGATCCCTCAGCCCAGAGGTAGCAAACTTTTTTCCGCCATGGGCCTGACAACGCCCCCGAACAGCTGAGTGGGCTGGACCACGCCCCTGGAAGTGGAAGCAGGCACATTTACGACAGTCATAAATGCGGCCACTTGTAAGATGCGCCCTTGCATGCATAAATGTGTCCGCTTCCACATTTGGGTGTGGTAGAGGTGGTGATGGGCCAGATGAATAGACATCGGGGGCCAGGTCTGGCCTGCAGGCCCTAGGTTGGGAACACCTGCCTTAGCCTCTTAGACACTGCAGCTGTTGCTCACAATTACTTAACATGATCCATTTCACATTTCCCAGTTGCTGTTCTGATAGTTCTCATGCCAAGATCCTGTTTCCAAGTTCTTCACATGAGCACCTCCCAGTAGATTTTTAAATTGCCTCATCTGGAGTGAGGGAAAGAAATGTGTTCTCTGGTATCAAGTGCTTCTTTCTCTCTCCTCAACAAACAGGACATTCATTATCCTCAATAGGCATAATGAATTCTGAAGTGTCTTGAATACAAACATTTGGAAGAATCTTAGTTGACTTGGCTTATGTTGTTCTCTTTATAGATGGTCTCAAGAGATGTGTGTGTGATGATTTTATCCTGTCAGATCATGTTCAGGGAGCATTCCAGCATTTATCATCTCATCCTACCCAGAGAAATCTTTCTGATGAGCTTTGAGTCATGTATGATTTGGGTCAGAAAGAGATTAGCTACCAGGGAGGAATTGGTTCCTGTGTAAAATATGCTGAAGGGATTCTAGATAGACTAATCTTTTCTTCACTTTAAATTGTCCTTTTGAACCAGAATTACAGGTACCTGTTTGCTTAGATTGTGTCTCAGGAAAAAACATGCCCCTGATCTGTGCATGTAGATTACTAGAGAAGCTTATTCACATCAACTCACATAGTACTGCCAAAATAGAGATGCAAATCCTTACTGAAGAGAAGCAGTGTGTGTTGTTTACCTTTGTTCTCTTTAGCTTCTGCTTTCATTTATTCCTATTACCTGAATCTGGGAAGGGTAGTGGGGATACATATAAGACTCATTCCATATTTCCCCATTCAAACTGGGAGTAAGTCAAACCTTTGTGTGTTCCCTTAAAATTCTTCCATGATTAGGAGTTCTATCTTCTAACAGCAGGTAGATTGGCACCACAGGCTGTCTGTTTAGTGGCATTGGTGAACACAAGTCTAAGAACTGGAGAAGGGAAGTCTTCTCAAATATCCAGGACAAAAAGGACACACAGAAAGTACAATGAAATGGAGAGCACTATGGAAATCAGCAGCACATAAAGAAGGACTTAAAAAAATAAAATATTTTTTTTTTGCTAAGTTCCCACCAGTACAGATCCTTCTACAAGCAATCACAAAAATCCCCTTCCCTCCTCCTGGCTGTTGAACACAGCTCTCCCAACACTCTTAGATTAAACATTTCCTGGGTAATTTGACAAACAAGAGGTAAAGGAAAGAGCATGTGAAAGAGGGGGACACAAACATTTGAAGCTTTTGTGGTCTCTTCTTTCACGATAACAAAACATTTGTGTTTAATAGGCTCTGTTTTGTGAATTAAGAAAAGCATCTGAAATGAAAGTAAAGGCCTCTTTCATGTTTTTCCATTTGTGTTCACATGGTCATGGGTGGAGATTTTTAAAACAACAACAGGACAAGCACTTGATTTGGTCTTCCTTTTTTGTCAATTGACAAGTCCCATCTCTAATAGTGACTGCTCTGATTGCTTTGTGCTTAGCAGGAAATACAAGGATGATAGCTTTCAGCTATCTATTCATTTTGAGTACAGTATAGATAGAGAATCATATCCAAATTCAGATTGGAATAAGTTTTATAGGGAGAATGTATCAGGTTCTTACTTTCACTTTTAATTATTTAAATTGTGGGGTATTCACTTTTATAAATCCTATGAGTTCCGTAGGATGATTACTGCTCGGTTAAAAGGCAAGGGATGTCTTCTGTCAGAGGAACCATAATGTGCCATTATAGGATGTCAAGATAAATTATGGAGTTGAAATGTATTTGCATTGGTCAGAGTATTTATTGAGGTTTAAACTTTGTTCCTTTGTCAGAATTATTTTTGAGTGGGTGAATCACTGACTGAGGGCAGTCCCATAGGAAAAGTGCTTCAAGGTGCCTGATGCCATTAAGTTAGCATTGTTGTCTGAGCACAGTAAAGGAAAAAATGTGTTTGAAACAGGAAATGACATCTCAGATTCTTCATGCAGCAAACCTTTATTGTCCTGCATAGTAACATATTGTATCTCAAAGTTAGTCTGACACAACTCTGTGTTAACATCTGACTACAAGGACTTGTTTTTGAATTGAGGAGTCTCTGGATTAGATCAAATGCTGTAGCACACCATGTGCTCTGTACTAGGCACCTCTAAGCATATGCAGAATTTAGCAGCACCCCCTCCCCAAAGGACCTATTCAGCAGCAGTGAATAATGATTGTATAAATAGATAGCTGTAGCTGCAGATATGCTATTGCAGCACCAACTACTGATTGCTGGATATGATACTTATATAAAGAAATTCCAGAAATAACTGGAGCATATAACAGAGATATTTAAAAAACAGATGCTTCCTTCAGAGGAGGAGTGAGAGGATGAGCAGGTAAGTCAATACAAAAGAATAGTGCAATTAGACAAAGTCTGTTTCCGAAGGTTTTATTGAGACAATATCCTGGTATTGTTAATTACATCCAGACATATTTTAACAGAGAACATGAGATTGGTTATAAATCTGATTTAAGAAGCAGCATACTTGTGATAGACATAAAATTAGGGCTTGTGTACGTAGGGGGGAAATCCATATATGTAGCAGTAGGTTCATATGGTCCTCTCCCACCGTTGTTTCACTTCTTTAAGATCATAATATTGAAAGCTAGATCCATAATTAAAAAGGGCAGGTACCTATGGGGCTTTTCAGATATATATAGCAACTCTGGACTGTGGACAGGTCTACTACTGACCCAGTATTGGCAGTCATGTTCTGGATTGCATTCAGATGAACATGGGTCTGCCTCATGGTCTTTGTCCTTCTCTTTCCACATATGCCTTGTAACGTATGAAATTCCAAGACATTATCTCCAAACGGGCAAACTATTTTATTTGTTATCTGTATGTAGTGCAAGATTGGTTCTATTCTAATTCTTTCCTTAATCACCTCATTCCTGATTTTATCCTTTCTAGTGACTCTAGCAGCCTTCCTCAGACATCTCACTTCCATGGTGACCAACTTTTGCATATGTTTTATTGTAAGTGTCCATGTTTGGCACTGGTAACATAAGGTGGGAATGAATATGCTTTGTACAGTATGAGGTGTTTCTTTGTGTTGATTGGTATTGCCTTGTGTTGTAAGAGTGGAGCTAACTGTCCCAATATTTGGTTTGCCTTACTGCACTATATGTATTTTTAAAAAATGACAAACATCCATGACAGTTGGGTGTGCTGGCAGTACCACAAGAAGATGGTGAGCAGCATGCTGACTGGGAGGCGGAAGGTCAGCAGTTCGATTCCCGAGTACTGCAGGACGGAAATGAGCTCCCGTCTTCATCCCAGCTCCTGCCAACCTAGCAGTTCGAAAGCAAGAAATTGCAAGTAGATAAATAGGGACCACTTTGGTGGGAAGGTAACAGCGTTCCGTGCGCTCCGGTGTCTAGTCATGTCTGCCACATGACCACGGAAACGTCTGCAGGAGCAGACAGCGCTGGCTCTTCGGCTTAGAAACAGAGATGAGCACTGCACCCTAGAGTCGGATACGACTGGCTTTCGAGCAAGGGAAACCTTTACCTTTTTAAATTCTGACTCTAAATATAACTTTTTCTTTAATCTAAGTAGAACTATTAAAAATTAAAATAATGTGGACTCCCAGTTCTGCTTTTCCTTGCACATTATGTGACATGGCTCAAAAGTAGTATCTTGAAAGACTTTTAAGTGAACTGATGTATGAAATTAGAGTTGTATTTTTTCATGAGACTTGCTTGGAATTTTAGTGCAACCTGCTCCATTTATTCTTTGACTTCAAGTACCTGCTCTTGCAGGTGTGCAGTGAGGTGCAAACTCTCTTTTCTGTACTGTGAGAATGCTGCCCAGTTAAGTCCAACTACCAACCAAGCCTCCTTTTTGCCAGTACTGTACCTAAGATGAAGTAAACAAGGCCCACTCACCATGGTATAACATGTTACAGATACTTACTCAATTCAGCAGCATAACTCAGACATGCTTTCCACGAGTCAACAAGTTGATTTGGCAGTGCCAAAGCACACAGCTTTATGCCTGCAAGCAAAATAATGCCAGAACATTTAGAATAATGTAATAAAATAAACCAGTGGGTTCCTACTTTTAGGAAGAAATACTGTCCACCTGTGGCTAGTATGTTGGGTGTTTCTGATACTTGGCCATTTTTGGGAGAAACATTAATAAAGCAGAACTGTATGGAGTCAATGAAGTTTCCTTTTTCTGTGGAATAGAGCTGTGTTGTGTGAATACCTCTGTTGTTTCTGATGGGATTACTTTCAGAATAATATTTTGAAAATGAATTGCACTTGTGGAATATGTTTTTGTAAGTAAACAGGCTAAATACTAAAGGAAGTGTTTATTTTTATTTGTTTATTTTCAGATTTGTATGGCTGCTTTTTTCACCTCGGCGACCCAAGGCAGCTCACAGCATTGGTTAAAAACCATCCCCATACAATTAAAACCAAATACTAAAACTAGCTGAAACATCTGATGTCCACAAAAGTGTTGAATAAAAGGAGGTGTAAATAACATTACTGATTTTAGTCAGGCTTCTTTTTTGATAACTTGTGAGCCATTATGGGTCCCATCATTGGGAGAAGGGCAGTATAGAAACGTAAATAAAAACACACATCTATCTATCTATCTAGATAGATTGATAGATAGCTAGATAGATAGATGTTCATTTGTATATATATCCAAATAAACAAATAAGTTGCATACATGCCTGAGAAATCAAGTCTCACACATTATCACATTCATTTATTTCTTTATAATGTATCAGTTTCTTCCCTATTACTAAGTTGCGATATTAACTGACCTGACCATTTTATACCATTCTTTCTTGTATTCTTTATTTTTCCCCTTTTGGTAAGAGGTATTTTAAGCAGGTGGGGTGCATACATCCTTCTTCAAGCAACAAGTCTTAGGAGTATTATTGAGTCAGGGTAGGGCTAATGCTTCCTTACCTAACTGTGATGTCACCTCTCCTTCCACACATACGTAACCAGAAACCAATGTGTTTATATCTAAATGTGTTTTCATGTTTGTGCCTCATTCAGAGCATTCTCAGCTCTTCTCAAACCATCATTGCTTCCAGTCCATGTTCCTAAGTAAAATGACACATTCCACACAGAATTAGCTGTAATATATTCTGCTTTTGAGTTTTCACCTTCTCGCACTCAGCGGACCAGGCCTTGGCTTGTCCCAACGTCGCCAACTTGGGACCCGGTGGTGAGGCCCCCTCCAGTCCACCTGCTCTCCCTGATCGGCGCGGGCTGGTCAACTCGTTCTCGGACTAACTGAATAGTTTGCCGACCCCGAGAGGGTAAGCAAAGCAGGCTTTTGGTAATGTAGCGAAAGGGTGTCTTTAAGTTAACCCCAGCAGGGAAAACCAGTAAGGAAGATGGGGATCCAATGGGTAATGGCGGTATCTTAAAAAGTATCGCAGATTGAAAAACTCTGCAATGACCTCTGGAACTGGTAGCGGCTTCTTCCATTAGATCCTACATCACGGCTTTCTTATGGGAATTTGGCCTTCGATGTTGCAGCTAGATGAGGGGGAGGCAAGCACTGTCCTGGGGAGCCGAGACTCCTGAAATCTCTCCCCTCTTCAGCTCCCTTATTATCGGACACAGCTGCACTGGTTGAATATAACAAAGAGTCCATGTAGTAAAGTAACAAGGCCTTATCTGAAAAATTCCCCTTCAACTCCTTCCTGGCTGGAAAGGAGCAGAATAACCGCTCTTGATGAAAGAAATCCTTTCAAAAGTTTACTGGAATAGAAGAAAGAATATTCCAACATATAATATAAAAACCCTCTCTAAACTACGCTATGAAAAATACATGTTTCTAATAAAGTAAATCAGAGTTCCAAAAAGAAATACTTATCTAAAAAGAGTGTGGCTAGCGAGCCGCCCATGCGGGTTTATGGGTTGGATCCAGTCTGGAAGACAAAGAGCAGCATCTCGAGATGATCTGAGATAACTGCCCTGTTCCTCTATAATCTGGCTTGATCGCCACAATATTTATACAATTCTTGGTGAGAACGCCTGCAGAGATGTTTTGAGTGACAGACACCCGCTTTTGAAGTACAGTCTGGGACAGGACATTTAATCAGTGTTCACATCAGAAAGACGTGCGTTTCACATCTACCAATAGGTGGTTTGTCTGGGAACTGTGCTTCTCCCAGGAAATTATTCTAAGAACAGACACTTTCTCAGGTTCACTGTCTGTGAATGGCGGTCAGCTCAACCTGCCGTTTTTAATTGGTCAGAAGTTGGCTTCAGCGTACTATAGCCTTCCAAAATGGACCCGTTTAGGCTAAGCAAAGTTAAAACTTTTTAACAGAATGGAAACAGATTAAAACCATAAGCATCTAGGCTTTAAGCAAACAGAAGAAAGAATTAACATTTCTTCTTCCTTGGCTATGAAATTTCGACACACCTCACCTGAAAGAATATATAAAAGGGAAAGAAATAATAGAGGTGTATGGCAATTAATTCAGGTTATGTATAAAAAAAGTCTTCTCTCTTTTGTTTCTTGCTATCATAATAGCACTTTGTGGGCTTGTGTAGGTTTCTACTGTTCAAAGGGAGGGGAATCCAATATGATTTTGCTTAAAACACCAGCAGTGCTTTTCTTTTTAGAAAGAGTAGAACGGTTCAGGGGTCATGAAAATTAACCAGTGTGGGTTGGTTAAACAACAGGATTCCTCCTCCACTCTGAATGTTCTGTTTCTAAAGTTTAAAAAATCTCAACATTTTAGACAAGCTCATCAGATTCAGAGTTTCTTACATATTGTAAACCCTTAATTATTTTAATTGAAGTGGGTGATTAACAGAGCTGAAATGCTGTCAGAAGTATTTGGGTCTTTTCCCTATTCCTTTGCACTCCTTTATTCATTTATTAGCTTGACCTTCTGGAGAAGATAAAGCAACTGTTTATTTGTAGGTTCTTTGGGCAACCAGAGACAACTTAACTCTCACAAAAAGCAGGTTTCAAAATTCAGATACAGTGGTACCTCGGATAAAGTCCGATTCGGATAAAGTCCGATTCGGATAAAGTAGTGGTTTTCATGCACACGTGATGCATCGCATAAAGTCCAAAACCGCTAAAAATGGATTTTATCCGAGGTATTTGGTATAGGAACCTCGGATAAAGTCCATTTTTTGTACGTTATCCGATGCATCGCCCATTTGGTTCGGATAAAGTCCAAACTTGTGGAATGGAGTTTGGACTTTATCCAATGTTCTACTGTACTGTATCTTGGAACTGGAGTTCAAAAGTTGAAAATGATTTGACAGTACATAGCAATCACAGAGCACTTGATGGGTGGCATTTCTGATGGATACAGCATTAGAGGCAGTACACCTCAAAATATGGGTTACTTGGAAGTGTGTGTTGAGAGGATATGTTTCTTGAGATCTTCCCACAGGCATTTTCTTGGCCCTTGGGAGAATAAAGTGCTGGTCTCTAAGGCCTTTGAATTCATTCAGCAGGGATCTTGTTTGTTTCTATCAATCAATTAATTTTCAGGGACGCTTGGAGCTATTTCATTGGGGGGAAATGCTTTTTTTTAAAAATGGCAGCTGTTTACTACAGAAGTACATTCAGAGGTGTCACCGCTCAATCAGAAGGGTGTTAACCAGGAGCTAGTGCAACAATTCTCTCTACTCTTATTTAAAATGTTAGCAAGGTGGAGGAGAAAAATTAAATGTACAGTATTAGTTTGTTTGCAACTGTATACTCATCCATGTGACTATGAATCCTATCAAGGCAACTAGCAGAGGGGAAAAGAATACAACAATCAAAGCCTGAACTAAAATGGCAAGATTCAATAAAAGGCAGCAGATTAAAGCAACATTCTGCTGACATTTTAAAAGGCCTTAGAAAATAGGTCTTTGTTGCCAAGAAAATGTAACAGCAGAAGCCAATCAAACCTAGTAGTGAATGTTCCAGAAGCAAGGTACTATAACTGAAAAGACTCAGTATTAATGCCACCCATTCAATTCCAAAACACTGAAGAGACGAATCAGACAGTGATCTTAATTCCTGGGCATGCAAATAGGAAGAAATCAAACCCGCAAATTCCAGTTTCTCAAACAGATAGTTAGTTATGTGCCATCAAATTGGAATTGACTTGTAGCAACCCTAACAGGATTTCCAAGATAAGTGACTTATAAAGAGTGGTTTTGGTAGTTCCATTCCCCCCAGTGAGTTTCCATGGCTAAGTGAAGATTTAAATCCTGGTCTCCAGAGTCCAGCACTATATCCACTACACTACTTTGGAACAATGTTTTAAAGACATACACTATTTCTTAAGATCGGTCACAGAAACAGGTGGCAACTAGTGGAAGAGTTTCAGAATCAGTGAGATGTGTTTCTTCCAATGCCTAAAGTCTGGCTGGTCCAGTACCCAGTCTGAACTAAGTGTAGTTAACAAGGATTTTCCAAAGGGAAACTACACATAATGCATTCTTGCAATCAAATCTGGTTGTTGCCAGGGCTTGGATAACAGATGGTAACAAGGCTGTTCATGTACTGGGTGTGTTTTTATGTAGTTGCCAAACGAGCTTCAGTTAGAGGAAGAGGTCCTATAAACAATACAGTAGTTAGATTCTTTAAGGTTGGGGTTCTCAACTTTTTCAAGTCGGGGGCCGGGTCACACTCCCTCAAACAGTTGGCGGTCCGGACTGGTGTTCCAGCTGCCGCCGACAGAATCAGCAGCAGGCTCATTTACAACTGCTGTAAATGCATTTACAACAGCCACAAATGAGTCCACGGCTGTCGTAAACACGTTTACAACAGCCGTAAATGAGTCTGCAGCTATCGTAAATGCGTTTACAATGGCCATAAATAAGTCTGCAGCCAATTCCGGTGGCGGCAGTGGTGGCTGGAGTGAGGGCGGGGGTTGGATTATTTGGTGCTGTGGGCCAGATCTGGCCCATGGGCCATAGGTTGAGAACCCTGGCTTTAAAAGGTGTACAAATTAATCCTGATACCAAATGCAGGTTATAGTACCTATCCAGGTGAAAAGTATGGATTGCTTGTTAACAGGTTCTCTGTTTTGTCTTGATTGAATAATTCCCATCTTATTAACCTTATAGTGAAGACACTGAAATAATTTCAAAGAGGTTGAAATAACAGATAAATCCAAATTATGCCAGCCTGTTTTGGATGATAGAGCAAAAAGGATTTGTTTTAAATGTGCTATTCACTATTATCAGACAGTATAGATGTGGCTTTGAGCTTTTGAATTTAGCAAGAAATCTGTTTTTATTTTCTAACAATGTGTATTGTTTAGTATGAATTAGCTACGCCTATGATAGCTTTTGAATGCTCCTATCTTTCTGTACCCAGCAATAGAATTATCGATGCCTTTTCATGGGGATCCATTTTGTCCATGTTGCATGAAGGGAGGCTGTATTATCTCTATGCACAAATGTCTGTTTGCTTCTTATGCATGAACATAAATACCTTTTTATTTCTGTATTTTAGAAAAAACCATGGCAGACCTTAAAAACATTTGTTAATTTGCCTATCATCAGTCCTTTCAAGAGGCGCTACTCCTGGGTGCAGTTGGCTGGTCACACAGGTAAAAATGTGTCTGTCTGTCTGTCTGGTCAGTTGAAAATAAAAAGCAGGCAAATCTGCCAACCTCTTGTCAGCTTTCAACATTCAAAAAAGAGATGATACATAAATCATCCCAACTGTATAGCCCAGACCATACCCAGAAGATTTGAAATGTTTTGGACTATTGTCACCATCTATCCCAGGCAGTGGTCAGCAGTGATGGGAGTTGTGGTCTAAAACATATGAAGGGCAGTAAGTTGAGGAAGCTGGCCTAACATAAATGCTCAGTTTTTCTTTGAGAATAAGCAGACACAGAGATACATATTTTAAGCCTGTTTCTAAAAACACTACCCATTTTGAATCTTCAGTATTACACACCGTGCATATCTAAGTGAATGAAAAATAATGAGGCTGTGTTAATCAATTGATTCAGTCAATTTTATCCAGCAAGCATATGAGCTGGAGCTGACTTCTGAGCTTGCAAAGGACTCTAAAAAATGTCAGATTTCATGTAAAATACTATATTTCCCGCCTTTATTAATGCAAACAAAAACCTAAAACCACATGGACTCACTGTTTCTGACAGACATAGTAATCAGAAGATTGATAATAGAAGCTATCATGAACTTTGAAAACAAAATAACTTGATTCTAATCTGTTTTGTTACCCTCCCCGCTCCAAATGGACCATGCGTCGAATATACAGCTTATTATAGCTGTGATTTCCACTGCTTAATGGGAAAATTGGCATGCAAGATAAGATTTGTCCACCGTATAGCCTAAAGTGGCTTCTTTTTATTTGCAAATTAGAGTAGATACAAAACATATTCATTATACAGTAATTGGTGCCAGGCAAATAGTTTTCAGAAATCATCCACTTTTGACTTATGTACAGCTATACAGATGTCCAAATTACTTTATGTAATTTTGTCTTAGCTTTTTATTGCTTCTGTGTATAAAATGAAGGGGATGTAAATCAACAAAGCTCAGGAGAAAGACAAGATGAGCTTGGAAGTCCTATTTCCTTTTGCAAGGTCTTCTTATTTATTAATGAGAAGAGGGTTATTGTATTTGATTAAAGCTGTGCGACTGAACACCAACAACAACAACGATTCCTTTGGCTACTTTTATATGAAAGGAGCCTCATTCGGGCACCCCCTGCAAAAATCCTTTCAACCCAGAGTAATCTATCACGAACACACACACACACACACACACACACACACACACACACACACACACACACACACACACACACACACACACGAACTAATAGACACCCGACTAGAAGATTTTTTTTTTAAAAAAGCGCAGTTGTCCTTGTTGTGGCTTCCTCTGGTTTGTGTCACACATTCAGTCTTACTTATTGGTTGGTTAGTTATGCTGGATCTCTTTTCAAAATAATACAAAACAGGAGGATTCAAAGGGTGTTGGCAGTACCTCAAGAAAAAAAGTGTGTGCATATGCCCAAAATGTATGTCTTTATATCTAAACATGGCTTGCTGGTTAATGATCAGTGATGAGTTTATTGTGTGCTAAGAACAGGTACAGCATGGCACTTCGTGCAGAACACAGAGATAGCATTGCATAGATTTAATTGTTGAATCCATCTGCCAGATACATAACATGATATGGCCTGCTAACTTTCTGTACAGTCTTGTGTATCTAGTCTTCAATATACTGTACTTTTATAGTTTACTAGTATATTTTGTCCGGCGGTGTTGGGCTTTTTAAAATTTTGTTGGATAGTGAAGGTTTTGGTGTTTTTTTTCTTGGTGCCAGGCTGTTTTAAATGGTGTTAAAGGTTTTGTGAATTTGTGGCTTTGAGGCGCTGTGGCCACCTGCGGCGGACTTGCGCTCCCAGTGTGTTGTTTATTTTTATTTTTTGCGCGCCGGCTTCCTCAGTGCCAGGCTCTTTAAAATGGTTTTGGAAGGGTTTTTTTATGCAAATGAGGTTAGTTTTTTATTGTGGTTTTTTATTTTTTATTTTTACGCATGGGCAGTTAGAAACTGTGATTTTTTATTTTTGGTTTTGGTTTTTTGGTTTTTCAAAACAGGAAAGGATGATATAATTTTTTATAATTATTGTATTTAACCAATAATGTGTTACTATGTGAATTTTTTTAAATAGTTGTGCTTTGGATAATAATTTTTTAAATGTGTAAGATATGTTTTCTAATCAATGTTTCCATACTGTGTTTAGATGTTTTTTTTTGTTTTTTTGAGTGAAAACTTATTTTTTTTTTGAATTTTTTGTGATTAGTGTGAATATTTTTGAATGATTTGATAACTTATTTCAGTGTTTTTGGAATTAATCTTACTATTTTGAATATTTTTGGATGTTTTTACTCTTGTGGCCTCTGGGTGGGGCTGGTGAGCTTTTCTTCTACTCTACAATTTTTATTCCGGTAAGTATTCTCTTTATTTTCTCATTTTAGTTCCAGTTGTCATGGAGTGCAGACGTCTCATGGTAAGCTCTCTGGTTTTATTTTTTTTTGGGGGGGTTGTTTTGGGATGGGGGGCTCTGTGTGTTTTTTCTTGTTTGTTTTTGGATGTTTTTGTGTTTCCTTTTTTATTTTGAGTGTTTTTGATTGTTTTTGGTTTTTGGTTTTGTGTTTACATTTTTAGGGGCGGGGGCTCAATACCTGGCTCGTGGAAAGGAAAGGCAGGGGCGAGGGGGGGGTTCTTTCTTTTTTCGCAGCCCAGGCTCGAAGCCTGGCCCGTGAAAAGAAAAGGCCGGGAGGGGTGTCTTTTTTTTCCGTGGGCCAGGCTCGAAGCCTGGCCCGTGGAAAGGAAAGACTGGGTGGGGGGCTTTCTTTTCCACGGGCCATGTTTGATGGCTGGCCCGTGGAAAGGAAGGGCAGCGGCGATGGTTTTTTTTTAACTTTTATTTTTCACATGCCGGCTGCCTCAGCGTTCTGCACGCTCATGGCGAGCAGGATGCTGAGGCTTGTAGTTTGGAGTGCACGATTTTAGGTAGTGCAACGTTTTTTCCCCTGCGGCTTATTTTTGATTGGCTGCTGCACATTTCTGAACGTTCCTTTTGCCCGCGCAAGGAACATTGGGAATTGAAGTTCCCTTTTTTTATTTGCGTCCGGGGGGCTCCTGCCCCACTGGCACAAATTTCAACCCGACAGTTACCTGCGAACCCCGTTTGGGCGAGTGCACGGAGGCTCGGACGGGGCTAGTGGGGCCTGGCTAAATATCCTTTGTCACATTCCAGTGGTTAACACACCATTTTATAGGTATAGAAATAGACAGGTTTGACCTGTCCAAATGTTTTTAATAGCCAGACTCATAGGTTATCTTTCCAGGAGTCCTTTTACTAGGAGGTAGGGGTGTGGCAGTCGGAGTGGGAGGAGAGAACTTTTCTCTGCAACAAACTGAAGAATGAATGTCTCCGTGGTGCTGTTTACTACAGGAAGTTTCAGGGCAGCTGATGGCGGGACAATTCTGAAGCGCTATTCTGAAAATGAGGAGAAGTGCTTTCAGCTACTCATGAAAGATCCTCTGTCCTCCTGTGTTCCTGTGCTCCATGGTGTGGTGGAAAGAGATGGCGAGTCCTATTTGCAACTGGACGACCTTCTTGCAAATTTTGAAGGGCCTTGCGTGATGGACTGTAAAATGGGAATAAGGTATGATGATGAGGGTGATGATGATCATGATAATAAATTTTGCACTATTTCTGGTTTAGTTGAGATTTAAGCCAGTTGTTGCCACTTTGGTGTATTTGTTTGGAGTTTACTCAAAGAACAAAAACAGAAATCTGTCCATGCAGTGCAGAGCTCAGTGAAATTCCGTGTTCTTAGCATCCTCTCCTGCTAACTTTATCCCAGACTCCTCTAGCTCGTTTTTTAAAAATCTACAAGGCTGATGGGAAAATGTGTTTTTTTTTAAAAATGACCTGCTTTAATCAAAGTCAGGTCTGATACAAACACTAATCGCTTCTTATATTGCAAATTGATTTCCTTATTTGCAAATAAAATGAATTGATTTTCTTATATTGCAAATTGATTTCCTTATTTGCAAATAAAATGAATTGATTGATATTTATTTGGTCTCCAGATCTTAGTTATTGTCTAAGATTAGTTAAAGTACTATAGTTAAGATAAGGCATCAAGATGAGTTAGAAATATCCTTAAGCAACAAAATAACCAAACAATTAAAATTTTACAAGTATTTCTAACTCATTTTGGTGGCTAAATCTTAACTCAAACACTTTAACCCAGGGGTTCCCAACCTTTTTACACCGTGAGCCTGACCCCCCCCCCCCGGACAGCTGAGCGGGCCAGTCACATGGTTCCCCTTGCCGTAAATGCTTTTGTGACAGCCTCAGGCATGGGCGAGTTTTACGGCTGTCGTGGACGTGTCCGCTTCTGGTGCAGTGGCGGCATGGGCCACATGAAATGGTGCTGCAGGCTCTAGGTTGGCCGCCCCTGCTTTAACCAATCTTGGACAACAACTAAGATCTGGAGAACAAATACACAAAAGAAACCCTGATGGACATATCAACATAAATTAACTAGTAGAAAGAATGGTTTTTAAAACCTCCTTAAACAGAAATGTTTTTAGCTGATGTTTAAATACATCCAGGGATGGGGTCTGGTGCTACTCAGCCTGCAAGGTGTTCCACAGTACCGCTACTGTTATGAAGAAGGCCTGATTTCTTTTTAAGTTTTCCTGACCATCCTTGCTGTTGACACTTGGAGTTGCACCGTTAAATAAGGTTGGGGAGCGCAGGCAGACATCCTTTGGGAGATACATTCCAAGATATAGCAAGGTCCTGAACAGTATAGGGCTTTGAATGTAATTGTTAACACCTTGTGCCTGATACAGAAAGGAACAGGTAACCAGTGCAGATTTGCTACAGCTAGGATGTTGCAATTAAATTTTCTCAACCTGGTAGTAAATCTGACAGCTGAATTTTGGACCCTCTGTAATATCTGTATCAGGGACAAGGGTAGTCCCACACAGAGAGTATTACAGTAGTCAATTCCTGAGATTACCAATGCATAGAGCAGTGTTATTAAAGACTGTATGTCCAAGTTGCAGCTGAGCAAATTGATACAATTTGGAAAAAATGTGGCATTTGAGACTGTTGCTATCTAATGTTCTAAGTTAAGGGCATGATCATTCTAAGATGACTGCTACACTGCAAGCCCGACCCCTCAATGGAAGGACTACTCGACCCAAGGAAAGGGTTTGCATTCCCCAGTCATACAGATGCTTTCACACACCCAGCAACAGGATCTCTGACTTATTGGGATTCAGCTTCAGCCTGTTCGATCCTGTCCATTCCTAGTGGGCAGTGATTGGTGCTACTAAGTGACTGAGACTGGGGTGTTTGGTATAAGCTTAAAGTATAGACTGTAAAGAAGGGTCTGTGCTTGAAAGCAGTAAGTCCAAATAATGAGATAGTATAAATGGAACTGGGATTTCAGCCAGGGAGTCACCATCAGAAAGAAGTTACCTCGGACTGAACTTCTGAAGGAGGCATAGCAGTGGCAGATGCAGTGGCAGCTCCAAAGGCTACCTTGATGACCCTGACAACATGTATATTTCTAGTTTTAACTGTTGTACACCACCCAGAATGGGAAAATATTCTAGATGGGCAGAATTAACTGATTGATTGATTGATTAAGCAAGTATGCAGGCAAGCCAGGCAAGCAGCCAGAGCAGTGGCTTCCTTCTAAGGTTCAGTGCTTATCTCTGTTCATAGCCAAAGAGCCAGTGCTGTCTGCATTTGCAGACATTTCATTGGACATGTGGCAGGCATGCCTAGACACCGGAGTGCATGGAACGCTGTTTATTTTCCCACTGAAGTGGTGCCTATTTATCTCCTTGCAATTTTTTTCTTTTGAACTGCTAGGTTGGCAGGAGCTGGGACAGAGACGGGAGCTCACTCTGTCATGCAGTACTTGGGTATTGAACTCCGAATTTCCAGTCTTCAAGTTCAGTGTCTGAACCACTTGAGCCACCACAGTTCCGTTAAAGGACTTACAAATACTTTATATTAACTTTTTTCCTTTTAAGAAGTTTTATATCTTAAGAATTGCTTTTAATTATTAAAGAGATATAATTTTTGATTAGATTGAAGATCCTATTTAAATTGTATGCTGTTGCATTTTAAATGCAATTGAGATTACTTCTTATTCTTCAGGTGCAATATCCATTCTGAATATTGGCTATCATAATGGTAATAGTCTTCCTGTTCTTAACTCCTTGGTATGGCATGTCCTCTTCGGAGGACATGCCATACCAGTCTCTCAGGTTCTTCAGCCATGAAGTCCATCTATGTCCAGGGCCTCTCTTTCCCAGGGATCTTTCCTTGCAGAGCAAGTTGGAGTATTCTCTTTTCAGATGCTTTAGTCAATGTCCAAGCTTCAACTCCATAGAGGAGCTTTTTTTAAAGCATTATTTCATGTACAGTAAAACCTCAAGATACAAAATTAATCCATTCCATGAGTTTATCTGTATCTCAAAAAATTCATATCTGGAAGTGCGGTTTCCCATAGGAATGCTTTGAAAACCAAATAATTGGTTCCGAAGGTTTGAAAATGTAAAAAAAGCCTTTTTTCCCTGTTCAAAAGTCTCCATAAAGTGCACTTTAAAGGCATAGATACTGTACCATGCAGTGTCTATGCCTTTAAAGTGCATTTTATAAAGACTTTTTTAAAAAGGTCTTTTTTTTTTACTTTTCCTGGTTTTCAATGCATATTTGGCACATTTCCAACATCTCCCTCTAGTGGCCAACTGTGATAATTGCAGGAATAGTCTCCAACGATCAGCTGATCAGCTGTTGAGGGGATACTTCCTGGTTGCAGAGAGAGCTTCTGGTGGTGCCAAAAATCGACAAACAATTTGCAAAAACAGAGCAGACATACTCCAAACACCCTCCTATCTCCATGGGAAGCATTGGAAGACCCAAAAATTTTTTCGTATCTCAAAAAATAAAACATTAAAAATTTGTATCGCAAACCTGATTTTTCCGAGATTTCCATTTGTATCATGGGTTTTTCATAAGTAGAACTGTTTGTATGTTGAGGTTCCACTGTACTTTGGTATTGCCTTTTTGTATTCTTATTTTTATTCTTCTGTATGCAATTTTCATATTTTTAAGTACATATCTGCATTTTACCATAAATGTGTGTTACTGTGGAAATTTTTGAACTCATTTGTCTGTCATATGTTTGCAAAAATTTTGAAATACGTTGAGGAATTTTATATTTGGAAGCAATTTCAAGTGCAAGAAGTGTTTTATCTCTATGTTACTTTTGCAGGACATACTTGGAGGAGGAATTGACAAAAGCACGAGAAAAACCAAAGCTGCGTAAAGACATGTATAAGAAGATGATTGATGTGGACCCTCTGGCACCAACTGCTGAAGAGAACACACAGCATGCAGTGACCAAACCCCGGTACATGCAATGGAGGGAGACCATCAGCTCCAGCGCTAATTTAGGTTTCCGGATCGAAGGGATTAAGGTCTAGTATTTTCCAATCCTAGTTTAGTTTTTCATAGATGCAGCTTCTCAGCATTGTTTCCATTGTACAACAAAAGTACCTGATAGCATCAAAGTTCAGACACACATGATCTGTGGGCATAGTAGGAACAACAGGAAGAATTGGGGGAGGGGGAAAGAAGTGAAGCAAAAATGCTAGATTGGCTAGTTAATTTTCCAGGCTATGAGAGCTGGTCTGCACTGAAAGACAGAATTCAGGGCATTCTGATTTAATAATAGTGCATTCTTTATAGGCTCTCCATGGTGCTTCAGCATAACACTAGGCAAGAACAGTATGAATGAGAGTCCACAAATGTTTTAACTCTGATTTAGCAAAATTATCCTCCAAATTGGAGACAGTCCAATCTGTTTTACTAGAGGTTTTTCTTCATACTAAGAAAAAAATAGTTTCTCAACGCTGAAGTCCACCCACTTATTTGTTCTTTCTATAACCTATCAAATCATTGTTTGTACAGCTAATGTTTGATGGCTATTTTGAGGCTTCTTAGATATCAGAAATAATGAAGGACTTTATTACTGTACCTTCAAATCCATAACATATGCTTTGCTGTTTCTTTACTAGATTTGTTTCAATTTTTGGCTTCCTGCCCAAGAGATGTTTGATGTTTAATTGGTAGCTAGGCATTGAAACTGAATAGAAGCTGAATGCAATGTATTTCTATCTGCCCAGGTGTCAAAATCACCTAGAGCACATAAGACCAATTATCTTTTGTCCCATTTCACTCATACAGGCAGTTTCATTATAATGGATTCTAGCACTTGAAACTCCTGTATGAAGCTCTTCTTTTATATTTTAGGTGTTTCTAGTGTACAATTATAAGTACAGTGGAACCTCATACAACAATCGCCCCATATAGCAATGAAATCGCATAACAATTAGGTTTTGGGCATCCCACATAACAATTTTTCCTATGAAAAAAATTGTACAACAATTTTTCAAGGGGAAAAACCACTTAGCAAAAAAAATTGTTGTACGATGCATCCCTTAGGGAAAATCGCTATAGGAAGCATGCATCGTATAGCAATTGTTTTGTACAACAACGAGTCCTGTGGAACGGATTAAAATCGTTGTACGTGGTACCACTGTATCTTCATCTGTTTTATTTTGTGTGTGTGTGTGTGTGTGTGTGTGTGTGTGTGTAACACACACATACATCAGTGACATCCTCCCATTTTAGCAATTTTGTGATTAGATGGCTTATTTATCCTCTAATGCAGTGGTTCCAAACATGAGGCCCATGTCCCACAGGGGGACTACAATTCCCAGAAGCCTAAGCCAGTACATTAGCTGATCAGTGCTTCGGGGAATTGACTTAGGCTTCTGGGTAATTGAATTCCAAAAAACCAAAGGTTGGGAACACTGCTCTAATGTTATTTGTTGTTTTGAAGAACAAGCTCCAGATTTTCCATTGTTGCTATAAGAAATAGCTGCCCCCTGTCCCAGAGGTTATGTTCCAAGATCTTCTGCTTATACCCCTAACCATGGAAAACAGTGAATTTTTTATTAATACAAATAAATCTGAGTCATACAAGTGAAGAGTGCTACAAACTCTTCCGACAGTTTTTCACATACAGTAATACCTCATACAAAGTCCACTTTGTACAACATCAAAATCATACAACATCGCCTAATTCCTTGAAAAAAGTTGCCTCATACAAAGTCGCTGTGACTTTGTATGAGGCATTGGGGTTTTCCCCAGGTTGCATTGTGGCTGGGCAGTATAAAAGGCAGGATGCATGCATGCATTGCTCGTGTGGGTTTTGCATGAGGCGAAGTGTTTAGGAGTGGTTTTGAGTGCAATTTTAATTGTTTGGTGTTTGCTGCTGTTTGGATGATTAACACTGTGCTGCATGATGGGACATGTTGGCATCCATTTTGTCCTTGCTTCCATCCAGTAATTGTTTACAGTAGCTTGTACAAAATGGAAGATCAGCCACCTGGCTGCAGATTAATACTGTGCTGCATGATGGGACATGTTAACCTTTAAACTTGCACTTCATAAAGTTTTCAAAAGTTAAAAACTTGTTGTATGATTTGTCCCCTAAAATCAGTGTTGTTTGACATGTTTTTGTGATGTATTTAGCCTTTAGACAATGATTTCTTAAAGTTCTGTCAGTTTCCTGTCTGTTTCCTTGACTTTGCCCTGAAGTCTGTGCTGTTACAGTATAATGTATCTCTATGGAAACGACATTGTACGAGGCATCGCAGCAAGGATTTGGATGTTGTATGAGGCATTGCGGCTAGGATTTTGCATGCCTCATACAAAGTGGAACCAAGTTTGGACGTTGTATGAGGTATCACTGTACACTCATGAAATCACTGTGCTGGAAATAATCTGTTCCTTTTCAACACTACATTGTAGATAGTGGACAGCTCTGGTAATGTGCCTTGAAAATCTTAACCTATAAAATCAAGCGTTAACCGTTGGAACTTCAGATACAATCCTAAGCCAGGCCCTACTAGCCTGCAATGACCATTCGTGCACACTCCCGAAATGGGTCCGCAGGTCAACAAAGGATTGAGAAATGCGCCAGTGGGGCAAGAGCCCCACAAATGTGAAAAAGAGAAACAACTTCATTTCCCAATGTTTCTTGCGCCGCGCCACGCCACAGCCAATCAGGCTGAGAGGCGTGAGCAAAAGGAACGTTCGTAAACGCGCCACGGCCAATCAAAAGAAAACCACAGAAAAAAAGATGCACAAGCCGCAAACGCCAAACTACAAGCCCCAGTGTCATGCGCGCCATGAGCACGCAGAACACTGAGGAAGCTGGCGAGTGAAAAAAACAACACACCGGGAGCGCAAGTCCACTGCAGCCAGACACAGCGCCTCACAGAAAACAAAAACAGGGGGTCAAGGGGGGGAAAGGCACTGCCCCCCTTGAAAGTGAACCCATTTCCAGGTAAGCAAAGCCATCGAACGGCGCTCGGTCTGCTGACTTTACTTATTGCAAAAGGGTTTCGCTTTCAGCGAGGCCAAGCTGCGGGAACCAAAGCCCCCCTCCCCAACAGCACCTGAAACTCCCAATCGGAGTTTCCTCTTTAATATTACTGGGTGGTGGGGTTGCGCTCCCCCTCTCTACTGGCTCTCCTGGGGTTGTGAGGGTTGGGGGGACAAAAGGGGTCTGTCTCCCCAACCCTCCTGACCCCAGGGGACCCGGCAGAGAGGGGATTCCCCTCCATACACACACACACACACACACACACACACACCATATTAAAGAGAAGAAACCAAGCGGTTACTTCTCTTTAAAAATGGAGTTTTTTGGGGGGGAATCCCCCTCTCCGATGGCTCTCCTGGGTCCGGAAGCATTGGGGAGGCAGACCCCTTTTGTCCCCCCAACTCTCCCAAACCCAAGGAAGCCAGCGGAGAGGGGGATCACAACCTCCCCCCACTGATATTAAAGGGGAAACCACAATTGAGATTTCCCTTTTAATATCAGAGGGTGGGCTGGATTCGATCCCCTCTCCTAGGTCCCATGAGTCTGGAAGGTTTGGGGGGACAAAAGGGATCTGTCCCCCCAACCCTTCCAGAGCCAGGGGACACGGCAGAGAGGGGATCCCCCCTGTAGGACACCAAAAAACACCAAAAAATCAAAATCATCCAAAAATAACACCAAAAAACAATACAAAGTAAACAAAAACAAAAATTTCCAAACACACACAGCACACAGCCAAACACCACAAAATCCAACCACCCCCCTCCAAAAATAAAGAAAAACACCCAACTCACCATCACACAACCTCAATCCACGACCACCAGAAAAGAAATGAATAAAGAAAGAGACTACTTACTGGAAGAAGCTCCACCCAGAGGCCATGAGAGAAAAAACAATGAAAATACAAGATAACCCCTACCAGCCCCACCTGCTGGCCACAATAGTAAAAACAATTCAAAAAGACACAACAGCCCCACACAAAAGGCCCCAAGAGTAAAAACAAGTCAAAAACATAACACAAAATCACAATTTTACACAACTCACAAACATATGTCAATAAAATAAAATAAAAACTATTCAAAAATCCTGTGCTGAATTTTAACTCAAATAAAAACCAAAAGCATCTAAACACAGTTCAAAAACATTTATTGTAAAAAAACATGTACTTTCACATTTTTAAAATTATTACCTACGGTACAACTATTAAAAGAAATACATACTAAAACATTATTTGGTTAAATAAATTATTTTTAAAAAGTATATCATCCTTTGTTCTTTTTTAAATCCACAAAACCAAAACACCAAACAAAACTGATCACAGTTTATAATAGCCCACCCCAAAAAATGTGTATAGATAAAAATAAAAAAAATCAATTATAGACTAACCTCTTCTTTACAAACATTAACAACAACAACAACAGCAACAACAGCAACAACATAGCTGTCTTTTTTTTTTACATGTGCATGTACGTGTGTGTGTGTGTGTGTGTGTGTGTGTGTGTGTGTGTGTGTGTGTGTACATACATAAAACAACTTTTTGTATGGAACCCATTTTTCTGTCCTACCAACAATAGGTTGAGCAGAGTTCTTAGGCAGAAAATGTGGAGGATGATGCTGTCAGATTTTCTCATTTTAGGAATCTCATATTGGTGTTGCAGAATACACAGCGAGTATGCCATATGGCAGAAGACTTAACCATGCAGGAGTGTATATCACTTCACAGTTCTCTGAGAAATCTCTGCCCACGGTGTATGGCTGTTACATAACTTTCTCTTTTCTTGTCAGTTGAATAGGCTTGTGTCTGAGCCCTGCCCACTCTTCTGGAGCAAAAAATACTGGAGGAGTGGCAGAAAAACAGGAGGACATTTGGCAATTGCAGTATTTGGTTCTGCTATAAGATCATTCTGTAATTTTAGATACTTGCACAAAGCCATATTTGACTTGGTATTCTAGTAAACATCAGGTCTTAATTCCATCCAGTTTTAGGTCTTTTACTTTACATCTTTTAATTGACAGAAGTGTGATTTCATAACATAGTACATGTTTCACTAATGCTGTTAGCCATTCATTATATTCCCACTCACTTTGCCCTATTTATAATGAAGTGGATATAGACTTAGACATAAGAGTAGGTCAATTAAAATCAATGGCACCTAATTTAATCATATCATGTTTAAACTGTATTGGCTTCAATGGTTTAACTTACAATGTACAATGCCTGGATCTAGCTGTGTGCAAGCTGAGTTCTGAAGTGCATGAATATATCACAGAGTGAGACAGACAGGATATAAATATAGCATCTGTCTTCTTATCTACCCACCAATTCATCCTCCCTTTCTTCAAGGAACTAATGGTTCCCATTTCCATAATGAACCCTAATTGCCCAGTTTGTCTTCTTTTGTGTCCAGATCAAATTTTGGAATGCTGAAATGAAGCCACTTTCTTGGCTTTGTCGTTGGCCAAATGTACATGTTTCTGGCAGTAATTGGTAGACAAGTAAATGAGTTGGGTTCTGTATCTCTCCACATTCACAAAGTGTATTAATCACCCAGTCTCAATCCACTGAACCCCAGTCATCCTTACTCAGACTTCTCCACTAACTTCCTCATATTGGCTGTAGAGGATGGCATTTTTAGTTCAAAACATGGATGACATCAGATTGAAGAGGACTGTTTTAAACGCTATAGCCGTGATGGCGAACCTTAGCACTCCAGAATTTCTTGGACTTTAATTCCCAGAAGCCCAAGCCCCCTGTGAATCCACACGAAGGGGTTTACTGTGATTCATCCGGCCTGCGCTGCCCTCGTCGCTCCCGGAAGTGATGAGGCGCGTTTTACTTCCGCTTCTGGGAGCGGCGAGAGCAGCGCGGGCCAGATGAATCACAGTAAACCCCTTCATATGGATTCACAGGGGGCATGGGCTTCTGGGAATTGAAGTCTTAAAAAATTCTGGAGTGCCAAGGTTTGTCATCACGGCACTATAGCATACCAGTGTCATTTTCAGCAATTGGTATGGAAAAATTGGTTTAGCTGAAATCATCCAGCTCAAAATTTGTGAGGCTTTCAAGTGTATCTTTTGAAGGGCTCTATTTATCATTGTCTTTGAGCTTCCACCTTTTCCCCTGTACCTGCCAAATTGCTTCTTTCCTTTTCTTCTTCTTGCAGAAGGCTGATGGTACATGTAACACTAACTTCAAGACAACCAAGACGCGGGAACAAGTCCTCCAGGTTTTTTTAGAATTCATCAAGGAAGATACAGTTATATTGGTAAGCAAAATCTGAACATTTAAATCTGATCATTTTGCATTCATGCATGGGCCAGCTATTTAAAAGTACGACTGGGGATATATGCATGGAGGAAACAATAGATGCTTTTCCCACAGGAAGCTACAGTGCCCCTGCTTCTTTCAAAACAGCTACCTTCAAAGCATATTTAAAGCAAACAATCAACTTCCTGAAAAATTATTAGTCTAATATTCTCCATCTGTCTCCTGGGCAAAGTACTAGTGTTCATAGTTGGCTTTTGGGAATGATACAGTTGCTCTTCAACCCATTTCATTGTGGCATTTGGCTTCGTTTTCAGGGATACTCTATGCATCTCCCTATGGAATTAGATAGAGTTGCATCTCATTCTCCAAGTGTTTTATATCACCTTCATACAGGCACTGGGAGAAAATGACCAGAGATTTGGAGTTCAGTGTAACTAAAGTGCTCTATGAATCTCCCAGCATTTTCTGTAATTCCTATCTAATTCCAGGAAGGCAGTGGAAGTCTTGAACCTGCATCTGAGGTCTGTGTTGGCTGAATTGAGCTAGGAGGCTGAGGCTCAATCCAAACTGCTGCTGCTGCTGCTGCTGCTGCTGCTGCTACTGCTGCTACTGCTGCTGCTGCTGTCAATTTGGGCTTGTATGCCCAAGATGCCTGTGGTCACTGTAGGAAAGCCAGTCTTGGATATTCAGCCTGTTAAAGTGGAGGTAGCCTCTGAACTGATCACCTGAACATTTTCAAAGTGAAAATAAACAGGCATTTATAATTTTTGTTAATGATTGGTTCGGGTTTACTGTCAAGTTATTTAAAAAAATTGCCAGATATGAAATGAAATTTAAGTTTTAAGAGGGTGAGATGTGCCAGTACGTGAGAGCCTTGTCAGGGTTCATGGGCTTGAGTTGTCTAACTAGGCAGTATTGCCCATCTCTTGTCAATGATGTTAGTTTGGGACTAAAACTCAGCAAAGCATCCTCCACCAGATTCCTTGGACAAGGTGAAAGTGGAGGACACACATCATGGTCCGTCTAGCCAGCAAACGATGTGATATTCAAATAGCTAAAAAACCACATGCAAAATCGACTTGATTTCTCAGGTCCATTTGCATGTGTGGAATGTCATCACAGAGACATCTATCAATGAGTGGACTCCTCGCTGAAATAATGACTCCAAGGAATCCAAGGACATCTGCCAGTGTTTTGTGCAATGGAATGCTCATTCTTAGAGGAATTGGGGCTTGTACTGATATTCTTACCAGAGATTTTCTCGCTCAGTGGCAAGCCAGATGCTGCTGTATCAGTGTTAAGCTGCCATTTATTTCTTTAATTGTTTTCCCTTTCAGATATATATCACAGTAAAAATGTAACTGATTCACTCCTCCCTTTTTAACAGAAAAAATACTTGTGCCGTCTATACGAAATTCGTGGTATCCTTGAATCTTCTGACTTCTTTAAGCGACACGAGGTGAGTTGTGGTGATATCTTTGGAGCATAGCGCATAATTCAGCAGTCTTGTAAATTTATTATCATTCTCTCTCAAAACAAGCATGTACAGTAGAACCCCGCATAAAGAAAAAGCTCTGTTCCACGGAGCTCTTCACTATGTGGTTTTTTTCGTTATGCGAAGCAAATTGGTGATCCCCCAATATGGGGTTTCGTTAAGAGAAGGTATCGCAAATAGCGCACAAATGCTTTGTTGTACGAATTTTTCGTTATACGAAACGTTCGTTATGCGGGGTTCCACTGTATTGTAGTAGCTGTGGAAAATGACTGATGTATATCACGTTGCCAGGAGAGATCTGAAATTCACTTCATTCCAAACCCATTTTTGGAGGGATGTTCCTTCTTATCCAAACACATCAAGAAGAAAACCATCCTTGGTTATCCTTGGTACTCATTTACATGTGCCATTCTTTTCCTGTCTCTCCTCCTCTTCAGGTTCCAAAGCTCTCTAGGGCAGAGGTTGACAACCTATAATCCAGTCCCTGACCTCGCTCCAGCTGCCGCCACCACTGGAATCAGTTGTGGACTCATTTACGCCTGTCACAAATGCGTTTACTACAGCCAGAAATGGGTCTGTGGCTGTTGTAAACGCGTTTACTACAGCTGGAAATTAGTCTGCGGCCATCACAAACGCATTTCCGATAGCCACGGATGTGTTTTATGGCAGCATTTACAGCAGAGGGAACCACCAGTCCAGCCCACTCAGCTGTCTGAGGGTGTGTGGTCTGGCCCACGGCTGAAAAACATTGAGAACCCCAGCTCTAGGGCTTCCTTTCAGCTTGGGGAAACTTTTGAAAGCCTTGGGACAGTGCAGTTGGGGAACCTTTCACAGCCAAATATTCTGCCAGATAGCTGGTGGCAGCCTTCTATCAACAATTTTTTGGATACTAAAAGCCTACCATCCCAGCCCCCATAATCTTTCAGGCAGTGTAATATATGAATTTAATTTACATTCAGTTGAACTGTAGAAATAACTTTCTAGCCATCTCCTGAATTCTAGAGACCTGGTGATCAATGCTACTTTGGACAGGAATTTAATCACAGAGCAGGGTTTCTCAACCTTGGGCCCCCAGATGTTCTTGGACTACAATTCTCAGAAGCCCTGATCAGCAGGTGTGCTGACTTGGGCTTCTGTGAACTAAAGTCCAAGAACACCCGGAGACCAAATGTTGAGAAACCCTGACCTAGGGGCTTTGTAATATAAATATATTTATAAGGACTAAGGCAGAGGTTCCCAACCTTTTCCTGCCAGGGGCCTGACCATGCCCCCTCAGTCAGCTGAGGGGCCAGTCACATGGTTCTTACCAGCACCAGTACTGGCAGTGGTGCAATGCATTTGCACCACATTTCCGGGTGTTTTCTCCACCTCTGCCATTTCCCTTTGAGGAGGGATCAAGGGAGGAACATTTTTGAATTTTTTGCCACTTTTTGCAGTGTTTTGGTGTGAAAACATTTATTTTATTTTATTTTATTTATTTATTTATTTATTTTTCACGCTTATATATGGCCCACTCAGGTACAACCCAACTCAGGGCGGTTTACATAGCAGACAGTAAATACATAAAAGACACATGATAAAACAGAGTTAAAAGTTAAAAAACCCACCCCAAAAGGTGCGCACGAACCGAAGGGACCTTGGGGGAAGGCACACTTCTCTATACCTACCACCCAACGGTACCTCCATCCCCACCCGCACCCCAAACTTGGCCCGCCAGCCAGGTCTTTAGTTCCTTTCTAAAGGGCAACAACTCCGTCTGGAGACGCAGTTCCACAGGCAGGAGGTTCCAAAGGGCCGGTGCGGACACGGAGAAGGCCCTCCTCCTTGTGCCAGAGAGGCGATCCCCCCTGGCTGATGGCACAATTAGAGAGCCCCTCCGGTCCGCTCTGGTTGGACGGACAGACGTCCTTAGGGCGATGCGGTCTCTAAGATACCCTGGCCCACTACCATGTAGGGCTTTAAAGGTCAAAACCAGCACCTTGAATTGCACCCAGAGACAAACTGGTAATCAGTGCAGCCCCCGAAGCAGTGGTGACGCATGGGCATAACGTCCACACCCCATCACCACCTGGGCCACAGCATTCTGGACCAGCTGCAGCCTCCGAATGGTCATCAAGGGCAGCCCCATGTAGAGCACATTACAGTAGTTTAGTCTGTAGGTCACCAGAGCGTGAGTGACCATGAGCAAAGAGTCCCGGTCCAGGAGCGTGCGCAACTGGCAAATCACCCGAAGTTGGGCGAAGGCCCTCCTGGCCACAGCCGCCACCTGTTCTTCTAGCAGCAGCCGCGAATCCAGGAGGACCCCCAAGTTGCGCACCGGGTTGGTCTGGGGCAAAACTGCCCCATCCAAAACCAAAGATGGTAGCTCCCGGGATAACACAGGACCCCCTATCCATAGCCACTCAGTCTTGCTAGGATTCAGCTGTAGCCCATTTGCCCCCATCCAGACCCCAACAGCCTCCAGACAGCTGGAAAGGACTTTGACTGCATCACTGGGGTCCCCACGGGCCGAGATGTAGAACTGTGTGTCATCCGCGTACTGGTGGTACCGCACCCCGTGGGAGTGGATGATCTCACCCAGCGGCTTCATGTAGATGTTAAATAGGAGAGGAGAGAGTACCGAGCCCTGAGGCACCCCATATTTTAGGGGCCTAGGACTCGACCTCTCACTCTCCAACCACACCGACTGGGTCCGGCCCCTCAGAAATGAGGAAAACCAGGACCACACCATGCCCTGGATCCCCAATCCTCGGAGCCGTTCCAGAAGGATGCCGTGGTCAACGGTATCGAAGGCCGCTGAGAGGTCAAGAAGAGCAAGGACGGACGGATGACCGCCATCCCGCTCTCGCCAGAGATCATCCATCAGCGCGACCAATGCAGTCTCAGTACCATATCCAGGTCTGAATCCTGACTGGAATGGGTCCAGATATTCCGCTTCATCCAGTATCCCCTGCAGCTGATGTGCCACTGCCTTCTCCAGAACCTTCCCCAAAAAAGGAAGGTTGGAGACAGGTCTGTAGTTGGTTAGGACTGGTGGATCGAGGGATGGCTTCTTCAGGAGGGGGCGTACAAGAGCATGTTTCAGCAGTGCAGGAAACATCCCCTCTCGAAAAGACGCGTTAATTATAGCCCCGACCCAGCCACCTGTCACCGTCTTAGAGGCTTTTACCAGCCAGGCGGGACAGGGATCCAATGGACAATAGTGGCACGGACTGCCGCAAGCAGCCTGTCCACTTCATCCGGGGCAACTGGATCAAACCGATCCCAGGTAACACCGCAAGACTGGGCACTGGCTCCCCCCGGACCCTCCCCGCCCACGACAAGTTTGAACCACGAGCGAATCCGATCGATTTTCTCCACCAGATGGTCAGCAAAGTCCTCAGCCGATCCCTGCCAACCAGGCACAGGCCCCGCCCTACCCAGGAGGGACCTGGTCACCCGAAACAGGGTGGCTGGGTGATTATCAGCGGAGGCAATAAGGGAGGTGAAGTACTGCCTCCTCACCACCCCCATTGCCACTAGGTAGACCCTAATAGCAGCTCTAGCTAGTGTCCAATCGGAGACGCTCAGGGCGTCTCTTTGCCCGTTTGAGCTCCCGTAGTTCTTCAGTGAACCACGGGGATGACCTAGCTCCACGGGCTCTGAGAGGCCGTAGTGGAGCGATTACATACAAGGCAGATGTCATCGACCCGTACCACAGGTCAACAAGTGCCTCAGGTGAATCGTGTCACTGATCCAGAGGAAATTCCCCCAGTTCCCTCTGGAATCCATCCGGATCCATCAGTTGCCGGGGGCGGGCCACTTTAATCGACCCTGCCTGCTTACGATGAAGTGTCGCCCCCAGAAAGTCTAGAGCCACCAGATAGTGATCTGACCATGGCACAGGTGTTATGTCTAGCTTCTGTAAACTCTGATCACTCTGCCACTGCCCCGACAAAAAGACTAAATCTGGTGTGTGGCCACTGCCCCTGATCGGGCCCTGAATTACCTGAGCCAGGTCCATAGCTGCCATGGAAGCCATGAACTCCTGTGCCACCTCGGAACCAGACCCGAGCGAAGGCAAATTGAAGTCCCCCAAAACCATCAGTTTAGGGAACTCCAAAGCCAACGCTAAGATGGCTTCAAGGAGCCCAGGCAGGGAGTCCCTTACCCTGCAAGGAGGCAGGTACAGGAGTAGGACCCCCAACTGACCGTTAGGGCCCAACCGCAGGAGCAGGGCCTCACAACCCGAAATTTGTGGAGCAGTGGCCCTGGCAACTCCCAATGACTCCCTGGCTATAATGGCAACACCACCGCCCTTACCCACATCCCTAGGCTGGTGCCAAACACCGAACCCGGCTGGACACATCTCTGATAGAGGCACCCCATCCTCAGGTCTCAACCAGGTCTCAGTGATGCATGCCAGGTCGGCCCGCTCCCCCAAAATAGAGTCTTGTATTAGGGGAGCCTTATTACAGACCGACCTGGCATTCATCGGCAGCAGCCTAAGGGCGGGGTCACCCTGGATCAGCTGTTCAGGATCTAGAGGTGAAACCAGGGGGGCAGAACGTGGGACCGATACTAAGCATCGGTCCCGTGTTCCCCGAGTGCGGCCCGCCCCATGGTTCCCGCTATAACACCCCATGCCCGTCACAACCTCTAAATGAGGTTAATGGTGGAACCTCCACCATTAACCCAGACAGAGTGTCGCCCTCTCTTCCCGGCAGGCAAGGCCATCTCCCCCTCCCTCCCTCCCTAACCCACTTAAAACATACCCTCTCACTCCCTCCACCCCCCTTAACAGAACTCCAATGATGGGAGTCTCCTCCTCCCGGCCCTGGTCCAAGCGCTGTAAGGCTGCGGGGGTGACGGGGAGGGGGGGCGCCGCCCCTAAGGCCGCCAAGCAACCCCAGGTGTGGCCATAGTTCTCCCCACCCCGGTCCACGCGGCACAAGGCGCAATGCTGCAGGGATGGCGAGGGGTGCCACTTTTGAGGCCGCAAGCAACCCCAGGTATGGCCAATGTTCTCCTCCCCGCCCCAGTTCTGGCAGCGCAAGGCTCGTGGCTGCCGGGATGGCAGAGGGCGCCGCTTTTGTGGCCACAAGCGACCCCAGGTACAATCAACACTCTCCTCCCCACCCCAGTCCTGGCAGCGCAAGGCTCGTGGCTGCATAGATGGCGGGGCGTGCCATCTTTGGGGCCACAAGCGACCCCAGATGCAGCCGATGTTCTCCTCCACGCCCCCGGTCCTGGCGGCACAAGGTCCTCCTTGTAGCTGCTGCGCCGGACCCGCACAGCCGGGAAAAATATCCCCTCTCTGAAACCAGCCATGGGATGGAAGACAAATGTCCAATGTTCTCAACAGCCTCCACTCCCGAAGATGAAACCGGCTAAGCGGCGGTGGAGGTGGTGGAGGTGGCCTTGGAGCCCAACCAGGAGTCCAGAAGCCGCCCTGCCTCAGGTGTGCTCGCCAGTCTCCCTCCCGAAGGCGGTGTTCTTGGCAGGCCAGGGGCTGGTGGCTTTTACCTTCCGTCAGTCTGGGAGAAGCAGCCCAGGATCAGCGGTGGCCTTGGTGTTCTCGGCAGGCCAGGGGCTGGTGGCTTTTACCTTCCCTCAGGCTGGGAGAAGCAGCCCAGGATCAGCTATGGCCTTGGTGTTCTCGGCAGGCCAGGGGCTGGTGGCTTTTACCTTCCCTCAGGCTGGGAGAAGCAGCCCAGGATCAGCTGTGGCCTTGGTGTTCTCTGCAGGCCAGGGGCTGGTGGCTTTTACCTTCCCTCAGGCTGGGAGAAGAGGCCCAGGATCAGCTGTGGCCTTGGTGTTCTCGACAGGCCAGGGGCTGGTGGCTTTTACCTTCCCTCAGGCTGGGAGAAGCAGCCCAGGATCAGCTGTGGCCTTGGTGTTCTCCAACAATTGCCAAAACATGGCAATTTTTGCACTTCCAGTGATGTCGGGGCACTTCCGGTGTCGGTGGCAATTTGGCCCAATGTCCAGATCTGGCCCATGGGCTGGAGGTTGGGAACCCCTGGACTAAGGGCTTTTCAAGCTGGAGCTTTTGTCCTGTCTAGTGGATTGGGTTCCACATTGATGTTGTATGTACAGTAAAACCCTGACTTACATATGCCTCGAGTTACGTAAAATTCGACTTGCATAATGATTTTGCACTAAAACCATGTCCTGATTTACATAAATATCCCGACTTAGTTAACACAATTTCCTATGGGTTTGTTTCGAGTTATGTAAAAAAATTCATTTTTCCTATGGGGTTGCTTCGATTTACATAAATATCATTTTCCTATGTTTTTGCTTCAAGTTCAGTAAAAAATTCATTTTTCCTAAGGGTTTGCTTTGTGTTAAATAAAAATTCATTTTCCTATGGGTTTGCTTCGAGTTAAGTAAAAAACCGATTTACATAAAGGCCTATGAGACAGACTTTTTACATAAATAGGGATTTTACTATATTTGTCTCCTGTGTTTGCTTAGTTCAGTGACTTTTTTCTGTTTCCCCCTGCTTTTTTGTCCCTGTATTTTGCAACTGTTTTTAGTCTTGCTTTCTTCTGGAATGGGCAGAGTTTTAACACTGTGGCCCTTTCTATTGACATTCATTTTTCCCAACTGGAAACTTCCAGTTAGTATTCAAAAACACTTTTTTTTAGGAAAAAAATGTTTTTAAAAGTTCCATAAGAAAAGTCCCAGCACGAAATTGATTTTTATTTTCTTAAATATCTTATTAAACTGAAGTGTTTTCCTTTCATCTTCCTTAAACAGAAGAGAATTGCCTTTTGTTTGGATATAAATTCTAGAAAACTCATTGGGCAGCGCAGCAAAAAGTGGTGCTAGGGGTAGGGGACAAATGCAGCCTATGAAAGAACTGTAACATACATTTTTGTGACTAAAAATTGCTGTCATATTAGTTCTTAAACTATGGAGGATGATCTGAACAATGGCGGCAGCTGCTCTTTGTATACTGAATAGAATATTAGGTCCTCTCTCTCTTTTTTGTAGGTGATTGGAAGTTCTCTGCTGTTTGTTCATGATGATAGTGGGCGTGCCAATGTATGGCTCATTGATTTTGGAAAGACTACTCTCCTGACAGATGGGCTGACCTTGGATCATCGGATCGCATGGGAGGAAGGAAACCGAGAAGATGGCTACTTATTCGGACTGGACAATTTGATTCATATCTTAGAAAGTATCTTGGAAAGATGAGAGAGACTGATTCTAAGTCAGTAAAGTTCAATAAGTTTTAATTTTTCTAGAATCAATTCCTCAGTCAGAGATGAATGAGCCTTTTAAAAAAAATCATGAGAATGTAAGGAAGGAGGAAGCTGCAAAAATAAGAGAGGAATAGAGAGCCAGCCCCTGGTGGTGACTTGTTTTACAGCCTCAGGAAATCAAAACTAACCATGAATGTCCTCAGCTGGCTTAAGATATGCGGGACAGCAGAACGGATCCTGAGCATTTGGACTTTGGATCAGAACAAGTGCTTCCTTGTGAGCCAAGCCACTCTCTATTGCCTTTAATGAGTTGGAGTGAAACTTCCCGGAGACACGTGGGAATGAAAAGATCAGAAATCTCCTTTTAAAGAAGCTGTCTTCAAAATTGTCAAGTTTTGTTCCTAAACCTACAGATAGGAAAGTTCACATTCCTTGCATTTATTTGGTGTGTCCATGTGGCACAGAAATTTATACTTTCAGTTTTCTTTTCTTCTTTTAATTCTAGTTTCCATGATGGTGTAGAAAAGATTTTAAAAATGTGCATAATGTGAAGTTTCAGAAGCCAACGAGCACCTTGGGTTTCTGACTGTGGATCCTTAGGCCATGTGTCAAATTGACTGTATCTTGGTGACATTGGCAATCACATCTTTCAACTCTACAGGTATTAAACAGATGAAAGTTAGGATAGATTCACTTTTTTTTGGCCAATGCCAATGATCCCAGAAGAACCTAGGAATTTTAGTTCTAAAATGACACCCCCCCCCCCGACTGTATTAGGATTCCCTAATTATGATAGTGCTGTCGTTACTTAGGAGCCACACACATGAAACTCTAGTGCAGGGATGCCCAAATTATGGCCCGCTGTGCCAATTCATCAGGCCCGTGGCACCCTCGTCGCTTCTGGAAGTGGATGGGGACACGCCCACCAATTCACATGCGTGCCCACACCCAGAAGTGGTTGTGGATGCACCTGTGCATGTGCAAATGCACCCATGCCACTCCAGGAAGTGGTTGCAGACGTGCCCGCGCGTATGCAGACATGCCCATGCCACTCCCAGAAGTGGATGGGGACATGCACAAGCATGCATAAATGTGCCCACCTCCGGAGGCCTGGTGAGGCCTGGTCAGCTGTCCCAGGGGCATGGTCATGGTCAGGCCCATGGCACAAAAAGTTTGGGCACTCCTGCTCTTGTGTCTAAAGATATTTATATTTATCTTTTAAATCTCCCCATCCTCCTGTGTGCTTGCTTTGAGAAGATTGAACACTACATACATTCATAAAAATTCATTAAAACACGCAATGCTCAAAATTTTCAGATTTTTACAACAACCCTTGGGCATTTTATTCTACATTAGCAATTCATTTTTCTTGGGTTAAGTTTAAGAATTTTAAAGTAAGGTTTAAAGAATCTAGCAGGAATATATAGTAGTTGGGTGTACAGTTTTGATTGATGATTAACAGCAAGGTTGGAAATAGCAATATGCAAACATCAGTTCTGTTATTTGAAACTGTATTTTATCTTAACATTTTTAACATTTTAAATTGATTTTTAAAAAATATTATACGTTGCTGCTATTTCTGTGTATTGGGAACAAAGTTGTGCATCTAGTCAACTTTACACTGGCATAGGTAAAAAAAAGCATTTCTTAAATAGTTTTATTTTTCTGATGTGGGGTGGTGGGATTCCTGGTGATTTCCACATGGGTGGTTGCAAGGGGTATCTCTGCAGCTCTTGGTTTGAAGTAATTTGTTCGCAATATGTGTGTATTTGCATGTTTAGATCTTGTTAACCTCCCAATTTTTCTGTAGATCCATCTCAAAAACTCAAGGCAAGTTCCATTGTAAAAGAGAAAAAATTTAAAACAGTACTACAATAATACTATACTGTAACTAAAGTTTAAAATAGTGAAACTACCGGAGAACAAGATAAAGTCCAAACAGATCTCTCTCTTCTCCCCACCACCTTCAGCAAACATTTAGCTGGACTCTTTTGTTGCTTTTTGAGAAGGTATGACTTCTCAGTTAAGAAGTTGCATGTGAGCAGGTTCTTCTTTCTCCAGCATACTAAACATATTGTTTTTGGTCTTTGTCCTTCCCAATTCTGTGGTTTATTGAACTTTCCATTTTGCCTCTCACTAGCCATATACAAGCATCATGCTAGCTACTGTGGAGTTCAGAGCTTGTCTGGAGTCTCTTTTGCTGCCCAGGCTCACAAATACAGTCAGACATGTACACCGCCATAAAAGCACATTGGTTGTGTTGACAGTCGTCTCCGTTTCCTGACCCACTTGTCTCTTCTCCCTATTATTCGTCTGTTATTGTCAGGATTCCATCCTTCACCTTTTTTGCTCTCACTAGCTGGAGCCAAACAAGATATTAAGTGCTCCTGAAAAACCTTGATTGGCGTATCATTTATCTTTTGGTGTATCATTTGTCCTTTCCATCTGTTGCTGCAGAAAAAAAATATTTCATGTTGTTGCTGTTTAGAGTTCCCTGGGAGGTAAGAGGAGCCTTGAAAAGTCCCTGATCCACAAAAGCTTTGACTGGTCTCCCCCTTTTTTTTAGTATACAGAAGTGGTACATTTCTTTGTGGTAAAAGAAGTGCTGTAGAAGAGCAGTTTGAACTAGAGAAGAAAAGAACAGTTCCCCAGGTTTTGTAATTGATCTTCTCTCAACTCTCTAAAGCGGGGGTGGCCAAACTATGGCGCATGGGCTGGACTTGGCTCATGGCATCATTTCATGTGGCTCACAGCCACTCTCACTGCTGCTGGAAGTGGAAGCAGACACATTTACAACAGTCGTAAAATGTGCCTGCGCCTGCCGTAAACACACCCACGGCTGTCATAAATGTGTTTACGACAGCTGTGGGTGCATTTTATGGTGGAAGGAACCATATGACCGGCCTACTCACGCTGTAGTCAGGTACACAGCGTGAAAAATTTGGCCAGCCCTGTTCTAAAGGGACTGTGGTGGCTTAGTGGTTAAGACTCTGAACTTGATGACTGGAAGGTCAGCAGTTCGAGACCCGAGTGCTGCACAATGGAGTGAGCTCCCGTCTCTGTCCCAGCTCCTGCCAACCTAGCAGTTAGAAAGCAAGAAATTGCAAGTAGATAAATAGGTACCACTCAGTGGGAAAGTAAACAGCATTCCGTGCACTCCTGTGTCTAGTCATGTCCGCCAATTGTCCACAGACACATCTTCAGACACAGACAGCGCTGATTCTTTGGCTATAAATAGAGATGAGCACTAAACCCTAGAGTCAGATACGACTGACTTTTGAGCCATGGCGACCTTTACCTTTACCAACTTTCTAAAATGCAAACTGTGATATGCCTACCTTGCAGACTTGTTGTGAGGCTCTGCAAGTTGTTTTTGGAGCATTTAATTAATTCTGAGGAAGGAAAGTGCAATGTAAGTTCGAAATACAGCTATGAGTAGAGGTCCTCATAGTCCCCTCATGTTGTAGGGATGGAGGATACAGTATGTGGCTATCTAGATAAAGTTGGACCGTAAGTACCACCGTCCTTAACCATTGTACAGGGCTGATGGGAGTTGCAGTTAAGCAACCTCTACACATTTCCCATCCCTGTTCTAAACGAGGGGTCTGGATATTCACAGTTTCCAGATCTTTTGGACTACAGCCACACAGTTCATGACCATGCTTGGCCTTAAGGGAGTTATCCATAATATCCCTAGGGCCGTTATGGCTAACCTTGGTGCTCCAGGTGTTCTTGGACTTCAATTCCCAGAAGCCCAAGTCTCTGTGAATCCACACAAATGGGTTTACTGCACATATGCATACACAGTAAACTCATTCGTGTTGATTCACAGGGACTTGGGCCTCTGGGAATTGAAGTCCAAGAACACCTGGAGTGCCAAGGTTCACCATCACATCCCTAGGGCATCAAGTTGCCCACTTCTGCTCTACTGACTATAAAGTTATAGAACCTTAGTACAGAAAGGAGCAGGTGAACCTTTTATACTCAACCGTGTGGATTTACTGCAGTGCTGATCTTTTGTTGAACTCTAAAACTAATCTTCAGTGGTGGGTTTGGATTATTTCAGATGTTTGACTTTTGGCTACAACTCTGCTTTTGTTACTACAAACCAGATATCTCATCTGTAGAGGATGTTGTTCTGAACACTACAATGCAAACAGTGTATGGATTCTGGCTTCTTAACTGTATAGTTTGAGAATACTGTATAGGACTTGAAAATGTGCTATAAAAATAAATTTAAGTAAAAAAGAAGTGTACATCCACTTTTTATTTGTTGGAGGTCTTAGGTCTTTGGACTAACATGCACAGCTAAGGACCAAAAGAGACAAAGATTCAATGCAAGTAGTTTTAAAAAACAACAACATGTTGATAGCAAGTGCATGTAATAATAATTAAAGGGATCACAGCACTGTCATAGTCAAACATTTCCTTCCTTGCAGCTTCAGAAAATGGGATTTCCTCAGGCCTGTGGGGGGATGTTTGGTTAAATTTTCCCTCTCCCTCCATCTGCTGTGATGCTCGTAATTATCGGCCTCCCTAGTCAATACTATTTGCGTTTAATAAACATTTTCAAAATGGTAAGGTAATACAGGGAAGCCGTACTTTCATTTATCACAAAACTAAAACTGGTATGTTTATTGTTTTACATGGGTTCAACAAGCTGAGTTGTCATCGATACTCAGAGAATTAAATCAGCATTTCAGACTAAAAGGAGTACAGAGATTTAATTTTGCTAATCAGTAGGGTGGTAAGGGATATTGAATGTTCAGCAATAACAATGTGGTTTTTTTTTTTAGTTAGTCAGCACTGGGAATGTCAGATAGTAGAAGAGAAATGCAATGATAAAATGTAGCTTCTTGAAATTCTTATGTTTGAGCTTTTCAAATGAGATTGAAGACTTTAAAAATGCCCTTCCTTTTCTTTTAACATAATGATGGGGCTTGCATGTTGGCAAATAATATGCTGATACATTGTTCATTAAAGGACAGAGGATACACAAAGTTTCAGTTAGTTTTGTACATCCTTCAGAAGCCGCCCTGAGTCGGGTTTCCCTGAGTGGGTGGCATAAAAGTGCAAAAATTGAATTGAATTAAATTAAACATGAAAATGGAAAGCTGGAAATGATTCCACATGCAACTATGAGGGCTATGAAATTATTGTATGTTTAGGGGTGAATTTTTATCCCAGAGGAGGTGAAACTTTCTAGAAAGTGGGTTTCATTACTTATACAGTATGTGTTTCAGAAACGCACAAAGCCAGCTTACCAGATGTCAATGGAATGGAATAAATGTGGGTTTTTTGTCAGTTTCTGCTCAACCTGTTGCCTTTTTGATGTGCTGGTCCACAACTCCCACAGTAGCCTTCAGCCACATTGCTGAGGATGGCTTTCATTCATCTCTCTTTTAAAACAAACAACAGATTTGTCTCCAGCTTAATGGGCATCCATTCACCAGCAGCTGGTGAAAAAGTGATGTGACAAGTTTGGTAACACAACAAATATATTATCAGTTCTATAAAGAAAGAGATGAAGTAGCTGTTAACCTTTTAATTTAAAAAGATGGCATCCCATTTACCTTATACCCAGAGAGATGGGTGTCAAAAGATAAGACTGAAGAGCTGTGTTAGGACGTCTTTATTTCTGCATTGCAAATATAGAAGTATACATCTTGGCTGATTTGAAATTGCACAGAAGCAGGCTTGTAATTACAGTGATCTTCAAAGGATAAGATGACAAGAAGCAATCACAGATCAAAAGCAATTAAATATACAAATGTGAAAATGGTAAATCTTTCTTCGATCCCACATAATAAATGGTTGTCTGGGTTTTCTCTGCTAATGTGGAAAAGGCAAAATGGGGTTGCTGAAAACCAGAGTTAGAAGAGTGTTGTGTTCTGTAAAGCTGTGCCTTTAACAATGTACCTTTGCCATGTGTTAACAATGTAACCTTTCTGTGTGCAACATTATAACCTTCAGCTGTATCAATGTAAACCTGATAAGGGGACGCGAGCTAGTGACCACTAGATGGCAATAGCGAGCGTCCAGCTCTCATGGCTCAGATTCACCTGGTTCAGCAGCGCGGGAAGAAGATTCCCCGCCACCTCTTCACCTGGTCAAGAAGGGCGTGACCTTCTACGACGTCACGCAGGCAGCAACCAATAATCTGTCGACGAGCCACATTCAAATGTATAGCCAGCTGTATATATTGAGCTACCCATCCGCCATTACCACATGTTCCTCCGGATCATCATGCAATAAACCTGTGTTAAGCCAACCCTTCAGCTGTTTCATTGTCTTTGGTCCCTTACACTAAATTGGCGACGAGGATGGGATAATGGCAGCCCACGGGACCAAGACATGCGCCGGTTTCGAAATCAGGAAACCGGGCGGCTGGGAGATCTTCGAGATGGACTTCCAGGCGGCACTGATTGAGTCCGAAGTCACGGAAGAAGCAAAGAAAAGGGCCATCTTCACCAGGATGCTCGGACAAGAAACCAAAAGGACCTTGGTGGACCTGATTGCACCGAGGAGGGTGAGTGAATTCAAGGCCAAGGAACTCATGCAGATGCTGCGTGAGCACGTCCGGCCCGCCACGGCGATGTTTCCCGCTCGGAGTGCGTTCTGGAGGCGAGTCCAAGCACCCGGGGAGACGGTCGCCGCATTCGTGGCGGCCCTGCGGCTGGCGGCCGGCCCGTGCAAATGGGAGAATGCCGAAATCACCCTCCGGGACTGTGTGCTGTGCGGCCTGAACGACGCCGAAACCCAGCGCACATTAATGAACCAAGAGCCACCTCCCACGTTGCAGGAGGTCGTCAGAGCGGCCCAGGCCGCAGAAGCTACAAAGGCCGGGGTCCAAGAACTCCAGGACTGGCGGCCGAAGTCGAGCAAGGCTGAGACTCCGGTACAGGTGGCCCGGCGAACTTCGAGGTCGTCCACAGAGAGCAACGACGACGAGGACGTCCGGAGGGTCCGGAAAGAGAGCCGGCGGTGCGACGGCTGTGGAGCGGCCCACGACCGCGTAAAGTGCCCGTTCCGGAAGGCCGAGTGCCACAACTGCGGCCGCCGCGGGCACATCGCCAAGGTGTGCAGGAAGAGGCGCGAGACCCGGAGGAGCTCAGCAGACCGTTCCGCGGGACAAGACCGCTCAACGAGACCCAAGGACGGCGCTCAGGCCACGCGGAAGCAGGACGGCGTGGGCCGCATCTCCGACGGCAGCGAGGACGCCCCCCCAGTGTTCAGCGTGTCTGCAGGACACCCCCGCTATTTTGTTGAGGACAAGGGACCAGGGAACAAAGAAGCAGTAGTGCCCCCGGGGGGGTCAGCCCTCTTCACGGCCCAAACGCATATGCAACAAGCCATCTTGGCTGAGAGATTTCGTCTCATCCTAGGGGGGAGGGATGTTGTGTTCTGTAAAGCTGTGCCTTTAACAATGTATCTTTGCCATGTGTTAACAATGTAACCTTTCTGTGTGCAACATTATAACCTTCAGCTGTATCAATGTAAACCTGATAAGGGGACGCGAGCTAGTGACCACTAGATGGCAATAGCGAGCGTCCAGCTCTCATGGCTCAGATTCACCTGGTTCAGCAGCGCGGGAAGATTCCCCGCCACCTCTTCACCTGGTCAAGAAGGGCGTGACCTTCTACGACGTCACGCAGGCAGCAACCAATAATCTGTCGACGAGCCACATTCAAATGTATAGCCAGCTGTATATATTGAGCTACCCATCCGCCATTACCACATGTTCCTCCGGATCATCATGCAATAAACCTGTGTTAAGCCAACCCTTCGGCTGTTTCATTGTCTTTGGTCCCTTACACTAAAAAGAGGGAGGATGATTTCTAAAACCTAGAAGGAAGGTAAGAGATTCAGTGATGTCCGTCAGTCCAAGTGAGAATAGCACAGGATGTAAAACATTGAGGGTAAGTTTGGAGAAAGGGGGAAAGGGCCTGAGTAGAAGATGTGGAAACCACAATTTAATGGCATTATATGGATTTACATAGAAAACTAAAGTAACTTATATTCCCTATTTTGCTGGATAGTTATCTATAACAAACCTCTCTGAAATGTGTTTTTACATAAACTTCTAAGCTTAAGATCACACAACTATAGCATTAAAACATAATGAGATATCAGTGGGACCATATTTTCCCCAAACTATGGTACTGAAAGCTGTCTGGTTAGTTCAGTGGTCTAGCTTCTCTGGCTGTAGAGCCGGAGGTTGGGAGTGTGATTTTCTACTGTGCCTCCCAGGAGAAGAGCCAGTCTGTGTAGTCTTGAGCAAGCCGCACAGTCACAGGGTGCCCCAGAAGAATGGAATGGTAAATACCTTCTGAGTATTTTGTACCCAGAAAACCTTGGAAGGGGTTGCCATAGTCAGAACTGACTTCATGGCACACAATTATTACGGTACTTAAATGAGTGTTGAAAAATGGTCCCCTAATCATTTATCTTAGCTAAAAAAGGAAAAGTAACAATTTAAAATAAGAATGCTCACTATTTCCCCACAGTTAAACAAGTCATCCTACCCTGAATCATACCTGTCAACCGCGGCTCCAGCGAATCCGGCACCTGCGCGGACCGGGTTTGCGCAGGTTGCATTGTATGCTTGCGCGTGGAGGGCTACACCGCTTGCGTAGCCTTCTGTGCACGCGGCGTAGCCTTCTGCGCATGCGTGGAAGGGAGCTACGGAAGTGTAGAGCCCTTCCACGCATGCGTGCAACGCGACCTGCGCAGATGGGCTGCGCAGTGCCTCCTTTCTCCCGCGGCCGAAATCCGGGGTTTCGGCAGCGTGGAGCGGGAAAGGGCAAAAATCGACGCCGGAAACCGGGAAATCCCGGCCAATCCGGGAAGGTTGACAGGTATGCCCTGAATCAATATACAGTTTTAATCCTATTTGATCACTCTAGTACAGGAATTAGGAAACTTGGCTCTCCAGGTGTTCTTGGACATCAATCCCCATATGGGGAAGACCTGGGCTTCTGGTAATTGAAGTCCAAGAACACCTGGAGAGCCAAGTTTGCTGACCCTTGCGCTAGTATATTTAAACCAGTGATGGGCAGCTCCTGAATCGCACAGGTTCACGTGCAGGGTGTGTGTATGTGTGTAGTAGAAATTCCCCATGGCCACACCGGTTTCACATCCATGCACCCTCACGCATACAGGCTTTCTTTCTCGGTCTCCCTTCCAGGGGCCTCCTGCACAAGGAGGAGCACATCTAGGGGGCAAGTGTGGGTCTGGGGAGGGGGTCCCCCAACTACTTTCCCTCCCAACTCTACCCCCCCCCCCCCGAAAAAACCTCTCCGGGGTAGAAAAGCCTCTTCCCTCCAGCCTCTGCTCATACCCATCAAGCGCTGCTGCGCAAAAAATGGGAAATTACTGCGCATGCATGGACGCGCACACTCAGTAACCCATTTGCGCATGCGCACCGTAGCCTTGCATGCTCAGTAACCCGTTTGTGCATGCACACCGTGTCCGCGCATACGCAGTAAGCCCTCTCCCCACTGTTCAAATACTGGACGGCAGCGGGAAAGGGGAGGAACGAGCGCAGAAAAACAGGAAATTCCCGGCCAATACGGGATACATGACAGGCATACCTCTGCTCCCCCTCCCCTTTCCCCCTTGTGGGGAGAGAGAAAAGGGAGGCTTTTCAGGAAGGGACCATTTCTTCTTCCCTCCAGCCTCTGCTCCCCCTCCACTTTCCTCCTTTACTCTCTTGAGGGAAGTTGCCCTCAGAAGGTCTTTTGGCAACTCACCCCTCCAATGCTTCTAAGAGCAAAACTTTTAATATGTTGGTTTCCCCCCCTGCTTCTGGAGTTCAATTCTCAGGTACTGCATGACGGAGTGAGCTCCAGTCCCTATGCCAACTCCTGCCAACCTAGCAGTTCGAAAGCAAAAAATTGCAAGTAGATAAATAGGGACCACTTCGCTGGGAAGGGAAGCAGTGTTCCATGCACTCAGGTGTTGAGGCATGCCTGCCACATGTCCATGGAAACATCTGCAGACACAGACAGTGCTATCTCTTTGGCTATAAACAGAGATGAGCACTGAACCCTAGAGTTGGATGTGACTGGCTTTCGAGCAAGTGCAACCTTTACCTAATGACAGAAGATCCCTGATTGGTATTCACATTTGCTGTGAAGTTTGGCCCTGTGGTTAGTAAAGGTAAAGGTCACCCTTGCTCAAAAGACAGTCGTATCTGACTCTAGGGTGCAGTGCTCATCTCCATTTACAGCCCAAGAGCCAGTGCTGTCAGTGTTTGCAGACGTTTTCATGGTCATGTGGCAGGCATGACTAGATCGCCCACCCAGTCACATAGCCATGCCCACAAAGTAGGCCAAACCCACAGTGTGGTAGTACAAAAAAATTTGAGCCCACCACTGATTTAAACATGTTCCAACTCTTTCTAAGAGCCAATGGAAATAGGCTCTTTCAGTGAAGATGATGAAGATCCTTAAGTCTGTACAACGACCATGGCACACAACTGTATATAAGATGGTCAGTAATGTAGATTATAACTGAATGCAATAACTGATAACCACACAAGAGAGAACAAGTGTAGAGAGTGCCTTATTTAGATTTAGAAAGTTTTGGACAAAATAGGTACTGTAAATCTGGCCCATTTCTGTAGTAGGAAACTGACAGTAACAAAGTTCAGTCCTGTTGAGTTTGGTGGTCCTTGTTGCTGTAAGAGAGCAATCTTATGAAAGCAGAGGGAGGACCATTCAAGTGGAGGAAGCACATAATCTCAATTGTATGGAGGGCCCACAAAAGCAGGGAGTGGGATTTTTCCATTTTTGACTGCTTTGGGGTGGCAATGTTTCCTCCCCACCCCACGTACCCTGGCTGTCCTTCCTATTAGTCCCAAGGACTTGTGTATTCTCCTCCTTCACTCTGGACATGAGTAGGGGGAACAGGAAAACTTTGGAATTGATAAATCTTGCTTGGACATTCTATGTCATGCTTCCCCTCATTTCTTCTGATGCCATTCATGCACCCATAGTGGGACGAGAAGGAGGGCAGCAGATGTTTTCATCCCTCCAGTGGGGAGATTTGTGAGGATGGGCATCTTTTGACTGCAGACCTCTCAGGTTAAAATGAGACCCTCAGCTGGTGTCCTATGTGCATGAGAGCATAACTCATATGGGTAGAGTTTACATTAATGAGAATGCTGTTTATATAGGATCGAAATGGGCACCTGCAGCCTCTAGATGTTATTGGCTTACAATTCCTGCCAGCACTGCCCTGTACAAGGTAATGAGAGTTGAAAAGAAACTGGAGGGACTACAGGCAGTTGCTCTATAGCAGGAGTTCCCAACCTATGGCCTGCAGACTGGCCCCGGTCCACAGCACCATTTCATGTGGCCTGCTGCTGCACCTGGAAGTGGATGCGGGTGCTTTTACAACAGTCATGTGCCTGTGTATGCATAAATGCAGTTACTTCAGCTGTAAATGTGCCTGTGGCAGTTGTAAACAAGGAAGCAGGCTCATTTACTTCCACTTCCAGGGGTGTGGTCTGGCCTGTTCAGCTGCCCGGGGGGGGCATGGTCAGGCCCATGGCATAAAAAGGTTGGGAACCCCTGCTCTATAGCTTTGATACTATCAAGCAAAAAAGTCAAGGAAACACACAGTGAAGTCTGAGAAGAAAAATGATGGATGAAGTGACATTGGGTATTTATTGTGGGATTCCTTCTGCTGCTTGTGTGCATTTTGAAATGTAATGCATTTTTACAGGAGGTTAGAGTGAGTGTCAGATGAAAGACACTATTTAAGGCAAGCATTTTGTCTTACCGTTCAGAAAGTTGGACTTCTGAAGTCTTTAATGGTTCCTTTACCTAATAATTGTAACAAGCTTCATTTGGTAATTAGCATGTGTAAAGTTTTGTGGGAATGCTACAGTATACTATACTCCTTTTGCAGTTGTTTATTACTGAAAGAAATGTTTAGGGCTGTTCCCCATGATGGTGAACCTTGGCACTCCAGATACTCTTGGACTTAAATTCCCAGAAGCCCAAGCCCCCTTTGAATCCACACAAATGGGTTTACTGCGATTCATCTGGCCTGCGCTGCCCTCGTCGCTACCATTAGCGGAAATAAAATGCACACAAATGGGCGCGTTTTACTTCTGCTTCCGGGAGCGACGAGGGCAGTGCGGGCTTCCTTGCACTTTTCACATCTCTGCCATTTTGAAGGAAATTATGTGTTTAGAAGAAACACAACCAGCACATCCAGTGTGTAATGAAAGTATCCTTTTGTTATTCCACTCCAAAATTCAACTTGCCGAATCCGAGTATATATCGTGACTCACCCCTAGTAGCTAATTCGTAATGAGAAAAGAACAATTAAAAGCCATTATATATTGAGTTAACAGTTTTCTTGACAACCAAAAATGCTTATTGGTGGTCTTGCATGGAGTAACAGGCTTTATCAGAATTCACTTTCAAAGAATGTTCATATTAGGGCAGATATAAAAGTTGGATCTTAGCTCTTCAGTATACAAAAAAAATTACTCCTATAGAGTAAATTGTTACTGCTGAACACAGAGTACTTTTCTACTTTTAAAAACAGTTCCTTCTAAGGGAAGTCAATTAAAAGTAATAGTCCACAGAGGCAATGAAGGGTGACTTCTGAGACCTCTAGGGTCAAGAATTGGACTACATTATTCAAATGCAAAAGAGATTTCAGTACAGTATTGCAAAGGGTGGTTTTCTGTTCTACTTGTTCCTCAAAACTCTGCTTCCAGAATTTTTAACATTCTTGCTAAAGAACACAAATGCTTTGCACCCTCAAACTTTGGCTTCCTTCCAATACACTTGTTGGTACTACAGCTTTTAGAAACCGTGTCTTGAAAGCCCACTGACTTCATTTCCTGCCAGCCATAGCAATGCAACATTCACTGGCCTCTAGAAATAGCTTGCAGTTCTGTGATTTTCTTGTCTATTTTATTTTATAGTAGATGTGACGTTTCACCAGAGGTGATTGGGTGCAACTGCCTCCAAGGACCTTCAGTCTGAAGGCCCCTATAGTAAGGACCTTGTTACACCTGTAACCATTGGCAAAAGTTTAATAGGGTAGAGCTAATTGAATAATTTGAATGTTTTTCAAGGGGGACTAATAGTGCTAGAGCAAGAAAGCATTAATCCAAGTCTTTCTAGATCATGGGAGAGAGGAGACACAGAGAGGGAATGAGGGTACCATAGCAACAACAAAAAATGGTGCTTTCATGGCTTTTGCAGACATACTCCCAGAGTGAAGGCCTGAATGTTTGGAAGAACATCCTGTTACACAGGCGTGACACTGAGGTCATCCGATAAGGAGAGGCCTGAGTCTCTCTCTCTTGAAGTCTTTTCTGGCTTAGAGAAAAGGTTGCCATCCCTGTGCAGGCTAGCGCTTCTCAAGAGCATGGCCGACTCTGCTGCCAAAGGTGACGGCCGATTTGTTTCATAGCAGAGATCATCATAAGCATAATTCACATTGCCACAGGGGAAATTCTGCAGCTTCACCAGTTCAATCCCCCCAATATCAATGTGAGGAGAATGACTCTGGCTTGGAGATGAAGGTGATACCCGAGAACTTGGGGAAGAGCTGCAGTTCCCATCAAACCCTGAATCTTCCTGCTCTTGTGTTGGATTGGGTTTGGAGCTCTGACTGGGCTGGCAAATATTCTCCAGGACCCAGGACCCGTAGGTTGGATTCCAAAGGTTTTTGGTTTTATTCTTCAGCTTGTGTGCTGGCTGGCTGGTGGAATCCAGTTTCTGGTTCAGGGCTGGCTGAGCCCAAGGCCCGCTGCTGGAATCACTAAGGCAAGGGAGGCATGGTCCCCTGCCAACCCAACTGCCAAGGTTCTCCAACAACAACTCTTGTGGACACTGACCATATTTGTTCCCTGAATTACGATCTTCTAGTGTTCTGGGGTTCATCTGAGAAGCACAGGAAGAGCTTCCCATCAAAGAGACCATCCTGGTGGAGCTATTTGGATGCAGCACTGTACTGCCATCATCGTCAGGTGTTGGACTGCATTCAATGGGCAGCTCTGTATTGATCACATCAGGGTCCTGGAAGACAAGCAAATACTCCCATATACTTTCAGTCAAATAGTTTGGCTGACAGGCTCTCTCATCCCCCACCAGAGCCAAATTAGAGATTTTAAAAAGCACCATGTAACTGCAAAAGAGCTATAAAAGTTACTTCTGGAAGAGTGATATTGGTGTCCTCAATTCAGAAAAAGTATCAAGCACAAACTGTTACCCATGATGATGAACCTTGGTTTCCTGACCAATATTGTTTTGTGTCTCTTGAAGCTTAATGCTGTGCCTCCAACATTACCACCAAAAGTAACTCTCAGTGGGAAATACTGTATTTGCTGGAGCCATAAAGCACATGAAGTGCATGGTATTTTTTAGATGTGCACCACCACCTCAAATTAAATACCACTCTGTTTTGCAAGAAGACTACTTACCTGTGTGCAGTACTTGATTCTTTCCAGTATGGTAGAAAAGTTGGGTCGATACTCAGGACTGTGCTGCCAACACTGTGTCATGATTCGATAACTTGAAGAAGAATTAGGAAAAAGAAATCCTATTTAACATCAAGAATATGAAAACTGGAAAATTATCTCATTATTATTTCCTCTTCTTCTGAGTTCTGAGCTTCAGAATAGTGATTTTAACTAAGAAATGCTCAGGCTGTGTGTAATAATTATAGTTACAATCAGTTTCACAGTGTCTTTTGAAATGGCCAATATGACTCAGTGGATTGGAGCATTTCAGGTGAGGAATATTAGTCCCCACTGTACTTCCTGGGACAGAGGCCACTGAGATCATCTGGAACATGATTAGCCAATGGGGTAACATGTTCTTCCAGTTATTGGGCAAGGTGCATAGCCCCAGAGAGAGAGAGAGAGAGAGAGAGAGAGAGAGAGAGAGAGAGAGAGAGAGAGAGAGAGAGAAATCAATCACTTCTGAATATTTTGTACCTGGAAAATCCTGAGAGGGCTCCTCAAAATTGGAATTGGAAGAGCCTAATTATTATGTCTCTTGAAGTGAACCCTGTGCATGAAGATAGAAGGGCAACCCTCCCCGCTGAAAAATGTGCAATTTTATTTTAAAGGCCATGGGGAAAATATTATTGCTTCTAGATGTAAGTCCGAAGGGCAGTGAGTCCCATGTCGGTTTCCTTTTCCATACACTGACTATAGGAAACCTCAGTACTAGACACCTGTCCAGATGAACAAAATGTAGTCATCAGCAGGTGTGGGCCTGAAGGCTGGAACTCCCCAAATTCTGCCTGGGGGAACATTTTTGAGAATTCTCAAATGGCACATTCCTATTTGTCAATTTCCAGTGTTTTTGCTATTTCGGTGAACTTAGTCCCATACCATTTAAACTTTGTTTTCTGTCCAGTATAGATTGTTCACTGTCAATACTTCTTGACTTGGCATTTTCTTAAAACAACACCAGCACCAAAAAAAAAAAAAAAGCAATACTCACACAGGCCCTGGACAGTTCTTTGGTGGATCCATCCGACCTCCACTGGTGACAAACTCCAGGACTTCTTGGTTGGTTTTGCAAGGATAGGGCATATAACCCAAGGAGAATATCTCCCAAAGCAACACTCCAAAAGACCTAGTGGGGAGGCAGTGAAGGCAGGGCATTAGCTTTTGGTTTGTACCTCAGTAGCTTGATAGACACGCAGGTAAAACCTTGGAACATTTTAAAAAGGACTTCATTGTGTTACTCATTATTTCTTGGTTGCCAGTTACCAGTTATGCAAGTTTTTCTGCACACCACATGCCATTAATGCATTGGCTTGCTTTTACCACCAGATAAGAAGATACAATGAAATCCGCAGTAGCTCTTTCTAGCGGCAACGCTGATATTGCACTTTGCTAATATTTACAAGCTGGCTAGATAGCTCTGTGAATGAGGTATTTGGCAGGTGAGCCAGATGTTGGGAGAAGAGCCAGCTTGAATAATGATGGACTAGCTGCACTGTCCCAGGATGCCCCAAGAAGAAGGAAATGGCAAACCCCTTCTGTATATTCTCTACCTAGAAAACCATGGAAGTGGTCACTATAAATCTGAATAGACACACGATTAACATTATATAATATTTACAAAAATAAAATAAAAGAACACTGCTCTTCCCTCTAAGTTCATAAGAGAATCTAAAGCTAATCAAATGTTGCTTGAAACACCTTGGAATTAAATTTTGGAAGTAAATAGAAAACATTAATCATTATACTTGAAAGTAATTTTGAAATGGATTATTACATTACTTTTACTGTACCTTTGTAATTACTAATTAAAAATGCTCATTACCCAACAAGTACCTAGTTACAAATACATTAAGTACATTAATTTAACTTGTTACTTCCAGGCTGAGGGCTCCAGTCCTGCAGGGCTTAGAGCAGCAGCTGTAAGTGAGAACATTGAGAAACATAAGATCTGAGTATGACCCAAATTCTTCTGATGGGGAGGGTGGATTACTTTTTCTCACATCAGAGTCTGGAGTCAAAACCGATGGTGAAAAGGAGTGCGTTGAGTGGGTATCATGTATGTATGATGTTGAAGTTACAGAAGATGAGGTTGATGTTGCTTTTCTCTGACAGGTAGTCTCAAATATGATTTAGAATATATATATATATATATATATATATATATATATATATATATATATATATATATATATATATATATATATATATATATATATATATATATATATATATATATATATATATATATATATATATATATATATATATATATATATATATATATATATATATATATATATATATATATATATATATATATATTGTTTGGAAGAATACTTTGGGTAAATACTCATCTACCATGCAAACCAGATTGTTTTGCTACTGTATATGAGTTGAGTTTTTTTTTTTTTGCATCTTTCTTTTTGCCATCAACAAAGTCAATAAGTGAGGTCGATGTCAAGGAATGGTCTTCTATAGCAGGAGTGGTCATCACTTTAGTTTTCTGCTTAGTAGGTATTACTTTGTGTTTGTAAGAGGCATCTTGCTGATTTTCTTTCAACATTGTAAGTTTGTGGGAGGGATGCTGAAGTGTCCAGTGAGGGAAGAGTTTTAAGTTGTCGGATCGACTCATCATCAACCTGGTAGAATAATGATGTGACTTCCTTTGTTTCGGGTGCTTAGAGATCTTCAACATTGATTTCATAGGGAAAGTCACCATACCAGTGTCCGTATCGGTATTGGCATTAGTTGGCCTCAATCATTTCCTTGAAGGTTTAGGCACCAGTGGTCTCAACATGGAAGCATCAGTCCTCTCAGAATCAGAGGGTTCTAGTATTGACTGCTTCTTATGTGCTTTGGATGGTTTGCTTGGCAGTTGAGGTCAAGAATCAAAATCTGAAAATTGTGTGGTCTTATCAGTATCATACCTAGAGGTTTGCTTTGTGTGTTTTGACTTCAAAGAGCATTCTGGCAATGAAGCATTTATTTTGCACTTTGATTTTTGGACATTCTCCAGTTCAAAAGGGAGAGGGACAAAGAGCTTTACTCCATATCTTCCATAAGGACATGAAAGGAATGGGGCTGGTTGTTGTCATTCAGCACCAGGATAACAGGCTGACAGATAGGCAAAATATGAATGAAGCAAAAACCAAGGCTCTCCCCCTCTTAGAATGGGTAAATTGAGCTAAGTGTCGGTGTTTGTGTTGCAGCTTTTTCCTCAGAGGTGGCATTGAAGGAGATGTTGATTACAAATCTGAGGTTGAGCATCTTGGAACAGAAGATACATGAGTAAGACCTCTTTTGCTCGAGATTGGAGAGGGTCCTGGGGTCTGCAATTGTGCAGGATCAACGTGGATCTTGGCCTCAAGCTACTGCAGAATATTCCATTGAGGAGATCTCTTTGGTGTTCAAAAAGAATAAGAAGGAGAGAGAAAGAAACATTACAAGAAGACCAAATAATGCTGCTAGAGGAAGTGCCAGAGGAAGAATCTTGTATCTCCCTCAACATCTGAAGGGGTAGAGGAGGAGGCTTTTGGGGAGGGGATATTTTGCTGATTGTTTCAATGTGCGCTTTTGTTTGTTTGTTTGATCTGTTCTGTATGAGATTTCTTCTTTTTAGATGTCTGTTTGGATGGTTTACTTTGCTTTTCAAATTTTAAGGGACATGATTTTGAGGGCTGTGAGCCAAGTTCAGTTTCAGATCTAGAATCTGATTGTGAGTGTTCCATTATTTTCAGTTTAGGTTTTGTTTTACAAACTGACAGTAAAGTAGCTTTCAGAGAAAGAATGTCGACAGCTTTTAATGATTTTTTTGCCAGAGATATAGCCTAAATTGAGATTCTCTGTTTCTCAGCACTATTGTTCACAAATAGAGCAGGTCTGGGTTTGGTGGCCTTCACCAAGACAGTAAAGGCACTTGGAATGGCTGTCCTTGAGCAGTATTTTATTATTGCAGTCCTCACATCTCTTGAAAGGAGCCGAAGAGGCTATAAATGAGGGAACAAAAACACTAACATTTTTTTTAGACAGAGAAGAAATAGAGGTGAATAACTATGTACAAAATGTAATAATAATCACGTAAAGCAATTGATCGCTGAGGAAGGTGCTCTGAAATGGTAAGCTGTCTTAATGCTGCAGCAGTAGAAAAAGAACTGAGGGAATCATTGGGTGGAAATCGTGCATGCTGAGGAGAGTAGGTGGACCCTGAGGCTTTGTCAAAGCTCTGGAACATTTTGAGTGGTTTGCACATGCACAGAAATTGACGCCTTTGGGTGAATCACAGGGACTATGCAAGATTGCATATGCATCATGTAAATGAGTAAATTTGAACTGTTTTCACCAGTTTCAACTCTGTTACAAACTTGGTGCAAATCACTTACTTTTTAAGCATGTAACCTCACTCTAACTGATTTTTTAAATAAAAAAATGTATATTCAAATGCTTAATTTTAAAACAACTAAAATATTTGACAGTAGTGCTTTAAAAGGTATTTTAGTGTGAATTCACATTTTATAACTGAATAGCTCACAATAGACAGATTACTGGGAAGAAATTTCACCAAATCCACCAAAAGTTAATTAATGCTACAAAGATCTGCCCTGTTAGATGCTCTTACCAGGTATCAGTCTTGGAAGTGAATATGCCTTCTAGGAAAGCTTCTGGAGGCATCCACTTGACTGGAAGCATAGCTCTCCCTCCTTTGCGATAATAGCTTGCCCTGGCAAAGCCAGATGGAGAGGGAGAAAAAGAAAGAGAGAGGGATTAAGGTCTTCAAAGAAAACTCTGTAAGAAATTAAGAGGCCCCATCTGTCCCAGCATGTTTACCAGAGATGCAGATGACATAAACCAGAACTTTGAAAAGATTTTTTTGGGGGGAGGTAGGTAGGTAGTAGATTATAATTTACAGAATTTCACAAAGGGTGCAGGAATTTCCCACATGCCTGAAACTACTAAATGAGAAATGCAGCCAGGTACTGGTGTTGTTTTTTACCCCACCCCCTTTCCAAGCACTGACAGATGTTGGCTTTATATCTGTGCTAATTGTAGAAAAGCATCTATGTGATTTTATGAACAGACACTCAAATCTATCTTAGTCATGATAGATATAGAAGGAAGCTGGCTAGACTCACATCCCACATAGAGATGGACTACAGGTAGATAGGAATACTATTCAAAATAATGACAAAACCTTCTGAAACCTTTGTGCTCACACACAGCCATATCACTGTTGACACTAAATCCTACAGATAAATGGAGTTGCCAAGGTATTTTCATGGTTCCACAATATGCAAACATATTCTTGGCTGACCTAGGACAATGATGGCGAATCTTGGCACTCCAGATGTTCTTGAACTTCAATTCCCAGAAGCCCTGATCACCAGGAGTGTTGATGAGCTTCTGGTAATTGAAGTCCAAGAACAGCTGGAGTGCCAAAGTTTGCCATCACTGACCTAGAATTACTTAATGGTATTACCCAAAAGCAACTCTATTTGAGATATATAGATGATTCTTTTAAAAATCTGGACCCATGCAAAAGAAGCCCTAGAAAAATTCCACTAGGATTTCGATAACTTTCATTCTAACATCAGCCTGGACCCATTTACACAACAGGTGCATTTTCTAGACATCACCATGAAGCTACAACATGAATAGCTTAGCACCACACAATTGAAAACCCATTGATTTACTTATTTGCATGCCTCTAACTTCTATCTGAAACACACCACAAAATCAAGCCATCAACTACCATCAAATCCACTTGGACCCTCAAGATAGAGACTCCAAACTCAAGGACCTACAAAATGCATTTCTTAGACTACAATACTCACCCAATATGGTTAAGGAACAAATCAACCAGGCAGGACAAATACTCAGAGGGTAACAACTGTAAGACATACTCAGCAGAGAAAAATGACCAAATACTGCTAGTCATCACTTTCATCTCACAGCTGAGACCAATCACAGGCATCATAAATGATGTTCAATCCATGCTTGGCAAGGATACACCACTTTTTCAAGCCCTTGGTAACAGGCCTATACTTTGTTACAGACCACCTCCAATCTAAAGCACTACTGTATTGACATACAATGGCTTATACAATACAGTGATAGGGATTATACCCTGTTACAAACTCAGATGCTAGTGTGCCCCCAAATTTATTCTGGCAAGACAATTAAAGGACCCAACAATGTTATACACAACATCAAAGACAATTCTACTTGTTTCTCTGATAATGTGATCTACGCCATCTTTTGCCAAAATTACCCATCTGCACTCAACATAGGACAAAATAATTAATGGTAATAAATCAGACATCAAGAATAGAAAGACACAGAAGCCTGTTTCATATCATTTCACCCTACTTAGACATTCTTCACAGGATTTTAAAGTGTGATTCTGGAGAAGTAACAGATCAAGAATCCAGGGGAAGACAGCTGGAATAAAAAACATACACATACTTGATGCCCATTTCAGTCGAATAAATATTAGTTAAGGGTTCTTAAGCCATTATCAAATTTAAAATATACAAATTGTTCCCTGCTGTTATTTTCCCCAATTCAGATTCCTTCTCAGCTTACCACTGCCTCTTTTTCTGAACAAGCCTCTGAGTTCTAAGCCTCATTGGAAAGGAATTGGATATCATACTAGGGTCCTAAAACACTACTTGGTAGGAATTGCTACATTGACTCATACAATTTGCTTCTGTGTTGCTAGCCAGAAAAGAACCAGAAAAAGATTCACCTTAACCACCACTCTTTATTGCAATGAGGCTGTCATTGCAGCAAAGGAGAACACACAAATGATGAGCGCATGGCTGTCTATTCTATTTGGTTTTATTCCAGGCATACAGAAAGTTCCTGTAACAAACTGACCTAATTAAATTCCATGTAGCCTCATACCCCCCCTCCCCAACCGCAAAGCAAAGTGCAGGCTATGGGTTGCATATGCTTTGACGAGCGCTATTGCAGTCCTCAAGAGTCCCCATAATAGGAAAAATAACAAAAAAGTTACTTTTCTGCCCCTAGATGTCTTCTGGAGCAGTGACTTTCACTATTTGGGCCATGGAAGGGTACCCTAAAGCCACCCAAAACAAAGGTGTTTTTATTTAAAATGCCCCCCAGGCATCTCTTGTTTACCTTTTAAAATAATTTTTTAGGAAAAAAACACTCATTTGGGGGCTCAATTAGAGGAGGCTAGGGGCACAACCCCCCCAATCCACTCCTCATCTATTGCTTTGACACTTTACTTACCTGTAGATATCACGGGCCATCCCAAAGTCGCCAATTTTTGCTACCCGCCCAGGCCCAGTACAAGTCAGAAGGCAATTTCTTGCTGCTATATCCCTTTAAAAGAGCACACAGAGAGAAGATGATTGCTAGTAATTGTGAATTTCAGGCTCAGCTGTGAGTAAGTGTTTACAAAAATCCTCCAGGCATTACACAAATCATGCTTTAGTTCAGCAAGGACTGATCCCCCTGTTAACAAGTTGTTTACATTTCTCATGTAAACACAATTTATGGTCATAGGCTGTGTGCTGTCAATTCATTGTCTAAAACATTGTCTATAAAATGCTGCAAGAAATCACTACCACCATTTCCTTATCTCAGACTACTAAATCTGCACAGAATCTTATTATCCCAGAGCTGCTTATGCCAAACCCTCCCAGTCAGAGATGACAGCAGAGTGAGAAAGACTCCTGCTATTGAAGCCACCCACACTCTTCTATCGCTTTGTAGGGAAGTTGTTTCCATGACATTGAGTATGCATGTGACTACTGACCAAAGCCTGAGTGAGAGTCAAGAAAATTATGGATACCACCTTCAGGCCTTAACCAATTAAGTCCTTAATTAAGTCATGGCAAGGTCTTGAGCTACAGCCCTTTTCAGGCTTTGAAAAAAGAGCTAATCTGAATGTGTGGAGGAGGAAAGTGCTAGTGTTCCCCTTCCATTGATATTTGTGGAGAACGACAATCTGAAAGGGAGAGCCTCATAGATGTGAAAAAGTAGGGTTCCTGACCACACAGAGAAGATCCACAGGTAGGGAAGACTCCCCTTTTCGGACACTTGCTCACTGCCTTTGGAGAATGGCAAAAGGCTCATAGTGGAACTAAAAATATCTTCCCCCTCGTACATTTTCCTGGATAGGATGTCTGTCAAAATTAAGAGTCCTGGCAACATACAGATATATTCATACATTTATTGGTATTCAGACACCACTTGGATCGGAAGCCCTCAGTTGCTACATTTTTTGATGCTTCTGCATAAATCCAGCAGAATTCATTGTCCTCAGTGCGTCTGAGGAGACCAATCTCTGAGGGAACCAGAATAAGAACTCCCTGTATGGGGCACATACATAAAGGAGTAGGATACTTGCATTGGCAAAAATTAACCAATAAAACGAAATAAGCAGAAAAATGGCTAAAGAGCCCATTAGCATTACTGCTTAAAGAATACACATGCCTGAAGGCAAGATTTATTATTTACTAGCAGAGGTTGCCCGGTGTTGCCGGGCTGTTTTAAAGGATAATATATTTTTTTAGAATTATTTTATGTAACCAAATAATGTTTTTCTATGTGTGTTTTTTAATAATGTGTGAGTATATTTTTAAAAAAAATTCAATGTTTTTAAACTGTGTTTAGATGTTTATTTATTTTTTGAGTGAAAACTGTAAACAGGATTTAAGAAATGTTTTAGAAATGTTATTCTTTCTTTTGACTATTTTTGACTGTGTTTTCTCCTGTGTCCTCTGGGTGATGCTGTTGCACTTTTCTTTTACTTTGACTTTCTTTCTCCACTGGCATGTGGGTATCACTTGTTCCAGTAAGTAGTCTCTCTTTCCTCATTTCATTTCCGGATCTCGTAGAGTAAGGTCGTTTGGGTGAGTTCTCTGTTTTAATTTCTTTTGGGGGTTTGTATTGTTATTTTTTGGAGATGGGGGTTTCTCTGTGTTTGGTCTTTGTGTTATTTTTGGGTTTGTTTTTGGTTGTTTTTGGATGTTTTTGGTTGTGATTTTTGTGTAATTTTTTATTTTATGGTTTATTTTTGGGGTAAGTGAAGGCACCATGCGGAGCGCCATCCAGTGCCTTTGCTTACCTGGGAATTTTTTCACTTTCAAGGGGGGGAAGGCAATGATGCCTTCTCCCTCCCTTGAAAGCGAAACACTTCCTCGTAAAGGAACCAGGCGGAGCGCCATCTGGTGCCTTTGCTTTGCGGGGGAATTGTTTTGATTTCAAGGGGAAAAAAGAGGCAATGATGCCTTCGCCCCCTGTTGAAAGCGTTGTGGGTGGGTGGGGTTTCCCTTCCTGTGGCCTTTCATTAGTGGCCGGGCCGCGGGAAGGCTAGCGCCGTTTTTCTCTCATGTCCTCTGGGGGGATGCGTCGTTGTGTGTGTGTGGTGGGGTTCCCTTCCCACGGCCTGGGCTCATTGGCCGGGCCATGGGAACCCCAGCGCTGCTGTAGGCGGTGTTGGGTGGGGGGGTCTTCCCTTCCCATGGGCTGTGCTCGGTTGGTGGCCCGTGGTAACCTCAGCACCGCCTCAGGCAGCATGTGAGGGGAGTCTTCCTTTTCCACGGCCTGGGCTCGGTGTCCGGGGCATGGGAAGGCAAGCTCCGGTTTTCAGGCAGCGTTGGGGGGGTGTCTCTTCCCTTCCCCCAGGCTAGGCAGCCATGCCGTGTTGCGGGAAGCCCAGCGGTGCCTGTATTTTTCTTTTTCATGTTGCGGGAACCCAAGCGGCTGCTGTATTTTTCTTTTTCGCACGGCGGATTTCTCAGAGTTCTGTGTGCTCATGGCGCGCAGAACTCTGGGGCTTGTAGTTTGTGGGTATTTTTCTCTTTGCGTTGTGTTTTTTTCTGCAGCTCATTTTTGATTGGCCACAGCGCCTTTTCCAACGTTCTTTGTGGTCACGCCTCTCAGCCTGATTGGCTGTGGCATGGCGCAAAGAACATTGGGAAATTAAGTTGTTTCCCTTTTTCGCGTTTATGGGGCTGTTGCCCCACTGCCGGTTTTTTCAGTCCTTCATTGACCTGTGGACCCAGTTTGGCCGTGTGCCCGAATGGTGGGTGTGGGTCATTAGGGCGAGGCTTAGGAACCTATAGCAAGTTCCAACGGTTAACCCTTGGTTTTATAGGTTAAGATATGATTTTTTTTAAAAAAAGCAAATAAAGTAGCCATTTAAATAGCAGGATACATAGCTTGTCATCCAAGCTATCCCCAGATTTTAAGAGATGAAAAATGGTACACTGATTGCTTTCATTCAATTCTTTTATTTATCTTCTACTCCTAAGCAGGCAGCATAAGAAGGGACACAATTGCCAGTAACTTCATTGTAATAAACGAGAACATGTATACATTAAAAGCTCCAGAAATATTATCAAAACAATGGATCTTATGGGCTATACACACTTTTTAATTGTTTTACTTTGCAATTAAGTCATTGCCTGGTTTTGAAAGGTGGGGAACTGTCTTGCCCCTGCATCACCATTTGAGATTGCTCCAGCAATTATTAGATAATTGGCCATGATCAGAGGGGAAGGGTTGTGCACTTTGTTAATGACATCTCTGCTTTCCCCCATCATACTTCAAGCACTAAATCTAGCCATGCATTAAAGAACCTGCAAGCATTTGGGAAAAACTGGAGAAGGGAAATGAGACTTTTCTGTGAACCTGTTGACAGAAAATAACCCTCAGTTGTGGTTTAATACAGGTAAAGCAATGCACTCCTCATTTTGTCTAAATGACAGGCTTAGTAGTTAAGATGCTGAACTTGGAGACCGGAAGGTCGGGTTTTGATACCCGAGTGCTGCAAGATGGATCTTGGGGACATGAAAGTAGCCTCATTCGAGCATCCCCTGAGCAGAGTTTCTCCAGCAAAAGTTCTTTCAACCCAGAGTAATTTCTGACATGAAATTTTACAGGTTTCCACCTAGACACTTTTAAAGTTTTTCAGTATCTTGGTTATCCGATGGGCACCTTTCCCTCTTATGCTGGCCCATACCTGTCAAGCGCGGCTCTGGAAAATCCAGGAACTGCTCAGGCCCGGTCGTGCATGCACAGCAACTCCTCCTGTGCATGTGCAGGACCATTCTGCACATGCACAGGACCATTCTGTGCAGAACCCATGCGCAGTAACTGCTTTCCCCACCGGTCAAATTACGGGATGGCAGCGGAAAATTGGAAAAACGAGCACTGATATATGGGAAATCCTGGACAATCCGGGATACTTGACAGGTATGTGCCGGCCTAACTCTTTGCTTCTACCTAGCAAGTGACCTGCACTGTGACCAAGGCTTCTGCCTAAAGCAATTTTTTTAAAAAAGAACTTAAATCACTCTCAGCTCATGTTTACTTTTAATAGCACACTGTAGCATGGTCCTGGCTCCATGCAGATTTTTTAGGTGGTAGTGAGGAGGTTCCCAAACTAAGTTCCCACCTCGCAAAAAAATGAGTTCTGACCCACTCTATTGTAATTTACCATTCACTCCAGTCTAACTGCAACTGTCCTCTATTAGTTGCTGCTTTTTAAAAAACTGGCAACTCTAAATATAGGGAAACAATTCATTCTGTTTATTCTGCACCAACCGTCTCCTTTACCACTTCCGCGGAGGAGCATGTTACAGGTATTGATAGGTATTCATGTGTGAAATTGGAGGGAAATTCACATTAATGAAGTTTTTTTTTTAATGAATGTATCCAAGTTGAATACAACTGTGAGTCAACTGACAATGCAGAAAAGTGGGGGAATGCACCAGAATGCATACCTTAGGAAAAAACACAACACACACACACATATGTGTGTGTCATTTCTGGGAAGGAGCACTAAAAGAATAAACATTTAGAGGCTCTTCTGACACACAATACAGAACCAATGTCCTGATGAAGCTGTAAGGGAAAGACTAAGTTTACCGGAACAGTCTTGACATGCTTTGGACATAAGTTGACCTACTTATTTTTGCAACTATCTTGTGCTACATTGTGAAGTATTGAAGATATTATTTTGCTCTCCTTCCGATATTTTGACCTCTTTGTCACATTTTGAATGAATGCAACTTTATTGTGCCTTGAATATTTTTTATAAAATACTTGACTTCAATTTTTCCTTTGAGTGGTTTCTAGTTTTTTTCTTGGATTTCTACCACTCTAGCCATACTTGTTTTTGCATAATGTTAGAGGGAGTCAGAGAAACGTAATAAACATTGAACTGTCAGAGTTTCACATTCCTACAAGCCACTTCTGTATATTCTCTCCCTAGAAATTTTTGGAAAGGGTCACTATAAGTTGGAAACATCTTGACAGCAAGTGATTACTATCCATATGTACAGACAAACAAACATTTCAAAGCCTGGAGAAAAAGAGATGTCAATTTCTTTACTTGTATGATGCAACACTATCCTCTAGTGGGCAAAGGAAGGACCTTGGTCTATACTTAGGAAAGGAACCAAAGAAAGCATGCTTAAATCAAATGCTTTACACGGTGCTGTCTTATTCTGCCTGGCCATTTGTCCGATTCGGCCAGTATTGTCTACTCTGATCAAAATAAGATCTACCATGTCTCTGGCACAGGTCTATTCCATCAGGTCCAATCTGAACTCTTCAGATGTAGTTGCAGAAGTCTGTATGTGGAACCTTTCATGGGCAGAAGAAAGGCATCGCCACTGAGCAATTGACCCTCTTTTAAAAGGACATATAAATATTTAAAAATAACTGCTTGTGTATTTCTCACAAAGTTCAACAGAAGTATGGAATATCATACATTTCTCCTGGAAAATTGTACACCTGTATGATGTGTAACGTGGTGACTATTTCATACAATTTCCCTTGTAATCACAGGAAAAAGATTCACAAGTAACACTCAAAATGCTATGCTTTTGGATAATAATTCTTCTTTTTTGGGATGATAATTCCCAGAAATCTCTAGCTAGCGAATTTTGGGAAGTAACAGAATGTAAGCAAGCCATCCATTTGGTGAAGATATAGTACTATACTGATCTAAGTCCACAGGAACAAAGTAAGGCTTGGTTGGTGGTGATCTCTGTGACAACTATAGTAGTCTATAGTAGTTTTGGAAAGTGATGACTTGATCTAAAATATATTTGTTTTTGTTCAGTCGCACAGTCGAGTCTGACCCTTTGTGACCCCATGGAGCACCGCACACCAGGCTCCTCTGTCATCTGCCATCCTCCTCAGCCCATCCTGGACTATGCCCATCAAGTCATAGATGCCATCAAGCCACTTCATCCTCTGCCGTCCCCTTCTCCTTTTGCCTTCAGTCTTTCCTAGTATCAAGGCCTTCTTAAGTGAGTCCTCTGTTCTCATTTGGTGGCCAAAGTTCTTGAGTTTCAGCGTCAGTCTTTGCCCTTCCAATGAGCATTCAAGGTTGATTTCCTTCAGTATTGACTGATATATTGCATGAGTTTTAACACGCATAATGGCATTATCTCTAGGAGTTAACAGAAATTCATTGGCAAGTTTTCCCATTGTTCTATCAACATGAAAATCAAATCTGAAACAAGTTTTGATTTTGGATGTGACCACTCAGAAATGTCTATAGAGATACAATCCAGTGTAGACTCAGTGTATGAAAGAATACATCCATGTTTCCCTAGAACAAGGCTCCTCAAACTTGGCTCTCTAGCTGTTCTTGGATTTCAATTACCAGAAGCCCAAGTCAGCACTCCTGCTGATCATAGCTTCTGGGGATTGAAGTCCAAGAACATCTGGCGAGCCAAATTTGAGGAACCCTGCCCTAGAAAATCAAAACCAACTACAAACAAACGTACACAGAGGAGCTTCAGCCTCTCTTACCTGTGGATGAAGTGGTTCTCCTCAAGATACTTGCAACCACAAGCAATGTCCCTGGCTATATTGAGCAGGTCCTGCATCATCAAAATGGAGGGCTGATTCTGCATGAGTGCCACCAATAAACATGAAAATAAATGAGATTAAGCATGGAATAGATGTTGAGAGGAAAGTGTGCAAGCTAGTATAACAACAGAACAAGAGAAAACAAAACGAACACGAGTCAAAATTGTTGGAAAGGATAACTGGATATACAAAGGGGAAAATTCTAGTTCTCTTTTCCCTAGTGAAAATATAAGGTGTAAAAATTAAATACTGACAAACCACCTCATTTATTTTTCCAGTGGTTTAAAGTGAGTGCCTCATTTGAGCTAACAGTTACTAATTTAAATTAAAAGAAATTTAATTGCAGAGACACAGATACGAGGTGCTCCATGCTAATAATGTTATTAATTTCACGGTCCAGTGGAAAAAAAAATTCTCTTCAAATATGTAAAAACAAGCACAACTCCTCAAATGGTTGTCCTCTTTAAGTGATGACAAAGGAGTTATCCATTCTCCAGGTGGAGAAGATAAGACTGATTTCATGAATTCCTCGTTGAAGTCCAAGAACATCTGGGAGCCCAAGGTTGAGATACCCTGAACTATAAAGTATCAGATACCACAGGAGAAAGAGGAGGAGGGGGGGGGAGAAGGTAAGGGCTGACTCACCACGCGAGGCCGATTTTGTCGAAGGAAGGTCTTCATATCTCCCCCAGTCATGAGCTCCAACAGAATGAAACGAGGCAGGGTCTGGAGGCTCACTCCAACACACTGCACAATATTCTGATGATTGAATTTACTGTCAATCAAATAGCCGTACAGCAGCGTGGCAGAGAAGGAAGAAAACAGAAAGCAATGTGGGTTACTGGCCAATATCCTTGCCTTTAACCTCTTCTTGCATTCTGGTTCATTGGACAAAATTCTTCAATACTACAAAATTAAGAGATATTAGAGACTATAATTTCTTCCACAAAATAAAACTGGTCAGCAGTTGATACAAGTGGAGGACTAAATATGACTGGAGAAAGGCTTCATTACTACTCGGAAGGCCATTGGACCATTAGACGACAATGGAAGGCAAGGGGTTATTAAAGAGGAAACAGATTGCAGAGAGACTCAATGAATTCTTTGCTTCAGTATTCACTGAAGAAGACAGAGACCACATGCCCAAAACAAAGCCTATCTTCGTAGGGAGGGAAACCGAAGAATTAAGCCAGATAGAAATAACCAGGGAGGAGGTCCTTGCATGTCTTGTTAAACTAAATGCTAACAAATCACCAGGACCAGATGGCATCCATCCATGAGTTCTCAGGGAACCTAAAGATTAAATCGCTGATCTCCTAGCCAAAATATATAATCTTTCCCTCAAATCAGGGTTTGTGCCTGATGACTGGAAGGTAGCGAATGTAACATTTTTCAAAAAACGATCCAGGGGTGATCCAGGAAATTACCGACCGGTCCGTTTGACATGTGTCCCAGGTAAAGTGATGGAAACCATCCTAAAAGATAGAATTAATAGGCACATAGAAGAGAAGGCATTGCTAAAGGAGAGCCAGCATGGCTTTTGCAAGGGAAAATCATGCTTCACTAATCTGTTGGAATTTTTTGAGAGTGTCAACAAGCATATGGATAAGGGGGATCCAGTTGACATTTTTAATCTGGACTTTCAGAAGGCTTTTGACAAGGTCCCGCACCAAAGGCTCTTGACTAAACTTACCAGTCATAGAATAAAGGGACAGGTTTTGTTCTGGATCAGCAACTGGCTAAGGGACAGGAAATAGAGGGTAGCACTAAATGGACACTTCTCCAAGTGGAGGGAAGTAAAGAGTGGGGTCCCCCAAGGTTCAGTACTGGGACCCCTGCTTTTCAACCTCTTCATAAATGATCTAGAAGTAGGAGTAAATAGCAAAGTAGCCAAAACAGTGGCAAATGAGTTTCAGCACTAGTAAGTGCAGAGTGATACATGGTGGGGCAAAAAAAAAAAAAAAGCCCCAATTACATTTATAAATTGATGGGATCTGAACTCTCTGCAACAAACCAGGAAAGGGACCTTGGTGTCCTGGTGGACAGCTCAATGAAGGTGTCAACCCAGTGTGCCTCAGCAGAGAAAAAAGCAAACTCAATGCTAGGGATCATTAGGAAGGGTATAGAAAATAAGTCAGCAAGTGTCATTTTGCCTCTTTATAAATCTATGGTGAGGCCCCATCTGGAATACTGTGTACAGTTCTGGTCGCCATACCTCCAGAAGGATATTATGGAGTTGGGAAAAGTGCAGAGGAGGGCAACCAGAATGATTAGGGGACTGGAACACCTTCCTTACCATCTGAGGCTGCAACGGTTGGGCCTTTTCACTCTTGAACGACGGCGTCTAAGAGGTGACCTGATTGAAGTTTATAAAATCATGCACGGTGTGGACAAAGTAGATAAGGAAAAACTGTTTTCCCTATCGCACAACACAAGAACTAGGGGACACTCGATGAAACTTTTGGGTACTAGTTCTCAAACAAATAAGACAAAGTACTTTTTCACCCAGAGGATTACTGGTCTATGGAACTCCCTGCCATAAGAAGTGGTGACAGCTGTCAGTCTTGACAGCTTTAAGAAAGGATTAGACAAGTTGGGTGGCAGGAAAGGAGGAAGAGCAAATGTAAGATGGATTGATCCTGTAAAGGAAGCAACAGACTTGAGTTTACAAAAGCTGAGCAGGGCTGTTGAGAACAGGGCATTTTGGAGATTTCTCATTCATGGGGTCACCATAGTTCGGAGATGACTTGATGGGACACAACGACAACAAATAATATTCAAGTTGGTCACATGGCTTGCAGGGAACTACTCTTTGGAGATGGGACTAAGGAGTGTGATTAACATAGGTAAAATAGAAAAAGAAGAGCTTGAGAATATATTAACTGTCAATTAATATTTTGTCCCCAACAAGCTAGATATGTATATTTTCTGATATGTTATGTATAAGGTGTATTAGATATGGTATTGTTGTGAGCCGCCCAGAGTCGCGTTGTCGAGTGGGCGGCATACAAATCCAAATGATAATGATGATGATGATGTCAGGCATGCTATTGGCAGTACTGCCAGGAGTCTCTGTTCTGGCAACATTACCAGAGGCAAAGACATCCAGCTTCACTAGGAACTAATGGTCACATATTTACAAGGGAATTGACAGCTCCATGGTGATGGAGGGAATGAAATTCTTGGAGGCCAGCTAATGCGCAGCTTATAATAGTGGAGTGACAGTGGTGGAGGATATTTCATGGACAATAGCACTGATATTGAATTTAACTCCTGTCAGTATTGTGCAGAAGAATGCAGTGATTAACAAATGTTTGCTATTCTATACTTCAAAAGGCAATAAGCCAAGACCAGACCCACACAGCCTGGGAAGCAGCAAAAGATGAGGGGTAAACCTGAGGGAGGGCAAGGAAGAGATATTGAGTCCTTCTAGTCCTATCATTGCCATGATGTGTGGAACAGCAACCAAACTGTATTGCCCCCTTCCCACTGACAGCCTTGAATTTTTTAAAAAACTCATTATGTTTAAGTTTCTTACAAGACAAAGTACACTTTCCTGGGACTTGGAAGATAAACAATGAAAGCAAAAGTTCCATTACTGCCAAGCTGTGTTAGACACAACCCTCACTTCCTTCTCAAACAGCTTTGAAAATATCTGCAGGGCGGATGGAAAAAACTGCACAATACTACTTTTGTCTGGAGTCGTCACTCAAAATGACAACAGTTTGTGAGGGAGGCAGACAGTTATCTGTTCAATCCCAGCAGCATAGGGAAGACCACATCCAACAAATGGTTCCAGAGGTGTTTTTATGCTAAACATTTATGGAGAGGCATAGAGCAACCAACAATTAAGATGCTGAACTTGCTGACTGGAAGATTGGCAAGTCAGCAGTTTGAGACCTGAGTGCTGCATGGCAGAGTAAGCTCCTATCTCTGTCCCAGTTCCTGCCAACCTAGCGGTTCAAAAGCATGAAATTACAAGTAGATAAATAAGTACCACTTTGTTGGGAAAGGTAGTAGCATTCTGTGAGCTCCGGTGTCTAGTCATCTCTGCCACATGACCACAGAAACGTCTGCAGATGTAGACAACACTGGCTATTTGGCAGTAAACGGAGATGGGCACCACCACATAGAGTTGGATACGACTGGCTTTCAAGTAAGAGAGACATTTACCTTTACTATAGAGTAATCAATGATGATAATCCTAGTCATATATCATATGGTAAACTGTAAAAACATGCAGGAAACTTTAGAGTTGGGTCCCACTTTGGAAAGTGTGTGTGTGTGTGTGTGTGTGTGTGTGTGTGTGTGTGTGTGTGTGTGTGTGTGTGTGTGTGTGTGTGTGTGTGTGTTTATATTCCATAGCATGGCCTTAGTATTATCTGACAGGAGAATTCACCTCATTCTTTTCCTTAGTTAGGCTTGTCTAGAAAACAAGATAATATCTCTTCTTATGAGAAATTCAAGTTTCAGGTGTTGGGAGTTGGGGGAGCCCTGTTAGATTCCTGTAACAAAACAATGAAAAGTCTTCTAGCACCTTAAAGACTAAAGAATAATATTTGGTATAAGTTTATTTGGAGTCCAGCCTATTTCATCAGATGCATGGAAGACTAGCCCAGCAGGCAGATTTTTCGATATCCTAGACCCGTGATGGTGAACCTTGGCACTCCAGATGTTCTTGGACTTCAATTCCCAGAAGCCCAAGTACCCTGTGAATCCACACGAATGGGTTTGCTGCAATTCATCCGGCCCGCGCTACCCTCGTCGCTCCTGGAAACAGAAGTAAAACACGCCCGTCCATTCGTGTGGATTCACAGGGTGCTTGGGCTTCTGGGAACTGAAGTCCAAGAACATCTGGAGTGCCAAGGTTCACCTTCATGGTCCTAAACAAACCATGAGGATCCCAGGGAGGAAGAAGAAGAAAAAGAAGAATTAGAGACTGGAGAGAGAATGTGAAAAGTAATAAAAATCCAAAAGATCCCAGACCCATACTGGTTGAGGTCTATCGGCTCCTAAGACCATTAGCATCACCATTCTTCTGGGACCTTTTGCATTTCTATTATTTTTCATCCTCAGTCCTCCCTCTCCACTTCCTTCCCATTTACAGATGATCTTTCAAGGCACAATGAATGTGAAAAGAAGTGTGGGAAGAAGAACCTATTGCCCAAAGAACATTGAGGACTGGTTTGGATGCAACACAATACTGTATCCTTGTTTCAAGTGGCCACATTCGAAGTACAAATAGGTAGGGTGATATCTAGCCTCCAGTAGGAGAGGCACTAAAATGTAAAAGGAGTCTTTGCAACTTTTTTTGTTGTTCTATCTAATGTTATGTAGCACTAAATCAACTAGAGCTATAGTCACTGAATGTAGTAAGGACCTCAAAGCCAGGCAGAGCACTGAGACTTCATACAAGCCTGGAGTTTGGAGAAGCTATTTTCTAGGAGAACTGCTGGAGGATTCCAGGTATTTATTTTGAAATTATGTATATTTATTTTATGTATATACTACCTTCCTTCTTTGTAGGACTCAGAGTGGCTTACAATACAAATTTTAAAAGTAGATGTGGTTAAAAAAACATAGGGTTGCTATGTGCCATTGTCATTGCTATGCTATGCTCTATGCTATGAGTCATGGCTAAGTGGAGGTAGAGAAGTTGAATCCAGTCCTCCTCAGACACGCTATCCACTACAAAACACTGGTTCAAACAAGCAGATAAACACCCATGATAGGTTAGCTATTAATGTAATATTGAATCAAATCTCACATTAAATAAAACACTCAGTTGATGTAGTTCAAAAAACATTTAGAAGAACAATAATATGAACAACAACAAGGATATTAACAGCAGCCAGAAGTACTTTGGACATCAAATGAGAAGAGAGGATTCACTTGAGAAGGCCTTGATGCTGGGAAAGGTGGAGGGCAAAAGAAAAAGATGAGATGGCTGGATGGTATTGTAGACGCAATGGGCACAGAGCTGGGAGGGTTGAGGAAGATAGTGGAGCACAGAGGTGCCTGGAGGGCAATGGTCCATGGGGTCACAAAGGATCGGAATCAACTGTGCAACTGAACAACAAACCATTAGAAGAATTGTCATCATCAAACAACCACTGACCAAAGTCCTGTTTAAATAAAAATGTCTTCCTATAGGTGGAAGGACAACAGAGGAGGAACCAACCTTGCCTCATTCTGAAAGACATCCCATAGTTTGGGAGCAACTAAGAAGGCTCTTTCTTGCATCTTTGCCGAACATGAATGCAAACGTGGAAGGGCAGAAAGACAGGTGTCTTTTGGAAACCATAACAATGGGATCAAGCAAATTTTCAGTCCAAAGTGCTTGCTGGGAAATTCTAGGAGTTGTCATGAAAGAAACACTTTTGCAAGCGCTGCGTGGCCTCAAACATGCAGATAATCATTGGTTGAAACTCTGTCGTGCAACTTATGTGCAAATGGCATAACTTTTAGATGGTAATTGCTATAAGTTAAGACATCTCTATAGACGTGCAGTTCTGTATGTAACGAATGATATCTATGGAGATTTCTTAACTTACAGCAATTTACTTCCAAAAGTTTCACCGTTTGAGTAAATTCACAAGAGAATTTCAGCCACTGAAATTTTCAGCCATACAATCACTCAATGCTGGTGACAATGAGAGAAGTAAAGAATTCATTTCTAGCCATGTCTTGTTAACCATATGGCTCTGTAGGGGATGTATAAAACTCACCTCATTATCAACGCTTCCATTAAGAAATCCATCTCATCTTGCTCAGAACAAACCTCTGGCAATGTCTGTTGAGAGGAAGAGAACAACACTTATTATCACCTCCCACATCGTACACACAATCCCACTAAACCCCACATCATGATTACTGGCATCTGGTAGCAAGACGGTGGAACAGCTGATGTCTTTTATTTGAATATCTTTCATTTCATTGACAAGAGTCCCCCCAACTGCTAACAACACTAAAATATAAATCCTTAAAACAACGTTATGGTAACAGTGATATTTTGTCATCTGGTACAGAAGATATCAAAGAGACACTAATTAACTGCAATAATGGAGAGACTGCATGGTTATGGGTGTAGAGAAGGAAGAAATGGAAGGACTATATTTATATTCAATGGGTTTGCAGAAAATAGTTGTGCTTGCCCACACAAAAGCTGACCATGATCTGTCTCTATGTTACCAGCTCTAGATAAAAGAAAATGCAAATCCATTTCTTTTCTTCATTTTTTTTGTTCTGTTTTATAGAATTAAAGGATTATCCTTGTGAAATCTCCAAATCTCAATAGGTTTTCTTCACCCCACTTCTGCCAGTTCCACATTTCAAATAAATATATACACATTGTGCTAGAAGGGGAAACTTCCTGCCACTCTCTTTCTCCAAGGAAAAAGGTTGCTCTTTTGTCCATTTATGTTCAGATTATTATTTCATGCCAAAGACCACAGGACTTATAGCCAAACCTCATGTTCTGTGGAGACAAAAGATATTCCACACCAACATTTACTGTTAGTGGAGCACAGAGCTTAGAAGTTATGGATTACACTGCATCACAAATAATAATAATAATATTGTCTGCTACTTGGTCTCATCCAAATGTCCCATCAAGTGCACTGAATTTTTATTTATTTATAGTAGCATTTCTATACTGCTTTTGAATCCAAATCTGAAGTCCGATTCTGCTTAGGACGGCAGGATGTTAAGTAAGCAAATCTTACCCTCTTGGTTAGGTTCTTGTGTTGATCACGTCAGGTATATTTGCCACAAATGTAGCAAAAATTGTCCAGTTTATTAACACAGCTGTGCCTACTCATCTTTAGCTCAAAACAGACTCGTTATGGCCTAGCTATACTATCCAAACTGATTGTTTCCCACAAGCCCTTTCTCCAACTTGCCTTATATACCTATTTCTGACATCAGCTCACTGAGTTGCCCAGACATGCCCAGCTGCTGCTGGAACATGCATGCTACCAGGGGACGTGATTCAGCCGAGGTAGCAGCAGACATAGTGGTAGCTGCAACTGTTATAATGTTCCCATGTAAAACTACATTACCCAGTTACCGACCATTTGAACAGCTATAGCACACCTTAAAATTTGTACATGATAGGCAAATTCTGAGTTCAGATTTGGAATCAGCACACTTGATATTATGTAAATCACATGTGTTATTCCCAGTAGCAAAATCATTGTTGTGCAGTGTTATGAATAGCATAGTTACCAGCAATTCATTATACTGCAGAACAAAAGAGAGAAAGCAATGACTTTTTCACCTTGGGTACATCAACCTTCCTGCATCCCTCTTTATTGGAAACAGAGAACCTTGGTATGTGTGAATGCTTGTCTTTGTATCTACTGGCTTAACTGTCTGTTTGTGACAGGGTGTCTATATGAGCCTGAATATCTACTTCCGCACCTGGCTCTGCTCACCACTGGTGGTTATGTGTTTTGTCCCTGTAAATGCAAAGGCCACCAGCTGTCACTGACTAAGAACACAAGAAATTTACATTTCAAATTGTAATAAGTGAGGATGGATGGATTAAGCTGTGTGTTTTCAGTGAGTAACATTTTCTACTAACCAGTTACAATTACTTTTAAAGGGTATTTTTATGGGGAGTTTAGTTATAATTTTATGCCGTTCTTTAATGCAATTAGAGCAATATTATTAGTAACTTTGTGCTGGTTAACCTTTCTCACACTAGGTCAGATGAAAGGAACTATGGAATGAATTCACCAAACGGTGGCTTCATTTTGGCAGTTTCGTTGTCGCTGCAGTGATAACAGTGGCAACTTTACATTTTGAAGCTCGGCCCTGAGTGACATAATTTTTTAAAAAAATACTTTGAAAAAGTGATTATCCAAATTCTGGTGAAAAGCCGATTGGGCTCTCTATAGCCCAGTCCAATCCGACGACTCTTCTGTTTTATTCCAGGTAAGTTTTCTCCCCTCAGGAAAAAAAAGTGAGGGAGGAGGAGGCTTTCCTATGTGAAGTATAAGCCCCATTTAGAAGGAGGGCTATTTACAATGGTTGTAATTGCTATAACCAAAACCTATTTTGATACTTTTAACACCTCAGCTTCAAATAACCATTCCCTCTCTAGAACTTAATCAAGATATTAATCGGAAACCTTTTTCCTGGTTCCCACACTTTATTTGCATAGGGGGACGGGGGTGGGAGCAGGTGGATTTTTGACACACAACCTTTCCTGTGGTGGCATCCTGGATGGGGAGTTTCTTCCCTAAAGCAATTTGCCCGAAGCTGTCTTCACTGCCCTCTCCGCACCATGTTTAGTGCTATTTGCCAATGTTTTTCATAAGCAAAAACAGCGATGAACTTGAATTCCACCCCCTTCAATGTTCTTTTTATAATTTAGTTGTGAAGTCCTGTATTTATTTATTTTACTGCTCCTGTAGTGGTTAGTCAGTCTTGGATTTGTTTTTTGGAAGAATTTTGTTTTTAATTGATTTGTAAGCTCTCTTGATCATTAGCACAGTGGAAAAGTAAGATAATTATCTCAGAAAGAAAGAAGAAACAACCTAAATACTGGCCATTAAGAGTCGATGCCAACCTTGATAGCCACTTGTAAAGGGCTGGAATCCCCTGTGATTCCGATAACCGTCCCTTTGTAAACTTCACCAAATGCTCCATGTCCAAGTGCCCTAATGCAAGAGGAGAGGGGGGAAATCATGCATAATTCTGATCCAATAAAGCAGTATGATCAATGAACAGCTGTTCAAAGCTGTTCAAACAGAGTACTGGATCCTTATGGTGCTTTATTCTGCTTCTTAGCAAATAAAGCCCCGAGGAGCAGCCAAACATTCAGATCACATTAGGATTTACAGAACTAGTGTTCCAAACACAAACTTTGTACCCTAGAAACTTAACTACAAACTCTGCTCAATAGACTACTGATTAAAACATTATCATTATCTCATGACAACATTCCAATAATCCTGTAAAACTGCTCCTTACCACCCAGGACTGTAACCTCAAACCTTTCTTGAAAAAACACATCTGGACACTTTTAACATACAGCAAGTATGGAGCCTTTCTGTTGATGTAGGCACACTAGACTAGACACTACTCTAGCTAGTGTATGGAGAAAATGTCTATGTAGTACAATTCAAGAAAAATTAAGTAGAAGTGCTTCACTTGTTTGGATCCTCAGCTTTTCTTGTAATACTGTATCTGAAGGAGGAGCGAGATGAGTCAGGTGGGTAATATGAGACTAAATTAAATTGCTCCTCCCAGTTAGAGTACATCTATTGACTCATAAGAACATAAGAACAGCCTTGCTGGAACAGGCCACAGCCCATCCAGTCCAGCATTCTGTCTCACACAGTGGCTCACCATTACCTTCAGGGTATTCCCAATGAGATGCCTTCACCTGCTTAGGATTCCCTGGAAATGGCATTGAGAGATATCCTGCCTATCTATCCAACCCGGAGGTTGTTCTTAGGTATCCATAATTATAGCCATTGATACCCTTGTCCTCCATGAACTTGTCTAATTCTTTCTTAAAGCTGTGAAGACTGACAGCTGTCACCACTTCTTCTGGAAGGGAGTTCCATAGACAAGTGATCCTCTGGGTGAAAAAGTACTTTCTCTTATTTGTTTGAGAACTAGTACACAAAAATTTCATGGAGTGCCCCCTAGTTCTTGCGTTGTGCGATAGGGGAAACAGTTTTTCCTTATCTACTTTGGCCACACCGTGCATGATTTTATAAACTTCAATCAGGTCACCTCTTAGACGCTGTCGTTCAAGAGTGAAGAGGCCCAACCGTTGCAGCCTCAGATGGTAAGGAAGGTGTTCCAGTCCCCTAATCATTTTGGTTGCCCTCCTCTGCACTTTTCCCAACTCCATAATATCCTTCTGGAGGTATGGCGACCAGAACTGTACACAGTATTCCAGATGGGATCGCGGCAAGACTCAGTGAAGCCTACCATCTCAAAGAAGACAGTCTTTGGAATCTCCTCCATAAGAAGATTTGCTCTGGAGCTCATTCTGCTCCCTCATAAATGGCAGGCAAGGATCCTATAGATCATTGAGTATGCTCAGCATACTCTCCCACCAACACTGGAAGCTGTGGAGGCTGCCAGAGCAGCCAAATAAATAAATAAATAATATGCCATGCTGCCACTCTTTCGGACACTGGAAGTGCAAAAACGCAACAACAACAACAACAACAACAAAACAGAGTGCAAATGCTCTGCACACACCCCTGCCGCCATGGGAAGTGGTGTAGGCTGCCAAAGCAGCTGAAAAAACACTGTGGTTCTGCCACTGCGGACACCGAAATCAGCGGGAGGAACAATGTCTCTGTCCCTTTCAGTTGTGTGTCAGGGGCGGGTCCGGCCTGTGGCAGGAAAAGGTTAGGAACACCTCTTGTAAACCCTCAGCTAGCAAAAAGAAAAATTATATCCAAACCCAAGCTCTTCAAAGGCACCTCAAGTGTGTATTCTCTTAAGAGAAACATTTAGACAAGACGATTGGACATGCATGGTCCTAACTTAAGACATAACCGAATCCACATTGTATCGTTCTTTGTTTCTAATCAAAATATGTGGCATATGCTTAATGCAAAATTCTAGCATGCTGGTCAAAAGAGACAGAATAAAAGTTGCTATCTCCGTTGAGTCAGGAATATATTTTCCTCTTCCTCATTTAGAAGGAATGCATCACGTTTAAGCCTTACTGAAGCAGGGAGATGTTTTTCCTTGGGATCTCCTTGAGTTCACTGAGGGTAGCTGCCTTCCCTGCAAAGCTGTAGTTGGGGTTATAATCTGTCATGATAGTGGAAGTGCGGATTTTGCTCAGGTTGTATTCTGGGCTTTGCAGACGTGCTCTGGCTCCTTCCAGTTGCTGCTTCTTACGATGATAAACTGAAAAGTAAGAATATGGAAATGAAAGAAGAAACATGGAAAGAACAAAGGAACCCATGCAAAAAATTAGAGGCCTTATTTCAACTAACCCTGTTTGTTTCTAGATTGTTTTATCACATTTTTCTTGATTCACAGGATTACACAAGCGTATCACAGATTATCCACACAACCTCGTTAGAATGTACTTCTTATAATGTGATGATCATGTTTAACTGAAGTTCTGTTGCAAAATATTAAACAAGCTGAAGTTGGGAGACTGTTTAAGAAATATTGTAGAAAATGGTCATTGTACCAGAAAATGAAACAAACACACAAACCTATAACACCTAAATCAAAATTAAGAAAGAAAGATTTTGGAGCACCCCCAAAATCTTTCAAAAGCCAGGACCATTTTTCAAGGGTGAATAAAATAATGCAGGAAGCTTACAACAATGGGTTGAGTATGAATTTACTTGTATACAATTGAGCTGGTAGAAACAGAACTTCTTGAACCCTGGGGGGGGGATTTTTCCAGCCTGAAAATACAGTAATACCTCATACAAAGCCCGCTTCGTACAACATCGAATTCATACATCGCCTAATTTCTTGAAAAAAGTTACCTCATACAAAGTCACTTGACTTTGTATGAGGCATTGGGTTTTTCCCAGGTTGCATTGTGCCTGGGCAGTATAAAACGCAGGATACATCCGTGCATTGCTCTTGTGGATTTTGCATGAGGCGAAAAGTGTTTAGGAGTGGTTTTGAGCGTGATTTTGGATTTTTTTTAAAAAAAATTTCATCAGAATTTTTAGAAGCATTCCTGGGAATTCTGCAGCATTATTCAGGTTCTTGGACAATCAGGGTTGTTTGCCATGTTTTTGTAATGTATTTAGCCTTTAGACAATGATTTCTTAAAGTCCTGTCAGTTTCCTGTCTGTTTCCTTGACTTTGCCCTGAAGTCTGTGCTGTTACAGTACAATATATCTCTATGGAAACGACGTTGTATGAGGCATCGCGGCAAGGATTTGGACGTTGTATGAGGCATCGCGGCTAGGATTTTGCATGCCTCATACAAAGTCCAAATCCGTATAAAGTCCAAACTTGTAGAACCAAGTTTGGACATTGTATGAGGTATCACTGTACTACATAGCAGGGAGCTGTGGCGAGAGGGAGGGGAATCTCTGGAAATCAGGTAGCGCCTCCTCCCCAAGCAGATCCTAGATCTGACTCTTTACCCTCTCTATGTTTCATCTGCCCTGTCTGTTGCACTCCAGGGAGCATGTACTGTCACAGAAGGCTTGATCCTTTCTGAAATATGTCAAGCTTCCACTCTTTCCTCACATATTTCTGAATGACATGTTCCTCAGAGACAACAATGGTGTGCCATCCTCATTCATTGGCAATACTGTATTGCCATCCCCCCCTCACTCAAGAAATATGCCAAATAGTAGCAACCAAGTTCATCTTCATACTGACAACTTACAGATACAACTTACACATACACCATCTTTGGTTCTGGATGGGGCTTTTTTGCCTCAGACAGACCTGGTGCATAATCTGGGGGTCCTCCTGGACTCATGACACCTGCTCAATGAGCAGGTGGCAGCTGTGGCCAGGAGGGCTTTCACACAACTTCATGTCATACGCCAGTTACGCCCACTCCTAGATTGGGACTCCTTGCTCATGGTCACGCACACTTTGGTCACCTCCAGACTTGACTATTGCAATACACTCTATGTGGGGCTGCACTTGATGACCATTCGAGCCTCCGTAGCAGATGGTACAATGAGAGAGCCTCTCCAGTCTGCTCTGGTGGGAATGACAGATGTTCTCAGGGTGACACAGTCTCTTAAGTATCCTGTCCCACTACCATGCAGGGCATTAAAGGTCATTACCAGCACCTTGGATTGCACCCGGAGGCACACCGGCAATCAGTGCAGCTCTCGAAGCAGTGGCGAGGAACGGGCATATCGCCTGCACCCCATCACCGCCTGGGCAGCCACATTCTGGACCAACTGCAGCCTCCAAATGGTCATCAAGGGCAGCTCCATGTAGAGTGCATTGCAATAGTCAAGTATGGAGGTGACCAGAGCGTGCGTGACCATGAGCAAGGAGCCCTGATTTAGGAATGGGCATAACTGGCGTATAACACGAAGTTGTGCAAAAGCCCTCCTGGCCACAGCTGCTCATTGAGCAGGAGTCATGAGTCCAGGAGGGCCCCCAGATTATGCACCGGGTCTGTTTGGGGCAAAATTGTCCTATCCAGAACCAAAGATGGTAGCTACTGAGATAAAGCGGGGGTCCCGACCCATAGTCACTCAATTTTGCTGGGATTCAGTTGTAGCCCGTTGTCCCCCATCCAGACCCCCAAAGCCTCCAGACATCTGGATAGGACTCCGACTGCATCACTTGGATCACCATGGGCCGAGATGTATAGCTGAGTATCATCAGCATACTGATGATACCTCACCCCATGGGAATGGATGATCTCCCCCAGTGGTTTCATGTAGATGTTAAATAGGAGAGGTGAGAGCACCGAGCCCTGAGGCACCCCATACTGGAGAGGCCTAGGGCTGGACATCCCATCCTCCAACCACACTGACTGGATCCAGCCCTTCAAAAATGAGGCAAACCAGGTTCACACAGTGCCCTGGATCCCCACTCCTTGGAGCCGTTCCAGAAGGATACCGTGGTTGACGGTATCGTAGGCTGCTAAGAGGTCAAAAAGAGCAAGGACAGAGGGATGATCTCCATCCCGCTTCCACCAGAGATCATCCAACAGCACGACCAATGCAGTCTCAGTACCATATCCGGGCCTGAATCCTGACTGAAAGGGGTCCAGATAATCCGCTTCATCCAGAACCCCCTGTAACTGCCACACCACTGCCTTCTCCAAAACCTTCCCTAAAAAGGGGAGGTAGGATACTGGCCGATAGTTGGCCATTATTGTTGGGTTGAGCACTGGCTTCTTAAGGAAGGGGCGCACCAAAGCATGTTTTAATGGTGCAGGAAACACCCCCTCCTGCAAAGATGTGTTGACTATTGCTCCAACCCAACTGCAAGACACAAGTCCACATCCAACTCACTGTCTTCCAATTGTTGTGGAACGTTCCGCTTGAGTCTCGTATGAATCTATAAAAGGCTTGATAAATGTTATAAATATGAATAGATCAGCAGATGCATTGAGCATAAAATAGATGCTGCTTACCAAGAGACAGGCCGCCACAAGCAAGAACCATTCCAAACACCACCACAACAGCAATCACAGCCAAGAGAAGTGGGAGAGACAGATGTCCCACTGGGATGGGCCCATGGAGGACTGTTTAGAACATAAAAAGAAATGTATATTAGCATGAATGCACAGCTCCTATATAGTATGTCTTATAAAAATATTGACTAAATTCGACTAGAATGAGATTCTCTCTCTTCCTGCATTCTGAATTAAATCCAATTTTTAGTTGCCAGAGAAGATCTACTGAATGAACAAAAAATTGTTAATCAACATTTAGGTAAGTTCTATTGATTCAGCGAGTCTGCTTTGCTTGGGATCAACAATTGGATTTAGGCATGTGTTCCCAAGATAGTCAACCACTGTTGTGATGCTTATAAACAGAGTGAAATGGAAGTTTCCATATTGATAGATAGATAGATTAATCTTTATTGTCATTGTCCTGCACAGAACAACGAGATTGGGAGAAAAAAACACTTAACAACCCAACAATACCTAAACAAAATACAACTATACAAAATTATCAACATACTCCCACCCCACATATTCACATTTAACCCCTAAAAAGCTCTAAAACTCTAAAAACTCTAAAACTCTAAAAACTATATACAGAAGCTCCCTCATAGACTGCATTGTACTGCATTTAAAGCCAGAACCGCTTTTGGGTAGAAACTATTTCTCAAGCGGCTGGTCTTGGTCTTTATGACCCTATACCTTCTTCTAGAAGGCAGAAGCTGAAAGAGAATACGCCCAATTATCCCCTCCGCAGTCTTTTTGACCCTGGACAGCATTGTTCTTTCCCTAGCTGTACAACTCCCAAACCATACACACAGACCATAGGTTAACACACTCTCTATGGTACAGTGGTAGAATGCCAGCAGCACATCCTTTGAAAGATTGTTCTTCCTGAGGATTCTCAAGAAGTATAACTTTTGCTGTGCTCTCTTGATCAGATCTTTGGTGTTTGCTCCCCATGTTAGATCATCCATCAGCTCCATTCCCAGAAATCGAAACACCGAGACCTGTTCCACACAATTCCCTTCAATAATAAGTGGCTGGATGTTCAATTTGCATTTTCTAAAGTCCACAATGATCTGTTTTGTCTTTTTTACATTGAGGAATAAATTGTTTTCCCTACACCATTTCATCAGCATCTCAACCTCCTTCCTGTAAGCCGACTCCCCCTCCCCAGCAGTAATCAGACCCACCACCATTGTGTCGTCTGCAAACTTGATGATCTTATTGCTGGGGTAACTGGAAACACAATCATATGTGTAAAGCGTGTACAGAAGCGGGCTCAGCACACACGCCTGCGGCATCCCCGTACTTATACTGAGATCCGCAGAGACATGAGAGCCCATCCTGACCCGTTGGGAACGATCTGATAGAAAATCTAGTATCCACCTGCATAAGCATGGCGGAAGCCCCAGATCTAATAATTTGGGCACCAGTCTATGTGGAAGAATAGTATTAAAAGCAGAACTAAAATCTACAAATAACAGTCTCGCATAAGTCCCTTGTTTCTCCAAATGGTCAGAACAGCATGTAGGGCCGTAGCCACAGCATCCTCCGTGGATCTCTTTCTCTTATATGCAAATTGACAAGGGTCAAGTCCAACTGGTAAACAAGCCATAATACGGTTTTCAAAGCATTTCATTATGACAGGTGTAAGCGCCACAGGGCGGAAGTCATTCAGACTATCTATGTTAGGCTTTTTAGGCAGAGGTATAATAGTAGAGGATTTCAGACAAGGTGGGACAGTGGCTTGGGCCAAAGACCGATTAAAAATCTTCATAAAGGTTTCTGCCAGCTGTTCTGAGCAGTATCTCAGTGCCCTACCAGCCACTCCATCAGGACCCATAGACTTGCTCGCATTTATCCCTTTTAATATTCGTCTCACTTCTCCCTCTTCCACCCTGGCAACATTCCCTAAGGGGAGTAATGATGATGACTCTGGCAACACTGCTGGATCTACTGCTGGTGTCACCTCAAATCGGGCGAAGAAGGTATTCAGCTCCTCCACCAGAGAAGCACTGCTCTCTACAGGCGATGAATGATTGGGTTTGTAGTCAGTAAGGTGCTGGATCCCCTGCCACACTTGCCTGGTGTTGTGACTACTCAGGTGATCTTCAATTTTCCCTCTATACACAGCTTTTGCCTTCCTTATACCCCTCTTCAGGTTCACCCTTTCTATACTATACAATACCCGGTCTCCAGTTCTAAAAGCAAAGTTTCTGGCCTTCAACAGTCTCTGAACTTCACTCGTCATCTAGGGCTTCCTGTTCGGATACATCTTTACATGCTTTTCCCTGGTGACGTTGGCTGTGCAGAATCTAATATAATCCAGGACCGTTGATGTGTAGGTCTCCAGATCTTGATGGTCAAACACATTCCAATCGGTCTCCTGGAAACAGTCCTGCAGCTGTTGAGAGGCTCCCTCAGGCCACACAGTAACAGTTCGTGTTCGTATTGGGACTTGTTTCCTAAGAGTGTGTATGATGGTGTCAAAAGCAGAGACACATGATCTGACCTGCCAAGGTGTGCCAAGGGCTTAACCTCATATGCCCGTTTAATGTTTGTATACACCTTGTCAAGAGTATTCTCCCCCCTAGTTGCACATTTAATGTGCTGACGAAATTTTGGGAATACTGCCTTCAAGTATGTATGATTGAAGTTTCCTGCAATGATCAGCACGGCCTCTGGGTATTTGCTCAGTTTAGTATTGATGTTTCCATACAAAATATTCATGGCCATGCATGCATTTGCAGTTGGTGCCACATACACCACCATTAATACTACTGCTCCCCCTTCCCTCTGCTGTATTCACTAATCAAAGGTGCCACTGACTTTGAATAGTTCTGGCTAATAGTACTAGTACATTCCAAGGGAAGGAATTGTAGTTTTGATTTCTCTCCCTTGATACTACCAGGTGTGTTGGTAGACAATACATTTTGGTATAAACTGTACAGCAAAACCCAACTGTAATCCATAAGTATAAATCACACTGGGGGAAATGATGTAAAGCAACAGGCTGAAAAAAGAAAGGCATCTTTTAGATCCAATATTATTGGTAAAAATAGTGTAAGTGATATGCCCTAATGCAGTGATAGCCAACATTGGCAATCCAGGTGTTCTTGGACTTCAATTACCTGAAGCCCAAATCAACACTCCTGCTGATCAGGACTTCTGGGAATTGAAGTCCAAGAACATCTGGAGTGCCAAGGTTCACCATCACTACTAATGTATAGCAGATAAAGTGAAGCTCTATTTTGAGTTTTAGACAAAGTATCAATAGTGTAGAATAAAGAAGCTCTGGTTTCGGGTGAGTGATTCATATCATGACAGTTGGCTACAGAAATGTTCAAGATGAATGGACAGATGAATTGGCAAGTTGGTACCAACATAATATAAGGCATAATTTTAAAAAATCCAAATAGCAGCGTGGTAGGAACCCCAATCATATAAAACAGATGATTTATAAATCTCTTACATAACATTATTTGGCCACAGAAACCTGCTGTCAAATTTAACCTGAGTACCATACTCATCCTAGGAGCTGTAAGTGTGGATAGCAAGAATTATTTAACCCCTATACTTTTTAGATTGCAAATATTTTATAGACCAAAAATATATAATGTTGTTTAATAAGAAATACTTCCAACTCCTGAGGTAGTTTACAATGGTAATTACAGTGGAACTCCAGATAACGACAGCACCAGATAAGGACAAATCCGCATAAAGACGCATTCGTTATGCACCACGTGATGGTCCGCATAACGATGAGAAAAAACCCACCAAAAAAACTTCGTTATGTGGGGCATTTGGTATTGATGCTCCAGATAATGGCTTTTTTAATTTGATTTTAATTTTAATTTATATACCGCAATTCTCTGCCCAAGGGGCGACTCAATGCGGTTTACAAGATGCAAATTAACAAGTTACAGGATAAAAAATATAACAAAAAAGTACAGTGTGTCACAGTGCAATACAGTAAATACAATAAAATACAGTTACATAACAAAACAATTCAATTCAAAAGCAAGTACAAGCCTTAGCTCACATTATAGCAAGGTCCGGGCTGAGCACAAAGTACACATCCTCGAATCAATGGGGAAGAAACAGAGACAGAAAGTCCTTGGGTGCAGCAGCAGGCACACCTAGCTTCCATCTCCGGAGCACTGGTGTGGCCCCGGAGAGTGCCCAGAGGTCTCAAAAACCAGTCACAGAAAAAGAAAAGGAGGCTCAGAAAATCCGGCTGTAGATGAGGTGGCGGCAGCTTCGGCGTCTTTTTCATCATTATGCGGAGCATCTCCCATAGCGTCAAAATCCAGATAACGACACGACTTGTGGAACCAAGTTTTGTCGTTATTCAGAGTTCCACTGTACAATAATAGTTAGAACTGTAACAAAACAATATAAGCACAAGCAGAACAAAGTTGCTACATCCAGCACATCTTGATGCTGTTGTTCAATTCTGCAACTGATAGAAATATAGGATAGGTATGCCCCTCTCTTTAATCTGTGCTCTCAGTAAGGCTGGAATGAAGCAAGAAATAAATTGTTTAATTTGGAAAGAACATTCCACATGTTACCTGTGCATGACACATTGTCACTGGCTAACACAGCCCCAAGCGCACAAATACAGATCGGCAGATGAGAATCAGGACTTTGCTTGCAGATACCTGACTGGCAGTGATTGCAGTTCACATAGACTTCAATAAGCACTTCACCATGACTCTCCATAACTGAACAAGAAAGAAATGGGTAGAAGCCAGAATTAGACTCACTTCTCAAAACAAAACAAAACAAAACAAAACAAAACAAAACAAAACAAAACAAAACAAAACAAAACAAAACAAAACAAAACAAAACAAAACAAAACAAAACAAAACAAAACAAAACAAAACAAAACAAAACAAAACAAAACAAAACAAAACAAAACAAAACAAAACAAAACAAAACAAAACAAAACAAAACAACAACAACAACAACAACAATGGGCAGTTGTAACCCATTAATTGAGAACAGACATTGCCTACTTAAATGAAAGAAAGGGGAGGAAGTGAGTGAATTCAGATCAGTTCCTGTCCATGCCGCCTTAGGTAAAGGTAAAGTTTGCCCTTGCTCTACGGTTCAGTGCTAATCTCTGTTTATAGACAAAGAGCCATCACGCTCTGCTTTTGCAGACGTTTCTGTGGACATGTGGCAGACATTCCTCGACACCAGAGTGCATGCAACACTGTTTACCTTCCTACCGAAGTGGTCCCTATTTATCTACTTGCAATTTCTTGCTTTCGAACTGATAGGTTGGCAGGAGCTAGGTCAGAAACAGGAGATCACTCCATCATGCAGTACATGGGAATTGAAATCTGACCTTCTAGTCAGCGGGTTCAGCGTCTTAACCACATGAGCCACCGCAGTCTAGTTAAGATAGCTATAAAGCTATCTTAACTGGTAGTTGCAATAATGATATGCATCCTTGAGGAAGTCCAGAACTCAGAAAAACTAGCCATTGGAGTCACTTCAAAAGTTAAAAATTTCTTGCAGAGGCTACTCAAAAATCCCACACTCCATGAAGAGTGGCATTCAATGCATCTAGTAAATTGGATATGTTATATTTATTATCAAAACAAAACAAGAAAGATTCTCATAACACATGAAAGATGACAAAACTTAACACACCGTATGCTTTGTGGGCTGAAAGCTGCTTCATCAGACACGCGAAGCACATCCTAAGCCATGAAACCTTACACCACCATAAACAAATTGGTACAGTATTCAAGGTGTCATAAGCCTGTTTCTTGTTTTTGCTTCAATATCCTCCAGATATTGTGTTTACCATATTATCTGGTATATCAATCCTTGCTTGCCAATATCTGTTGTCAAAAGAGCTAGTCAGTGCTAGCCAAATAAATCATGCAGACATTAATAAATATCTTAAATAGTAAAACATTTGTTGGCCTTGATGGAAGAAGTATAGTAATGTTTTGTGTAGCAATTTGTTGCAAATTTTCAGTTCAGATGGTGCTGCTGGACATGATCTGATATACAAGAGATTTTATGACGATTGGTCTAGTTCCTGTGTGACTGGAAATAAGGATTTGGCACAGACTATATGTACAGATTCTGTTCATACCCGTCAAGCGCTGCTCCGGAAAATACGGGAACTGCTCCGGCCCAGGTGTGCATGCACAGCAAAAACTCATTTGCACATGCACAGAACCCCTTTGCGCATGTGCAGAACACATTTGTGCATGTGCAGATGGGTTCTGTGCACATGCTATTCTAAATATGGGATGGGGCCAGGAAAGGGGAGGAACACGTGCCAAAATACGGGATTTCCCAGCCAATCCGGGATACTTGACAGGTATGATTCTGTTGTACCCTAAAATAAGGACACAACATTGTTATGCCAATGAAGAACATGCAGTTGATAAATAAGAGAAACAATAGAGAATGTGATTGCATACTGCAAGGGGACTGAGAGATTGGGTATACAGTTTACCTGCCAGGGGACTCAAGAAGACTTCCCCAACTGGACTCACAAAGGAGACACCATGCTGTCCATCAGCTGTGATGTCATCAATTTCAGAGGCATGGCCACCTAGGTGAAGGAAAGAAAATGGTGTCAAATGTTCCCACAAAGGAATTTGTGGGGATCTGGGGGGTTGCCTGAATGACCAATTTATAACAAGACCCTTACAAACTCATTACTTATTTAAATGATTTATTAAAACATTTCTGTGTCACCCTTTGAAGGAAAATCTCACAGAATAAGAGGCTGAAACAATGAATATTTAGAATGCATTTAATTTTAAACAATGTAAAACGTTTAAAATAGCCACAACAGTAAAAATTAGAATAGAGAAGGTGCACCTACATAAAATTAAAAGTAGCCTTGAATATACTGTGGAAGTGTCTCGACTATCAAAAGAATTAGGTTTCCAATTTTGTTTAAAAATAGAGTTATGGTCATATGGTGTTTGTGTCAGTATGCACATTCTTAGTGAATCTTCAGCCATGAAGTCCATCTATGCCCATGGCCTCTCTTCCCAGGGATCTTTCCTTGCAGAGCGAGTTGGAGTATTCTATATTTTATGTTGTTCCTCGTGATATTGCCAAGGTATTGGAGCTTCCTTTGCTTAAACAGTCTTAAACAGTTCTTGTTCTTTATCCTTCCAGAGTAACACTTCTATATTAGTCACATGGTCAACTCATGATAGCCTTAGTCTATAGATCCATATTTCAAAACCTTCAATTTTCTTTTCAGATGCTTTGGTTAATGTCCAAGTTTCAACTCCATATAGCAACACTGGGAATACGTAACATCTCACTTTTCGGATCTTTGTAGCAAGAGAGCTCTACTGCATAACAAATGATGCATTTTTATGAAGGTGGATCTTGCTTTTTGTATTCATATTTTAATCTCTAATTTGGGATCACAATTTTCATTTAACATACTCCCCAAATATATACATATATATATTTTAAACTGTGTTGGAACAGTGTTGGGGGCAACACACAGCCTAGTTGAACACCTCTATGGATTTGAACCTGCTCTGCCAGCTGCTCTTCAATTTTGTTTAGCTAAAACACAAGAGACAGCTATACATAGATGTGTGCGTTATTTCCTGGAATGCTGAGAGCTATTTTTGTTGATCTGAATATTTTTATGCAGCAGTATAAAAGAAAATTTGCACCACAGTTTCTTGATATACTACTATCAATTTCTTTCTGTCACTGATTGTACTGTCCTTTGGCCAGTACATCAAACTTCAAATGAAATAAAATCAAGGCATAGCCGAGTATAGTGATGGTGAACCTTTTAGAGACCTTTTAGGAGGCGGAGGCAGCATGTGGGCAGGCACCGTGTGTGCCCATGCACCCATGTGATGTCGCCAGCGTCACTCTGGCAACATCACATGTCCGCATGCTACACCCAAAGGTGCACCACCACTGCCTCCTCTTGCTTCACCTCATCCCCGCCGCTGCTTCCCAGGCGGGATTTCAACTTCCCCTCTCACCTCCCCATTGGTGGAGGGAGAGAGGTGGATGACGAAGTGGCACTGCCATTGGCACTGAGGGTCGTGGCTTGCCCATGACAGTGTGTGTGCCAACAGAATTGGCTTTGCATGCCACCTCTGGCATGTGTGACTTCCCTGTGCCTTAGGTTTGCTGACACTGGCCTAGTATCTCAAAATGCTTGCATAGTCTAACTCAGTGGCTCTCAGCCTTTCACCCTTCAGATGTTTTGGACATCTCCCTGAATTCCTGGCACTGGTCCAATTGGCTCAAGCTATTAGGAACTGAAGTACACACCATCTAGAGGGTCAAAGGTTGAGTACTATAGGTTTAACATACCTTTGTAGCCTCCACCACCTCCTCCAGATGTACATGCTCCTCCTCCACCCCCAAAACCACCAGCAGTGGCCCAATGAAGCTTCTCTAATGCCTGTTGGCATGCCTTCCCACCATCTCCACCTTCAAGAAGTGATTTCCCAGCCCAAGGAAAATGAGTGCTATCTTTCCAGCCGCCACCTCCACCTGTACCAATGAACATAAGGACAAAAGAATAAGAAGAGAAATACTGTGACTTTCACAGACAAATGGTGGCATTTAAATTAATTTACTGATAAATATGTTAAAGTGAAATTGTAAATCACTTTTCAAACCTGATGGGAAGGGACAGTATCTATAAATATTCCACAAAGCATTTTCCAGTTTTCCCCTATATATGCAGATAACACCTAGCCAGTTTATCCTACATTTCTGATTATTGCTTAAGCTTTATGTCTATTTCTCTTAAAACTGGTTAAAGATTCAATTATTTAAAAAGAAATTTTGCAATGACTCGCTGAAATTATAGCTGCATCTTCTGCAAGCCAAAGAATTGCTACTAATTTCAAGCAAATGACAAATTTTAGAATTCTGTGTCGAAACATATTTTAAATATCTGTTGTAGGAATAAAAATAACATGTTGTTTATTTTACTGATATCACTTTTGGATTGAGAATTCTGACCATTGCCTTACTTCTGAATACAAACTCAATTCTGTTCGTCATATGTTTGAAATCTAGCCTTCTACATTTTACTATCAGAACTCACTGGCAATGGCAGATTATATCCCATTAACAAGCCATTTTTCCTTGTTGATTTCTTGCCTTATAAAGATGAATTCAATATTGTTTACATCTGACCCAGTTCTCCAGTTTAGCAACATTCTTCTTCCAGCACCCAGGGATTATTCTGCGGTCCACTATTGCAAGCCACTAAATTTACCCTCCCCTTACAAATATTGATGGCAATCCAAGCCATTTATACTCCTAGAATTTCAGTTCTCCAGGGGTTGTTTATTCAGCTGCCAAATGAAATGCACATTATCATCTACAGCTCTTCACCTGCTGCTCCAGTTCTCCCATTGGCTCCAGGTACTGCTGTGCTATTCACATACTGTTCCAAAAACACATCATCAAAGGAGCCATCCTGATCTTTCAAATATGCTTTCCCTCCACCTCCTGCTGCAATCAGCAATGGTTCAAAAATTCCATCCTTCTGCTGCTTGAAAAAGCACACACATATTCACAAAGTTTATTGAAATGAATGCAGTAAATTCAAAATTAGATACCAATGTAATAAAGAAAACTCAGGCATAAATTAATGGAATATATATATATATATATATATATATATATATATATATATATATATATATATATATATATATATATATATATATATATATATATATATATATATATATATATATATATATATATATATATATATATATATATATATATATATATATATATATATATATATATATATATATATATATATATATATATATATATAAAGACACACACACACACACACACACACACACACACACACACACACACACACACACACACACACACACACACACACACACACACGTGAGCAGTTTGGACAGTCCCACAGAACCAAGAATCAAGTACTGTGGCCCTCCAGAAACCTGTCAAGTTTTAGATTTGAAAATAAAGGAAATTTCCTGACGAAAATGGGAGACTGGACAGCTATGCCTATTCTGTGCAGCCCTCCAGTTGCGGCATTAGGGCACTGCAGTCTAACTAATACGGGAGGACGGCGGGAAAGAGGGTAAAATACGGGAGTTTCCCGGCCAATACAGGACACTTGACAGCTATGGATACTGGACTATACCTCCCATCATTTCTAGCCACTGGCCATGCTGGTTGTCTTGGTGGAAATTCAGGCTCACTAATGTTTGGAAGAGCATGTATTCCCCTACCTAATATATTTTGTGGGAAATCCTGTGAAGTATAATTGGTTAGAGCTTTTTTAAAAAAGCATTTGGAGGGGAAATTAAAAGAGGGGCATGATTTTTTTTTCAGTACAACGACTCTATATATGTAAACTGGGTTACCAATTCAAAGGTAAGGGTGAGTAAGTAATACCTCTATTAGACCACTAAAAATAACAAACAGAAGCTAGCCTTTGACTCATACAAAGTGAGGCACCGCTGAGTTATGCATGGTACATAAAAAGTATAAAAGCTTCAAAACTTTTGGTCACATGTGTGGGCCAGACCTCTCTGCTTAAAGAAAGGTTCAACATGGGGACTGTAGTCTCAACTCAAAAGTACAGGTTTCAGATTCCAATTTCTGGTTGTGTATTGGAATACCCTTCATAAGCTTCTTAGACACATGAAAGCAATCCTACAATCTGTGACATAGTGGCACAGACTATATGCACACAATATCAGAAAACGACACAAAGGTTCTGTACATGTTTTTAAAGAAAATAATTTATGCAATGCTACGACACTATAGTATAGAGAAAAACATAGCCCTGATGTTTTTTGCCATTTGTGTGTATTTGTAAAAATAGAGTCACATGAACACATGAGTAGCATAGCCTCCAAGTGACCCAAGAAGTTAGTGTACATATAATATGCAATTTTTAACAAGTCACAAAATGGGTTTGGCAGGAAATGTTGACATCATCAGTCCTTAATGATGTCACAGGAACTATCTAACAGGTGATATTTGCATCTTGTGCAACCACATCCCACATAACCAGTCATTATTAAATGTGAAAAGATTTTGTGGAAGACAGTATACAGGAGTTGAAGTTTAAGAAAGCCACTCATCTCAGCCAAAACAGCACAGTCAGAAAAATTAAAATCTACATTTCAGACAACTCAATAATAATTGCTTGGGGAGCTAGAATTACACAAAAAATGTGGCTAACCCAGGCACATGTGGTGGAAAATATCTTTCCTGTACAGTAATACCCTGGATAACGTTAAAGCTTGGTTCCACAAACTTTAGCATTATACGGTTTTTAACATTGTGCAATAAATGATTTCCCAACATTATCTGGTTTTTAACACACAACGTTAAACCGAATCCCACGGTGGCTGCTTTGAGTTGGGAAGGGCCGGGGGGAACCCAGTGCCAGCCAGGGCAGCTTCTAGGCACCCCCCCCCCCTCGAAGTCAAAGTGGTCACTGGGAGCTTGCCCTCTGTTGGCCGCTTTGACTTGGGAAGGGCTGGGAAGAGTGCCTAGAAGCTGCCCTGGAGGCCGCCCTGGCTGGCGCTGGGTTCCCCTCGGCCCTTCCCAACTCAAAATGACCCACTTGTCTGCCTCCTCAGAAAGGGAACTAGGGATCAGATGATCTGATCCCCGGTTCCCTTTCCGAAGAGGCAGGCAACCTGCTTGGCCCCAGACAAGGCTAGTCCTGAAAGGGAACGGGCGAAGCGCTTGGCCCCTTCCCTTCCAGGATGGGCTGCGAGTGAGTCCAGGTGCACCCACAGCTCATCCTGGAAGGGAACGGGACAAGCGCTTGGCTCCTTCCCCTCCAGGATGGGCTGTGGGTGAGTTCACACACCCGCAGCTTGTACCGGAAGAGAAGGAGCCAAGTGTTTGGCCCATTCCCTTTCAGGATGGGCTGCAGGAAACCGCAGGGCTGGTCTCCTGGGGGAGACCAGGGGCTTGGATCTCCAGTGGTGCCATCGCTGTTTCAAGGCAAACCTCAAAATAGCGAGGGCACCTCGGAGATCTCTGCACAGGGGAAGAGCAGCCCTGCCGGCTTTGGGGCAGAGACCTCTGGAGGAAATCTGGGGGTGAAATGATTATCTGGTTTTAATGTTGTGCGGTGCAAAAGTTAACCAGGGTATTACTGTACCTTTACACTGCTCACAAAGTATATGTATAGTTTTCCCTTCAACAATTACTATGTTAAAAACATGCTCGATGCTTGCAGTCATTCAGTTGATCTAAGGACTGATTCTAAAGTATGTTTTCAGTTCAATACCTGTCACACTTCTGGTCTGTTGATGAGGACTGCACCTGTTTTATAGGTTTTAGTGAGACCTCTGCGACTTTGCATTCTACCTATACATTTAACCATCTTATTAATATACTAGCAGATTTTGCCCGGCAGTGCCGAGCTCTTTAAAATGGTTTTGGAAGGTTTTTGTTTTATTTTCATGCAAATGAGGTTAGTTTTTAATTGTGGTTTTTTAAATTTTTATTTTTACGCACGGGCTGTTATAAACTGTGATTTTTTTATTTTTGGTTTTATAATTATTGTATTTAACCAAATAATGTGTTACTATGTGAATTTTTTTAAATAGTTGTACCTTGGATAATTATTTTTTAAAATGTGTAAGAATATGTTTTTAAAAAATCTATGTTTCTATACTGTGTTTAGATGTTTTGTTTTTTTGAGTGAAAACTTATTTTTTTTTGAATTATTTGTGATTATTGTGACTATTTTTGAATGTTTTGATAACTTATTTCATTGATTTGGGAATTATTTCTAATTATTTTTGAATGTTTTTTTCTCTCGTGGCCTCTGGGTGGTCCTGGTGAGCTTTTCTTGTATTGTACTATTTTTCTCTACTGTCCTCTGGGTGTCGCTTCCTCTTCCGGTAAGTAGTCTCTTTGTTCCCTCAGCTGAGTTCCGGTCGTCATGGAGTGAAGACGTCTCCTGGTAAGCTCTCTGGTTTAATTTTTTTGCGGGGTTTGTTTTGGTTTTTTTGGGGGGGGGTCTGTGTGATGTTTTTGTGTTTCATTTTTGGATGTTTTTGTGTTTCTGTTTTGTTTTTTATTTTGGGTTTTGATTATTTTTGAGTGGTTTTGGATTGTGTTTTGGGATGTTTTTGTGTTTACTTTTTCTGTTTTTATTTTGGTTTTGAGTATTTTTGACTGTTTTTGGTTTGTGTTGTTTTGTGTTGGGGGCGGGTGGAGGGTCTTTCTTTTCCGTGGGCTGGGCTTGATGCCTGGCCCGTGGAAAGGGAAGGCAGGGGCGGGTGGGGGGTCTTTCTTTTCTGCGGGCCGAGCTCAATGCCTGGCTCGTGGAAAGGGAAGGCAGGGGCGGGTGGGGGGTCTTTCTTTTCTGCGGGCCGAGCTCAATGCCTGGCTCGTGGAAAGGGAAGGCAGGGGCGGGTGGGGGGTCTTTCTTTTCTGCGGGCCGAGCTCAATGCCTGGCTCGTGGAAAGGGAAGGCAGGGGCGGGTGGGGGGTCTTTCTTTCCATGGGCCGTGCTCGATGTCTGGCCCGTGGAAAGGGAAGGCAGGGGTGGGTGGGGGGTCTTTCTTTATTTTCCGCGGGCCGGGCTCGATGCCTGGCCCATGGAAAGGGAAGGCAGGTGCGGGTGGGGGGGTCTTTCTTTTCTGCGGGCCGGGCTCGATGCCTGGCCCGTGGAAAGGGAAGGCAGCGGCGGTGGGGGTTTCCTTACCGCGGCCTGTGTTGCTGTGATGCGCTGCGTTTTTTACTTTTATTTTTCGCGTGCCGGCTGCCTCAGCGTCCTGTGCACTCATGGCATGCAGGACGCTGGGGCTTGTAGTTTGGGGTGCGCGATTTTAGGTAGTGCAGCGGTTTGTTTCCTGCAGCTTATTTTTGATTGGCCGCGGCGCATTTCTGAACATTCCTTTTGCTTGCGCCTCTCATCCTGATTGGCTCTGGTGCGGCGTGGTGCAAAGAATGTTGGGAATTGAAGTTCCCTTTTTTTGTTTGCGTCCGGGGGGCTCCTGCCCCACTGGCACAAATTTCAACCCAACAGTTACCTGCGAACCGGGTTCGGGTGAGTGAACGGAGGCCCATTACGGGCTAGTAGGGCCTGGCTAAACATCCTTTGTCACATTCCAACAGTTAACGCACCATTTTATAGGTATAGATGGTAAAAAAGCTACACTTCCAACAATAAAAAATCACAACACCCATCTTCACTCTTGAATCAGGCAAAATGAACCAAGATCTGTAAACATAAGTAGGTAAATCAGGGGTGCCCAACTTTTGGGGCTGTAGGCCGGTCACATGGTTCAGTGGGCTGGTCATGTGGTTCATTGGGCTGGTCACATGGTTCCTCCCGCCAGAAGCAGAAGTAAAACATGCCTTGCAATCTGTTTTGCAACAGGATGAGACAGATTTTAAGCTACCATTTTCTTTGCTTAAGCCAGGGGTGCCCAAACTACAGCCTGTGGGCCAGAGCCAGCCCCTGACGCCAGTTCATCTGGCCCATGCCACCCTCATTGCTTCCAGAAGCAGAAGTAAAACACACCCGTACAGGCTTCCAGGAGCGACGAAGGCGGCGTGGGCTGGATGAATTGGCATTGGGGGCTGGATCTGGCACATGGGCCATAGTTTGGGCACTCCTGAGGTTAATAGTACACAACCAGAGAATCCTGCTGTCCCTCTTCTCATTCTGTTCCATTTCTTCTTTTTTTAAAAGGCTGGTTGTTCTAGTGCTAGATCAGTATTTCCCAACCTTTGGTTTTCGGACTTCAGTTCCTAGAAGCCTAAGTCAATTCCCCAAAGCACTGATCAGCCAATGTACTGACGTAGGCTTCTGGGAATTGAAGTCCCTGTGTGGGGTGTGGTTCCCACAGCCACTCAGTCTTGCCGGGATTCAGCTGAAGCCCGTTGTCCCCCATCCAGACCCGTACAGCCTTCAGACACCTTATACCATTTCCATCGCCCTCTTCTGTCAATCACAGGTTCTGTCCAATCCATACCTGTCTACCTTCCTGGATTGGCTGGGATTTCCCGATTTTCGGCGCCGATTTGCGCCATTTCCCGCCTGCAGCTACCAAAACCCCGGAATTGGCAGCGGGGGGGGGGGGGAAGAGGTACTGCACATCCTTTCTGCGCAAGTCGCCTTCTATGCATGCAAAACCGTTGTGCGCAGGTCCCAGATTGTCCAGAGCTGTGGTTGACAGGTATGGCCCAATCCTGGCCTTCATAGCAATGGCCTGAGGATTTTTCATATGTTGCCCTCTCTTGGGGTAACTTTTGACCATAACGCCTTTCTGCTCTTTCCCTGTGAAGGCCATCCCCCCCTCCCCTCTAGAAACTGTTTTTGATAAGCTGCCTGGCTAGAGAGAAAAATCACTCCCTTTTCCAGCCACCTGTTTGTCTTTTTGCAAGTTTGTCTTGCTCCTTTCCAAACGGGAGGGGTTCCTCGTTCCCCCTATTTTACACAGACAATCACATATACCAAAATGTTTAAAACAATACTGGACCAAAGTGAGTCCAAACTAAATAGCTCCCAGGCATTTTGCTTTCATGCCAAAATAAATGTACCCTTAGCTGTACAATGTGTAGTTGCCAATGTTAAAATTGATTTCAAACAGGACAAACCTGATGTAAAAATAGGGGTTTGCAGTGTGTAGATAGGCCCTTAATCAGTTACTACTGTCAAGATGTTTTTTTAGAAGGAAAAAGGTAGAAAGAAAGATGAAAACTCACTCTAAAGATGTATGTTGCTCCTCCGCCCCCGCCCCCTCCGCCAGCCCATTCGGTCAGACCCTGTTCTTTCTTGAACTCTTCTTCAATATCTGATGATTCACCCAGGCAAATCTGTGTTGTCTGATAGTTGCTCTGAAAGAAGAAAGGGGGGGGGTAGGCAAAAGCTAAAGAAAGATGAAGTGGTAAAAGCAAGGTAAATACTGTACATCCTGAAAATCTCTATGACATTGCCTTTTTGAGAATCCTGAATAAAAGGCAAGGATAATTTATTTTAGATACAAGATTAAAAGAAAACACAAGTCATTACAATTTCACTTTCTTATACTGTACTAGCAGAGGTTCCCCGGCGTTTTAAATTGTGTTGGAAGGTTAAATTGTGTTAATGTTTTTTAAAAATTGCTTAGTCTGTAATTTTAATTTTTAAAATGTTATTTAAAATTTTTTTTTTGCTTGGCTGTTATTAACTGTGATCTGCTTTTTTTAGGATTAATAAAAGAACAAAGTATGATATAATTTTTTCAAATTGTTTTATGTAAGCGAATAATGTTTTAGTTTTTTGAATTTTTTAAATTAGTTGTACCGTAGGTAATAATTTTAATAATGTAAAAGTAAATGTTTTTTACATTCAATATTTTTAAAATGTGTTTATATGTTTTGTGTTTTAATTTGAGTTAAAACTCAGCACAGGATTTTTAAAAGTTTCTATTGTATTTTATTGACATATGTTTGTGATTTGTGTTAAAGTGTATTTTAGTGGAAAAGAAGAGTAAGAAAGCAAAGTGGTTGTCTGATGAGGCTCTTAAAATAGCAGAGGAAAGAAGGAACGCAAAAGCCAAAGGAGAAAGGAAAAACTACAATCATTTGAACACAGAATTTCAAAGAAAAGCAAGGAGAGATAAGGAAAACTACCTAAAAGAACAGTGCAGAGAAATGGAGGAAAACAACAAAAGAGGCAGAACCAGAGATCTTTTCAAAAAAATCGGGGAAATCAAGGGAACATTTAAAGCAAAAATGACCATGATAAGGGACAAAGATGGAAAGGAGCTAGCTGATGCAGAAGAAATTAAGAAAAGATGGAAAGAGTACACAGAGGAACTTTACAAAAAGGACCTCAACACTCCTGATAACCACAATGATGAAGAAATTGAAGTTGAGCCAGACATCCTGGAGAGCGAAGTCATAAAGGCCCTAAAGAGCACTGCAAACAACAAAGCTAGTGGAGATGATGGTATCCCAGTTGAATTTTTCAAAGCGCTAAAAGATGATGGCGTCAAATTACTGCATTCAATATGTCAGCAGATTTGGAAAACAAAACAGTGGCCACAGGATTGGAAAAGATCAGTATACGTCCCAATCCCAAAAAAGGGCAATGCCAAAGAATGTTCAAATTATCGAACAATCGCGCTCATTCCACATGCCAGCAAGGTGATGCTCAAGATAATACAGGATAGACTTCAGCAGCATGTGGAGAGAGAATTACCAGAGGTGCAGGCTGGTTTCAGAAGAGGCAGGGAGACTAGAGACCAAATCGCCAACATACGCTGGATCATGGAGAAAACAAAGGAATACCAGAAACAAGTTTACTTTTGTTTTATTGACTACACTAAGGCATTTGACTGTGTGGACCACAACAAGATGTGGCAAGTAATTAAAGAGATGGGAATACCAGAGCACCTCATATGCCTCCTGAGAAATCTGTACATGAACCAAGAAGCAACAGTTAGGACAGAACATGGAATAACAGAGCGGTTTGGAATAGGAAAAGGAGTAAGACAAGGCTGCATTTTGTCACCATGCTTATTCAACCTATACACAGAGCACATAATGTGCAGTGCAGGGATGGAGGAATCACAATATGGGATTAAAATCGCTGGGAGAAACATCAATAATCTGAGATATGCAGACGATACCACCCTAATGGCAGAAAGTGAGGAAGACCTAAAGAATCTCTTGATTGGGCTGAAGGAGGAGAGTGCAAAAGCTGGCTTGAGACTCAATATCAAGAAAACCAAGATAATGGCAACAGGCCCAATCAGTTCCTGGAAAATAGACGGGGAAGAGGTAGAAGCAGTGACAGATTTTACTTTCTTAGGATCAAAGATCACTGCAGATGGGGATTGTAGCCATGAAATAAAAAGGCGACTGATTCTTGGGAGACAAGCTATGAGAAACCTGGGGAACATAGTGAAAAGCAGAGACATCACATTGCAAACAAAAATTAGAATAGTCAAGGCAATGGTTTTCCCAGTAGTAATGTATGGATGTGAGAGCTGGACAATTAGGAAGGCTGAATGCAGAAGAATAGATGCCTTTGAAATGTGGTGTTGGAGGAGGGTTTTGAGAGTCCCCTGGACAGCGAGGAGAACAAATAGGTCAATCTTAGAAGAAATTAACCCTGACTGCTCATTGGAAGGTCAAATAGTAAAGATGAAGCTAAAATACTTTGGACATCAAATGAGAAGGGAGGATTCACTTGAGAAGGCATTGATGTTGGGAAAGGTGGAGGGCAAAAGAAGAAGGGGGAGGCCAAGGATGAGATGGCTAGATGGTATTGTAGACACAATGGGCACAGAGCTGGGAGGGCTGAGGGGGATGGTGGAGGACAGAGGCGCCTGGAGGAAAATGGTCCATGGGGTCGCAAAGGGTCGGAGTCGACTGTGCGACTGAACAACAACAACGTGTTTTAGTGTAATTTTTTGACTTGTTTTTATTGGTGTGACCTTTTGTGTAAAATTGTGAATTTGTGTTATGTTTTTGATTTGTTTTTACTCTTGTGGCCTTTTGTTTGGGGCTGTTGTGTGTTTTTGAATTGTTTTTACTATTGTGGCCAGCAGGTGGTGCTGGTAGGGGTTATTGTATTTTGACTGTTTTTTCTCTCCTGGCCTCTGGGTGGAGCTTCTTCTGGTAAGTAGTCTCTTTCTTTATTCATTTCTTTTCCGGTCCTCGTGGAGGTAGGACAACTTGTGGTAAGTTTGCTTGTTTTCTTTCTTTTGTGTGTGTGTGTGTGGGTGGGTGGGTGGGTGGGTTGGAATTTGTATTTTTGTCTGTTTTGTTTTTTATTGTGTTTTTGTTTACTTCGTATTGTTTTTTGGTGTTGTTTTTGGTTGTTTTTGTGTATTTTTGGATGTATTTGACTGTGTTTTTAGTAATTTTTAAAAAATTATTTATTTATTTGTTGGTGGGGAGGGGGCGTGGTCGTTGGAGGTTAGGAAGGGTGGGCTAGGTGGTGGGGAGGGGGGCATGGTCATTGGGGGTTAGGAAGGGGGCTAGGTGGTGGGGAGGGGGCATGGTCGTTGGGGGTTAGGAAGGGGGGCTAGGTGGTGGGGAGGGGGCATGGTCGTTGGGGGTTAGGAAGGGGGGAAGGTGGTGGGGAGGGGTGTGTGGTCATTGGGGGTTAGGAAGGGGGGCTAGGTGGTGGGGAGGGGGGCATGGTCAGTGGGGGTTAGGAAGGGGGGCTAGGTGGTGGGGAGGGGGGCATGGTCAGTGGGGGTTAGGAAGGGTGGGCTAGGTGGTGGGGAGGGTGGCGTTGTTGGTGGGAGTTAGGAAGGGTTGGCTAGGTGGTGGGGAGGTAAGATGATCTAAAACAGGGATTCTCAACCTGTGGCCCACGGAATGGTGCCATTTTATGTGGCCCCAAACACCTCCACCACACCCAGAAGTGCCATGTGGTGGAGGAAGGGCAAAATGGCTGTCCTGCCCCCAAAGCTGTGTGAGGGAGCGTGACCCGGCCCCCAGCTAAATAAAATTGAGAACTGCTGATCTAAAACCAATGGCCCCTGTTCTGAGAGCATTTCCTCAGAAGTGGCAGATTTCTGTGAACTGCAGAGCTGTAGGCCCTGAAAACAGGGACTGCCAACAGGTATTGCAAGGGCAGGATAGTGTGATGTATGTGTAGGAGGAGTACCAAAAGCCCCCACCAAATTGGCCAGGCACAAATGTAACAGCTCTCTCTGGTGAAGAAGGGGGCTACCATTCCTTCTAGCACCACACACCAATGCAGGCTGGTGGAGCAGAGCACTTCTGTCCTTCTAGGAAGGAAGCAGGAAAAGAACTTTGTTTTTCAGCAGCATATGTGGGTTGCAGAGGCAAATGAAATATAGTATGGGTATGTTGGCGTGTGCTTGGGCCACACGTTGTCACGTTGTCACGTTGTCACCTCGGCTGATGAGGGTGAAGCTTCTTTCCCCAAAACTACCACTTTAAAATTGGCACTGCAACAAAAACTGCAGCCAGATTTATGCCTGTATAATTCCTTCCTTCCTTTCACTGCCCATCTGCGATATTATCCGACTACTCTGGATGGTTTACATCATTAAAACCAATGTTATACAATCTTACAAAAAAAATTCCCAGCAGATTTTTATTGATGTAAATATTTAAATAATGAAACCAAACTAGCTGGGGGGGAGGAGGAGGAGGAGAACAGCATATCCAGAAAAAGAGGACAGTTTAGGACCTCAATATTTGCTAAAGGTTTTGGAGGAACTTTGCTTAGACAACACACCTTTCTTTGTTTGGAGGAATGAGAATGCCTAACCCAATGGAAGCATGGAAGATCATCAGAAGAACTTGGGCTTTTTCTGTGGCAACCCTGACATTGTGTAATAGTCTACCTGTCCACATTCAGCAGCCACCAAGACTTCAAGTCTTCTATAGGCTTCTGAAAACTGATCTTTGTAAGAAGGCATTCTATAATATTTGCCCATAGTTTGACCTGCCCTCCACTGACATGGATTTTTTGGCAGCCAGATGACCGGCCGCATTGTGGTGATGTGTGCGCACACGAGACCAGCTGCATTGTGGTGATGTGTGTATGCTCACGCACAAACATTCACCTGTGTTGTTCAGTTGTGGAGGCCTTGCAGGCGGCAGTTGTTGTGGCGGTGCTTGCTTGGCAGGAGAGAGCGTTGGGCGCAGCCACATTTTCAGGCGGCTTGGCGGCAGTTTAGTGGAGCGGCAGCAGGGCAGAGGCTGCAACTACAGCGTCGCCTCACCCGGCTGTGTCATCAGGTGGCATGGCACAGGCTGTGTCAGGTGGCAGGGCAGAGGCTGCAACTACGGCGTCGCCTCACCCGGCTGTGTCTTCAGGTGGCACAGCAGGGGGCAGCAGGGCAGATGCGGCAGGGCAGAGGTGGCAGGGCAGAGGCGGCAGGGCAGAGGGGCAGTTGTTGTGGCGGTGCTTGCTTGGCAGGAGAGAGCGTTGGGTGCAGCCACATTTTCAGGTGGCTTGGCGGCAGTTTAGTGGAGCGGCAGCAGGGCAGAGGCTGCACCTACAGCGTCACCTCACCCGGCCGTGTCTTCAGGTGGCACAGCAGGGGGCAGCAGGGCAGAGGAGGCAGGGCAGAGGCGGCAGGGCAGAGGGGCAGTTGTTGTGGCGGTGCTTGCTTGGCAGGAGAGAGCGTTGGGTGCAGCCACATTTTCAGGCGGCTTGGTGGCAGTTTACGGCGGCGCCTCACCCGGCCGTGTCTGCAGGCACGACTGGGCACCTGGTTGTGACATAGGCATGCCATCGCCATTGTGGCGATCTTATCCGGTGGGACTGGCAGCCCACCAGCAGCATCTAGACCCCCTTCTTTCTGGGATGGTATGGGCAAGGCAGATCTCACCAGAGTTTATGGGGGGTGGGTTGCAAGGCGTACGAATGTATGCAGGACATACTAATGTACCTTTTTGCTTTATAGCTATAGATTTACACCTGATATTGTGTTCAAGTTTTTTTTAACTTCTGTTTAAAATTGTTGTTATTGTGAAATGACCAGAGTGGCCATCTGGTTAGTTGTGTGGTATAAATATGGAAGTATCAACCAACCAACCAACCAACCAATCAATCTTGGAAAGGGTTACCATAAGTCAGAAACATCTTAACGGCATGCAATTATTATTATTTTAATAATGATTGTTATTTTAATTATATTAATTATATTGATGATGATGATGATGATGATTAATAGACTTCTTTTGCTACTAGAAGGAACACCTCTTCTAAAAATATGATAAATACATGCTCTAGTTTGATCCTGAGAAACCCTGGAAATAACATAACTGTCACAGTCTGTTAATTTATCCTGAGCAAACTGTGCTCAGTATGCACAGCGTGTATCTCTCACCCCTGGGCAGGCGTCTTCTCCTTGCTGCCCCACCAGAATGTAAAGGAGTTCATCTTTCTCTAGTTGGAAGCTGGCTGAAATAAAGACCCCGTGGGAACGTTTGTTGTGGTTCTTGGCTCCTTTCCCTCCAGCTGCTCCATAGGCTGAAATCCTGAAAAAGAACAACAGGAATGAGAAAGAAACTCTACAACATCATTCTAAAACAGCTGCCGCTGTGAACCACACTAAAAAACCCACACTTACATTAAAGCCTTCAAAGTGTCATTCTGATTTTTGAATAATAGAACTAAGCTGTTATACAGGGCTAGTGTAAGTGTTATTTCTGAACTGCTTTAGTGCTAAAAAGAGAGTTGCAGAATCTGTGATGCTTCAGATGTTGAATTACAACACCCATCTTCCCTCTCCATTGGCCAAATCAGTTGCCACCAACGAAGAGGAAGTTCACCAATATCTCTAATAACACATTCCCCACTCTGCATTAAGATTACTTTATGAAGGTTTAGCATATATGGTAGAAGTCCCCATACGACGATGATACTCACGTATACAGGTTTGATGTTGGCACTTTCCATATTTGAATTCCCCGCAGTGCTCCCTCTTTCTCCACAGTCACTGAAACGTTGGTGTTGAGATAGGCACTGTCACACTGTGCTTGAGTTGGCCCTTGAGGGCCACTGGCCCCACATGATGAAAACCACCAATGTATCACAGGGGCTTCTGCTATGTACAGAAATAATATCCAGAGTTGTCAGGATTTGGAATAAATTTCCTTTTATTTCTATGGTTAATGTCCGTAAGTACACAACAGGTCCATTATAGCCGTGATGGTGAACCTTGGCACTCCAGATGTACGGGCGTGTTTTACTCCCCCTTCCAGGAGAGATGAGGGAGGCGTGGGCTAGATGAATTGCAGTAAACCTATTTATGTGGATTCACAGGGGCTTCTGGGAATTGAAGTCCAAGAACATCTGGAGTGCCAAGGTTCACCATCATGGCATTATAGCAAGTCAGTTCAATTTTCACAACAGTTATCTCTTCTAGGTTCTTTTTGGCTGCAGTACAAGACTTATAAATAGACCTACGTGAGGTAAACTAGCCAACAATGGAAGTGTTATTAATGAGAAGAACTTAGCACAGTGAAACCAGAGTTGGGGAATTCCCCACTGTGCCTCCTGGGACAAGAACCAGCCTGTATAGCCATGGACAAGTTGAAAAGTTCCCAGGAAGAGTAAACCACTACTATGTATGCCCTACCTAGAAAACTCTGGTCAGCATAAGTCAGAATTGACTTGACCTAGGAACTGCTAGGTTGGCAGGAGCTGGGACAAAGACGGGAGCTCATTCCATCCTGCAGAACTCGGGAATCGAACTGCTGACCTTCCGCCTCTCAGTCAGCGTCTTAGCCACTTGAGCCATTGCTCTTTAAGCCTGCAGTTATTATTATTAATTAAAGTCTTCCCATCCCCTTCTTTCAGATTCTGAGGTTCTCGATGGCTCCCTTTTGCCCTGGGGCAGTGATGGAGAACTTTGGCACTCCACGTGTTCTTGGAAATTGAAGTTCAGGAATATCTGGAGTGCCAAGGTTCATCATCACTGCTCTGAGGAAAACTTTAGGAGTTTGGGACATAAGGTATGTGTGGGGTGGTGGTATGGTTTTAACAGTAAAAATAATCGCTGCTGGATCTTCACACTCAGGGATGACCCCGAGAGTCTCAAGATGCCCAGTGGCAATCTGGTGGTGATTTTCTTTTACTAATAAAGGCTTTCCCTTCCCAATGTCCCATAGCTCCCAATGGCATTCCTAGGGCAAAGGTGAGATCTAGGAACATTGGAATTGAAAAGGGGGGGGGGGTGAACAGTTTGGTTACTTTGAATTCTTTCAGTGTCTGAACTGGATATTGTTATGCAAAATCATGCCAACAACACTTTTGCCCAATATGTTATGTAAACATCTGTGTAGCTACCTCCTTGCATCAGACATTATTAAAGTTGGCATGGTAAGCACGAGAATTGGGCCAGGAAGGCAATTGAAGTCAGAGGACCAACTGGCAGTAGTACAACTATGCATGATACATGCAAGGTGTGTCACAACAGTCTCTAGGTTTCAGATTCTGAACTTTAGGCAGGCTAGTCAGAAGGGAGAAAGAGTTCTCTTCTTGTAAGCTAGGTGAAAGCTAGGTCACTATGCTCTTCTATGTTCAAATTCTATCCTTTGTCTTCAGTGTATGTCAGAATTGCTCTTTAGTAAAGGTAAAGGTAAAGATTTCCCTTGCTCGAAAGCCAGCCGTATCTGATTCTAGGGTTCAGTGCTCATCTCTGTTTCAAAGCTGAACAGCCAGTGCTGCCTGCTTCTGCAGACGTTTCTGTGGTCATGTGGAAGGCAAGACTAGACACCGGATTGCACGGAATGCTGTTTACCTTCCCACCGAAGTGGTCCCTATTTATCTACTTGCAATTTCTTGCTTTCAAACTGCTAGGTTGGCAGGGACAAAGATGGGAGCTCATTCCGTCCTGCAGAACTTGGGAATCGAACTGCTGACCTTCCGCCTCTCAGTCAGCATCTTAGCCACTTGAGCCATTGCTCTTTAAGCCTGCAAATTTTAGGAAACTCTGTTTTGTTCAAAAAGAAAATTTTTCACGAGTTATATTCAATGCTCTCTTTTATTTTATCGAGGGCGTAACTCATCATGTGGGTCTCTCATGAACATACAGTGGTACCTCGCATAACAAACACATCGCATAGCGAAAAATCTGCATAACGAAGCATTTGTTATGCAAGGGCAATAACCCACATAACGAAAAAAACGTTCATTATGCGGGGGTTTTGGTAACTGGGGCATACCTGCTCAATGGGAACCCCGGTTAACAAACATTTTTTTTCATTATGTGGGGCATGTCCAATAGGGAACCGCATAACAAAAAAACTGCATAGCGAAGAGCTCCGTGGAATGGAGTTTTTTCATTATGCGGGGTTCTACTGTATTTTGAAATTTGTCCTACAGCGCAACTCCCATTCCTTTTAATGGGACATTCACAGGAGTGGTTTTTTCAGCATTCCTATCACAAAATCTTCAGTAGCTTCCAAACAGCAGGACAATCTTCCACTTCATCAGAAAGCCATAACAGGACACAGGAGGGATGGGGAGTCTCTGAATATTTCACTTTGCTTTTATTCAAGACTATCAGTTTCAGCCCTTGGTAACATGCCCTTCAACTTCATCTTGCAACTTAACCCAGCTATGTATAAAACCACTTCTAGCTATGCCTCAAGGGTTCATCTGATCAATACTTTGATTCTGACACTTGTGCCACAATCAGGCTACAGGTGGAGAGTCCTAACATACTGTTGTGTATTAAGGCACAATTGCAAGTTGCGTGGGCAGCGCCTTGCAAAGAGAAAATGGCGTTTTCCCACCATCCAAATTAGGAGCTAAAGTTGGCGCGAAATCTCCCTCTCTGAGCACGCTCATTATGCTAATCAGAGTCTTGTGATTGGTTACAGTTTTGGATCCTGTTTCCCATTGGTTAATGCATATATATCTTGTTATGATTGGTTGGTTATGCTTGTCCGGCGGGTCGCTACTTTGTATCAAGGAGCCACCACCGGAGAGACACTATATAAGCCCCACGGGTAAACAAGGGTGGGGCCGGGCCAGATCTATACTACTCATTCTGCAGAGGTAGCTAGCAACGTGCTAAGCTTGGGTCTCCTCCAAAAGCTATCACTCAAAGGGTGTAGCTTAGGCATTGCCTCTTCTATGGCAGATTCCAGAGGGACTGATTTCATGGGATTATATAGCCATCTTATGTCCAGAGCGCCTTGTAAGCGTAACCTGAAAGACTGTTTAATAAACTCCAGTTGTTGTTCTGTTCATTGTTGTCTGGACTATTGTTTATTAGGGCCGGACACAACACATACAGAATGGGACTGTCCTTATTTTTCTGACTATCTTTGGCTAGAACTAGATATTTGTCCGCCCTATGTGATAATGAAAAATATGTTCCAATAATTGTGCTTTCAATAGCTAGGCTGTTTGAGAAAACAAAAACATAACAGCTGCTTATTAATTGCTTTCCCCTCGTCTCAAAATAGTCCGAAAACAGCTACTTTGAGAAATGGATTTTCTTCCTCTGAAGGAAAAAAGGAGAGGTCTGGAGAGGTGTGTTGGGGCTAAAGCCCCCTGATATTCCATGGCTGCTTAGGTAAAGGTAAAGATAAAAGTTTCCCTTGCTCAAAAGCCAGTTGTATCCAACTCTAGGGCTCAGTGCTCATCTCTGTTTCAAAGCTGAAGTTCTGCAGACATTTCCGTGGTCATGTGGCAGGCATGACTAGACACCAGAGCTCATGGAATGCTGTTTCCTTCTCACCAAAGTGGTCCCTATTTATCTATTTGCAATTTCTTGCTTTCAAACTGCTAGGTTGGCAGGAGCTGGGACAAAGACAGGAATTCATTCCGTCCTGCAGTATTTGGGAATCGAACTGCTGAACTCCTGCCTTCCAGTCAGCGTCTTAGCCACTTGAGCCACTGCAGTCCATGGCTGCCTAGTCCTGCCTTATATAGCATGGGATGTAAATGAAAAAAGATGCTGTACTCTATCCAACTACTGTACTTCTGTTCAGAAAACCCTCTTTTCTGTAGTTTTCTGGAGTTTCTGAATCACAGGAATATCCTCATTATCCTCCAATTTGAGTTCTTTCAATGACTCTTTCAGCATTAATTACATTATATTGCAACAAATTTAGTCTTGTAAGTATGTAAGCTACTGATTACACACTATATAATCACCTAAAACAAGAGGCTCTTCCAATGGATTAAAGAGATGATCATCGAGTACATCAGCACCTAGTGGGTAGAGTTGATTTTCCTCAGGATGACTTTGTCTTCTTTCTGCCAAAATTTGAAAATATATGATATGAAAAAAAGGAAATAAAGAAGGTTAGGTGAAAATACAATAGTATTTTCCCTAAAACCAAAACTTACTTACAACGGCAACAGAAACAAACAAGAAAAAGGCCATAATTCAAACACATTTAACAGACATAGCCATTTCCTGTTTCAAATCTAAACAGTTGTTCAGTAGGCTAAATGTTTCCTCCCACAAAGGATAAGTGCTTTCCACTTGCTATATAGGATGAGCACAATGCATGGGTAGTGTGTAGTTAGGTCTGTCTGTTTTGTCTGAAAGGTGGAACAGGTAGCGATGGCTAGACACAGTGTATGCTGTTGAAGAAGAGGTGGAGCAGTTATTGCCCTGAGCAGGGTCCTTACTGCTCTGCAAGGCTTCGCAAGCTGTTGTGCCCATTTCTTTAAAAATGGAAGTGGCTCTCAGGGGAGTCCTTTGGCATTGTGAGAGGGGTGGCCTGTTTATGAGGAAAAACTGGGAGGAGGCATTGTGAGAAGGTTGCCTAGATGATTTTTTTTTGCCGCCATCTTTGTATTTTTGGAAGCCGCTGCCACCAGCAACCCCGTCTTCCACCTCAAGGCACTAAAGCTCTGGTGGTGGGTGGCTCTGCTAGTGGGTGGTGGGCTGCAGATCTGCCATTGTCCCTCATTCTTCACCACCTGAAGTATTATTGTTCCCCTGAGAATCCAATACCTCCAGTGGTGGACATCAGCAGGTTCGCACCAGTTCGCCAGAACCAGTAGCAGAAATTCTGGCTGGTCCCACCCATCCAAATTTTGAAATAAAGTAGTCCTAATTCGGGTGCAACGCAAGGCTTTCCCCCTGGCTATGCCCACCATACCACGCCCACAATGTGGTAGTAAACTTTTTTTTGGAGCCCACTACTGAATACCTCCACCAAAGCAACTGCATCCAATGCTTCCTTTGCTCACTTGCCTCATTTTCCCCTCTCCCTAAGTGTTTGAAAGCATGGTTGTGCAGGCCACACAGACTACCAAAAATTCTCCAGACTACAGACAATTGACATGGACCTGACAAGAAGTCTACTTCAGTGATGCCTGTGACCTTTTATAAATGTTTTATAAACATTCTTTAGCCACTGTATGAAGCTGATAGGAAGAACAATTCATTTCCCCACTGGAAATAGAATAGACTGGGTTTAGTGTATGAGAGTCAAGACACAGGAAACAGCCAAGGGCTGGGTTGACTCAGGTTTATTGCATGGTGGACAGAGGGAACATGAGGTAATGGCGGACGAACAGCTCTATATATATGGTAGTAACGTATTTGAATGTGGCTCCACGATAGCCCATTGGCTACTGCCCGCGTGACGTCATGGCTGGTCACGCCCTTCTTGTCCAGGTGTAGGTAGCGGCGGGAAACTTCCCGCGCTGTGGCCTTTGATGGGTTTGAACCAAGAGAGCTTGGACGCTCGCTGCTGCCAGCTGGTGGTCATTAGCTCGCGTCCTATTACAGGGTTTATAGTGATCAGCTGAAGGTTACATTGTTACTCGTGGGCAAGGTTACATTGGTTCAGATACATTGTCATCACATGTAGAAGGTTACACTGTTAGAACACAACACTCCTCCCCCCTAGGATGAGACGAAGTCTCTCAGCCAAGATGGCTTATTTCGAACACGCTGGGGTCTCGGCGCGGGCTGCCCTGCCCCGGCTTCGCTCCCTCCTCCTTGCTCCCTGGCGTCCTGCCCTGTAATCGGAGAGGATGACTCGTTAGTGGCTTGCCGCGGCTCTGCGGCTTTGTTGGGAGGTGTGTGCTTTGTTTGGGAAGAACCGGGGGCACTGGGGGCTAACGAAAAACCCCTCTTCTCGCTTGGATGGGTGGGGGAACACTCCAAAAAACCCCCCCGGCTAGCAAAATTAAAATCGTAATCGAATTCGGGGGAAGCGGCAGCGGCGGCTGCAAACTCCTTTTCCCCCTCCCCGGGCTCGGATAGAGCTGATAGAGCTGGCGTGTCAAAAGGATATGAGCCGGGCTCACTGCTTTCCCCCCTGGTTTTGGACTGGTGTCCTTCTCTGTCTCCCCCTTGGGCTAAACGGGTGGGGGAGAACCCTATCGCTGAATCTGGTTGCTGAGCCCCACTGATCGGTCCCTCACTCACTCGGCGCCGCAGTTGGTCAGCGTGCCTCCTCCAGAGGAGACCGGTGTTCGTTTCCACCCGATACGACACTGGTCCCGTCTGTTCTACTATCGTCCCTGGCACCCAGGCTGGGCCTGCGTTGGCATAGTTCCTGCAGTGTACAGGATCGCCTACGCCGAAACCTTTCGAGACCGCTAAACCTATGTTCTTCCCTTTGTCCTCGACCCTCGTCGGGTCTAACCTGGACAAGATCGTGGTCAGTTTCCTCCGCATCAGCAGCTCAGCCGGCGAATATCCGGACGCTAAGGGGGTCACTCTGTACGCTAACAGAAATTGACAGACTTGGTGATTTAGATCCCCCGAGCCCATGCGCCGCAGCGCATCTTTTGTTGTGCGCACCAACCGTTCCACTTGGCCATTCGTGGCCGGGTGAAACGGCGCGGATGTGACGTGCCGAATTGCATTTGCCTCCATGAATGCCGCGAACTCAGCGGACGTGAAACAGCTAGCGTTATCGCTGACCAGAGTGTCGGGTAAACCGAACGTGGAAAAGACCCTCCTCAGCTGGCCAATGGTAGTGGCGGAGGATGTGCTCTTTACCGGAATGACCTCCAGCCACTTTGAGTACGCATCCACTACCAGGAGAAAAATGGTTCCTCGGAACGGGCCAGCAAAATCTACGTGCACCCTGGACCACGGTCCCCTTGCTGCGTCCCATTCCCTATGCGGGAGACGGGCTACCTCCGGTCGGGAGCCCTGACATGCCTCACAAGTGCCAATCATATGCTCTATGTCGGCGTCCAGCTGGGGCCACCAGAAATAACTGCGGGCCAGTGCCTTGGAACGGACGATTCCCGGGTGGCTGACGTGCAGCAGCTTTAGCACCTTCGGTCGCAGGGACGTAGGAACCACCACCCGTTGGCCCCACAATAGGCACCCCCTCTCTAATGACAATTCTATTCGTTTTCGAAAAAATGGGTCGAATTCCATGCTTGGGGATGACGCCGGCCACCCCTTCTGTACCCACAAGCACACTTTCTCCAGTGTTCTATCCTTTCCCGTTGCCTTGGCAATGTCGGCCGGCACTAATGGGGGTGAATCTAAGACCTCTATTAGCAATACCTGGCGGTCTCTTCCCACCCCTGCCTTCTGATCGTCCGACAAGGGCAACGGAGACCGTGAGAGCGCGTCTGCATGGCTGATCTCCTTCCCGGGCCGGTATTCCAACTCATGTTGGTATGCGTTAAGAAAAATAGCCCACCGCAGCATTCTCGGGGACAGGATCTGTGGCGTGGGCTTATTTGCAGTGAAGATTCCTAACAGGGGCTTGTGATCAGTCACGATCTTGAATGGCCGACCATACAGAAAATCGTGAAATTTTTTGGTTCCCGCTACTATTGCTAATGCCTCCCTGTCGGTCTGTGCGTAATTCCGCTCTGCTTGGGACAGGGACCTTGAATAAAACGCTATCGGGGCCTCCCTTCCGTCGTTCAACACGTGGCAAAGCACCGCCCCCACCCCCACCGGGGATGCGTCACAGACTAAAACTACTGGCCGTTTGGGATCGAAATGAGTCAGGATTGCCTCGGATGTTAGGAGTTGCTTTAACTCTGTGAACGCCCTCTCTTGCTCGTCACCCCACAGCCATTTTTCCTCTTTTTTAAGTAACTGATGGAGCGGCTCGGCAACAGACGCCTTCCGTGGAAGGAAGGTATGGTAGAAATTGAGAAGCCCCAGAAATGACTGTAGTTCGGTTTTGGATGTGGGGCGAGGAGCTTTCTTGATGGCGGCTACCTTAGATTTGGACGGCCTAATTCCCTCGGGCGTGACACGGAACCCTAAAAACTCAACCTCTGTTTCGAAAAATACACATTTGTCTTTTCTCAGTCGCAGCCCCGCTTTCTCGAACACGGTCAGAACTTTATCCAATCTATGTGCCAGCTCGGCCTTACTCCCCCCCGTTATCAACACGTCATCAAAATATGGCAACACCCCCTCCAGCCCCTTCAGGAGGCGTTCCACGAGCGACTGAAAAAGGCCAGGTGCCGAGTTCACGCCGAACTGTAAACGCGACACCTGGAACGCCCCCTTATGTGTAATTATTGTTTGTGCCGCCGCTGTGGCGGGGGTTACAGGGAGTTGCTGGTAGGCCTGTGCTAAATCGAGCTTAGCGAAACACTTTCCCCCATTTAGCCTAGCCAGGAGATGGCTGATCACTGGCACCGGGTATGCATTAGGGCGGATCGCCTTGTTAATTGTACACTTATAATCAGCGCAAATGCGCACCTCCCCGTTAGCCTTCAGTGCTGTTACAATTGGAGTCTCCCACTCCGCGGAATCCACAGGAACAAGAATCCCCTGACCCACCAGTTTGTCCAGTTCCGCCTCTATTTTGTCCTTTAGTGCGAACGGCACCCTGCGCGGTTTGAGTCTTATCGGACGGACCTCCGGGTCTAGGTCGAAGGCTACAGGGGGTCCCTTGAACTTTCCCAGTCCACTTTTAAAAACGGCGGGGTGTGCGTCGCACACCGCTTGTATTGGGTCCACGCCTACGGCATGCACCCCCCCTATGAACAAACCTAGAGGCTGGAACCATTGTGTCCCGAGGAGGCTACAACTCCCCCCTTTTAGCACCACTAGGGGAAGTTCCGCAGAATGTCTCTTAAAACGAACCCGGAATGTCCCGACCCCCAACACTGGAATGCTGTTCCCCTGTACGTCCCGTAGTGTGGCCCTCAACGCTTTAAGTTTGGGCCGCACGTGGGGGTCGATTTTCAAGAACTCTCTCTGGGGAATTATAGAATAGGAGGACCCCGAGTCAACTTCCATCCTAATAGGGGTCCCTTGTACTAGTACCTCAACGAAGTAATGGGGCTGTCCCGCAGACACGCTGAACACAGGAGCGTCGCCCTCGCTGTCGTCCGAGATGCGGCCCACGCCGTCCTGCTTCCTCGTGGTCCGGGCGCCATCTTTGGACCTCGCTGGACGGTCCGGTCTGGCCGAATGGTCTTGTGACTGCCTCCGGCCCTCTTTTCCTTTCCTGCACGCCTTGGCGATGTGTCCCCGGCGGCCGCAGTTGTAGCACTCGGTTTTTCTGAATGGGCCCCTCACGCGCTCATGGGCCGCTCCGCAACCATCGCAACGGCGCCCTCCCCTTCGGACCTTCTGGACCTCCTCGCCGTCGCTGCTTTCCGAAGACGACTTCGAGGTCCGTCGGGTTGCGTGCACCGACTGTCCGGACTTTCCGTGCACCGAGTTTTCCGCTTTGCCGGCCCTCGGACGCCACTCACGCCACTTGTGCATCTCATCTACTCCAGCATTCGTGGATTCCGCGGCTTCCGCGGCCTCTACAACCTCTGTCAGTGTGGGTGGTGGCTCCTTGTTCATCAGGCTGCGCTGCACTTCCTTGTCCTTCAGGCCACACAGAACTCCGTCCCTGAGGGCCATCTCTAGAAAGTGGTCCCATCGGCAGGGGGTGGCGGCTACTCTCATAGCTGTTACGAAGGCTTCTACCGACTCGTCCGGCGCTTGAACTCGCCTCCAAAACGCGCTCCGAGCGGGAAACATTGCCCTCGAGGGTCGGAAACGCTCACGCAGCAGTTTCATGATGTCATCGGCTTTGAACTCACCCATCTTCTTCGGTGCAATAATGCCCACCAGCGTTCGCTTGGTCTCCATCCCAAGCATGCGGGTGAGGATGGCCCTCTTCCTTTCCTCGTCGTCCTCTTTGACTTTGAGTTCCACCAGTGCCGCCTGGAAGTCCATCTCAAAAAGCTCCCAGTCTTGCGGTTTGGTAATGTTGAACCCGCTCTGTGTCCTGGCTCCTTGGGGATCCATCATCCCACCTTCGTCGCCAATTTAGTGTATGAGAGTCAAGACACAGGAAACAGCCAAGGGCTGGGTTAACTCAGGTTTATTGCATGGTGGACAGAGGGAACATGAGGTAATGGCGGACGAACAGCTCTATATATATGGTAGTAACGTATTTGAATGTGGCTCCACGATAGCCCATTGGCTACTGCCCGCGTGACGTCATGGCTGGTCACGCCCTTCTTGTCCAGGTGTAGGTAGCGGCGGGAAACTTCCCGCGCTGTGGCCTTTGATGGGTTTGAACCAAGAGAGCTTGGACGCTCGCTGCTGCCAGCTGGTGGTCATTAGCTCGCGTCCTATTACAGGGTTTATAGTGATCAGCTGAAGGTTACATTGTTACTCGTGGGCAAGGTTACATTGGTTCAGATACATTGTCATCACATGTAGAAGGTTACACTGTTAGAACACAACACTGGGGGAGTGATGAGGCCATATAAAATTCCAGGTCTTCCTCTAGCAAAGGGGGGGGGGGCGCACTTATTCTCCATCTCTGTGCTAGATAGTTCCCAAATAATATATCCTATCTGTAGCTAGGGATGGCATTTTCTTCCAAGAGGGTATAAAGCCAGCAGGAATGACAAAAAATGAAAATAATGTAAAATAAACTACCCGGATGAAATAAAAACCATACAAAGCCACTTTTCACAGAACACAAAGAGGTTCTTGGTTTTGTTGGCCTTCAATTGAATCTCTTGGGAAGCTTAGAGGTCACGAACTCCTTCCAGCTCAGCTGCTGACATCCAAAAACGTACAATAAACGCAGTCACTTTTACAGGATGTAGATCACTCTTCAAGAACACTGCCTTAGAGCCTGACTCCATGGGGGGAAATGTGGGAAATGCTGCTACAAGTTTTGGGTTAATTCGCATTTGTTCCCACTGGTCAGACAGATCAGCTTGGAGTCCCACAGCCCCAATCTGGGGTTTTCCCTTCACACCAGAGATCGTTCTGTTTTTTAAAAACCAAATCCTTTTGCTTCGGACCCAAGTGTGTGACTGCTCTGAACCAGTGCAGTGCATGCACAAACACATAGGAAGCAGTACTTTGACACAAAGCATCTTTCCTAACAAGGAGCAAGATACAAGGTGGTGCCAGTGATGTGGGACTGATTTTTATCATTTATTTAAATATATGTATCCATTATAATTATATAGAAATGTACTACACTCAAAACACATTGTATCTACTTTATGAAACATTATAGAATTGTAACTTGTAATATTCTTGAGAAATACCATGCAACACAATAATATTGTAACAAGGTTTTTATACATATAATAATTTATATATATTAGCCTATATACTTAAAACACAAAGAAGTTATTCCATTGATATCAGCCCTAAGCAACATTGTCAGCTATCAAAAGCTGGCCTCTTTGATTGTATGGTTCATATTCAGTGCTAAGGTTGTATAAACTTTTAAGCTAACTCTGGACTGAAAGGTTAAGGTCTAATTTGATCCCAAAGATGTTAAATCTTCAATTTCTCTGCCGGAAGACATGAGAATACCAAGGAGTAGGAACCAAAAAGCCCTTGTGTAAGCATTTCTAGGTTGTTAAGAGACAAGGAAAAGGAAGGAGGAACTCTAGGCATACTGGTCTTGGAGTTTGTCCAAGGCTGGCACTGTATCTTCCATCACCCACGTGACCTCATGGTCTTAAATCAAAAGCCTCCTTGCTTCTTAAGTTTCAATTTAGGCTCAGAGACAGGCAAGGATTCCAACGGATCAATCAGAGAAGAGAATAGTTATCAATACATTTGTAACCTATAAGGTCAGCTTGAATATTAATTGCTTACAAACCAGACAAGTTGTTTTCTAAAGGGGCTTGGGAGGAGGAAAAGAAATTGTATAAAATCTGTACTCTTTTCTTTGTTTGGGGCCCCACTCTGAAACACCTCGGCTGCATAGGGTGGGTGCCAATCGCTTCTTTAATATGGGCCAATAATAAAGAATTCTGATTTGAAATAACTTTTCTCCTGGACTGCTTCTAACTCACTTGAACTATGAGGATTTGGAAGCGGAGAAGAAGCTTTCCATGAGTGGACTATAAGTGGCAGCAAGTGAAAAGGGAACTCACCAAACCCCAAAACCTTTCTAGGATCATTTGGACTATAAGCTCTTAGAATTAAAATTAAAGCTCTGGGCATAATTGGATATAAGTGCTTAGAGATCTAAACTTCTGCATTCAAAGTTATTGGATATAAAAGTTTGAAATAATGATCTTTTTGGGAACACAACACCAGCATTCCATTCTCTTCACAAAGCCTCTCTAAAGAGATTTCTTCTTCCCCTTCCTTTTCAAGAAACTTCTCCTGAGTGGACAGCCCTGTTTGTTTGTATTTGTGCACTTGTATAGAAAGGAAACAAATACCCCAGTGTGCCTTCAGAGCAAGAGAATGTGAGTTAATTCATTTTTCCCTCACCGTGTAGTCACACTCACTCTGTATTTCTGGTTGTCCCCAACACAGCAGCAATCCAACCAGCTGTTCTTCACTAAACAAACATATCCTGCTAAATATCCTTTCATCTTCATGGTCTATATACTTTGTCTTGGTCACACATTCCTGATTCTTACTGAGAAAGGTATTCTTCATTCGCATTCATGAAGACTTCTTGGGATTTTGCAATTAATGGCAAATATATTGTGAGCCAGGTTTGGACTACAATTATATATATTTGGCCATGTTGGCTGGGGCTGATTAAAGTTGTAGGCCACAAACATCTGAAGGACTATGGATGGGGGAAGACTGACCAGTATCATATGACATGGGCCCTGCGCAGCAATAATTCCTTAACAGAACCTGTATTTTGAACAGACAAAGGGCTAAAATGGCCCCAATAACACTGGTTTGCTCCTATACTGTTTGCTTTCCTGCACATGGCAAAAGACAGGTACATTAGCCCAATCTCTCTAAGTGTAAACAGCAAGCAACAGAGACCCGCCAACACTCCCCCCCGCTGCCACTGCTGCTGCCAACACTCCCCCACACACCACCACCATGGCCACAAACACTCCCCACACACCCCGCCACTGCCGCCACAAACAGCCAAGGGCATTTGCTGCTTCCACTTCCTCTCCTGCCACTGCCACCACCATCCTTTCCCCCTCTGCCTAGCTTGGCATGTCTCTAACCCCAAACCATAGCAGAGTGGATGTTGTAAGTCTTCTTACAACATCCGCCCTCCTATGGAGCGGCGTTAAGGACATGCCAAGCCAGGTGGAGGAGAAAAGGACGGCAACGGGGGCGATGGCGGCAGGAGCGAGGGCGTGGGCTGGATGGAATTGGTGGCATGGGCCAGATCCGACCCACAGACCATAGGTTGAGAATCCCTGGCCAAAGACCAACATGCTCAACTGGGGACTGCTGGCAGACAACAACATGCTGTGTGAATGTGGAGAGATACAGAATCTGACTCAGTTACTGGTCTGCCGATTACTCCCAGAAATGTGCACTGATGAAGACTTACATTACATTTGGCCAATGACAAAACCAAGAAAGTGGCTTTATTTTGGCAGTCCAGGGTTTGATTGGGACATGGAAGAAAAAGAAGAAGTGTCTCCCCCTCCCCCTCCCACTTAGCTGACACTTCTCTAAAAGCACAATTGGATTGCTTCTGACATGAACAAAGAAGTGTTGTGAGAAGAAATTTCATCTTCTATCCCACAATCTCAGAGCCTGCATTTCAGGCTGTGGATATTTACGTCTCACAATCTTACAATATATAATACATGCACATTATTTCCACATCCCATTTTGGAGGGAGGAGAATTGAACAGGCATGACATGAGGAAATTAAACATTTCCATCCTGGCAAGAAGTAATTATGCTTTCCTTCCTGGTCTGCTTCCTTTCTCCTCCCCCCCCCCCCCAACTTGACATTGCAAAGCAGCTCCAACATAACGTCTTTGCCTGCCTATTAACTGGCTCTGCCAATGACATCCGAAACCCCTCCTGGCAAACGGAGGCGTAATTTTATTAATGAAAGCAAAGCAGAGCTGCTGGGCTTCTCTGAAAGCTAATTGAATTAAAAGGAGGAGATGATGAATGAAATGGCTTATATATATGCAGGGGGGAAACAACGTCAGCTTACAGGAATTCAAGCAACACATTGTAAACTTGAGTATTTCAAGAAGCAAGTATCCTGAACTGTATTGTCTCTCAGTAAACAGCAACACAGCGTAACATTACTGGAAGCAAACTTCGTTTTCAAATCCTAGTGTCTATTTTGCCTTGGGAAAAGAAGTTGCAGAGAGGGGAGGGTGTGTGTGTCTAAGTGGTATTTTCAAATATTTGCCAGCATTCACAAATCAGGTTAATGCCACCACCCACTGTAAAGTGTCACTACACCTGAACTATCTCTAGTTTACATTGGCTGAGGTTATGTGGGACATTACAGACCCCAAAAGCAGATTTTAAAAGTTTTAACTAGAACCCAAGAATCACAGCCGCCTTATATTCTTTTAAATTGTTAAATTATGTTATACAGTAAAACCTCGGTTAACATAATTAATGCATTCCCCGGGACATTTTTTTTATAGAATTTTTTTAGTTTTTTTTTATTAAATTTTAAAGATACAAAATAAGTATATAAAGAAAAATTACATATAAAAATACAAGAATAAGAAAAATTAAGATAGCCATATATGTATAAACTAAGGATACTAGAATACAAATAATACACCTTAATTCCATATTATATTCCATCCTGATTCAACTAATAATTATCAATAGGGTAATAGGTTTCATTGATCAATCTGATTTCAGTCTACCTTATCTTACTTATCATTTTATTAATTTTTCTTTCTAGATTTTATTTTATTTTATTTTATTTATTTAGTCGTATTTATATACTCAGGCAGAACCCGACTCAGGGCGGCATTACAACAAATTCTAAAAACATATAAAAACACTTTAAAAACCCCTTAGCCCACCCATCCATCCCACCCACTCTAAAAAAAGGAAGAGAGAGTTCTTAATTCTTTACGTAAGCCAGCAGGCGGGGACCGTGATCCCATTCGGGCCCCACACCTGCCCTGCCAGCCAGGTCTTCAATCCTTTCCTGAAGGGCAGCAATTCTCTTTCAAGTCTTAGATCTGTTGGCAGGAGGTTCCAGAGAGTTGGTGCGGCCACGGAGAAGGCCCTCCTTCGGGTGCTAGACAGATGTGCACCCCTAACTGATGGCACCATTAGAGAGCCCCTCCGGTCCACTCTAGTTGGACGGGCAGACACTCTTGGGACGATGCGGTCTCTAAGGTATCCTGGCCCACTGCCATATAGGGCTTTAAAGGTCAAAACCAGCACCTTGAATTGCACCCGGAGACAAACTGGTAACCAGTGCAGCTCCCGAAGTAGCGGTGATGCATGGGCATATCGCCCACATCCCATCACCACCGGGGCTGCCGCATTCTGGACCAGCTGCAGCCTCCAAATGGTCGTCAAGGGCAGCCCCATGTAGAGCGCATTACAATAATCTAGTCGGGAAGTAACCAGAGCATGGGTGACCATAAGCAAGGAGCCCCGGTCCAGGAGCGTGCGCAATTGGCGAATCACCCGAAGTTGGGCAAAAGCCCTCCTGGCCACAGCCGCCACTTGTTCTTCCAGCAGCAGCCGTGAATCCAGAAGGACCCCCAAGTTGCGCACTGGGTCTGTCTGGGGCAAAATCGCCCCATCCAGTACCAAAGGTGGTAACTCCCTGGATAACACGGGGCCCCTTATCCACAGCCACTCTGTCGCTGGGATTCAGCCGAAGCCCATTGGCCCCCATCCAGACCCCAATGGCCTCCAGGCATCCGGATAGGATTTCAACAGCATCACTGGGGTCCCCACGGGCCGAGATATACAACTGGGTGTCATCCGCGTACTGATGGTACCGCACCCCGTGGGAACGAATGATCTCACCCAGTGGCTTCATGTAGATGTTAAATAAGAGGGGAGAAAGCACCGAGCCCTGAGGAACCCCATACTTGAGGGACCTAGGGCTGGACCTCTCACTCTCTAACCACACCGACTGGGTACGGCCCTCCAGAAAAGAGGAAAACCAGGACAACACAGTGCCCTGGATCCCCAATCCTATGAAAGAAATACTTAAGTTCCTTTCTGACCATCTTCATAGAGTATACAAAAAAGATACTAATTCACCCGATGTGACTGTACATTGCCCTGGAGGATGTGGTGTCACTCATTTATTCACTGTTTCCAAAAACTATAGTGTTCCGGTGCTGGCTTGCTTCGGTCACCTCTATTGCTGGCGGAGTCCACAAATAGATGCCAAATTTGCCAAAATCTATTCTCTTGTACTATAGGAAAATCCCCAGGGGAGGATGGATTGCCAGCTGAGTTTTACAAAGAGTTTAAAGACATTGTAGCCCCAAGATTATTAAAATTATTTAACTATATTTTGGAGGGTGGACTGATTCTGACCTCTTGGTATCGAACAATAATTGTCCTAATACCTAAACCAGGTAAAGACCTTGAAAAAGTTGAGTCATATAGACCCATCTCTCTAATAAATCAGGACACAAAAATATTTACAACAATACTGGCTAAAAGACTCAACAATGTTAGAAATAAGGATAAGGCAGGCTTTTTACAAGGAAGGCATATGGCAGATCTGACAAGGAGGGTTTTGGATTTAATTGATATTGCATTAAAAGATAAAGAAAAGTTGGAATGGTATCTTTGGATATATTTAAGGTGTTTGATTCTCTTCAATGGGTAATAATTAAGGAGATAATTAAATCCTATGGGTTTGGAGATAGATTTAAGAGGGTTATTGAACAATTATATCAGCGAGGTTCTGCCAACATTAAAGTAAATGAAGCCAGTATGGATGAGGTTAAACTAGAAGCTGGAACATGACAGGGATGACCGCTGTCTCCAATACTATTCATTATGGCAATGGCGATGTTAGCAAATGCTATACAACAGGATAGTAAAATTGAAGGAATTGCAGATAAGAAGATAAGCTTGTACGCAGATGACACTTTAGTAATTCTAAAACATCCTTTGAAGCCACTAGACAGGTTTCAGGAACATTTAAAAGATTTCGAGGAAATGACTGGATTGAGGATAAACTGGGACAAGTCTGAAATGATTATGTTTTATATGCTGGAAAATCTGGTAATTAAAAGGGGACTGGTATAGTCCTAGGAGAGGAGATATTATTGCTGGATCTATTTGTACACAACATAAAGAGCCTTGAAGTGCCTCACAATTTGCTCACGCAAAAAATCATCTTAGTAAAGAAGAGGAAGCAAAGCTGCTTCACAAGGGAACACAGTCAATCTTTCTCTACTTGCGAAAAGCCTCCAGATATGTCAAAGTGCTCTCTTCGAGCCATAAACATCGTTTTGGGCACTATTAGCTCTTTACCAGAGGAGAGGCTCTTGATTTTCCTTCCCACAGCTGTTCGGAATTTAACTATATTCTGGCACTTTGGGAGCATGGCCCTGGATTGCTGTGGTTGACTTTATCAGATGTGAGAGGAAGGCAAAGATGCACAATGATTGTGCTTCCCATGCGGTCATATTTTACAAAACAATTGTGAAAGCAATGGAAAAGTAGGTTAGGAATAAAGTCTCCCCAACAACACAAGATTTTTAATTAAGGACTTCTTTTTTGAGTGCCATATCCAATTCTGAACATTGGCTATCCTCATGGTATATCAGCCATGAAGATTGTCCTGGCGACAATATAATGCAGTGGCCTTCCATTTCCCTTCTGCATTGCAGTGTGACACCTGAACCCCCGATACAGTTTTGCGAGTGGCTTTCTGGTTGTGAGTCCTTTTGACACACAAAGTCCATATCAGCCCTGGGCCAGTATTGATGAAGCTGCTGCCCTCCAGCAAGACAAATTCAAGTGGGACTTAATCCACTTGGGGACCATCACGCTTCCCTGTAGTCTTTGGCACCCAAGGCCATTGCATGCTGTAATAAACAGCAGCTGATATTTTGAAAAACATTCCAGAAAGGTTACAATATTCAAGTAAAAGAAGAGTCACAAGGAAGAGGAGATATGCAAAAACAACCAAATGACTGATATGATTGATCATATGCTGGCAATATAAGACATGTGCTTTTAATTTCCTGAGATACATAATACTAGCAACCTGGTGACGCTGAGATCATCTGTTCCCATGGGGTGTGGTACCATCAGTATGCGGATGATACACAGTTGTACATCTCGGCCCGTGGGGACCCCAGTGATGCAGTCAAAGTCCTTTCCAGTTGTCTGGAGGCGGTTGGGGTCTGGATGGGGGCAAATGGGTTACAGCTGAATCCTAGTAAGACTGAGTGGCTGTGGATGTGGGGTCCTGTGCTATCCCGGGAGCTACCATCTTTGGTTTTGGATGGGGCTATTTTGCCCCAGACCAACCCGGTGTGCAACTTGGGGGTCCTCCTGGATTCGCGGCTGCTGCTAGAAGAACAGGTGGCGGCTGTGGCCAGGAGGGCCTTCGCCCAACTTCGGGTGATTCGCCAGTTACGCACGCTCCTGGATTGGGACTCTTTGCTCATGGTCACTTATGCTCTGGTGACCTCCAGACTAGATTATTGTAATGCGCTCTACATGGGGCTGCCCTTGATGACCATTCGGAGGCTGCAGCTGGTCCAGAATGCGGCGGCCCGGGTGGTGATGGGGTGTGGACGTTATGCCCATGCCTCACCACTGCTGCGGAAGCTGCACTGGTTACCCGTTTGCCTCCGGGTGCAATTCAAGGTGCTGGTTTTGACCTTTAAATCCCTATATGGTAGTGGGCCAGGTTACCTTAGAGACCGCATCACCCTAAGGACGTCTGTCCATCCAACCAGAGGGGCTCTCTAATAGTGCCATCGGCCAGGGGGGCTCGCCTCTCTGGCACAAGGAGGAGAGCCTTCTCTGTGTCCGCACCGGCCCTTTGGAACCTCCTGCCTGTGGAACTGTGTCTCCAGACGGAGTTGTTGCCCTTTAGAAAAGAACTAAAAACCTGGCTGGCGGGCCAAGTTTGGGGTGCAGGTGGAGGGGTGGCTTCCGTTGGGTGGTTAATATAGGGGAGGATGCCTGCCCCATGGTTTCTTCAGTTTCTGCACCCCTCTCTTTTTAGGGGTGGGTTTTTATTGCTGGTTTTTATCTGTTTTATTTGTTTTTATCTGTTTTTACCCACTGTTGTGAACCGCCCGGAGTCGGCTTTGGCTGAGTGGGCGGTATAAAATTTAACAATAAATAAATTAATTAAATAAATAAATAATGAATCACCATAATCCTGGGTGATGAGCCACAGACTTAATCTGTTCAGAGTTCTACTCTAAAACATTTAGATCAGGGGTTCTCAACCTTTTCAAGCTGGGTGCTGGGTCATGCTCCCTCAGCCAGCTTTGGGGGCCAGATGGCCATTTTGTCCTGCCTGCCACACATGGCACTTCCTGGTGTGGCAGAGGTGGTGGTGGGCCACATGAAATGGTGTTGTGGGCTGCATCCATCCCCCAGGCTGAAGGTTGAGAACCCCTGATTTAGATGTCATCAGCTTCCTTACTCCTCCCATAATATAGTAATTCCCAAATTTGAAATAACTTACCCTCAGCAAAGCAATTGAGGCCAAATGTTATATTGTCCACAGCAATGCTGGCTTTTGAATTCCAACCCCAGGTGGCCATGAACTGCAAGTGAAAGCTTTTCAGCAAAGGGTAAGGTTGGAGAGGAAGAGAGATGGACAAAGAAATAATATATTTGGACACACACGTACACACACACACACACACACACACACACACACACACACACACACACACACACACACAAAGCACAATCATGTATTTTTTTTAAATGAAACCTGTACACTTGATGTTGAATGACTCAAACATGCAATTGAGAAAGAAGCTTCAGATTCTCATTAATTGTACAAGTCATTACCAAATAAAAGCTGCAATTCATCAATATTACTTAGAAAACAAGCCTACTAAAGGATTTCACAGTGTCCATAGACATAAATACTTTAAACCAGTAAATGAAGACAAAGATTTTGACTATACTGTATATGCAAATAATTATTACGTACACCTGTACTTTTATGTCACAAAACAGAGGCAGTGGTCCATGGGGTTGTGAATGGTTGGAATCGACTGTGACTGAACAACAACAATCTTTGACATAAAAACGAATGAACCTTGATTCAACAGTCCTACCCTAGCAGGCATGAAAAGTTGGAATCCCACATCAATCTTTAATATTTGTTCACTATCCAGGGCAAGCTACAATAAACAGAGTGCCTCTTTGGAAAACACGAGCATTTGGAGCTTTAACAGAATAGCTGCACATTAGCTTGTTTATCTAGGACATGGGTGCTCAAACTATGGCCCATGGGCTGATTCTGGCCTGTGGCATCAATTAATCTGGCCCTTGCTGCTCCTGGAAGCAGAAGTAGAATGTGCATGCATGTGTGCATAATGTGCCTGCGCATAACGATAAATAACCCATGGCTGTCATAAATGCATTTATGACCACTGCAGGTCATTTATGGCAGCACCATGCTCATGCATGGGCATGTTATGTGCCCACACATGCACATTTTACTTCCGTTTCCAGGTGGGAGGAACTACGTGACTGGCCCGCTCAACCATGTGACTAGCCAGTGGTCTGAAAAGTTTGTGCACCCCTGATCTAGGAAGGCAGCACAATCATTAACAAACTTGACAGACACTTTGTACACTGCTAGTTCAATGAATGAACACAGATCCTTAAATATGTTTGCAGCTAGAGACCACTATGTACAATGTAATGTTGAGAATTAACTGATTGTTTTGGGGAGAATATTTTCCTGAGTGAACATGAAAGATCAAAGGATGCATTTGCAGCATCCCTCCCCACTTGCATGACTCAGGTATGTGAGGTATCATGTGGGGTTTTCTGCTTTCTGTGGTTTCAGATATACATGGATGAACTTGGAATGTATCCACTGTGGATATGAGGGGGAGACCTGCAAGCATTTGCACATGATTAAGAACTTTAGAAACCTTTCCTTTTCCATAATGCCATGCAATACTAAAAAACCTAGAAGCTTTGCAATGAATCATCCAAGGACAATGGAACTGGTCTCAAAGTGGTCACCTAATACAAACAAAAGTTTAAATTAAGCAATATTTATTTATTTATTTATTTATTTATTTATTTGTTTGTTTGTTTGTTTGTTTGTTTGTTTGTTTGTCATATTTATATATGCCGCCCACTCAGGTAGAACCCGACTCAGGGCGGCATTACAACAAGTTCTAAAACAGATAAAAACACTTTTTTAAAAAAAAAAACAACCCCATATCCCACCCACTTTAAAAGACCCACCCATCCCACCCACTTTAAAAAGAAGAGAGAGTTCTTAGTTGTTTACATAAGCCAGCAGGCAGGGCCCGTGTTCCCATTAGGGCCCCACACCTGCCCTGCCAGCCAGGTCTTCAATCCTTTCCTGAAGGGCAGCAATTCTCTTTCAAGTCTTAGTTCTGTTGGCAGGAGGTTCCAGAGGGTTGGTGCGGACACAGAGAAGGTTCTCCTACGGGTGCTGGATAGATGTGCACCCCTAGTTGATGGCACCATCAGAGAGCTCATCCGGTCCGCTCTGGTTGGATGGGCAGACACACTTGGGATGATGCGGTCTCTAAGGTCACTGATAAAATCTAACACAGAGACCTTAAATTTTCAAAATGGAAATTTCCCAAAGATGAGGAAACTAGTAAAAAAGAAGATGAAAGGGAAAATTGAGAGAGTCCAAACACTGTTTACAAAAACAATAACAGAGGCCCAATTGGAATGCATACCCAAAAGGAAAAAGGGCACTGCCAGGTCCAAGAGGACCTTACAGGAGCTGTTCGGGAAGTGATCAAAAGCAAGAAAAGCTCATTTAGAAGATGGAAGGCTTGTCCGAATGAGGACAGCAGGCAGAAACATAAATTCTGGCAGAACAAATACAAGGCAACAATCAGGAAAGCAAAGCAAGACTTTGAGGAGCGTATTGCTAAAAATACTCAGAGAAATAACAAAGACTTCTTTAAGTACATTAGAAGTAAGAACCCAACTAGGAAGGCCATTGGACCATTAGATGACAATGGAAGGCAAGGGGTTATTAAAGAGGAAACAGAGATTGCAGAGAGACTCAATGAATTCTTTGCTTCAGTATTCACTGAAGAAGACAGAGACCACATGCCCAAAACAGAGCCTATATTCGTAGGGAGGGAAACCGAAGAATTAAGCCAGATAGAAATAACCAGGGAGGAGGTCCTTGCATGTCTTGTTAAACTAAACACTAGCAAATCACCAGGACCAGATGGCATCCATCCACGAGTTCTCACGGAACTTAAAGATGAAATTGCTGATCTCCTAGCCAAAATATATAATATTTTCCTCAAATTAGGCTTTGTGCCTGATGAATGGAAGGTAGCGAATGTAACACCAATTTTCAAAATAGGATCCAGGGGTGATCCAGGAAATTACCGACCTGTCAGTTTGACATGTGTCCCAGGTAAAGTGATGGAAACCATCCTAAAAGATAGAATTAATAGGCACATAGAAGAGAAGGCGCTGCTAAAGGAGAGCCAACATGGCTTTTACAAGGGCAAATCATGCCTCACTAATCTGTTGGAATTTTTTGAGAGTGTCAACAAGCATGTGGATAAGGGGGATCCAGTTGACATTGTTTATCTGGACTTTCAGAAGGCTTTTGACAAGGTCCCGCACCAAAGGCTCTTGAATAAACTTACCAGTCATGGAATAAAGGGACAGGTCTTGTCCTGGATCAGCAACTGGCTAAGGGACAGGAAACAGAGGGTAGCACTAAATGGAGACTTCTCCAAGTGGAGGGAAGTAAAGAGTGGGGTCCCCCAAGGTTCAGTACTGGGACCCCTGCTTTTCAACCTCTTCATAAATGATCTAGAGGTAGGAGTAAAAAGCAAGGTAGCCAAATTTGCTGACGACACTAAATTATACAGGGTAGTGAAAACTGTGAGAGATTGTGAGGAGCTCCAGAGGGATCTCTTGACACTGGGGGAGTGGGCAAAACAGTGGCAAATGAGCTTCAACACTAGTAAGTGCAGAGTGATGCATGTTGGGGCAAAGAACCCCAATTACATTTATAAACTGATGGGGTCTGAACTCTCTGCGACAAACCAGGAAAGGGACCTTGGTGTCCTGATGGACAGCTCAATGAAGGTGTCAACCCAGTGTGCCTCAGCAGTGAAAAAAGCAGACTCAATGCTAGGGATCATTAGGAAGAGTATAGAAAATAAGTCAGCAAGTGTCATTTTGCCTCTTTATAAATCTATGGTGAGGCCCCATCTGGAATACTGTGTACAGTTCTGGTCGCCATACCTCCAGAAGGATATTATGGAGTTGGAAAAAGTGCAGAGGAGGGCAACCAAAATGATTAGGGGACTGGAACACCTTCCTTACCATCTGAGGCTGCAACAGTTGGGCCTTTTCACTCTTGAACGACGGCGTCTAAGAGGTGACCTGATTGAAGTTTATAAAATCATGCACGTTGTGGACAAAGTAGATAAGGAAAAACTGTTTTCCCTATCGCATAACACTAGAACTAGGGGGCACTCCATGAAACTTATGGGTACTAGTTCTCAAACAAATAAGAGAAAGTACTTTTTCACCCAGAGGATTACTGGTCTATGGAACTCCCTGCCAGAAGAAGTGATGACAGCTGTCAGTCTTCACAGCTTTAAGAAAGGATTAGACAAGTTCATGGAGAACAAGGGTATTAATGGCTATAATTATGGATACTTAAGGACAACCTCTGGGTTGGCGGGATACATAAGGACAACCTCCGGGTTGGCGATATAGGCAGGATATCTCTCAATGCCATTTCCAGGGAATCCTAAGCAGTTGAAGGCATCTCCTTGGGAATACCCTGAAGGAAATGGTGAGCCACTGTGTGAGACAGAATGCTGGACTGGATGGGCTGTGGCCTGTTCCAGCAAGGCTGTTCTTATGTTCTTATTATGTTAAGGTATCCTGGCCCACTGCCATATAGGGCTTTAAAGGTCAAAACCAGCACCTTGAATTGCACCCGGAGACAAACTGGTAACCAGTGCAGCTCCCGAAGTAGCGGTGAGGTGCGGGCATATCGTCTGCACCCCATCACCACCTGGGCTGCCGCATTCTGGACCAGCTGCAGCCTCCGAATGGTCATCAAGGGCAGCCCCATGTAGAGTGCATTACAGTAATCTAGTCAGGAAGTGACCAGAGCGTGAGTGACCATAAGCAAGGAGTCCCGATCCAGGAGCGTGTGCAACTGGCAAATCACCAGAAGTTGGGCATAAGCCCTCCTGGCCACAGCCACTACCTGTTCTTCTAGCAGCAGCCGTGAGTCCAGAAGGACCCCCAGATTGCGCACTGGGTCTGTCTGGGGGCAAAACAGCCCCATCCAGTACCAAAAATGGTAGCTCCCTGGATAACACGGGCCCCCTTATCCATAGCCACTCTGTCTTGCTGGGATTCAGCCGAAGCCCATTTGCCCCCATCCAGACCCCAACGGCCTCCAGGCATCCGGATAGGATTTCAACGGCATCACTGGTGTCCCCACGGGCCGAGATGTACAACTGAGTGTCATCCACGTACTGATGGTACTGCACCCCATGGGAACAAATGATCTCACCCAGTGGCTTCATGTAGATGTTCAATAGGAGAGGAGAGAGCACCGAACCCTGAGGCACCCCATACTTGAGAAGCCTAGGGCTGGACCTCTCACTTTCCAACCACACCGACTGTGTACGGCCCTCCAGAAAAGAGGAAAACCAGGACAACACAGTGCCCTGGATCCCCAGTCCTTTGAGCCGTTCCAGAAGGATACCGTGGTCGACACTATCGAAAGCCGCTGAGAGATCAAGAAGAGCAAGGACGGATGGATAACCCCCGTCCCGATCCCACCAGAGATCATCCATCAGTGCAACCAATGCCGTCTCCGTACCATACCCGGGCCTGAATCCTCATTGAAAGGGATCTAGATAATCCGCTTCCTCCAGGACACTCTGCAGCTGGCGCGCCACCGCCTTCTATATCAAGCCACTGTGTAGTCACAGCCTATGAAGACTTTGTTTTCCTCCATGTAGCTACATCCTTTTTGGCCAATTTGCTGGGGTCATTACAGGTATGTAAGGAAGAAGATGATAGCAAGAAGAGCAGAGGAAGGGAACACAGTGACTGCAAAAAGCCCAAGGTGAGCCCAGAAAATCCATATCACAGGGACCAGGAGTAAGAATTCAATTTTCTTTCCAAATCTTTTGCAGGTTGAAGCTTTAGTACTGGCAACCTGGTGACACTGAGATATTATGAGCCCTCATAATCCTGGGCTAGTGGCCACAGCCTTAAATCTTTTTGGAGCTCTACTGCAAAACCTTTAGAGACCATGAGTTTGCTTATTGGACATCAGTTTTGCTTATTATTGGACATCAAATGAGAAGGGAGGATTCACTTGAGAAGGCCTTGATGCTGGGAAAGGTGGAGAGCAAAAGAAGAAGGGGGAGGCCAAAGATGAGATGGCTAGATGGTATTGTAGACACAATGGGCACAGAACTTGGAGGGCTGAGGGGGATGGTGGAGGACAGAGGCGCCTGGAGGACAATGGTCCATAGGGTCACAAAGGGTTGGAATCGACTGTGCGACTGAACAACAACCCACAATATAAAACACTAAATATAAAGAAAGAGTAAGAAATGTTTAGGACTGGGTAATTGCAAAGTTTGAGGAGAAAACTGTCCTTCAGCTTTTTAAAAATAAAGTAGCCACAAAGGTAAGTGCCCTGGCCAAAAAATAAATAAATCCAAAAGAGAAACCTAGGTTTATAAACATAAAAAAAACTGAAATGTACTTCTAACTGTGACTGTAAGGTAGCCACCAAAAAAATCTGTTATATCCACACATTTTAGATGTTACCTTCTCAGGGCAAGAAACCCTTCTTTGTCATTAGTCTGGAAAGCCCCATATAGACTAGTGATGAAAAATATGCTTCATGTTAATAATAAATGCCTACCTGTTTTGAAGCCTTGGCATTTCCAAAGTTATAAGGAACCACTGATCACCCCAGCTCCCTGTTCTTTCCCATAACACTGGTGGGCTGTTGATTTCATATCCCTCTTCTTGCACAATGAGAGAGAGTGTACCATTGTAATTGCCAAAAATGTAGACTGAGAACTGGACCTAAAGAGGAGAATGATGGCAAAAGGAAAAATTCAGAGAGAAGATGTGGATAAGAGTCATCCTGAGATGTGCATAACATTTGAAGACTATTGACTTGAGCCACAACATTGAAGAATATTGACTTGATGCTCTTCCATCATAGCTGACTAGTGCTGGGAGGTTTCCTAGCTACTGACAGCACCAAGATCAGGACTTAGGTAAAGGTAAAGGTTGCCCTGGCTCGAAAGCCAGTCATATCCGACTCTGTCCTCATCTGCAGATCTTTCCGTGGACATGTAGTCTCAGCATGGAACACTGTTTACCTTCCCACCAAAGTGGTCCCTATTTATCTACTTGCAATTTCTATCTTTCTTTCCCTCTAAAGGAGAAGAAGATCATTCTAGATCAGTGTTTCCCAAACTTTGTTTTTTGGTTCAATTCCCAGAAGCCTAAGTCAATTCTCCAAAGCACCGATCAGCCAATATACTGAATTCTGAGAATTGAATTCCCCCTGTGGGGACATATGTTCTAGATCATACTAAACAGGGGTGCTTGATGGTGGATCCTTGCTAGGTTGGCAGGACAATAATCAGGGCTTATCATAGAGCAAAACCAGAGCCACTGAAGCTGTCCTTGAAGCAAAGACAACTTTGTTTCCCAGCTTGTGCCGTGGAGACTTCAAAGCCACCTTGGTACTGGCTGGCTGGTAACACTGTTATTGTTGGGGTAGGGGCAGCTCCAGCACGACACTTCTCCTTCATGGTAAGCAGGCAAGGCTACCCACCCCCAGCACTTGCCAGCGTATGGGTCGGGGACTCAACCATGTCCTGTTTTAATGCAAGGATTTCTTTCTGCAGGTGAATGAAGAGAAGATGGTTAAGTGGCTTAGGCAAAGTCCAGAAGAGAAGACAGTCGAGGGATTTTGTTTTGTTATTTATCTTTCTTTCCCTCTAAAGGAGAAGAAGATCATTCTAGATCAATGTTTCCCAAACTTTGGTTTTTGGTTCAATACCCAGAAGCCTAAATCAATTCTCCAAAGCACGGATCAGCCAATATACTGGCTTCTGGGAACTGAATCCCCCCTGTGGGGCATGTGCCCCATGTTGGGAACCATTGTTGTAGATCATACTAAACAGGGGTGCTTGAGGTGTAGTGTGGTGGATCCTTGCTTGTGGGTGCAAGGATCACCCAAATGACATATTATACCTCAAAATGACTTTGTTTAGCATGATCAAGATTAATCCAGGCTAGAGATAATCCTGCCATTTAGTTGCACCTCTGTTTGTTTGCACACTCAGATCACCCAGCCACAGTGATCCAAAGATTTAGCCACATGGAGCAAGTCATGGATGACCACAACTGTCCTCTGGAGTTGAAAAGCACCCATGTGGATCAACAAGCTATATATATGGACAAGACAGTCAGGAAATAGTACATTTTAACTTCTGTATTGCTTCCACTACTCATCTGGGGCCAGTTTTGAAACCTTTTCAAAGTAAAGTATTTTATCTATGAGATCAGGAAGCAGTTTGCTGTCCAGAATAAAGGAAACAAAGTTTTCATTATAGAAGACACTGGAAATCAAGGGATCCAGATGAAAGAAATGCGATGGACAGCTATAGCGGGGGGGGGGGGGGCAGGATGGGATGACTTTGTGTAGTCCTGCAAATGCCACCTAAAATTATTTGACCAAACTTTCTAAACATATTTGGATTCTTTCCTTTTCCGCCAGGCTAAATTGCAACACTGACAGTGAGAAAAAGCAGGCAGGCTAATAATACTGAAAGCTGTTGGTACATTAAACTGTACTTCATTCAGATAATTAATTACGGAAGAGATTGCTAAATCAGTTTGTAGCAGCAAAATTAAAAGGAGCTTGTGACATTTCAAAGACAAAGTGATATATTGTGGCATAATAATGCTAACAATGCATAATTATCTGCATGAAATACTACCCTGCTTTGGCAACTGTAGTTGTAAATTACACTTGAGTGCAGTACATAAGTGTGTACACAATAAGCACAGGGGTTATTAATATTTATGATATTGAATCTATTGAATTTTATACTTTTAAGGAATAGTTCAGTTAAGTTATCTGCCTTAAGCACCACATGAGGAAAGACTGAAAGAACTGGGCATATTTAGCCTTCAGAAAAGGAGACTGAGAGGGGATGTGATGCTCTTTAAATACCTGAAAAATAATCATAAAGGGGAAATATCTGCTCTTAATCATCCCAGAGTGCAGGATGCATAATAACGAGCTCAAACTCAAGAAAGCCAGATATAGGCTGATTATCTGGATAAACCTCTTAATGGTAAGAGCAGTATGACAGTGGAACCAACTACCTTGAGGAGTAGTAAGTCCTCTAATACTGGAAGCATTCAAGAGAGAATTGGACAACCATCTGTCAGATCTGTTTTGACTTACAGTAGATTCCTGCATTGAGCAGGGGGTTGGACTCAATGGACTAAAAGGCTCCTTCCATCTCAGTTATTCTATGATTATATGATCTGGGCCAGGAAAAAGAGTAGCTGGCTACAGATAGCATGGCAGACTGTGTAGACTTGTCACCATAATGCATATGGTCTCAAGCTCCTTCACTGCCCCATCTGCACTTCCAAATCTCCTCCCAGCCACTTAGGTCCTTCCTTCCATAGCAATAACAGTAGTATGACTGCAGGAGGGGAGAGCTTTAGCCAGTGGCCCTAAAATGAAACTTTTGTCTAGCTGTTAGCAAGGGGAAACCCTTCCTGTGCCAACTATTTGGTCTGTTGGACCAAGAAAGGAATAAAGGGTGTCTCTGCAAATGAAAAATGCTCATTCATATCTCAGTTTATATGTCAGCTAATCCTTATCACAGGCAAAAGAAACTGTAGAATGAATTTTGGCAGTTCCACATCTTGCCTAGACTAAGACTAAGACTAAGACTAAGACTAAGACTAAGACTAAGACTAAGACTAAGACTAAGACTAAGACTAAGACTAAGACTAAGACTAAGACTAAGACTAAGAATAAGAATAAGAATAAGAATAAGAATAAGAATAAGAATAAGAATAAGAATAAGAATAAGAATAAGAATGTAATTTTCTGTACAGTACTATCTGTATGAACACTCCCCATTTCATTGTTGTTTCATGCCATCAAGTTGTCTCCAACCTGTGCTAACCAAATGAATGAGAAATCACTGGTGAAAACAAATCCTGGTTGATAAATGGATAACATTTTGGACTCTGAACATGGGTGGAGGCATCTTTTATCATAAGATCATTGTCTAGATAGGAGGAAGGGCAAAAATTGGGGAAGGTGATAATTGGGAGCTGGCTGGATAGTTCAGTGAGTAGGCATCTGGAGTTCAGTCTCCTACTGTGCCTCTAGCAGAACAGCTAACCTTTGTAGCCTTGGACAAACTGCATAGTCCCAGAGCACCCAATGGAATGAATGGAAAGTAGTTCTGTGTATTCTTTGTTGTTGTTATGTGTCATCAAGTTGTCTCTGACATATGGCAGTCTCATTAATGAAGGATCTCCAAAATGTCCTGTCTTCAACAACCAGCTCAGCTATTGCGAACTCAAGCCTATGGTTCCCTTTCAGAATCAATCCATTTCACTTTTGGTCTTCCTCTTTTCCTGCTGCCTTCAGCCTTTCCTAGCATTATTGTCTTTTCAAAAAAAAAAAAACTTGATTTCTCATGATGTGCTCAAAGTAGGACAACTTCAGCTTTATCACATTTGTCTCCAGAGACAATTCAGGCTTGATTTGCTCTATGGACCACTCTATTTATTATACTTGTATACTGCCCATTTGGCCAAAGTCATTCTGGGCAGTCAACCCTGGTATCTGATTTACTATATGTTCCATTTCAAATTATTAGGACAACATAGTAGCAAACAGTCTTTGCATGTCTTAATAGCAATGAATCCTTGTTAAAAGTTAAGGAGGAAAAAGACAGCCCCTTTCCTGCCAACCTTTGACCACTCATTTAAAGGCACAATTTTCTTTTAATTTCCAAAAGATTAATGCCACGAATTACTGATTTTCTGGACTTGCAAGTCTTGCAATGAGTAGCATATCAAATCACTTGTTTGCTTTCTAACAAATGACAGAATAAACTATTTTTTTTTTAAAAAAACCCTAACATTCCAAATGTCAAATGTGAAGAGGTTTAAAAAAAATTAAGAAAATAGTTTTCATATCAATGGTCCTAATGAAATGCACAGAAATGAGAAAGAACATACCTGATAGATTCCACTGGCAAGATGAGCTGGGAGATAAGCACTATATGCCTTAGCAATGCCGCCTGTATGACCACTATCTAGGTGTAGGTACAGAAAGTGACCTGGAAAAGAAATATAAAAAGACTTTATAGAAAATAAGTTCATCTGAGGTTGTGTTCTGGTGCAATTCTCAGCAAATTGGAGCAGGATTTATCATAATCAGCATGGTAAAATCATGTGCTTGCTTTCACTATTTGGTGTGTCAATCTGCGAGATAACGTAGCTAACAATAGCAATGGCAATGGCAATTACAGCATACTTATATACTGCTCCATATGAAACAGAGATGAGCACTGAACCCTAGAGTTGGATACGACTGGCTTTCAAGCAAGGGAGACCTAGTACTTAGTGCACTCTCTGGGCGGTTTACAAGTTAATTAGTATTTTGCCCCAATACACTGGGGACACATTTTACCAACCTTGTTAGGATGGAAGGCTGAGTCAACCTTGAACTCACAATGTTTGGGCTGTAGTACAGCAGTTTAACCACTGCACCACCAGGGCTCTGCAAGAATAAAGTTTTTCAGTGCATTGCATGGATCCGATTCATATCTGACTTGAATCTCTGCATAATGTACTAGACACAGCTGTACACAAGCAGGAATTTTTGTGCCCTGATTTATACATGCAGCTGCATGATCCATTCTTTGATTGACAGCATGGACTCCATGGACTGAAGAAGCTATACTGTATACTGGAGCAAGTCCACACTTAACTGCATGAGAACTTCTACTGATAATTTATGACAGAGTTATAGCAGTGACCTATGTCTCATAACACATTAAGACACAACTAAAATATGTATTTTATTTTATTTCATCTATTATTTAGCCTTCTTACAAAACTTTGGAATTTGTAGGTAAATAGAAAATATGCAAAATATGCAAATAATTATCAAGGTGAAAGTTACATGGCTTCCCCCACAATGTATGTCTCCAAAAAGCATGGGGGAATGGCGAGTTATTCATACTTTATTTCTCAGAGAGTAAACAAAACAAAACAAAAAAAGCTCACATTTAAATACAGTTAGTCTGGAGTGTGTCACAACATTTTGTTTTTGTTGTTGTTTTGTTTACTCTCTGATATGCTTGCACAGACTGATACGGCTACCACTTCAAAAATTTCAATACTTTCTTTATTGGTTCAGCTCTACAACAGGAATTCTCAACCTGCGGCCAATGGGCCGGTTGTGGCCCGTGGCACCTTTTTATGTGGCCTCCCCACCGCCTCCACCACACCAGGAATTGCCATGTGATGGAGGAAGGGCAAAATGGCCGACCAGCCCCCGAAGCTGTCTGAAGGAGCATGACCCGGCAGCTGGCTTAAAAAGGTTGAGAACCTCTCCTCTAGAATATCCAGAGTGGTCCTCTGTTTCATGCTGAAGTGGAAGATGGCAAATTTGGAACCTACCTCCAGTTGTGTGTAAGGCAGAGCCTCTAAACAAATCTTCATACTTCTTTGAAAAGCCACCCATAGACCATGAAAAACCGGCACTACCATCCAAAGTCCAGTCACAAAGATTGTCCTCAAAAGAACAATGTGCCTCCACTGGGAGATTATCTGATAGGGGAAATGATGGTAGTAGGAGAAGAAACCAAACAAGGTGAGTCATATACACTAAATAACGGTTTGCTTTGTCTGTTGAGTTTTATAGGACTTTATGTTTCTTCCAAGAGATTATTTAAAATGGTGGGCTTAGAACAGGGGTAGGCAACCTACAACCCATGGGCCGGATCCAGCCTGTGGTGCCAAATAATCCAGCCCCATCCCTCGCTCCAGCCACCACTGCCAGAATCAGCCATGGATGCGTTTACGGCAGCCATAAATGGCAGAGGGACCACCAGTCCCTGTTTGAGGGAGCGTAACCTGGCCACTGACTTTAAAAGTTTGGTAACCCCTGGCTTAGAGAGTCAAATTTTCAATCCAACACATGTGGCAGCAGAACTCATTTTGGAAACAGCAAGAAATGGTTTGTTTTGAAATCAGAACTGGATGTTACCCTGATATCTATTCGGGGTTTCAAAACCCATGTACTGCATGATGGAATGAGTGCCCATCTCTGTCCCAGCTCCTGCCAACCTAGCAGTTTGAAAGCTAGAAATTGCAAGTAGATAAATAGGGACCACTTTGGTGGGAAGGTAAACAGTGTTCTGTGCACTTTGGTGTCTAGGCATGCATGGCATATGTCCACAGAATCGTTTGTAAATGCAGACAGCGCTGGCTCTTCAGCTATAAACAGAGATGGGCACTGAACCCTAGAGTCGGATACGACTGGCTTTTGAGCCTTTTGTTGCCCCCCCCCCCCCGGGAAAGACATGGAAGGGACTGTGTTGGGGTTTATCTTCATATTGTTATTTTGTGATTATTTGTATTTGGACATTTTGTATTTTGTATATTATGTACTTTTTTGATGCTATTAATTTATGTTTTATATATAATTTTATAATTGTGATTTTGTATATTGTTTGAATTTAGATTTTGTATGCTGCTTTTGTACTTTGGATATTGTATTTATATGCTGTAAACCGCTTTGAGTTCCCCTAGGGGAAGTAAAGCAGTATGGAAATGTAGTAGTAATAATAATAATAATAATAATAATAATAATAATAATAATAATAATAATAATAATAATAATAATAATAATAATAATAATAATAATAATAATAATAATAATAATAATAATAATAATAATAATAATAATAATAATAATAATAATAATAATAATAATAATAATAATAAAAAATTTACCTTAAATCTGACTTTCCATCCACATAACAACTCATCCTAAACTATAGCCTTCTAGCTATGTTTGACTACAATAAACATCAACACTAGTCAGTGTGGCCATTGGTGATATGGGATGCAGCAGGTTGGAAAAGATACATACAGTATTCTCTTTTCTTGACTTTATGAGACTGATGGTAAGGCAGGGGAGACTGGGCCCACAATCCTCACATAAGCTGGCAAGTAAGAAGCTACTGAAAAATTGTGTGCAAGAACAAAACTTACCACAGATGGATCCGTTACTGTTATCAGTGGGGCAATCAGTGTTGAAATCACAGACCTGCAGCTGACTGGTACAGCCCACAGCCAGGCAGGGGACAGCAGACATCTTTCTGTATTTCAAAAAATGCAGCCCCTCCACATCTAAAAGCAAAAGGAAAACAAAGAATCATAGAACAATGCTTACCTTTTACCCGCTTTAAGTCCATTATGAGCACCTTTCCCTTTTTTCGCACAGTAGTGGAAGAAGATGTACACAAAGCTGGATTTTAAAACTCAACTACTGTACTTGGGGCCTTGGGGCCCTGGTGGCACAGTGGAGCCCTTGTAGTACAGTGGTTAAACTGCTGTACTGCAGCCAGAATGTTGTGAGTTCGATCCTGACAGGGATCAAGGTTGACTCAGCTTTCCATCTTTCCGAGGTCTGTAAATTGAGTCCCCAGCATGTTGGGGGCAAAATGCTAATTAACTTGTGAACCGCCCAGAGAGTACACTAAGCGCTAAGGGGCAGTATATAAGTGTAATTGCTATTGCTATTATAGTTATGCATTTTATTTAAACCAGCACTACTTCACTTTTCAGTTTAGTCAAGGACAAACAAATCCATGAACAGTTTGACTTTTAAATTTATACAGGTAAATTGTTGCATAATTGGTTAAACAAACCAGTAGAATAGAGCAATTCTGAATTCTGGGCATGGGTTTGAAGAGAATATTTCTCTCCTGCTCCTCTGAAACTCCAGCAACAGATCTAGCTCAGTGACATCAGGCACACCCAATGTTCAAAAACAGCAAGATTTAACACATTTTGTATTTGTCCCATCCTCTGGTTCTATGTCAAATGAGAAAAAGATCGAAGAGAATCTAGCTGAGTTTAACTGCTGGCAATAATCCATCTGTAATGGCTAATTTATACATGCAAGTGATCAGATAATCACAGGCCTCACTACTTCCATCAAACGCTGGGGCACTTCAAGGGAGCTGTTCTCCCTGGAGAAGATCAGAAAGAAGACTCTTCAACCCTCCCCTGCTAGCTTTTCCAAGGCAAGGTCTACTTAAATGAGCCACCAGCTGTGTCTCTGTTGTGTATGCATGCAGTTCAGCTGCTCGCCAGTAGCACAGCTAGCGGAGCATCACGTGGCTCCAATTCCTTCCTACCGCAGGAAACCTTCCCACCACAGGTGAAACTATGTTAGGTATGCATTACATCAGAAGGACGTCACCAAGACTGTAACCAATGGTGTGCCTACGGGCCAAATTCAAATGTACTGTGCTATATATAAGGAGGCAAGGCTCTGCCATTGCCTCATGTACAGATTGACCATGTTACAATAAAGTAGTGTTTAGCCCGCCTGCCGGCTCGTGTGCATTCAATCTGCCTACATCAAAGTCTCACTACTAGAGGTGTTGTGTATGGAAACACTATATCTTTAAGAATGAATGTAACCACTTCGATGTAAGAATGTAACCTTGTAATGAACACAGTGTTTCTCAGCTGCAATGGAATGCGAGCTAGCTACCCATAGAGGGCAGCTGCGAGCGTTCAGCTCACTTGGTACAAATTCCCCAATTACTGTCAGCCACGGGAACATTCCCGCCACGGCTACACCTGGTGAAGAAGGGCGTGACTAAGGATGACGTCACACAGGCGGTGGCCAATGGGCTACCATGCACCCATATTCAAATGTGTTGTTGCTGTATAAAAGGAGCTGTACCTCCGCCATTACCTCATAAGGAGCGTACACCTTATGGGTGCTGCTAGCCAGCGACAAACTGATGGCCCATTAGTGCCCCTTGTCCACACACCCGGACCATGGCGAGCGACTGGTCAAACGAAGTATACCGGACTGAACAAAGCTCGTCTGGTATAGCATCGTTCACAGACTTTCCAGCTGGATAGGACAAGTGGTGAATCAAACGGAATTCACCTTGAACTTTTTTGGGAACCAAATCAAGGGGCGATACTTTCAAATTGGGAAAAGGAGATAAACCAAAGGGGCCAGCGACCCGACCTTCCCGTACCTCCTTAAATATCTTGTCCCGAGCCACATTTTCCATGCCACTCAATGAAACCAAATTCAGGGCATCTTGTTGCGTGCGCACCCCCGTAAAAGGGATGCAAAACCCTTCAGAAAAACTGGCCCAGATGTACTCTGCGTCTGCCCCTTTGGGTTAGACGCGGAGCCATTGCTCCAAAACACTGAGCTTAATTGGGGAGGGGGCCTTTCTGAGCCGACCCTGAGTCAGCGTTGGCCCAGCTGGCTCCCTGCTGACCCCTCCCCCTCCCCCGGGATCCCCCGGGCCTGGTGCACGCAGTGGCCGGGTGGGGGCCGGAACAGATTGTGCACTCGTGCCTATACCTGCACTGTCTGCAGGCACACCCAGCCATGGATGAGTAGTTCCAGCACAACAGGCGGGCTGGAACCCCCTGCTCCACCATCTGGCGGGGTGACTGTGCTGGGCCGGGCCGCTGAACGGCGTGGCCAGAATGGTACCAGTCACCCGTGGCCGGGCAGGACGGGTCATGTAATATAACCACAAAAGCTGGTTGGGCTCATCCCAACGCATCTCCGGGTGCAGCGCGGCCCGCATACAAAACTCCTTGTCGTACGCCTGCCACGCCTGGCCTGGGAAGTCTACGTATGCACGATAAATAATATCGAGATATTGGAATAGGGGGGATGGCCAAATCCGGACGAGCCCTTAATGACACCACCGCGCATATAAGGTAGGCGGGCAAGCAGTTGGCCCAGGTACATGGTAGTTTGTGGCGACGGGACAACTCCTTGTCCTTGTCGTCTTCCTTGTATTTCTCCTCTTTGGTGGGTTCTCTGTTCAATAAACTGAACAGGTCAACATACTCCCTGCACCAGATCTTGTCTCTGGTGGCAGGGAGCAGGTGGTCACCCAACGGCAGGACTACCCCGGCCGTTGGCAAGGCGGCAGTAGGGACCGTGTGGTAGCCTCCGTAAGGCCAGACAGGATAAGGTGGTGAAGGGCCAGCCGGCGGAATGCCAGGTGGCAACGGCTGGAATGGCACCCCCCAACCCCCAAGAGGTGTAGACCCGGCCAACTCCGCCTGCTCGGTGGGCGCAGGGGTAGGCTGGGCAGGCCATGGCCATGCAAATTGGGCCAGAGTAGGAACAGCGGGAGTATGTGTTGAGTTAACTTAACTGTTATACTCACCAGATGCTACCCCACCCTGCCGCCCCCACCGGGGGTTCCGACTGGTCAGGGGCGCCGGAGCTCAGGATCGCATTAGAGCTCACCCCTCCCACCCCAGCAGAATCGCAGGAACTTGACGCAGCCCCAGGCACCCGTAAGGACGCCCCAGGGCCGGTAGGCAGCGGGCCGACTGCAGGTACGGCCAGCAGGGCCGCCTGAAGCCTTGCCAGCTGCCAGTCAATAGATGCCGGGGGCTGGGGCCCAGGTAATGTACTCGTGGAGGGAGAGGGCCCATAGGCCCCGGCCCCTGGCAGGAGGCCGGCAGCCCGTTCCAGAGCCGCAAAGCGGTCCTCAAGGGACCTAGGCCCAACAAGCCCCGGCATCGCGGTGGGAGGTAGTCCCTGTGGTCCCCTGAGCGCGGGCCGCAGAGGTGTGGGCGCCTGTCTGGCGGGGGCAACTCCATGCAACGCCCCCTCAGGTGCAGAAAGTGGGAGGGGCCCGGCTGGGGGTACCTGATTCGCTCCCCCATGAGCCCTGTGGCTCGTGGGGGAGCGAGCTCCAGGGCAAGGGTAGGCGCTGCGCGCTGCGCAGGTGCACGCTATTGCCGGGCCGCCAGGGTGCCACCCACCAGGGCCTTCTTTTTGGGCACCATGGCGCCAAAGTAAATGGCCTCTTGGCCCCTGCCCGTTCCCGGGCGGGGGGGGGGAGGTGAGTGCAATGGGAGGTGCCTGGCCCAAGCACAGGCCGGAGCCGAAAGGGGGGAAGGTGGGTGGCCCAAGCCCGTTCCTGGGCAGAGGGCCGGCGAAAACGAGGGTGGCCGCTCGAAAAACCACCCCCCGAACCAAAGGGCTCCAACTGCAGAAAGCAGCACCGTGAGTCTGCTCCCGGGCAAGCGACGCTGCGAGGGAGATCGGCCGGGCACGGCAAACGTGCCCGGGGCCCAGCTGAATTCAAAGGGAGCAGGGCCGTTGGCTCAGCCACCCCTTATAAAGGGGCAGCCGGCCATGCCCCGAACTCCATTTTAGGTTGCCCGTGCCTCAGGGGCGGGGCCAGCAAAGTGCACGGCGGCCATTTTGGTGCCGTGCATTCCTTGTGTTTCTATTATACTCCATTTCAAACAAATGCTGATGAATCACCCAGTTTGATCCCTGATCCCTCCTACTTTTATATATTTTTCCACTGAAATATTTCCTGACAGAAGCATTTAGAGCATCTGACCCATAAGAAAAAAAAACCTTTTCCATGTGGTTGCTGATTTTAAGACAAACAGACAGGAAACTAGGCTGAGAAGTGTAATAATAAATAACTTTTAAAAAATCTAATAAGGTCAGAAATGATATTCTGAAACCACTGCATTTATTTTAAGTCCTATCAAACCTTCATTGAAATTATGTCTCTTGTCTCTACATTTATGGGGAAATGCTGATCGAAATGCAGCTGTGGATCTAAAAGATTGCCTATGTTTGTTTGAATTTTTAAGAAATATACATGGGCTATATGTATTTGCTTAAAGTCTAATCATAGAATCATAGAATAACTGAGTTGGAAGGGACCTTTTAGTCCATTGGGTCCAGCCCCACTCATTGCAGGAATCCGAATCAAAGCAGATATGACAAGTGGGCATTCAATTCTCTCTTGAATGCCTCCAGTGTTGGAGCGCTCACAGCCTTGCGAAGCAGTTGGTTTCACTGTCATACTGCTCTAATCATTAAGAGGTTTTTTCTGATATACAACCTATATTTTGTTTCCTTTAGTTTCAGCCCATTATTATGTGTGCTGCATTCTAGGATGATGGAGAACAGATCCCTCCCTTCCTTTTTTTGATTACCTTTCAGTTATTTGAAGAGTGCTATCATATCCCACCTCAGTCACCTTTTCTCAAGGCTAAATACGTCCAGTTCCTTCAGTCTTTCCTCATTTTGCTTGGTTTCCAATCCTCTGATCATCCTTGTTGCCTTTCTTTGTACCATTCTCTAATTTGCTTGCATCTTTCTTAAAGTGCGGAGGCCACAATTGGACATGGTACTTTAGATGTAGGGACTGTGGTGGCTCAAGTGGTTAAGATGCTGAACTCAATGACTGGAAGGTTGGAGTTTGATTCTGGAGTACTGCACAACAGAGTGAGCTCCCGTCTCTGTCCAAGCTCCTGCCAACCTATCAGTTCGAAAGCAAGAAATTGCAAGTAGATAAATAGAGACCATTTGGGTGGGAAGATAAACAGCCTTCTGTGCACTCCGGTGTTGAGGCATGCCTGCCACGTGTCCACAGAAGCATCTACAGATGCTGACAGCGCTGGCTCTTTGGCTGTAAACAGAGATGAACACTGAACCCTAGAGTCGGATATAACTGGCTTTCGAACAAGGGCGACCTTTACCTTTACCTTACCTTACCTTTTTTAGATGTGGTCTAACTAGTGCTGAATAGTGGGGGAACTAGTAATTCATGGGGTTACTTCTGTTAATGTTATCTGGATGCAAGAAAGGTGCATAGGAATTCCTCGCTTCTTACTGCAGCTGGCCAAAAAACTGCACTGGTGGTTCTGAGGTTTTTGGAACATATTTTGAGTGTAGAGGGTTGAGGGGGCAATAGAGGAAAGGGGTAACCTCCTCCACCCCTTTCTGTTGAGAGTAGACATTCCATCAGTAGAACAATCCTCTTGGGCCCTACCCTGTTTTATTTCTGTTGAATCTGCACTTTTACAGCAAGAAACACTGTGTTGTTCTCCTTTCATCCATTTTCAAAGAGGAAAAGGAAATAATAGCTTTAATTCAAAGCATATTTTGTCCTGCAAATGGTTTCTTTAAGGCAGGAGTTCTCAACCTTTTTAAGCCGGCGGGCTGGGACATGCTCCCTCTGACAACTTTGGGCCCAGATGGCCCCACATGGCACTTCCGGGTGTGGTGGAGGCAGTGTGGCCACATGAACATAAGAACAGCCTTGCTGGAACAGGCCACAGCCCATCCAGTCCAGCATTCTGTCTCACACAGTCGCTCACCATTTCCTTCAGGGTATTCCCAAGGAGATGCCCTCACCTGCTTAGGATCCCCTGGAAATGGCATTGAGAGATATCCTGCCTATCTATTCAACCCGGAGGTTGTCCTTAGGTAGCCATAATTATAGCCATTGATAGCCTTGTCCTCCATGAACTTGTCTAATCCTTTCTTAAAGCTGTCAAGACTGACAGCTGTCACCACTTCTTCTGGCAGGGAGTTCCATAGACCAGTAATCCTCTGGGTGAAAAAGTACTTTCTCTTATTTGTTTGAGAACTAGTACCCAAAAGTTTCATGGAGTGTCCCCTAGTTCTAGTGTTGTGCGATAGGGAAAACAGTTTTTCCTTATCTACTTTGTCCACACCGTGCATGATTTTATAAACTTCAATCAGGTCACCTCTTAGACGCCGTCGTTCAAGAGTGAAAAGGCCCAACCGTTGCAGCCTCAGATGGTAAGGAAGGTGTTCCAGTCCCCTAATCATTCTGGTTGCCCTCCTCTGTACTTTCTCCAACTCCATAATATCCTTCTGGAGGTATGGCGACCAGAACTGTACACAATATTCCAGATGGGGCCTCACCATAGATTTATAAAGAGGCAAAATGACACTTGCTGACTTATTTTCTATACCCTTCCTAATGATCCCTAACATTGAGTTTGCTTTTTTCACTGCTGAGGCACACTGGGTTGACACCTTCATTGAGCTGTCCACCAGGACACCAAGGTCCCTTTCCTGGTTTGTCGCAGAGAGTTCAGACCCCATCAGTTTATAAATGTAATTGGGGTTTTTTGCCCCAACATGCATCACTCTGCACTTACTGATGTTGAAGCTCATTTGCCACTGTTTTGCCCACTCCCCCAGTGTCAAGAGATCCCTCTGGAGCTCTTCACAATCTCTCACAGTTTTCACTACCCTGTATAATTTAGTGTCGTCAGCAAATTTGGCTACCTTGCTTTTTACTCCTACCTCTAGATCATTTATGAAGAGGTTGAAAAGCAGGGGTCCCAGTACTGAACCTTGGGGGACCCCACTCTTTACTTCCCTCCACTTGGAGAAGTGTCCATTTAGTGCTACCCTCTGTTTCCTGTCCCTTAGCCAGTTGCTGATCCAGGACAAGACCTGTCCCTTTATTCCATGACTGGTAAGTTTATTCAAGAGCCTTTGGTGTGGGACCTTGTCAAAAGCCTTCTGAAAGTCCAGATAAACAATGTCAACTGGATCCCCCTTATCCACATGCTTGTTGACACTCTCAAAAAATTCCAACAGATTAGTGAGGCATGATTTGCCCTTGCAAAAGCCATGTTGGCTCTCCTTTAGCAGCACCTTCTCTTCTATGTGCCTATTAATTCTATCTTTTAGGATGGTTTCCATCACTTTACCTGGGACACATGTCAAACTGACAGGCCGGTAATTTCCTGGATCACCCCTGGATCCTTTTTTGAAAATTGGTGTTACATTCGCTACCTTCCAGTCATCAGGCACAAAGCCTGATTTGAGGGAAAGATTATATATTTTGGCTAGGATATCAGCAATTTCATCTTTAAGTTCCCTGAGAACTCGTGGATGGATGCCATCTGGTCCTGGGGATTTGTTAGTGTTTAGCTTAACAAGACATGCAAGGACCTCCTCCCTGGTTATTTCTATCTTGCTTAATTCTTCGGTTTCCCTCCCTACGAAGATAGGCTCTGTTTTGGGCATGTGGTCTCTGTCTTCTTCAGTGAATACTGAAGCAAAGAATTCATTGAGTCTCTCTGCAATCTCTGTTTCCTCTTTAATAACCCCTTGCCTTCCATTGTCATCTAATGGTCCAATGGCCTTCCTAGTTGGGTTCTTACTTCTAATGTACTTAAAGAAGTCTTTGTTATTTCTCTGAGTATTTTTAGCTATACGCTCCTCAAAGTCTTGCTTTGCTTTCCTGATTGTTGCCTTGCATTTGTTCTGCCAGAATTTATGTTTCTGCCTGCTGTCCTCATTTGGACAAGCCTTCCATCTTCTAAATGAGCTTTTCTTGCTCTTGATCACTTCCCGAACAGCTCCTGTAAGCCACATCGGAGTCCTCTTGGACCTGGCAGTGCCCTTTTTCCTTTTGGGTATGCATTCCAATTGAGCCTCTGTTATTGTTTTTGTAAACAGCCTCCATGCCTCTTGGAGTGTTTGGACTCTCTCAATTTTCCCTTTCAGTTTCTTTTTTACTAGTTTCCTCGTCTTTGGGAAATTTCCTTTTTGAAAATTTAAGGTCTCTGTGTTAGATTTTATCAGTGACTTGCGGTCTATGATCAAGTTAAACATAATTGAGTTGTGGTCACTGTTCCCTATTGGATCAGTCACATTAACATCTTGCACCAGATCCTGAGTATTACTCAGGATCAAGTCAAGGATTCTTGTACCTCTAGTTGGGTCTTCAACCATCTGTCCCAGGGAACAATCATTGAGCATATCTAGGAACTTTATCTCTTTATCGTGTGCTGAACAACAGTTCACCCAGTCTATGTGAGGGTAATTGAAGTCCCCCATTATAACCAGGCTTCCCTTCCTGGATGCCTCCTTTACAACATTCTCCAACTGCCAGTCTCCCTCAAGAGTTTGGGTCGGAGGCCGATAGTATATGCCTACTGTTAGACCATCCTTGTGGCCTGGTACTCTTACCCACAGAGCTTCTAATGGTGACTCCAAATCACCTAGATATTCCAATTCATACGATTTTATCACTTCTTTGACATACAAGGCTACACCACCTCCTGTTTGCCCCTTCCTATCCTTCCTGTACAGTTTGTAGCCTGGGATAACTGTATCCCATTGGTTATCATCCGTCCACCAGGTTTCAGTGATACCAATAATATCAATATTTTTATCTATTGGCATCATGAAATGGCATCATGGGCCACATCCGGCCCATGGGCTGCAGGTTGAGAATCCCTGTTTTAAGGAATAAAGTTCCCCATCCTCCAGAAATAGTAATATGTACTTAGAGAGAGAGAGAGAGAAAGAGAGAGCGAGTAATGAGTCTCATGCTGGAGACATAGTCAGCTCTGAGCTTTTTTCTGCCCTGTGGTTTTATAGAGCAAACCTTTGACTTCCCAGAACTGAATAAAAATATTAAGACATACCATGAAAGCAATTTCTGAGTTGCAAAGAGCCAAGCGCCAAAAGCCCAGAAGTCTTTTCTTCACAACTTGAATACCACAAAGTGATCTCAAAGGGCCTTTCATTTTGCCCAATGGAGCCTACCAGCATTTTCCACTTTACCCTGCAAAAGAAAAATCAAATGAATTGTCATGACTAATGATACCCTATATATGAATTGTCATGACTAATGATACCCTATAACTGTATAGCTCTTAGAACACTGAAAGTATTTCACATACAGGTATGAAAGTATTTCACATACAGGTATGTTATCTTTACAAGAGTACTGGCCAGTGTTAATATTCTCATGTTGCAAAGAGATTGGGTGCTATGTGTGAGAAATTGTGGCTTATTGGGCAAAACATAAACCTGAGTTGTCCTGGATTAGACCTTAAGCATTCCTAACCCACCACAATATAACAATAGTTCTCATCAGGCACATGGAATTTGTCCCCAAAATATGGCAGAAGATGAACGTAATCACTATATTGAAACCAAGTAAAAAACTAATAGCTCCCAAAAACTATGGGGGCCAATCTTCCTACTATGTCACCTATAGAGAGAGTAAGAATGAACGATATTATATCACATAGATCATGAAACTGAACATCTTCTAATTCCAGAACAGGCAGGCTTTAGGCCTGACAATTGTTGTATAGCTCAAATCTACCTTAGCATAAAGAAGATGTTTTTGAAACACATAAAATAACTGGAGCTATTTATGTCTACCTTAGAGTGGCATGTGACACTATCATCCATCATCAACTGCTGTTCAGAAAGTTCTGCCTCCTTACTCCTGCTCTTGTTATGTCTTTGTGCAATTCAGCCAGGGCAAGAGGCCAAAACAAAACAAAAAAACACCCCCCCCCCAAAAAAAAGAAGGCACTTTTCTCCCAAAGATGTGATTTGTCAGAAAATTTGTTTTATTTATTTAATACATTTATATACCACCCATTTAATGAAAATTCACCACTTTGGGTAGTTTACCTAGAGATTACAATCAAATACAAAACATAGAACAAACCCTCCCACACGATGGTGACTATACATAAATAACAACAATGGGGCTGAAGTGGCTCAGTGGTTAAGAAGCTCACCTTGTTAGCTGGAAGGCTGGCAAGTTGGTAGTTCAAGACCCGGGTACTACATGATGGTTTGAGCACCCGTCTCTGTCCCAGCTCCTGCCAACTAGCAGTTTGAAAGCAAGAAATTGCAAGTAGATAAATAGGGATCACTTTGGTGGGAAAAAGATCTTAGGGACATGAAAGGAGCCTCATTCAGGCATCCCCTGAGTGGAGTTTCTCCAGCAAAAATCCTTTCAACCCAGAATAATTTCTGACATGAAATTATTATTATTATTAATAACAAGCATTCAAACCTATGGGTCCTGACAAGTCAGACATATCGTTATTGGGAGAAGGACAGATGTTTATAAGCCTCTCTGCATGATTATGTTTTTAAACACTTTTTGATAATATGATGGGAGAAGAACAAGGAAGGCAGAAAACTTCAGACATACTCTGTCATCTTGGGCAACAGCAGCGTTGGTGCTTTTGTGGTTGGGAAAGGGATTTATGAAGAGTGCCAGACACTGCCTTCCACCATCCATCTGATGCAGCTCTGTCATATTAAAGGAAGGCTTTATCCCCAGACCTTATTCCCAACACTCAGGTGGGTCCTTTTTCAGAAACATGTGACAATAAAATCTTCCCAGATATTGCCCCACCAGCTGTCAGAACTAGTAGCGATGACAAATTAGCAATCTCCGTTAGAACATGCAGCCAAAAGCTGGAGCTCCAAAGAAGTCGATGTTCTGGAAGCACTTTCAACAATAGATAAGGGCATGCACTGCAAGAAGGTGCTCTAGTGTGGCCAGGACATGGGCCACCTCTCCAACAGTAACATTATTAGGCACCTAAAAACTCAGCACAGGAAATTGCACATCTGGCAGATGAAGTGGGTATTTTGGGGGCAAGTGACTTTTTCATTGTAAAGAGTAAGAGTAATAAGAGGAAAGAAGTTGAGTCACCAGGCCTGGAAAAGAGGGTGATAGATGGGCAAATAACAAGAAGTGCGAGGAAGCAAACCTACATCTCAAGAATAAATTCTAGACTATCATGCAGGAAAAGGCCTTCTGCAAACATAAAAACGCTAGGGTTACTCATCGCTAGGGAAGATGATAGCCTTGGGTGACCAGCCATTCTATCTGGTGAAGAAAACCAGTTTTCATAGGCTGGTGGCAGAAGTGGTGCCCCAACAGCTGGTCAGGGTACAGGTGGTAGATTTTACAAGTGACATCTAGGGCAGTCTGCATGCAACACATGCCAATCTCTCCCTGACAGGAAACTGACAGGAAACTTGTGGGAGGTGAAAGTATCGGGCAAAGGCCAACACATAAGGGCAAGATATAGATGGGCCTTATTGAATGTGATTGTGATGGAGGGTAGCTTGCAACATTCAAGAGGCTTAGAGGGACATGTTTGCAGCAGTGGAGTCTAGCTGCAGACAGAGTGTGCTGGCCTTGACAAGCAATACTGTACCAGCAGTTCTACTCTGAAGTCTAAGTTCCTTACTGCTGCAACAAAAAGGGTAAGCTTTCTAAGACATTGTCTTGACATGCTTGGCAGGGGTTTGTCCTCCAGTGACAACTAACCCAGAGAAAGGACATGGCAGAGGTAGAGGTGTACATGCAGACTGTCTGACATTTTTGCACTTGTATGCCACCCAATCAGGGAACCTGACTCAGGGCGGCTCACGTGATAATTAAACAATATACACAGTAAATACACATTAATACAATATACAAAATTCAATCTACAAAAACAGCATCTATCTATCTTTAAGCAGAGGTGTGGGTGCAGTATCCAGAATGGGCTGCTGCACCCCTTGACCAAACCCCGTGAAATTTGGCACACACGTAGCTTGTGCATGTGAGCAGGTCACTGTCAGGGTTGTGAAGCCCATGGGGGGGGGGTTATGCCCCCTCAAATTGATCCTTCAGTCCTCAACCAATCACAAGGACTGACCTGGTCTGGGCCTTTGTGATGTCATGCCCTTTGTGATATCTTGCCCAGACCTGATCATCCCTTGGGAGTGGTCAGCCCTTGAGAGTGGTCAGCCAATGTGACATCACAGGGCCCTGCCCCTTGGCCAGGCAGACCAGCTGGCAGGGCAGGGCAGGAGTCCAGTGGACAGAGGTCAGCCCAAGAGAAGGAGCACCCAAGCAATGCAAACCCAGGAGGTAGCACAGCACACACAAACCCCAAACTCCACCTGGGTGAAGCCAGGCACCCCTGCTAGTATAATAATATACAACAACACAATACAATACTATAATGGCCTCTCCACCCTGGCCACAGGCAAATTCCAAGGGTGACAGCGGTGAGGTCCTGCCGCCATAACAGCCTTTTCAAGCCTGGAGAGGGGTGAGGCCAGGAGTGCCAGCAGTGGAGGGGGTCCTGGCGCCAATGGCTGGAGGGCCTCTTCACCCCAGCTGAGGCCATAGTCGGGGGCGAGTTTTGCTGCACATTGCTGTAGAGACCTTTCAAGCCCGGCCAGGGGCAGGGCCCAGGAGCACCGGCAGGTGGAGGGGTCCTGTCGCCCATGGCCAGAGGGCCTCTTCACCCCAGCTGAGGCCAGTCAGCTCGGTCATAATGAATTATGTTCATTACGCACAGGCAACAGGATTTCTGCTACTGAAACATCAGCAACCACTTTTACTTCCATGCATTCGGTGGGAGGCCCACAGATTCTGATTCATCCTTGCCTCACATTTGTTAGTGTGTCACAGCATCCAGAAACCTGTAGCACTGAGTGACTCTAATTTACAGCTACTGTATATTTTTTTAAAAAATCTAAGCAGCCTTCAAAATGCAATAACGACTACATTATGTCCGATATACAACCACAGAACTACATCTAGTCATTCCAAGCAGAATCTACTAATGTATTTTTCTTTACAATGTGATTTTTAAAGCACAGTAACCAGTATGTTACAAAGAAAGAGGAAACCATGCACTTAAAAATGTGTGGTGAGCTGACCATTGTTGTGGCCAGGTATTCACTCTCTAAAGCTAAATCTTCACAGACCTTAAGTGCAAGGATTTCTTTCCAGTGCCATAAATAAGACCCTGCTATGTTTGGCACAAACAGGAACTGTTTAGGGCCAATTTAATTTTCTTAATGGAACACTGAATGAAGAAGAAGATGGATAGTTGCAGAGGTAATTCAGATAAACTTAGCTTGGCAATACCTCTAGTATTGATTTTATGTCGGGAGGAGATACCTTATTAGATTTGCTAATATTACTCCATGTTTAAGTCACTATATTGAGACCAACAAGCTCCTTGGCAATCTGCATTTTAAGGGTGGGAAGACAGTTTGACACTGTAAACCAAGCTGAAATGGATGTAGTCGGAGGTTGCCTTAATACTGTCTGAAGTCCTGATGCTTAGCATAGCTAGTTACAAAGTAAGCTCACTGAATCAATGTCAGAAAACACTTTCTAAGCAACCTGCTGATGTTTGGCTCCGAAGATTGCAATGTTTCCAGAAATATTTTTTGAGTTATAAGGTTATCATTTTAATAAAGCCTCTCTATACGAATAAACTTCAGACAATCCCTTTTACAGCCATCCGACCCAAACACTATGCAAGACCTGAATGCAAATTATGAAGTCCCTCCCTAAGAAGTCTGATGCATGTGAAAATGGTAATATTTATTTCAATATTATTGATTTATTTATACATACTTCACCCATCTAGGGGATTTCCCTATTCCTCTAATATATTTATATAACTAAATATATTATCAAAATTAAAATCTCTTTTTTAAAATTGCTACTTTTTTAAAAAAAGCAAAATTTGTTAGACCTCAAATTGCTGAGACATAATCTGAGCTGGCTTGGAGACGCCCTTTTCCAGATGCCCAACATAGACAATGAAATTGAAATGGGTTTTTGGCTGCTAGTTCCTAGCTTTTGTCCAAAAGAAATAAAGTCTCTCTAACCCAGGCAACGGTTCTGTAATTCGTAATTTTTCATCTGACCTTCCTTCCCAAAGTAATCATGCATGCAGAGTACGGGAAATTTACTAATTCCAAAAGACTATTAGGTTTTTTTAAAAGAGGAAACTATAGAAGTTTGACCAATAGCTAACCTAGTGTTGGGATTCAGCCGGTTCAGGCCAGTTCGGGTCCACCCCAGCCCACCCCCTCCTCCTCCTCTCATCCCACTCTGGGTGTCCGGACCATGTATGCTGGAGTCGTAGCCAGGACATGACGAGGAGCCCATTGGGGCAGGGGCCACATCCACCCAGTCACATGACCACCTGGCCACGCCCAAAGAATAGGTAGTACAAAATTTTGAATCCCATCACTGAGCTAACTTACCAGGCATCCTGTTCATGTCCTTCTTGGAGATAGAAGGCTGTACTCTGATTATTGTCCATGTATCGGATTTCTGCAGAGAGTCCTCCCAGGGTGATGCCTTGTGAATACACTGCCAACTCCAACAGACAAGAGCTGGAACTCCAAGGCAGGATAGGGCTGTGGAGGCTGAATTTGCATCTGTTGGAGAACCTGCTAGTGTTTAGGAGGAGAATATCCCCTATACAAGAAATGAAAGAAGAGAAAAATTAGAGCCAATGAAGAATGGGTGAGAGCTAGAGATCTGAGGAAGGAAAGGAGAAATCATGAGAACAGAAATATATGTTCATCATTTATTTTATTTTGTTGTTTGTTCTAGCACATTGTTTTGTTTATTTGTCTGTGCACTGCCAGAGTAAGAAATATCCCAGATGGGTGGTATAAAAATGTATCAAACAAACATACCGTATTTTCCGGCGTATAAGACGACTGGGCATATAAGACGATCCCCCAACTTTTCCAGTTAAGATATAGAGGTTGGAATATACTTGCCGTATAAGACTACCTCTCTTCCAATGCACACCAAATAAAAATTAACCCACACTCAACCCGAAGACGCGCAGCCCTCCGAGTCGAATGGGCAGGTTCTGGTGGAGAGCCAATCCACGCTCATGTTCTCCTCCTTGAGGTACAGGAAGATGTGTGCAGCTTGCTTCCCCTTGCTTCATACTCCCCGCACAGAGCAGGGACTTGGCCGCGGCACCCCCCACCATATGCGCCGGACGTATGAAGCAAGGGGAAACAAGCTGCAGTTAAGTACCTGTCCTATAAGACAACCCCCGACTTTGGCACAGATTTTTCAGGGTTAAAAAGTAGTCTTATACGCCAGAAAATACAGTAAATATTAATAAAGATGGTAAAAGGAAGAGGAGGAAAAAGGAGGAGGAAGACAATGATAATTTTTAATAAAAAATACAGTGAAATCATATTTGGAAACACGAAGAATTTATTTGAACTGGCTCAGAAGTAAATCTCACTTTCAATAAGACTTACTTAACTGTAATCATCCAAAAGATTGTACCCTTAGTTGCGGTGAATATACTTAAATCAAGAAACCATATGTCTGGGTATATTAATGTATAACTAATGTTAACCAAAAAATTAGGCCATTCATCCATCGATTACTGCTTTTCTTTTCATCGTTGAGACAGAGGTTTAAAAAAAATAAAAAAATATTATTATTATTTTTTGGGGGGGACCTGGAATCCGATGGAAAGGAAGGAGACCCTAATGAAAGTAGTGTGAACTGCAAGCCAGATGAAATCCTTACAAGCTCCCTGCAAAGCAGGCTCAAGCATCTCCACCAACATTCTCAGTAATTTTTTTAAAATTTATAAAGCCTCTTATAATGTCTGGGTCAGAGACATTGCCAACAGTCCTGTCATGACTGCAGCCTGCCTAGGTTTTTACAAACCCATGGATCCCATTTTTCAAAATCTACCAGACTGTCCCAGACTGGTTTATTTATTTTATTATTTATTTATTTAATACATTTATATACCACCCTAATCCGGTAGCCTCTTGGCATTATACATACTGTAGGCCAGTGAGCACCTCACTGACCAAACAATGAAACAACTTAAAACCAATATAAAAACAATTTAAAAACCCTTAAGAACATTTAGCAATATTGCCCATTGATGTGCCATTTTGCTATCTAAAAACAAATATAAAATCAGCATAACATTAACATTAAAATTGGTTAAAGGGGGGGGGGAACCTCAGACGAGCTAGAAAGGGGAGCTTGTTGACAATCCCAGCCCTAAGACCCATTTTGCCAACCACATCTTCAGCTCTTTCCTAAATGGTAGCAAGTGGGCCTGGAGGCGTAGTTCTACCGAGGGGCGGTTCCATAATGTGGGAGTTAAAACTGAGAAGGCCCTTTTCCTTGTGTTGGAGAGACAGGCCTCCCCAACAGATGGTATCTGAAGGGTGCCTTCTCGGTTTGCTCTTGTGGGATGGGTCGATATCCAAGGATGATGCGGTCCCTGAGGTATCCTGATCTGCTACCATGAAGGGGTTTAAAGGTGACAACCAGCACCTTGAATTGCACCTGGAGACATATAAGCAGCCAGTGCAGCTCCCGCAGCAGTAGCAAGGCGCGGGCGAAATGACTACACCCCACCACTGCATGGGCCGCCGCATTCTGGACCAGCTGTATGGTCATCAAGATGATTTCTGGCCTAAGACAAGTCCAGAGGAATGAAACAATGATGTTGGAGGTCTTCTCAACAACAACAACAACAACAACAACAACAACAATGGGGGGATAGAGACAGACAGCAGTATGGGACTAGCCCTCTAATGGATTGATTCCATGAGGGAAACGATGGGCTTGAGTTTGCAAATGGTGAGCAGGGTTGTTTAGGACAGGATATTTTGAAGACCACTGATTCATAGGGACATCGTAAATTAGAGACAACTTGATAGCACATGTCAATAATATAGGGAAAAGGAAGATAATCCAAGAGAAGCCATTACACTAAAGTTTTTATAAATCCATTTGGCAGTGACATAAGGTCCTATTCATCTACTGAGATAAAACACTGGTAGCACAGAAATCTCTTCCCCAAGATCTCCATACCATTCATAGAACTTGGATGATACCACACTTATCTACTGCCCCATAGCATTTAGTGCACTCTCTGGGCAGTTCACAAGTTAATTAGCATTTTGCCCCCAACATACTGGTATTGATTTACCGACCATGGAAGGATGAAAGGCTGAGTCAACCTTGATCAGGATCAAACTCATAACGTTTTCTAGTATATCATCCCTCAACTTCTCTTCTGTATAGGAAGAGTAGGAGTTTAACAGAAGAATGGTTCTTTCCACCATGCTTTATTGCAATGATGGGTAGTCTATGGTCAAAGGGGAGTGGTCATCAAGGACTAGGTGAAAATTATCTTGTGTTGTACTGAGCACCCGAGACCAGGAAGAAATAGGAGAAGAAGCTCCTGCTGCTTCTAGTTACTCCAAAGCCAATGTGTCACGAGAAACATCTTTGTCACATATAGAAGAAAAAGGAAGGGTTCCTGGTGAAAATGAATCCTGGTTGATAACTGGCTAATCCAACATTTTGGACCTTAACACTTGTGGAGGCAAAGGAATTGTTCTCTATCACCAGATCTTTATCCATCTGACCTATGCCAGCCCCATGAATGAAGGATCTCCGAAATGTCCTGTCCTCAACTTCCCTGCTCAGCTTTTCTAAACTCAAGCCTGTAGCTTTCTTTAGGGAATCCATCCATCTCACTCTTCCTCCTCCCATGGTGTCTTCCACCATTCCCAGCATTATTGTCTTTTCCAAAGTCTTGCTATCGCATGATGTGCCCAAAATAGGATATATACTTTTTCTACACCTAGAAAATCCTAGAAAGGCTCACCATAGGTTGGAATCAAAATAAGTTTGGGAAGGAACCATAACTTTGAACTAAGTCCTGACCTAGAGCTTTTGAATATGAGTCTCAGAAAATATGGGATAGAAACTGTCACTGCTTGTAATATATGAATTTAGTTTCAGCTTCTTTCAGATTTTTGCTTGTTGACAGAGGAAATGTGCCAAATGTCATTAAAGAAAGGAAGAGCCAATTCTCTTCCACTTAGGCCCCATATAGAACCTACAGTATGTCTTTTGTATTCATGATAATTATTTTAATACATAAACAGCATTTAGCACATGATGCACTGTAGTCAATGGAGATGTTCATCCAGAAAACAATTAATACGTCTGTGTTGTCTACGTGACCCCAATGACTAAAAAAAAATTGAAAAAAGCAAATTATGTTTAGATTCATAGCATTTTCCAGTAGTAACCACTCAACAATCCAGTGTTAGATACTACAGTAAACAGAGCAAAACAAAAAACACCCCAAAACACTTTTCTAGGAAGGCAAAGATCACTAGTTATTATATGTGTGAACTGTACAAATGAACCTTCTAGATCTCTGTTTGATGAGCTGTTCTCCATAATCTGTTGATCTTCTTGAGATATAAGAGCAACAACTGAAGACAGTAACCAGTCTGTTTTTCCAGAGGCACCAGTAGACGTCACCCAAGAACAATTCCATCCCATGTTACATGGATTTCCTGTTATAACACACACAAGAGAACCATTAAGAGGTCAAGGTATTATTATAGCTGATGATGAATTTAAATGTTATGAGTCACCTTCCTCTTTACAAGACAGAACAAAAGATATATATATTTTCAAAATTACTATTAAGAAGTATAAAATGCTATCTATAGGCCTAGCAATGAACAACATAAACATGGAGTAGTGTTTTGCCCCAGGATGTTTTCCCCCTCATATATTGTCAAGAAGCAACCAAGGAGCAGGAGTTACCTCATTGTTTCACAACTGTTATCAAGATGTGCCATGGGTAGGAAATTCCACAGAAAAATAAGAGTAAATAGTTGTGCCTTCTGTGTCAAAATGGTCATACATTCTCTGAAAGGATACACTGAGATTCTAGATCACTGATTTCAAAGGCAAATTTAGACATAACATATTTTAGGGCAGCAGGATTGCTTGGAAACAACTTCTCTGGGATTGGTCCCAAAAGTATTTTCCTTCCCTAAGGGCTGGTGCAGGAATGGGTGGGCGTAGAGTTGCAAATCTGAAGCTCAAGTAAACTATCCATGGTGCTGAATGGTTGCTCCTCCATGTGACATCACCTGAAAACTCTATTCCTTATTCTTAGAATGGCTGTGCTCTTTAAAATAATGTTTCCTTTTAGTAAAACTACAAAGCCTGCACTGATCAGTAAAATAATTATCTATTTGTGCAGCATTAAAAACATAGCTATTTCAGTAGCTGTGTAAGAGGTAGTAAGTATGATAGAAAGGCTGTATGTATGCTTAAACCAGGATTCAGGTTGTTGTCGACATGTGCTCCTGTGATTTCAAAACTAGACAGAAACTTTCTTTTTAGGTTTGTCTGCCTTAAATAGTAATGTGAGATTTCCAGTGATCTCAGGCATCACATTACAATTTATAACAATTCTGGAGGCCTTCTTTAGTGTAAATGATGACAAACCTACAACTTAGCAACTATTTCTCCCTTATTCCACAAATACATTCTTTCAATGGAAGTACACATAATAACTGCATTGGCATGTAGTAGGCATTCACTTTTATTTTATTTATTTTATTTTTAAAGCTTTTATTAATAACTGAAATAATACAAAAACAAATAATGAAAATAATACAAAAAATAATACAGTAACAAATCTATACATTATAAAAAAATACCTAAAGCAATAAAACAATATAACCCGACCACCTGTGCTCTGTCGGGGGATGTCAGCAGGGGTTGCTTGACCATTTGCCTTCAATTCTATTTCCAAAATTGGATCATGTCAGGGCTTGGGTTAAACTTGTTATCACCTAATAAAGCGAAGTTGACAAAGGAACCCCAAATCTCCCAAAATGGTGTCTTTATTGGTAACCCCTTTTTCTGGTGTACTTGGATAGTTAATTTCTCATTGAGAGCCAATTACCAAACATCTGCGTACCATCTAACTTTACTAATATTAGTTCCACTTTTCCATTCCTTGGCAATTAGCTGTCTGGCTACCATCAATAAAGATAACAATAATTCTTTTTTATTATTTTCCAGATGTAAATCATCCACTTCACCTAATAATACTATCTTTGGACTTAGCTCTATTGTTATTTTTAATATTTTATTCAATTCCTCTTCTATAACATCCCAGAAATTCCTCATTTTATCACACAGCCACCACATATGAATGTAAGTCCCTTTTCCTTTATTACATCTCCAGTATAAATCAGAGTTCTTATTTATTAAATGTAATTTGGCTGGAGTGAGATACCACCTCCAAAGTACTTTACAATTATGTTCTTTTTCCTTTATTGAAAGTGATTTCATACTTCTATGGGTCCATTTCTTTTTCCAGTTCTCATCTTTTATTATAATTCCCAAATCCTCCTCCCAAGTTTTTTTAAGCCAATGCTGAGTATCTACACTAGAATTTAACAACTGATAAATCTTACCCACTAAACCTTTTAAATTCTTTTTACCATTCCTTACTTCAAGAGTCAGATTTTTGAAGCGGGTTGATGCCCGATTTATTGTACTGTTTTCCCTCATCTTTCTATTCCACGCCTCCATCTGGAGTTCTTGCAGCCAATTTAAGCCTAACTCCACGTAAATACTTTTTCTTTGGAAGATGGTATTACAATTATCAATCCAATCCGTGATTAATAGAGCTTTTTTTGTGTTAAAATTTCTCTTGTACTTATTGTTACCTCTAAAGGACAATTTTGTTGGTCTAGAATTTCCATTATGGGCGAAAAATTTGGAGATAATATTGGTTTTAATCCTTTCCGTATTCTAAATATATTCTTTAAAGAAAAATTACAAAATTGGGGATTAGTTCTTATCTCACCTAAAAATAATCCACCCTTCCAATTTCTAAACTCTATATAATCTAATTCATACTTTTGCGCACAATTTTGACTTAATAGTTTAATAATTCTCTTTAAATTAAAAGCTCTGTAATAGAGTTTAACATTCGGGATATTTAGCCCTCCCAACTTGTTTTTTAAATACCATAAACTTTTATTAATTCTTGGCTTTTTTCTGTTATTACAGATTTCATTTATCAATTTCTGCCAGATTTTAAGCTCTGTTTCTTTTATTTGTATTGGTAAATTTTCAAATAAAAAATTTAGTTTTGGCATAATTTTCATCCTGCACAAATTTATCATCCCAAACCATGATATTTTCAATGATTTCCATTGATCCTTAATTCTTTTTATTTCCTCTTTTAACTTATTAAAGTTGATCTTATACAAATCCTTAACTTCGTCTGACACCATTATTCCCAAATATCTCATTCTATCTCTTATTTTAAATTTATATTTCTCCATTACTTTCTTCTTTTCCCCCTCCGATAGATTACATGTAATAGCTTCTGTTTTATTCCAATTTATTTTTAATCCTGTAACTTGCTCGAATAACTTCAGGTGATGTTGAATTTTATTAATATTTAGGTCCTTTTAACGCTTTTAAGCAGTAATACACATTTAAAGTGTTTCATGTACAGGTTTGCAAAAAGCCAAGATAAGCAATGGAATGGTTCTAAATATAACAAAGTTTTAAAACTGCTGAACTGTATGTTTTGCTTAGAATAAAAGAGACCATACACTGAAGACTATTTATTTTTACTAAGACCTCTTTTTAAAGTTGCAGTTCAAAAGATGCCATTAAGAGTATATTTTGCTACTTTGCACATGACACAAAACCTTTGTTTTGTTTCTTGTCTGACATAAACCTATTATTTACTTTCTTGCAGTCTCTTGCAGAGGAGATCCGCACAAAGTGTAAAGAAATAATACAATTTATTTTAGCTTTGTTAGCTGTAGCTAAAAGCTGCTCAACCATATCATAATTTATAGGGACCCCACTGTTTTTATAGCTGGTTCCCTCTCCATTGTTCAAAAACCAATAAATTAAAATTAAATATACCATTTTAGCCATACTCAGACTGTGACATTAAGGGGAAATGCCTCCCCAAATTTATCAGGGGACCTTGGGGATTTACCTTCATTTGCAAATCAATCAATGACTCTCTACTTCTCAAATCTGCAATTTTGCAAAGGCATTTCATGCCCCAGCGAAATGCAAACATCAAATAAACTGACTGCTTTTGTCATGAATACACACTGCATATTATACAAAGAATGGATGCCATGTGGAGCTTCATTTGAAATAACAACTGATTTATGCTAATAATTCCTAATTAAAAGGGTATATAGTCTGTCAATGCACACAATATGCAAAAATGCAGTGAAACATCCAAAAAACAGAGCAAAAATGCTCCAAACACCCACCTGCCACCATGGGAAGTGGTGGAGGCTGCCAAAGCAGCCAAAAAATGGTGCGATTGCACACACTGCCACCACCGCAGAAAAGGGAAGCACTGGGAGGAAACACACCTCCGGCCCATGGCGGGAAAATGTGTGAACCCCTGCATGAAAGTAATCCCATTGAATCAGTTGGTTATTTACTTCTCTGTAAATTCAATTCATTCAAATGGGTCTACTTTAGTTGCAACTTCCTCCACTGGCTAAATACAGGGATCACATGCCCCTCTGTTACAGTAGCTCCACAGACTTTCAGTCCATTTCTGGGCATATTTCAAAGTGTGGTTTGATTTATAAAGCCCAGAGTGGCTTGAGTTCCACCTATCTCAAAGACTGCGTCTCCCTATATAAGTGGGTGGAGAATGTAGAAATTAATACTTTTATGTATGTGTGTATTTTTTATGTTTTCTATTTTCCTATATTTTTCTGTAGTTTTTCTTAAATATAAAATTTCAAAAAGAACAAAGAATTGTTTTATCTGTAAGTTTTAATATTACATCTATTTCATTTTTAAAATATATCCTGCAATAGTTTGTTTTCAGCTCTTAATAGTATTTTTTAACATTGTTAAACTGACTTGAAACCTTTATAGGAGAAAGGCAAGGTATAAATATTTTAAGTAAGTACGTAGTAAGGACCTAAGTAAGTAAGTAACAAATTGCACAGATTTTTAAGATGCAATACAACCTTATCTGGAATTAGCAAATGACTTTGGTTGTAAGCAATGAATTTATTCATTCTATAAAAGCAGATCATTAATCAATAATTGTAGAAGAGTTAGAGATTATCGGATCTATTGAAGTTAATATCCCATCCAATTCTATGATGTTTGTTTTATTATGGTGCAATCAACAAATTTTGCACTTGGAACATTTACCAATTGCGCCCGCTCCTGGACCAGGAGTTCTTGCTCACGGTCACTCATGCTCTGGTCACCTCCAGATTGGATTATTGTAACACGCTCTACATGGGGCTGCCCTTGGTGACCATTTGGAGGTTTCAGTTAGTCCAAAATGCGGCTGCCCGGGTAGTGATGGGGTGTGGTTGCTATGCCCAAGCCTCGCCACTGTTTCGGAAGCTGCACTGGCTGCCGGTGTGCCTCCAGGTGCAATTCAAGGTGCTGGTTTTGACCTTTAAAGCCCTTCATGGCATTGGGCCAGGCTACCTGAAAGACCGTGTCGCCCCAAGGAATTCAGCCCGTCCTACTAGGGTAGACAGGAGGGGCTCAGTGGTGGTCCCATCAGTGAAAGAAGTACATCTTACAGGGACCAGGAAGAGAGCCTTCTCCATGTCTGCCCCAGCCCAGTGGAACTTCTTACCACCCGAACTGCGTCTCCAGATGGAACTATTCCCTTTTAGAAAAATTCTGAAGAGATGGCTATGTCAGTGGGTGTGGGGCATGATTGCCTCCAACGCTCAAGCCCACTGGCTTGTTTAGCCTGGGTCGGGGACCCTCCTCGGTCTGGAAATTCTGTTTTAATGTGGGTGGAGGGTGGGGGAGGGTAGTCCCTTAATGATAAATTGTTAGTTATGTGTTTTAACTCTGTTTTTAGCTGTTTTTTGGTAATTGTTTTTAGCTTCTGATGTTTTAATCGTTCCATATTGTATTTTTATTGTTATTTTCCATTTCCCCCTTTTGCTGTTAGCCGCCCTGAGTGGTGTTCCCACCAGGAGGGTGGGATACAAACAAACAAACAAACAAGCTTGAGACCTACCTATAAAACTGACTGGATGACCTATAGCTATGGAAGAAACAACCAATGCATAAAACACCTGAAAGATATCAGCCAGACACCATATGTGAGAATTTTAATCCCCTTCCAGCAACCATCTAATTCTCTTCTCCAAAGACCTGTTTTTTTGCTTTTCTGCATAAAATCAATCCCAAGTTTGGTTTTTTTTAATTTGAAGAAGGGCCCTGATTGGATCAAATAAAAATTAAGTGCTTCCTCCAGCTTATCCTGGAGTCCAGTTTGTCAGCTGCTGCATGTTTCCACTCTGGTCCACTTATGAAGGCAGAAAGGCCAGGCCTGGTGCAGAGCAAGCAGTTTGCTTTCAACCTTCTCCCACCCACCCTGCGTTATCTATGTCTGTTTTTTTGTGCACTATGATTGTGAGCATTGCACTATGTAACATGTTCTGTCTCAACTAGGTTGGGACAGTTTTTGAGTGTGACAATGTATACTGAAGGAAGTGTGAAGCAGGTATGTCACCCTCCCTGGCAGTTTCCTTTGAGAAATTGGGGTGGAGAGCCCATGCACAAGCACAGCATAGGTGCATCTGTGCACTGTCCTCTCTCAGACAGGCAAGCAAAGCCGCACAGTGGCACATATTGTTAACCCCAGGTTCCGCCATCTCGGGTAATATCAGTCAGCAGGCAAGTAAGTACTGTAGATGCAAATCCAATCTCCATGTTAGCGCCAAAGCTGGAACCAGTAACATTGTGCTCTCTTGTTACTTTCAAAGGTTGTTCTGTTGTACAATTATTTCTAACCCCCTTGCTGCCAACTTAATTTGAGCTTGACCAGCAAGGAAACCATGTCTAATTCATAGTATGACTAACTACTCTTCAGTTCTCAAACAGATGGAAATGTTCTAGAGCCGGAGTGGCCAAAAGTTTTGGGCCGTGGGCCGGTTATGTGGTTCAGGGGGCTAGTCACTATGGCCCAGGGGCCAGATCTAGCCCCCAATGCCGCAACGCCCTCCTCATTCCTATACAGGCACATTTTACTTCCACTTCCAGGAGCAACAAGGGCATCATGGGCTGGATGAACTGGTGTCGAGGGCAGATCCGGCCCCTGGGCCATAGTTTGGGCACCCCTGTTCTAGGGAACAAGCATTCTGTTACCTGAATGGGAAGGACGATCAGAAGAAACCATTCCATTCCTGCTTGGAGACAACCTAGGAGGTGCGTAGTGGAAAGAAGAACCTTTCTCGTCTGATCTGATGGAAGCACCAACAACTGCAACAAGGGAACAAACATGGAAAAGTAAACTAAAAAGAATATTAAAATTCTGTTTTTTGACACAATGCTTCCAAATTGTATATTCCTGAAGTTAACACTAGCTAAAATAAAAATAATTGGATATAAATTATTGAATAGCAGTTACACAGAAGAAAACAACGGCCCTTCATTTTCTCCATTACTTTACAAAAGGAGTACCAAATTGTGTTTATTTGGAATGCCAATGAGTACATACATATACGAGTAGATGTGCCCTAAAAGTTGGTGAAGATTTTCAGACCGTGCTGCTGTGATGCCAAACAGCTCTGCTAGACTTTACACCAAAAGCCGTTTTTGTTTGTTGTATCACAGCCAGTGGAGTTGTACAAGATTGTGATGCTACAAGACTAATTTGTTTATATTATTACTTTCACCCAGAAATATGCCTTTTCTTTCATGTAATAAACAGATTCAAGAATCTAACCATTTGTCTTAGTACAGCAAAACCTCACTTAAAGAGTGCTTCGCTTAGAGATTAACTCGCTTAAAGAGCAGAATTTTCTCTGAATAGTCACCTCATTTAACAACTAAAACCAACCAAAAACTCGCTTAACAACTAAATCGGGGTTCGCAATCTCTCCCACCAGGAGTGACAATTGGTCACTTACAATGGTGTTTCGCTTAAAGAGCAGTCTCGTGGAATGCATTATGCTCTTTAAGCGAGGTACCACTGTATATCTATACAATATGCACTCACCCCTATTGATTATATCTCATACTGTGAAAATAGAGATAAAACAGAAGTTGCTAAGATTTCTCATTATCCCTTGGGACCAGATTTTGTTTTAATTGTGTCAGAAGCACACAAAGGTGCTTTCTGGGTTGAAAAGACTTTTGCTGGAGGAACTCAGTTCAGGGGATGCCCGAATGAGGCTTCTTTCATTATCCCCAAGATCTTTTCCTACCAAAGTGGTCCCTATTTATCTACTTGCAATTTCTTGTTTTTGAATTGCTAGGTTGACAGGAGCTGGGAAGGAGACGGGCACTCATTCTATCATGCAGTAGGGTCTTGAACTGCTGACTTTCTGACCTTCCAGTTAACAAGGCAAGCTTCCTAACCACTGAGCCACTGCAGTTGCTTGGGAATAGATGAGCAGCTAGTTCACAGTACTTACAAAAAGAACTGAAATGCTCTAGCCACATAATATTAGTATTTTCCTGAAATCCTAATTTAGTGTTCCAGAAATAATGAGCCGCAGCCAGCAATATGGGCCAAACACATAACTTTATTACAGGGTTAAGAACATAATTTTAACTGCGCCACAGTGACTTATATACAGGTGCCGAAAGATACATTTTGGCGGGCTTTAACAGGATTGGTTGAAGGGTAGTGGGGTGATAGAGGACTTGTTCTCAATCGCGCTTCTCGGAGTAAAATGGCGCGAACCCCAATCTCGCGATACTTAGAAACAGGGGAACATAAAATGGTGGACAAATTTTATTCAATACACAACACCTAAGCACCAGGTTCTGAACAGGATCAGGTGAATGTGTTATTAACAATCTCAGTCATGGAATGTGTGTTTTGATTTTATTGGCACCTGTGAAGCACATTGTTTAAAGTAATGTTTTTGTCACAGAAAGGACAGCAAAAGAAAGAGGCATGAATTCTTCCTAGGATGTTAACAAGTAGGTCTTGTTATATTTGTAAAATATTTAATTGTTGTACAATTCTTCAGAGTGGGAGAATAAACCAGTTATTTATTTAATAAATTTAAATAATTAATTAAATTTAAATAGACAGACAGATGAGTTGCAGCTAGTACCTAACTGCCTGATTGTGTGTTCTGTTGGCTAGTTTAAAACAGGAATTCTCACCCTACGGCCCGTGGGTCGGATGCGGCCATGGCACCATTTCATGTGGCCCTCCTGCCTCCACCACACCAGGAAGTGCCATGTGGTGGAGGAAGGGCAAAATGGCCATCCGGCCCCCGAAGCTGTCTGAGGGAGTGTGACCCGGCCCCCGGCTTTAAAAGGTTGAGAACTCTAGGTTTAAAAGGTAGCAATCCTTCGGAACTGCAGAAATTTGCAAATGCCTGATTTTAAGGTCACCATTCTAGATAGCCAATCCACAAAGGTGCTATTCAGTGGGCCTTGCAGAACCTTAGAGAACCATGTTCAGGGAGGCATTTGAGTAGGGGCACTCACCGGACTAGTGTTATGCTTTTATTCAGTCCCCTGATTTTAATTAGGTTTGATATTTGTATTTCATTAGGTGATTTATTATGTGATTTTATTATGTATTTTTAATGTGTTGTTAGCCTCCCAGAGTGAGGGTAACCCCAGATGGGCAGAATATAAATGGAAGTTAATAACAACAACAATGACAATGACGATAATGTTGACGACGACGACGGTCATCATCATCATTATCACCCAGAGAGTATACTAAGTGCTATAGGGCAGTATATAAGTGTAATTAGTATTGCTATTCCTCAATGAAATAAAAAGGCGACTGATTCTCAGGAGACAAGCAATGAGAAACCTGGGGAACATAGTGAAAAGCAGAGACATCACCTTGAAAACAAAAATCAGAATAGTCAAAGCAATGGTATTCCCAGTGGTAATGTATGGATGCGAGAGCTGGACAATTAGGAAAGCCAAATGCAGAAGAATAGATGCCTTTGAGATGTGGTGTTGGAGGAGAGTTTTGAGAGTACTCTGGACAACGAGGAGAACAAATAGGTCAATCCTAGAAGAAATCAACCCTGATTGCTCATTGGAAGGTCAAATAGTAAAGATGAAGCTAAAGTACTTTGGACATCAAATGAGAAGGGAGGATTCACTTGAGAAGGCCTTGATGTTGGGAAAGGTGGAGGGCAAAAGGAGAAGGGGGTGCCCAAAGATGAGATGGCTAGATGGTATTGTGGACGCAATGGGCACAGGGCTGGGAGGGGGATGGTGGAGGACAGAGGTGCCTGGAGGAAAATGGTCCGTGGGGTCGCAGAGGGTCGGAATCGACTGTGCGACTGAACAACAAATTCCTCAAACTGTTGCTCTCCAGACAGGTTCCTGAAGAACGGCTGTAATGCTCAGCTAGGCAAGCTACAGGGACTAGGGATGGAGTGGGATGGGATGGGGGTAGCAATTTGTCACACCTGGGCATTAGAGAAGGTTGTACCACAAACTGGTAAGTTCTTGAATTGGCCATGCCAGTTTTTAACTGGCCCTCTCAGGGCTTGAAATTTTAATACGTTGCATACTGTATTTTCATTCACTAACACTACTTTTATTCTGCTCAAATGGGGCAAAACTGTCAATAATTCAACTTTCCAAACATCTGCAGAGGACATGAAATTTTTCCTATTATAAGAATTTATTACTAATAAATGCTGCTACTATGTTTTGCTTAATAGCCTCATTAATTATCTGGATAGAGAGGGGAACAACAATCTATTAATGACCATTCAGGAGGAAAAATAGACTTTACAGTCAAGAGAGTAATAAAAACCAAGGCACATCAGATGCACAGTGTCATATCCAACAGTGTCATTCCACTACTAGCAGAAAGATTATAACAACCCTGTTAAATTTGCCAATATTATCCAGAAAGAAATTTTGATGAACCAGAATGCATTTTTGATGTAAATAAATAAAACTCGTGTCAGAAATTACTCTGGGTTGAAAGGATTTTTGCTGGAGAAACTCCACTCAGGGGATGCCTCAGTGAGGCTCCTTTCATGTCCACAAGGTCCATTGTGCAGCATTTGGGAATCGAACCCCAAACATCCAGTCTCCAAGCTCAGCATCCAAACAACCAAGCCACCGTGGTGCTGCATTTTGGACATAACACAATAGCTTTGATCTGCTGAAATTCCCCTGCAGTATAAAATCCACAGAAAAATAAGCATTTCCAAAGCAACAGGAAAATGAAAGAAAAAAGAGAGAGAAATCTGAGCTTGGGAAAATGCACTTAGGAAAGACAATAATGGGAAGAAGAGTGTTGATCTTAGCAACTGTGATAAAACAGCATCCCTGAAACTGAATGGAAAAAAAACAATCAATCAATTTTAAAGAACTCTATGACATTCTGAATAAATATAATATTTTGAACACATCAATTGGTTACCCACAATTATTAATTTACTCACAGTCACATTAATTCCAAAGAACTTGCAGAACATGAAGGGAGCACTTTACAAAAACAATTTATGTATGCACTTTAAAATCTTCCCACTTATTTCACATTTGAGGATTATTATAAACAACTACAATGCCTAATGAAAGGATTTCCTGCAAAGGCACGAGAACAGATCTGCAAAGTCTATAAATCTCAACCAGATGCACTCCATCTGCTACTCAAATATACATGCCAGTCAATTTTAGGTAATTCCTCAGTCCCTTAGATATCTTCTTCATGACGATGGATGTTATAGCACCTTTTCATCAGCATCTCTCACAAAGATGAACTACAACCTGTCAGGAACTTCATTCCAGATGGGGATACCAACTTAACTAACAAATGATCTGTGCTTTGGTGAGAATATGCATTGTCAGAACAGTGACATTGCCACAGGTCTTCTCAGAGCTCCACAACAAACCAACAATTTCAGGACTCATTTAGAACAATGCTTTTGAGCTCCTGCTACACAATCCCTTTCAGTAGAATAATCTGAATGATCTTATACATTCTACATGGGACGTTGGACAGTTTGATGAATGAATGAATTGATGGATGGATGGATGGATGGCTGGCTGGCTATAAATCTGGCATCAGAAATGGCAGTCAGTGGGCATGCTATAGTCTTCCAGACAGTCTGGTAATGATTTTAAAAGCAGCCATTGCAGAACAAAGAAGCTTCCAAGGGAAAGTAGAATGAAAGAAAGGTGAGCTGCATTTCTGTTGTGTTCTGTAAAGCAGTGCCTTTAACAATGTACCTTTACCATGTGTTATCAATGTAACCTTTCTGTGTGCAACATTATAACCATCACCTGTATCAATGTAAGCCTAATAAGGGGACGCGAGCTAGTGACCACCAGAGGGCAGTAGCGAGCGTCCAGCTCTAATGGATCATAGCCACCTGGTTCAGCAGCGCGGGAAGATTCCCCGCGACTTCCTCACCTGGTCAAGAAGGGCGTGACCTCCTACGACGTCACGCAGGCAGCAACCAATAGTCTGTCAACGAGCCACATTCAAATGTATAGCCAGCTGTATATATTGAGCTACCCATCCGCCATTACCACATGTTCCCCCGGATCATCATGCAATAAACCTGTGTTAAGCCAACCCTTCGGCTGTTTCATCGTCTTTGGTCCCTTACACTAAAATTTCATTAAAAGGATGGCATCATAGAGTATACAGAGATAAAGATTTTTCTTGTACAAAATTGGCTTACCCAATTTTAGGGTGTATATATTAACAATTCTTTTGTGAATGGCCAGTATTACCCATGAAATTGTTATTGACTTGTAATTTCTTCATTCGATTTGCTCTGACCTCACTGGTTACAAGCCTATTTCCTCCCTTCATTCATTTGTATATCATCACATACATGAACTAATGCCTATCGTGCACGGTACCAGGGCTCGGCTTGTCCCAACTCCCACCAACTCGAGACCCGGCCTCATGACGGCCGCCTCTCCACCTGTCCTCATTGATCGGCTGGAACTGGTCACCTCATTCCCAGACTAATGGAACGGTTTCCCAACTCAGTAAAGTAAGCCATTGGCCACACTGCCTGCCATCAGCCCCCTTAAAACAAACAATATTTCTGAATGGCTTCAACCAACAACCTCTCCACTCCAGCACCCTCCCACTTCCTGACACCAGCTTTAATTCAGATATCAGCTTTAGCTTAGCCAGGAGAAAACATACACACTCCTGGACTTTTAGGAAGCTGATAACAAAGGAATGCCAATTATGGCTTCAATAGGAATCAAATTACAAAGTCCAGTGATGGATGTGCAAAGGCAAAATAAGGGCTGTCTTGTCTGTAATATCAGTGAGTATGTCCTGTGTAAGTGGACATATGGGTTGAGGAAGATAAGAGAGATTCAGGTGATTAAGAGGCAACTGATACATGTTAAATACAGGCTGTCCCATAAAGCTGCCATACATATAGAAAATGCGAAATTGCAGCTAAATCAATTGACAAAATAATCATTATAAAATATTCTCATATATTCTCTATGCAATGGCCACCTCTTTCTACACACACATGCAATCTTCTCCACCACTCATGGTCATCACACATTCCAAGATATCTGTTGTTATGTATAGCTACCTTTGGGACACCTTGTATATTGCCTGGGTCTTTCAGTACCATAAAACCTTGTACTCTTTAAAGAGAGGCACTGTGGTATAGTGGCTACACAGGTGGATTAGAACTCAGGAACCCTGGTGTGAATGATCTCTTGGTCATGGAAATTCTTGGGGTGGCTAGATGGGTGCTACTAAAACTACTCCTTAAATATGTTGCATGCTCTGTGAGGTTGCTGTTAAGTGGCAATGTTTCTTGAAATGTGGTGTTGAAGGAGAGTTTTGAGAGTACCCTGGACAGCGAGGAGAACAAATAAGTTGATCCTAAAAGAAATCAACCCTAACTGTTCATTAGAGGGTCAAATAGTAAAGATGAAGCTAAAGTACTTTGGACATCAAATGAGAAGAGAGGATTCACTTGAGAAAGCCTTGATGCTGGGAAAGGTAGAGGGCAAAAGAAGAAGGGGGCAGCCAAAAATGAGATGGCTAGATGGTATTGTAGATGCAATGGGCACAGAGCGGGGCGGGTTGAGGAGGATGGTGGAAGACAGAGGTGCCTGGCGGGCAATGGTCCATAGGGTCGCAAAGGGTCAGAATCGACTGTGCGACTGAACAACAACAAAAGAAAGAGGGGCCAATCCTAATGACTCCACATTACCCTGGCCTTTTGACATTTTTAGGTAGCTCTTAGTACAAAAAAAATAAAATATTTCTTTAAGCACAATTTCCAAATGGTTAGTTTCCAAATGGTTTGTTGTAAAAACAACAACAAAAATAAACAAACCAAGAACAATTTAAGGCTAATGAATTCAATAGATACAGCTATACTCAGTATAGAGAGCAAGCACTATGTAGTATCTATCTGCCTTGTCACTGTTACAGATGCAGGAGGTGGGTGTTAATCTCATGATGGGGCAAGGAACCTATTTAAGATCAGGAAAAGAGCAGGCAACTCTAATTTAATAATCACAAATTTGACTGAATATATAGACCTCTAAATCAGAGTATTAAAATTTGATCACTCAAAGCCCTCTTTGGATGGGGCAATTAGAAATAACTGATTTGCAACCTACACAGATGTCTGGCAGTTCTTGTGCAGCATGTGTTTCAAAATGACCCACTAACACAATTAAAAGAGCACAGTGATATATACCAGTGTTCTAGTCTTAAGGAACATGTTTGTGGGGAACATACTGGCTTAAGAACAGCAACTTCTTGAAGAACATCTGATTGTCTTTATTGCAATTTTCACAGTTAGATTTGGACACAGGCAGCCAGGCAGATGCCACAGAGAGAGGGAGGGAGGGGGAAAAGCGACAGAGAGAAACCATAAAGGTAGAAGGCAAGTGAATTAAAAATTAAAACGGCAGGACAGTATGGGAGCATGATATGGTCTGATACAACTGGCTTTCGAGCAAGGGTGATCTTTACCTTTACTATGGTAGAACAGGCTTATGTAATTTGTTGCCTGTCTCAGATAACACTGCCTTTTTATCATGTACTTTGGCAATCTAAAGGCTCAGTGAGTCTTTTGCCCTTATTGCCTACTGTGACTGAAAAAAATAAAGGCTAAGTATGTACAAGGTAGACCACAAGCTGCCCTAGCCCCAAAACAGGTTGATGTAGAAAAAAGAATTGCATGGTAGCATTTCTGAGAATAGAAATCTCCTCAAGTTTCCTTCCCAGTGAGAATGTAGTGGCTTAGTGGTTAAGACACTGAACTTGATGACTGGAATGTTGGCAGAGGTCAGCAGATCAGCAGTTCAAGACCCGAGTACTGCACAACAAAGTGAGCTCCAGTCTCTGTCCCAGCTCCTGTCAACCTAGCAGTTTGAAAGCAAGAAATTGCAAATAGTTTAGTGTATGGGACCAAAGACGACCGGACAACCGAAGGGTTGTTTTAACACAGGTTTATTGCATGAGGTTCCAGTTAAGCATGAGGTAATGGTGGTGATACATCTCAATATATACAGTAGCTCTCTACATTTGAATCTTGTAGCATGGTAGCTGATTGGCTGCTACCGGCGTGGCCTCGCCCAGGCACGCCTCCTTTCCTGCTGCTGAATGCAGGTCTTTCTTCAGCTGCTGAATGCGGGGAAGGTTTTCCCGCGGCTGTCCGTGATTGAGCAATGTGAACCATGTGAGAGTGAACGCTCGCAGCTGCCCTCTATAGGCTGTCTGCTCGCGTTCCTTTACAGCTGATATCGTTTGTATCTGGAGTGGTTACAATCTTGCCTTTACAGTATAATGAACATGCATACATACATAACATCCCTCCCCCCTAGGATGGGACGAAGTCCCGCAACCATTGTGGCTTGCCGCACGTTCGCTTGGGGCGTGCTTGCGCCTGCCCTAATTTTGGAGAGCCTGTGATCCCTGACTCCGCGGGTGCTTGTCCTGCAACGGGAAACGGGGATTCGTTAGTGGCTCTGTGGGGCGTCTGTGCCTGCCTTGCGCTCGGGGATGGGAATGGAATGAATAGTTGGGAGGTAAACCCCTGCCTATTGCTCTCGGACCCCGGGGACCCACCTAATGTGAACCGCGGAACCGATGAGGTCGCCCTTGTGGAACGGCTACCTTCTGATCCCTGCTCGGGGGACCTTAAGACTGTGGTGGGCGGACTCGCTGATGCCTCCGGTCTTGGGGGTGTCGGTCTCCGGGACATTGGCGCTATGTTGCATTCTAACTCACAGGGGCTACTGGGACTGGAAGTACCAGGGGCTGAACTGAAACCCCTCTTTTCGCTAGGACGGGTGGGGGACCACTCCGCTAACTCCCCCTGGTACTGTAAATCAACGTCTAAACTTCTATGGGCATCTGAATTTCGGGGAGACTTCCGCGGCTTCCGCGGGGTATGAGTGCGGTTGGGGCTCCTCCTCTCTGACGGGGACTCCCGCAAAAGATTTCTGTGGATCGATTGCCTTTCCTCCCCCCTTGGTGGGGACCCATGCTCCCCTTTTCCTCCCCCTTGGGCTAAACGGGTGGGGGAGTACCCTAACGCTGATTCGAAACTGTCCTCGTCCGCGTCCTGCTCTCCGGGGACCCTACGCCTGAGTTGGTCCACGTGTCGCCTCCACAGGAAACCTGTACTGGTCTCTACGCGGTATGAGACGGGGCCGGTTTGATCTACTACGGTGCCTGGCACCCAGGCTGGCCCCGCGCTGGCGTAATTCCTGCAGTGTACTGGGGCGCCTATGCTGAAACTCTTCGTGGGTTCCACCCCTATGTTCCGCCCTTTGTCCTCTACTCTCGTGGGGTCTAGCTTGGAGATCCCCGTGGCCAGCTTCCTGCGCATCAACAGCTCTGCGGGGGAGTACCCTGACGCTAAAGGGGTGACCCTGTATCTCAGCAGGAATTGGCACAATTTCAGGTCGAGGTCTCCGGGACCCATGCGCAGTAGCGCGTCTTTCGTGGTGCGCACGAGGCGCTCTACTTGGCCATTGGTGGCCGGGTGAAAGGGGGCGGAGGTGACGTGCCGAATGGCGTTGCGCTCCATGAATGCCCTGAACTCGGCGGACGTGAAACAGCTAGCGTTGTCGCTGACGAGGGTGTCGGGTAAACCGAACGTGGAAAAGACCCTCCTTAACTGTTTAATGGTTGTGGTCGAGGAGGTGCTCGAGACTGGAATGACCTCCAACCACTTAGAGAACGCGTCCACCACGAGGAGGAAAAGCGTTCCCCTGAACGGGCCAGCAAAGTCTACGTGTATTCGGGACCAGGGCCCCCTTGCAGCGTCCCATTCCCTAGGGGGCGAGCGAGCCTCTTCTGGCCTTGAGCTTTGGCACGCCTCGCAAGTGCCGACCATGTGTTCGATGTCGGCGTCTAACTGGGGCCACCAAAAGTAACTGCGGGCTAGTGCCTTAGAGCGTACGATCCCCGGGTGGCTGACGTGCAGCAGTTTAAGCACCCTCGGCCGGAGAGACGTGGGGATCACTACCCGCTGTCCCCACAAGAGGCAACCCCTCTCTAGGGACAACTCTAATCTCTTTTTGAAAAATGTGTCGAACTCCGCTGCTGGGGACGACACGGGCCACCCTTTCTGCACCCAGGAGCAAACTGTGGCCAGCGTTTTGTCCTTGCCCGTCGCTTTGGCGATGTCGGCCGGTACTACTGGAGGGGAGTCTAGGACCTCTATCATTAAGACCTGGTGGTCCCTCTCTACTCCGCCCACGTGGCAGCAATCCCGGGGAATGGGGGACCTCGACAGAGCGTCTGCATGGCTTATCTCCCTCCCGGGCCGGTATACCAACGCGTGCTGATACGCGTTGAGAAAAATGGCCCATCTGAGCATTCTCGGGGACAGGATCTGGGGTGTGGGCTTGTCTGCGGTGAAGATGCCCAGCAAAGGCTTGTGGTCAGTCACTATGGTGAAGGGGCGGCCGTACACGAAATCATGAAATTTCTTGGTCCCCGCAATGATTGCTAGCGCCTCCCTGTCTGTCTGCACATAATTCCTCTCCGCTTGGGACAGGGATCTCGAGTAGAAAGCTATCGGGGCCTCCCTACCGTTCTCTAGCACGTGGCAAAGCACCGCCCCCACCCCCACCGGGGATGCATCGCATATCAGGACCACCGGGCGTTTGGGATTGAAGTGGGTCAGAACAGCATCTGATGCCAGGAGTCGCTTCAGGTCATTGAAAGCCTTTTCCTGGTCGTCGCCCCACTTCCATGCCTCGTCCTTTTTTAACAATTTGTGTAGCGGTTCTGCCACGGCTGCCTTCCGCGGGAGGAAGGAGTGGTAGAAGTTGAGCAGTCCGAGGAACGACTGCAATTCGGGCTTGGAGGTGGGGCGAGGGGCCTTTTTGATGGCGGCTACCTTGGATTGGGCTGGCCTAATTCCCTCGGGAGTAACACGGAACCCTAGGAACTCAACCTCTGTAGCGAAGAAGACGCATTTGTCTTTCCGCAACCTCAACCCCGCCTTTTCGAATATTGTCAGGACCTTTCCTAACCTTGTTGCTAATTCGGCCCGGCTCCCCCCTGTAATTAACACGTCATCAAAATAGGGTAACACCCCCTCCAACCCCTTCAGGAGGCATTCCACCAATGACTGGAAAATCCCGGGCGCCGAATTCACGCCGAATTGGAGGCGCGAAACCTGGAACGCCCCTTTGTGGGTGACTATGGTTTGTGCAGCAGCTGCGGCGGGGGTCACCGGGAGTTGCTGGTAGGCTTGGGCCAGGTCGAGTTTGGCGAAACACCTCCCCCCGTGTAACCTGGCCAACAAGTGGCTGACTACCGGCACCGGATACGCATTAGGGCGGATCGCCTTATTGATGGTGCACTTGTAATCAGCGCATATTCGGACTTCCCCGTTGGCCTTGAGCGCTGTTACAATTGGAGTTTCCCACTCCACAGAATCAACAGGAACAAGAATCCCCTGGCCCACTAATTTGTCCAATTCCGCCTCTATTTTGTCCTTTAGTGCGAAAGGCACTCTGCGCGGTTTAAGTCTGATTGGACGTACTCCAGGGTCCAGGTCGAAAGTCACTGGGGGGCCCTTGAATTTTCCGAGCCCCTTTTTAAAAACCTCGGGGTGCGCGTCGCACACGCTCTGTATTGGATCAGTCCCGGCGGCGTGTGCTCCCACGGCGTGCACCCCCCCAATGAACAACCCCAGGGGCTGGAACCATTGAGTCCCGAGGAGGCTGCATTTACCCCCCTTGAGGACGACTAAGGGAAGCGTTGCGGTGTACTTTTTGAACTGGACCTGGAACTTCCCAACCCCCAACACTGGGATGCGGTTCCCCTGCACGTCCTTCAGCGTGGCCCTCAACGCCTTGAGCTTGGGCCGCACGCGGGGGGCGATTTTCATGAACTCCCCCTGGGAAATAATGGAGTATGAAGAACCCGAGTCCACCTCCATTCTAACAGGGGCCCCTTGTATTACTACCTCAACGAAGTAACGGGGGTGCTCCGTGGAAACGCTGCAAACCGGCGCGTCGTCCTCGCTGTCGTCGGAGACTCGCCCTACTCCGTCCCGCGTCCTCGTGGTCCGGGTGCCGTCCTTCGGCCTCGTGGTGCGGTCCTGCCTCGTGGTGCGGTCCTGCCTCGCCGAGCGGTCTGGAGAACTCCGGGTGGCCTCGCGTCGTTTCCGGCAGACCTTGGCGATGTGCCCGCGCCGGCCGCAGTTGTGGCACTCGGCCTTGCGGAATGGGCATTTGGTGCGGGCGTGGGCGGCGCCACAGCCATCGCAGCGCCGGCCCTCTCTCTGGACCCTCCGGACGTCCTCGTCGTCGCTGCTCTCTGCAGACGAGTTCGAAGTCCGCCGGGCCGCGCGCACCGAACTCTCTGCCTTGGCGGTCTTCGGGCGCCAGTCCTGAAGTTCGTGCACCCCGGCCGACGTGGCCTCAGCGGCCTGTGCCGCGTCGAGGACTTGTTGCCACGTGGGAGGCGGCTCCCTTTTCATCAGCGCGCGCTGAGTCTCTGTGTCCCTCAGACCGCAGAGCAGGCAGTCTCGGAGGGTGACGTCGGGGAGTTCCCACTTGCATGGGCCGGCGGCCAACCGCAGGGCCGCGGCGAACTCATCGACCGATTCCCCGGGTGCCTGGACTCGCCTCCAGAACGCGCTCCGAGCGGGGAACATCGCTATCGCTGGCCGGAGATGGGCGCGCAGCGCCGCCAGGAGCTCTGTGGCTTTGAGGTCGCTCACCTTCCTCGGCGCGATCAGGTCCACCAAGGTCCTCTTGGTCTCGTGTCCGAGCATGCGGACGAAAATGGCCCTCTTTTTGGCCTCATCTGAGACTTCGAGCTCCACCAGCGCTGCGTTGAAGTCTATCTCAAACAGCTCCAAGTCTCCCGGCTTCCTGATCTCGTAGCCGGCGCATGTCTTGGTCCCGTGGGCAGCCATCAATCCCACCTTCGTCGCCAATTTAGTGTATGGGACCAAAGACGACCGGACAACCGAAGGGTTGTTTTAACACAGGTTTATTGCATGAGGTTCCAGTTAAGCATGAGGTAATGGTGGTGATACATCTCAATATATACAGTAGCTCTCTACATTTGAATCTTGTAGCATGGTAGCTGATTGGCTGCTACCGGCGTGGCCTCGCCCAGGCACGCCTCCTTTCCTGCTGCTGAATGCAGGTCTTTCTTCAGCTGCTGAATGCGGGGAAGGTTTTCCCGCGGCTGTCCGTGATTGAGCAATGTGAACCATGTGAGAGTGAACGCTCGCAGCTGCCCTCTATAGGCTGTCTGCTCGCGTTCCTTTACAGCTGATATCGTTTGTATCTGGAGTGGTTACAATCTTGCCTTTACAGTATAATGAACATGCATACATACATAACAAATAGATAAATAGATACCATTTCAGTGGGAAGGTAAATAGCATTCCATGCACTCTGGTGTTTAGTCATGCCTGCCACATGTCCACAGAAATGTCTCCAGACACAGACAGCACTGGCTCTTTGGCAATGAACAGAGATCAGCACTGAACTTTAGAGCTGGATACAACTGGCTTTCAAGCAAGGGCAACCTTTACTCTTTGCTTCTCATGAATATTTTGGTTAGTTATTTAATCCACACACATACTCTACACTTACAAAGGATTATACTGGTTAAGAATTCATAGACTTTGAAGATCTTCTCATTATCACCACAAGCCACATCACTTTGAACTCATATCCTAAATATTGATGATATCCTGTCATGTATTTATCATCCAGTGGCTGAAATACTGTTGCATACTTTGTGTGTACAATGGCAATAGCATCATCAGTGATGGCGAATCACTGCTGATTAAAGGCTTCCTTGGTAATTTTGAGTTACATGCAACTTTGTTGCATTGTATACAACTTTCCTGCACCCTGAAATAACCAAAGGAAACCTTTAATCAGCAACAGCTTCTAGTACAGATGACATAATCCCTACACCACCTTGTTAAACACATAGAGTTGCGCAACAGGATTTCAGCCAATGAGCCACATCCAAAATCCAGTTCAGCCAATAAACCTGAACACAAATTTATATGTACAACTATACGTACAACTCTTTTCCTATGTAAATAATGCTCAAAGTTAATTGTCAATCAACAATGTGTACATCAACAACTCTAGCAAACGAGGAAAGGGAAGATATACAGTAAAACCCTGACTTACAAATGCCACGAGTTACATAAAATTCGACTTACAAAATGATTTTGTGCTAAAACCATGTCCCGATTTACACAATTTCCTATGGGTTTGCTTCAAGTTACGTAAATATTCTTTTTCCTATGGGTTTTCTTATGCTTTGATTTACATAAAAAAATTCATTTTTCCTACAGTTTTGCTTCGAGTTACATAAAAAATATTTTTTCCTATGGGTTTGCTTTGATTTACATAAAAATTCAACTTAAGAAAAAGCCTATGGAACAGACTCTTTTCATAAGTAGGGGTTTTACTGTATTTTGCATTTGTAAGTAGAGTATATTGAAAGAAACTAGTGGCCAAATTCTCAAAACTTAAATGTTTAAAACCAATATGCTTTATAAAAACTGTATTGGAGTAGCACACAATAATGCTTCTCCCATAATTGTAAATAAGCAGGGATGGTGGTTCTACAATGTAGAATGCTTTATCTTACCTTAGTATTTGCTCTCTTAACATGAAGATTAGAACAGATCCTTTATCAGGAAAATATACTGGCTTCTCAAACAAAAGCAAGAGGTTTCAGTAACAGAGGAATATTGCAATTTAGTGCAACCCTGTCCTAAGTGTATCCCTCACAAAAATTAAATCTGATAAAAGTGTCAGATTCATCAATGGAAAATCCCCTGAAAATATGATACAAAAAAGGAGTAGAAAACATACTGACTTTGTGAATGGTCATCATTCATTCCAGGCAGAATCCTCACTTTAATAAAGAGGAATGGAATTGAGCATGTTGAAGTGGAAAGTGCTTTCAGTCTGCACTAGCAATTTATGGGTTCTAATTCCTGTTCATCCATAAAAGCTACAGTATGACCTTGGACAAATAATACATTCGTTCCTTCAATTCCGGGTCTAAAAATTAGGTTTATTAGTGACTTACCTACTAAACCCTACAAGTTTATCACAATAAAAAAGAGATAATTAACAAAAAAACACTTGGTGCAATAAAAATGCAAGTGCGGCGCCAAAATGGCCACCACGCTCTTTGCGGGGGGCCCCCACCCGGATGCAGACATCCGTGTTAGTCAGGGGGCGTGGCCACCCCTCTATAAAAGGGGTGACCACGAGGCAGCCTCGCTGCCATTTTAAGAGAAGCGATGGAGCAGAGAAGTTCGCTCCGACACTGCTCCCTGGCTTGCTCGCCTTTTCCAAATTTGATCGGAGGATATCTCTCCTCTGATCAGTGCCTGCTTGGGTGGCTATGGCACCCAAGCGCAAGTCCCAGGTGGCCCCTAGGCCGCGACTTAGGGGGAGGGCTCGGCCCACCCCCTCGACCTCCTTGGGGCAACCACCAGGCCGGAGGGCTCGGGCGGCCGCCCCACAGGGGGGTGGCAGGGTGATAATCCCCACTGCCACCAATGAGGGTGACCAGGTCTTTGCCTACCCGCCCAGTCGGAGGACTCGGGTGGGGGCTGCGCAGGCCTGCTCCCCTGGGGTTTCTACCCCTGTTGCACCTTTGCCTGGCATGGGGCATAGCGGCCCATTCGGGCACGGCGTGGGATTGCGTCTCACCGTTCTACCGGCCCCCCATGGGCCGGATTATTGGGCATGGCCCTATTCTGGCCAGGGATTGCCACACGGTTTTATCCCTCCGCCCGCTCATCAATTGCCCGGTGGGCCGTCCAGCCCATCCGGCCCACCTTATTCTGGTGGGTCTGACACTGTTGATGCTCTCCTTGCCCGCATATCAGCACTCGAGGCATCTATGGGAATTGCTCCACCACCTTCGGATGGTGGGCTTGGCAGCTCTTCAGCTCCGGCCAACATGCCGGCCATGGCCGCGCAGTGGGCCGCCAACAGGGTTGAGCTGCTGGAGGCCATCAGGCCAGCGCAGGCTGGTGCCTCGCAGCTCCCCATCAGGCCATTACAGCAAGGCATTCCACCGGGGACCGGTCCTGCTTGGCATGGACGCACCGGGACACAGAGCTCGATAGCCATCGCAAGCTCCGATGCCCACCGTGGGCCGGAACCCCCAGTGGGGGCGGCCCATGGGGATGCACCGAGTGAGTATCCTGGTCAAGTCAGTACACCGGTGACACTAGCTCATAACACTGGGGGGGGGGGTGTCCAGTGGCCATGGCCACAACAAGTTACTGCGGGAGGGCAGTTCAATCCACACTACCCTGTTACTTCGTGGGCTCGAAATTACCCCCTGGTTATTACAGGGGTGACCGCCCCTATGCTTCCGCCTAACTTCTCGGGGGTCCGACAGGGCCCATTATGTGTTCCCCCACTTCAATCCGTGCCCACGGCGGCCCTGCCGACAGCCGGTTACTCCCTACCCCTGGGCGACCATTTATCCCAGGCTACTAGGGAGAAGATATGGCGTGAGGAGTACGTTGACATTTTCACCCTCCTGAACCGTGAACCCACTAAGGAGGAGAGGGAGGGGCAGGATGACAGGGACAAGGAGTTGTCCTGTCGTCGTAAGCCACCTTGCACTTGGGCCAATTGGTTACCGGCCTATCTGATATACATGGCAGTATACCTACAGGCCCATCCTGATTTGGCCATCCCAATGGTCCAGTACCTGGACAATATTTACCGGGCCGTGGTTGATTTCCCTGGCCCATCATGGTTGGCCTATGATGAAGAATTTAGGATGAGGGCGGCCCTTCACCCTGAGATGAGGTGGGACGAACCCTGCCAGCAGTTGTGGCTGCTGTATATGACCCCCATGCGGCCAGCGCCTGGTGACCGGTACCACTGTGGCCATGCCGTACAGCGGGCTGCTACTACACAGTCTCCCCGCCAGCCAGCGGGGCAGGGGGTTCCAGCCCGCCTGCTGTGTTGGAGTTTCTCCACCAACGGAGTGTGCACCAAGTGCCAGTGTAGATTCAGGAATGAGTGCCCTTCTTGTTCTGGCCCTCATGCCGCCTCCGCGTGCCCGCGGGCCGGTGAGTCACAAGGCAGAGGAAGGGGTTTTCAAGGGGCGGCCAGAGCTCCCTCTGACGGTGCTACCCATTCAAAAGGCCCCCTCCCCAATTAATTTCCCGGTGCTTGAACGATGGCTGCGCGCTTATCCTAGACAGGATGATGCGATCTACCTGCTTGAGGGCTTCCAGTTTGGCTTTCGCATACCTTTTAAAGGTGTTCGTGGGCCTCAGGACGCCCCGAACCTACTATCTCTCAGGGGTAATGAGGACATTGCTGCGGAGAAGATAGCCAAGGAGGTTAAGGAACAGAGGGTGGCGGGGCCATTTAACGACCCCCCATATCCTAACTTGAAGGTATCCCCTCTAGGTTTAGTCCCTAAGAAGTCCCAGGGTGAATTCCGTCTAATTCACCACCTTTCTTACCCTGCGGGTTCCTCGGTCAATGACGCTCTACCGGATGACCTTTGCTCTGTCCGGTATACGTCCTTTGACCAGGCCTTACAGATGGTATGCTTGTGTGGTCCCGGGGCGCTATTGGCGAAGTGTGATATCAAATCGGCATTACGATTGTTGCCAGTGCACCCGGATGACGTTGAGCTGTTAGGTTTTTGTTTTGGGGGCAAGTTTTATGTGGACAAGGCCATGCCTTTTGGCTGTTCAATTTCCTGTTCAGCCTTCAAACGATTTAGCACCTTCCTCCACTGGGCTTTTGTTTGTAGGTCGGGTTCCCGGTCTGTAGCCCACTACCTCGACGATTTTTTGTTCAGGGGTGGACATGACACGGGCACGTGTGCACGCCTGCTCACCACATTTCAGGTGCTTATGGGGGAACTGGGTGTCCCCCTAGCACCTGAAAAGACAGAGGGCCCAGCCACCACCCTTACCTTTTTAGGTATTGAAATCGACACCGTCGCTCAGACATCCAGGTTGCCTATGGAAAAGGTGACTCGGATCTCTGATGCGATTTTGGCAATGCTTGCCAAGCGTAAGGTGTCTCTCCGGGAGTTGCAGGTGCTTCACGGCCACCTCAACTTCGCCTGCAGGGTAGTGACACCAGGCACAGCCTTTGCCAGGCGTCTGTGTGATGCTATGGTGGGCCTTTCTAAATGACACCACAGGGTACAGCTGACTAGGGGTTTACGAGCAGACCTTTCGGTTTGGCTCACATTCCTACAGGACTTTAATGGCGTCTCCTTTTGGAGATCTGAGCTTATTGTCAGCCCCCAGTTCCAAGTACAGTCGGATGCCTCTGGCTCCCTTGGCTATGGGATTTATTTTGAAGGACAGTGGGCCTATGGTCAATTGCCTCAGGCATGGCAGGGCACAGATTGCTTATGCGATCTTACGTTCCTGGAGTTTTTTCCAATTTTGGGGGCCCTTATGCTCTGTGGGGACAGGTGGGCTAATTCGGTGGTTCACTTTTGGTGTGGCAATGCTGCGGTGGTGCACATTGTCAATGCCCAAACGTCAAAATCCCCCAGAGTCTTGGCCTTAGTTCGCCAATTTGTTCTTAGGTCCTTGCGCCTTAATGTGCTCTTCAGGGCCAGACATGTGCCAGGCATTAATAACGATATTGCTGATGCTTTATCCCGCCTGCAGATCTCCCAGTTCCGTGCCTTGGCTCCAGACGCAGAGGAACTTCCCTCTCCACTCCCGGCCGAGATATGGACATTTGGCGAGGAGAGGTGAACCAGGCGATCGGCATGTCTTTGGCACCTCGCACGCGTAAGGCGTATCAGCACACACTCCTTCAGTTTAGGACCTTTTGTAGGCAAAGGCAGTTGCCTGAAATGTGGCCGATACCGGTCAACCAGATTTTACAGTATATGGTGTACCTTCATGATCAGGGGTTGGCCCCACGCACCATCACCACCAGGCTTTCCGCCTTGGCATTTATGGCCAAGGCACGGGGCTTTACTGACTGTGTGAATGACTTCCGCATACGCCATGTATTGGAAGGGTGGACACGTGAACGTGGCTGCCGCCCGAACACACGTCACCCTGTTTCACCAGGTGTTCTGACCCACCATGCACGAGGTTGGCATAGACTGTGTTATGATAAGTATGAGGAGTCTCTTTTTCATGCAGCTACTACCGTAGCTTTCTTTGGAGCTCTGAGAATCAGCGAGCTGGTCCCATTGTCAAAGGGGGACGTGTCTCGTAGGGCACTGGAACTCGACGATGTGTTTATCAACCAGGAGTGGGCTCAGTTGAGGATTCGTTCCTCGAAGGCCGATCAGCATGGAGTAGGCAGTGGTGTTAGACTGCTACGATGTACATTTGCTGACATCTGTCCGATTGGTGCCCTACATGCATTTTTGGCAGTGCGTGGTACGCGCCCTGGCCCGTTGTTCTGCCACCAGGATGGGTCTCCCCTTACCAAATTTCTGTTCTGGAGGGTGACCAGTATGGCACTTCACAGTGTGGGCCTCCCTGGGGCTCGTTATGGCACCCATTCATTCAGGATAGGCGCCGCTTCAACTGCGGCTGCGTTTGGGTACTCTGAGGCTGATATATGTCGGATGGGCAGGTGGGGTCCGCGTGTTTTTCCTTATATGTACGTCCCCTCATTGTATGAGTACCAGTTATGTCCTTAATTCCTTCTCCTTCTTTTACAGACCCTGTGTGTCTATGCACACCGGTGGCAGTGTGGCTGGTGGGCCACAGTTATGTGAACTGGGCGGCACAGTATGCTGCATCGTTGGAGTGGGAACCCCATCTCGGGCTGCGTGCATCCGCACGTATGCGGTGGTATGGTGTGCGCGGCATGAGATGGCAGGAACTGTTGCCATTCCTGATGTCCATCAGGGATGCTGGACCACCTGATGTTCTGATTCTGCACCTCGGCAGCAATGATCTAGCACAGATCACTGGCCTTTCCTTAAAAATGTCGGTGTACAGTGACCTGGCGTTTCTACATCATTTATGGCCGTACACACGGTTGCTATGGTCTGACATCGTGCCGAGACATTGTTATAGAGGAGGCATGGATCTCCGTGGTTTGGACCATGCCCGGCGGTCAGTGAACAGGGCTGTTGCCCGGTTTCTTGTTGAGAATGGCTTGGGGACAGCCATTCGACACCCGGGGATAGGGTTGCAGGATTTTGACCTATATGCAGGAGATGGGTCCACCTGTCGGCCAGAGGTATGAACCTCTTTCTGGAGGACGTGCAAGCGGGCCTGGTGACCGAGCTGACGGTCGGGGGGGCGGGGCGGTGAGTCATCATGGACGCCTCCCCGTGTGGCAGGTAGCACTGGTAAGGTAAAGATTTATGACCCATAGGTATCCGGCAGGTTCGCAATTGACTGGCCAACACGTAGATAGGTACAGGGGAAACAGGATTGGCCAGCCAAGGGCGAACCATGAAAGGGGTGATGTTAGGAGCTTCACAGCCTGCATCACCTTGATATTTGGACGGATACACATCATAGGGTGGGGTCAGTAGATAGTATATTGACTTTGGTTAACAGTTTGTTTGTGTCAACAAACAAATTGATACAAATTGATACATGTAGCCAATTACCATTGGCATTTTGGGTGGAACCTTACCAGTGCTACTGCGGCCTGCTTGCCTTAAAGAATTACAATTGGATGATACACCAATTGAAAGTGATAATTCGGACTAGGGCATTATTTAATAAAAGTGGCCCAATGCCTTTAATCCAATACCGGTGTCTGAGTCTTTATTTGGGTGGGTGCGCCTGCAAAGCACTAGATGAATGAATAATATCTTCTACAGTGGACCCTCGAATAATGATGTTACTTGGTTCCCCATGTAGCGTCGCTATTCGAATAACGTCATTGTTATTCGAACAATCATATTGGGAGCATCGTAGCATCGTTAATCGAAAATGACGCTATTCGAGGGTCCATTGTATCAGTATTTATTAGTATGGTTTATGCTTGTGAAATGGAGCTAATGGAGGAGGATGAACAAGGCTATACATTCACCCAAGAATAGGAGGCAAGAGTTCAAGAGAAGCTATAGATGAGGCCCAGAATCAAGATACATGATCTCAAGAGCCAATTAGCAAAGCACCCTAACATGTTTAGTCCCCAGAAAGCAACCAACCATTTGTTCAACTTGAGAAATGAATGAGTTATTCATGCCAGAAGAAGAGGTAATAACTGAGTATTGGTACTGGATACTACAGTAATTGAAAATTTCTCCTCTCATTCATAATATCTTATAAACAATCGGTATAGAAAACCCAATATTTTGGCAAACCCACTAAATTTGTAAATCATTTCAGAAACTAAAATCTTAAGCGAAAACACAGAAGTAGATTTAAGCAAAATTGCCTGGTTTACAGTTTCATCTTCAAAAGCATGAACTGCATATACTCAGTGCAAAATGAGGTAGCTGAGCATTGGTCCAACTTTGCTTGCTCGCATAATAGTGCTACTGAATTCCAGCATCCACACCACACAAGGCAGAAACTACTGTCAACAGAGACAATGTGGAATGGGGAAAATGCTTGTTTGCTTTTTAAAACTCCATTACTGATTGGTAGTGTGCTTTTGTTCTGCTTTTCTTCATTCTGATCCAATATAGACTCTAGTACCAAACTGAGCATGCTGAGCCACAATTTCTTTGGCTGTGTGTCGTTTGATGACATTTTCTTATGGAGGAATTTCTGTTGGTCAGTTTCCACTTCACATGCCTCTGGTGGGAGGATAGTGTTGAGCTTACAGCAGACAATCCTATGATACCTTGTAATGGGAAGGGCCAGCATTTAACATAGTCATTGCCTATTTTAAATTTAAGCAACCAATCAGCAGGTTAAATGCTTCTTCCCTCCAAATGTAACTCCGTTCCGCTCTGAGCTCTATGTCTGAGTGCTGGTGTGTAGTTGTTTAGTTCTGCCCCATCTATGTGAGTGTTCAGTTGTTCAGCCTAATTCTTTCTGACTCGTAATATTTTTAGGCTCATAAAGCTAGGAACTCACTACTCTCTTGCAACAATCATTTATTTGAAATGTGTCCTGATTTATGCAATCAAGATTAAGTGAACTGCTGTATTATATTTTTTTCCATCTATCTGACAACTTTATTTGAACATGAGCTTTCCTTCTCCTAAACCCATAGCCAAGCATTTGTACAGCATGAATAAAGAAGAAAGAAAAGAGGAACTCAGGAGGGTTTACATTTCAAAGTATTCAGACTTAATCATTTGGGACATGCTAGCTGCACCACTCTGCAAAGATTATCTAACAGCAAGAACAAGAAGAGACAACCAGAGACAGTGAAGAAAGTGGGGAGAAGAAAAACAGAAGGAAATTCTTCAGTTCCCTTGTCATGTAACGTCCAACTCAATCCTTGCTCTCGGTTTTGAAGGTGGAAAGCACACTCTTGAGTCTTGCTTGGATTAGGCTTCAAATGGCAGATGTTATAATACTACTGTCCTAATTCTTCAAGCGCTCCAGTAAAATTTAAAGAATTAGGACAGCATATCTCATCAAAGCCTGATCCTTGAACAGCCATTGCTGTGTTGTCTGTATAGATGGACAATTTTTGTATTGTCAGGAACTGGTTGATCATTTGCATATATATTATACAGTGTTGGGGACAATACACTTCCTTGGGGCAGTCTATTCTTCTGCGACCTCCATCTGCTGTTCTTTCCATTCATCGTCACATAGAATCTCCGGTTCTGCAGGACGCTGACAATGACGCTATTTAGCTTCTTATCTTTGGTAAGATTATTTATTTTACAGAGCAGGATCCTATGATTGACAGTATCATATGTTGTAGTTAGGTTAATGAAAGCCAAATTGGAATAATTAGCTTTCTTTTGAAGCCATCCTTAATTTGTTTTGCAAGGTTAAGAATTTGATCACAACATGACCTGCCTGGCCTGAAGAGCGTGCTTGCTCCTTCATGATCTTTCCATCAACAAATTTGGAAATACGATTGTGAATTATCTGTTTCAGTACCTTATGAAGATGGCAAAGGAGTGACACTCATCTGTAGTTTTTTGAGTCATCTAGGTCTTTGCAGGGTTTCATTAAAGCAACAACTCTAGCCCGTTTCCACAATTTAGGAACCTTAAATTCATCTATTCAGTTGTTCATTATTTGCAGATTTTTGGCCCTTCATTTCTGGCCTACTATCAAGCCACAGGGACTGTGATGGCTTAGTGGTTAAGATGTTGAACTTGATGACTGGATGGTTAGCAGTTTGAGACCTGAGTAGTGCATGGCATAGTGAGCGCCTGTCTCTGTCCCAGCTCCGGCCAACCTAGCAGTTCAAAAGCAAGAAATTGCAAGTAGGTAAATACAGTAGGTACCACTTTGGTCAGGGTTGCCACATGACCATGGAAATGTCTGCAGACTCAGACAGCATTAGCTCCTTGGCTGTAAAAGGAGATGAGCATTGCACTCTAGAATTGGATACGACAACTACTACAACCACACAATTACTACTCTGAGATAATTTCTTCCTTTTCCTTGTTTTCCTTGTTTTTCAACTTTGAAAGATTTTTCAGTTGCTTTTTAACTGAGGTCACTGTGTTTCTACATGGACCACAGATGTTTTTTAAAGAGAGATATGAACAATAACTGTTGATTGTGGGTGTATGCATGTGTTTCCTTGTCCAGTTTCAGCAAAGTTTTAGCTGGCTTGTATCAGCCTGTAGAGTTTAATATGGAGTCAATAAATCAGAGGACAGTAGAAAGCTAAGCTTGTTTGTAACCCTGTCAACACCACAGTTTGTTTAGGTTTTTCAAACTGCCTCTCCTTCTGCCCCACTTCTTTACAGACAATTTAGGCTTTTCTTTGGAGATCTGTTAATTTTGCTGATCATGTTCATCACATGTCTGATAGCGGGTGGTTTTCCTTCTTCATTGAGAAGAAAGCCCTTGTTCTTCCTGCCTTCCCCGAAGCCATAACATTTCCAACTGAGAGTAAAATTCCCTTCCTTCACTGAGATGTGAAGTTATCCAGAAATTAGTCATTTCTCTCTTTGCTCCCAACATACACTATCAATGTCAGTTACATCAATGTGTCCCTTAGGTTTTTTGGCATGTCTGTTTCACACAGTGAAAAAAACAACCGACAAGCTCACTAGTCTACTAAATATCTGTGCAATTTGACCACTACACTTGTTTGAAGATCCATAATCTAGATAATTTCTTCATCCTGGTGGAGTCAATTGCTTGTTGACATAGGTATGCTAAAATATTCAATGCACAGGCATGCTGAAGTTGCCAATGTGACTATAATTTGCATATGTTATTTACTAATTGCTGAAATCATCTAAATGGCATAAATGGTTATGGAATATCTATAAGTGTAAAGGGCCATTAATTAGCAAAGATGACAGCAGGGAAGTGGACTTTCAAAGAGATTGGCGTGCTTGCAGATGAGAATTTTATTTTGCAGTTGCTCTGCGTCATTCACAAAATTGCAGGTGGTATGGAAAGTCCTAGTGGATCAATATTTTGGATAGGTGCTATGTCTCATCAGGGATAGCTTCAAGATTTTGTGGAATTCAAAACAAATGTCTTTTTCTTTACTTTTCCCCTGTAGTGACTGAGTGCTTCCTGACTTGAGAGTCCCATCTTTCAGAACTACTGTATTTCTCCTTTCAATTGGGCCGTCTTATCATAAAGTTTTCAAAGTACAAAAGCTTCAACAGTGGTTTACTAACAAAAATTGTCTCGCATATTATTCCTCTTCCCTTAAATAGTTCTCTGCCAGTATCACCTTTGCTACCACTCATGCCCAGTGGCTTATCTTACAGACGTTTCTCTCTCCCCCCCTCCCCACATTGGAACTATCCATTCTTTTCCGCTGACATAGCCATTTCTGCTCATGATGGTGGATGCATCTTAAGTTGGTGCCTCATGGTAAGGTCTTTGGTTTGCTTTTCCCCAATAGCAGTCAATCTGTTACTAGGTTGCCCTTGCGCGAAAGCCTGTCATATTCAACTGTAGGGTTCAATGCTCATCTCTGTTTATAACCAAAAATCCAGTGCTATCTACAGACGTTTCCATGGACATGTAGCAGGTGTGCCTCGACACCGGAGTGCACGGAATGCAGTTTATCTTCCCATCAAAGTGGTACCTATTTATCTACTGGCAATTTCTTGCTTTCAAACTGCTAGGTTGGCAGGAACTGGGGCAGACAATGGAAGCTCATTCCATCATGCAGTACTTGGGTCTTGAACTGCTGACTTGCCGACCTTCCAGTCATCAAGTTCAGCGTCTTAACGACTTGAGCAAAGCAAAGGTTCCTACTGGGAGTCCAGGCTCATAGTCTAGCCTCCTGATAACCTTGTTCTTAGTTTCTCTGACATATTCAAACTCCCTCACCATATTAAGATGTGATCCAAGAAGTGCACAGAGGCAAAAAGAAAGTTCAGTTGGAACTGAACTTGAACATTTTCAATCAGACAACTACAAAATGTTTTACTCTGGAAATGAGAAACTAAGAAGCTCTAATACTGAGGTGAGATGTAGCGCAGACGTTTAGGGGATATAATATAGGTTCTGACTGAATAATAGCAAACAGGGTTCTGGTGAACCCTCATTCAAGTCTATATGCAAAACTTAAAGGTGAACTATAATGAAATGAAAGCTTTTATCCAAACATTCAGGAAGAAACTGATCACACATCGAAACAGGACATGCCTATAATCACAGGTGACTGGAATGCAAAAGTAGAAAATAAAAGAGAACCAAATGTTATTCGGAAATTTAGACTCAGAGTCAGAAACAAAGTAGAAGGATGACATACTGAGTTCTCTGAAACCGATAATTTGTTTATTACAAATACATTATTCAAGCAACCAAAAAGACTAATATAAAATTGGACTTCTCTAGATGACTAATGTAGAAATGAAATAAGGTATGTAATGGTTGATCACATTAGTATATATGTTGAACAATGTGGAGGCTAGCGCACTGCCCTGCAGGAGGCAATTTCTTTGATTTCTCCACCAGCTGCATTGTCCTTGGAAATCGATAATTATAAATCTCCGGTTTTCCAATAAACAACCTATGATTGTTGTAAATTTAAAATCCTTAGTGATATGGGAGACTTTCTTAAGCAGGGTTGTGTGGATGACTGTGTCATAAGCTGCAGTGAGATCTATAAACACTACACCTCTGATTTCCTTCAGTTCAAAACCATCTTCTATATACTATGTAAAACCAAAGCACAACTACTTCATCCTGCAGCTTCTTTGTGGTCCTTGTAGCACTTCCAAGAAGAAAAAGGGTCAGGCAGGTTATTTATCCCACCCACCTACCCACCCATTGAGCAGAGCCCTAGGAACTGTCCTGAGGACATCCTGTTCTCTTAACTTCATTAAGCCATTAGCAGTTGTATCTCTGGGAAATTTTGTTAATAGTGTTAATTTGGTTCATTTGCCTCAAAGAAACCATTCTAGTAATCGGGTTAGTAGAATACAGGAAAGGAAGGGATGATTCCTATTTCCTCATTGCTTAACTTGCTGAGGGGAGCTGGCATGAAGACCTACAGCAAGTGCCTCATTTCCTCAAGGGTGGCATGATGGTATGCGAAGCAAATCATTTGGGAAATGTTTTTTAAAAAGCACTTTTGATATACAGTACTGTATAACTAAACATTCCTTGTAATCTCCGTTTCTTAATCAACAAAAGTAGCTTTTCTTCACGAAATGATGTTATATTAAAGAACAATAGTGGTGGGTTATTCCTTTTAGGGATTGCAAGGCCTTGGCAAAACTGCATAGATTAAGACACAACCAAATGTGTTATAAGATACAGGAAGCTGATGGTTTTTTTTGTCTCATGTAACATCATTGTCTCTTATAACATCCAGTTCAGCACCTCATACAGTATTAAATATGTAGTGTTCTGAATCTTTATTTTTTCTGACCCAGGTCAGGATTATTAAAAATTGATACTCTTGTCATAAGAGATGGCACTTCACTGTTACACTGCCAGATGGCTTAGCTTCCTGAACGTCCAATCAAATACTGAATGCAAGCTGATTCCAAACAGCAAGGCAAGAATGGACAACAGGTCAACATTCCAGCTAACAGAAAAAGGCACTTGGTGAGAGACTAACTCAGGATTACCAGATGGTACAATTTTTAAGGAAATATAAATGGATATAGGATCACTCAAGCCTTTTGCATTTGGAAGCAATACTTTTGGCTGTGTAATGATCATAATGATCAAAGTCCTTTCCAGGTGCCTGGAAGCTGTTGGGGTCTGGATGGGGGCTAACGGGCTACAACTGAATCCCAGCAAGACTGAGTGGCTATGGATAAGGGGTCCTGCGTTAACCCGGGAGCGGATGGGGCTATTTTGCCCCAGACAGACCCGGTGCGCAACTTGGGGGTCCTCCTGGATTTGCGGCTACTGCTAGAAGAACAGGTGGCGGCTGTGACCAGGAGGGCTTTCGCCCAACTTCGGGTGATTCGCCAGTTGTGCCCACTCCTGGACCAGGACTCCTTGCTCATGGTCACTCACACTCTGGTCACCTCCAAACTAGATTATTGCAATGCGCTCTACATGGGGCTGCCCTTGACGACCATTCGGAGGCTACAGCTGGTCCAGAATGTGGCAGCCCGGGTGGTGATGGGGTGTGGGCGTTATGTCCGTGCTTTGCCACTGCTCCGGGAGCTGCACTGGTTGCCAGTTTGTCTCCAGGTGCAATTCAAGGTGCTGGTTTTGACCTTTAAAGCCCTATATGGTAGTGGGCTGGGTTACCTAAGAGACCGCATCGCCCTGAGGACGTCTGTCCGTCCAACCAGAGCGGACCGGAGGGGCTCTCTAATTGTTTCATCAGCCAGAGGGGCTCGCCTCTCTGGCACAAGGAGGAGAGCCTTCTCCGTGTCTGCACCGGCCCTCTGGAACCTCCTGCCAACAGAGCTACGTCTCCAGACGGAATTGCTGCCTTTCAGAAAAGAACTTAAAACCTGGCTGGCGGGTCAAGTGTAGGGTGCAGGTGGAAGGGTAACCTCCATTGGGTGGTTGGTGTAGAAGAACTCCTCCCCATGGTGCCTTTGGATCCTGCACCCCTTGTTTTTAGGGGGTGGGTAGTTTTAACTGTTTTTAACATGTGTTTATTTTTTATTTTTATTGTGAACCGCCCTGAGTTGGTTTTGGCCGAGTGAGCGGTATATAAATGTGACAATTAAATTAAATTAAATTAAATCATGAATTTGCTTGACTTGATATTGAAACAGCCATTTTACCATGTCTCAACTCCATTGGAAAAATCAGCCTGTGTAGGTCACAGATATATCTAATACAGTACATAGCACACAGGTACACAGATATATCCAGACACCTGCAAATAACCCCCAAACCAACATTTCCAAGTAAACTAATAAACTTTACTTATTATAACCTAGAGAGAGTGCTTGCTTGCCTTCCTTCCTTCCTTCTGCTGTGGTTGCTGCACTTGAACTAGCAAGATGAATCCTATACAAGAAGGACGGGTTGTGATTGTTGGCAGTGGACTCATTGGATGCAGTTGGGCCATGGTTTTTGCATCTGGTGGTTTCCAAGTAACACTTTATGATATTGTGCAAGAACAAGTAACAAAAGCTCTTGAAAAAATTGGTGAACAGTTGAAAGATCTGGAAAAGATAGGAATGCTGAAAGATTCACTGAAGGCGGACAAGCAGTTCTCTCTCATTAAAGGTTGCACAGATTTAAAAGCAGCAGTAGAGGGTGCTGTTTATGTTCAGGAGTGTACACCTGAGAACCTAGAACTGAAAAAGAAGATTTTTGGCCAGCTAGATCTTATTGCCGGTAATGATGTGATTCTAAGCAGTTCAACCTCCTGCCTTTTGCCTACAAAATTATTCACTGGACTGAAACATGTTAAACAGTGTATCGTGGCACATCCTGTAAACCCACCATACTATGTCCCTCTGGTTGAACTGGTACCCCACCCAGAAACCGATCCTTCTACACTGGAAAAAACCTATGCTCTGATGAAGAAGATTGGACAGTCACCAGTTAAACTGACGAAAGAGATTGATGGATTTGTGTTGAATCGGCTTCAGTATGCAATTATTAGTGAAGCATGGAGACTTGTTGGTGATGGAATAATATCTCCTGTTGATCTTGACCTTGTGATGTCTGATGGCTTGGGAATGCGGTATGCTTTTTTAGGACCCCTGGAAACAATGCATCTGAATGCAGAAGGAATGTTAAACTATTGTGAGAGATATCGTGAAGGCATGGTACATGTCTTGAAAACCTTTGGACCTATACCAGATTTTGCAGGAGCAACAGAACAGAAAATTAATCAGGCAATGTGTGAAGAAACCCCAGCTGACCAAGAACATCTGCGCACCAGGAGACAATGGAGAGATGACTGTCTTGTGCGCTTGGCCAAGCTGAAAAAGGAAATTAAGTCTGAAGACAGGAATCATCTTTAAGTTACAGGGCAGTCACCTCCAGTTATGCCAATTTCACTCCTTCGGCCAGTCGGGCCAGAGGGGAGTGATTCCACCTGCGGGAGGGCGTCAGGCGCCTTCAAAAGACTGCACCACCATGGCTCTGAGACTCCCCCTCCCACCTCCTTCGGCCAGTTGGGCCAGAGGGGAGTGATTCAACCTGCGGGAGGGCGGTGGGTGCCTTCAAAAGACTGCGCTGCCATGGCTCTGGGACTCCCGCTTCCCCCTCCTTTGGCCAGTCGGGCCAGTGGCGGGACTCTCGACCGGTGGGTGGCCGGCAACGAACGAGCGGCACCTGGAGGGCTCGTCACCGCCCTCAAAACCCGCTCCAGCCACCACCGACCCCAGCGGGGCTCTCCACCAGTGGCCAGCCAGCAATGAACGAGTTAACCCCCCCTTTTGTCTCGGCTGGAGCTGATGCTGTCCTTAAGGCTCTTGACTGCGTCTTTGCAGCTGTTGCAGCCCTTGGGACAATCTGAACTGCCGTGGCTGCCTTTGCTGCCGGCGGGAGTGGTAGCTCCTGTGACTTTCTCCAGCGAACATGGGGTTTTTCCATGCTGGGTTTGTTGTTGTATTATACTGTTTTTAAAAATGTAATTATGTAGTTTTTGTATTTTGATACCATGCTTACTTGTATTGCTCGCTATTGTAAATTTATTGTATCTCTGTATTATTATTTTGTTGCTATTTGTATATGCTGTTAGCCGCCTTGAGTTGGCCTTTGGCCGAGAACGGCGGGATATAAATTAAACTGATTGATTGATTGATAACAACACAAACTAATGTTAGCTATCATTCTCATTTGACAAAAGAACATTGTTGTCCTTCAACACCCTGAGGTGGGATACACAAAATATGCCTCTCCGAAGTCCATGATTAACATTCCGGCATACCCTGGGCAATGCTGAGGGAAACCTGAATGGTTGAATTGTCCACCATCAAAGCACTATATGACACATATATATTTGGCATAATTTCACTTAAAACAGCATTTTTCAGTGTCAGTCTTAGTTGTAATTTTTATTAATAATGAAGATATCTTAGCAGAAAAGAAAGCACTATTATCTAAAATTTGTGTGCAACATAAATGCAATATACTGCTTGATCAGGAAACAACAGAAGACCAACGACCAAAAGTAAATGAAATAAAACTTGTTTTAGAAAGACCAAATGAACAATACGGGAGTGCAATTTCTTTACTAAACTGAACATCAATATATTGTATGCAGATATGACCAATGTAGACGGTACTGAAATTTTGACAATCTTAGTTCAATCTTGCACAATCTCATCTGTTTATAAGCTACTAGCATATTTTGCCCGGCGGTGCCGGGCTTTTCAAACTTGTGTTGGATAGTAAAGGGTTTGTTTTGTTTTTTCTTGAACAAATGGTGCCGGGCTGTTTTAAATGGTGTTGAAAGGTTTTGTGAATTTGTGGCTTTGAGGCGCTGCGTCCGCCTGTGGCAGACTTGCGCTCCCAGTGTGTTGTTTATTTTTATTTTTTGTCCGCTGGCTTCCTCAGTGCTGGGCTCTTTAAAATGGTTTTGGAAGGGTTTTGTTTTATTTTTATGCAAATGAGGTTAGTTTTTAATTGTGGTTTTTTAAAATTTTTATTTTTATGCACGGGCTGTTATAAACTGTGATTTTTTTATTTTTGGTTTTTGGTTTTTAAAAAGAGGAAAGGATGATATAATTTTTTATAATTATTGTATTTAACCAAATAATGTGTTACTATATGATTTTTTAAAAATAGTTGTACCTTGAATAATTATTTTTAAAATGGGTAAGAATATGTTTTTTTAATCAATGTTTCTATACTGTGTTTAGATGGTTTTTTTTGTTTTTTTGAGTGAAAACTTATTTTTTTTTTCAAATTTTTTTGTGATTAGTGTGAATATTTTTGAATGATTTGATATCTTATTTCAGTAATTTGGGAATTAATCTTATTATTTTGAATATTTTTGGATGTTTTTACTCTTGTGGCCTCTGGGTGGGGCTGGTGAGCTTTTCTTGTACTCTACAATTTTTCTCTACTGTCCTCTGGGTGTCGCTTCTTCTTCCGGTAAGTATTCTCTTTCTTTTCTTAGTTTAGTTCTGGTCATCATGGAGTGAAGACGTCTCATGGTAAGCTCTCTGGTTTTATTTTGGGGGGGGTTGTTTTGGGTTTTTTGGGGGGGGTCTGTGTGTTTTTTCTTGTTTGTTTTTGGATGTTTTTGCGTTTCCTTTTTGTATTTTTGTATTTTTGGTTTTGAGTGTTTTTGACTGTTTTTGGATTGTGTTTTTGGATGTTTTTGTGTTTATTTTTTTAGGGGCGGGGTGGTCTTTCTTTTCCATGGGCCAGGCTCGATGCCTGGCCCATGGAAAGGAAAGGGCGGGGGGTCTTTCTTTTCATGGGCCAGGCTCGATGCCTGGCCCGTGGAAAGGAAAGGGCCGGGTGTCTTTTTTTCTGCAGGCCAGGGTTGATGCCTGGCCTGTGGAAAGGAAAGGCAGGGGCGGGGGGGGGGGGGTTTACTTTTATTTTTTGTGTGACGGCTGCCTCAGCGTTCTGCATGCTCATGGCGCGCAGGACACTGGGGCTTGTAGTTTGGCGTGCGCGATTTTAGTTAGTGCAGCGGTTTGTTTCCTGCGGCTTATTTTTGATTGGCCGCGGCACATTTCCGAACATTCCTTTTGCTCGCGCCGCTCAGCCTGATTGGCTCTGGTGTGGCGCAGCGCAAGGAATGTTGGGAATTGAAGTTCCCTTTTTTTGTTTGCATCCGGGGGGCTCCTGCCCCACTGGCGCAAATTTCAACTCGACAGTTACCTGCGAACTCCATTCGGGCGAGTGCATGGAGGCTCGGACGGGGCTAGTGGGGCCTGGCTAAACATCCTTTGTCACATTCCAACGATTAACGGACCGTTTTATAGGTATAGATGAAACAAGGAATACATTTTTTCAGAAACTTGAAACTCATTCTCAATCAACAAAAATGGTCCTGAGTGATTTTAATTACCATTGTACTTCTTGAGGATATATAGAGACAGACATAAATGGAAGAAATCTTGAAGATTGAACCAAATGTACAGGTTTAAAATTAATACATGATCTAATGTGTACTTTTATACTGGTTGGTGGAGGCAAGGATATAACCCAGGAAATATTTTTGTCAGTGATCATATTGCCTGCCAAGCAAAGAAAAATGTTCTGGAACCATTCCCAAGAATCCAACATTGAGCTGGGACAGAGATGAGAGCTCGCTCCAGCATCCAGCACTCGGATCTCGAAATGCTGACATGCCAACCTTCCAATCATCAAGTTCAGCATCTTAACAACTAAGCCACCACAGTCCCTACAAGCCAGAGCTAGTTGCATTTAAAAGGCAATTCAACTTTAAAAGAGCCTAATGGGACAATTTTACTCAAGATCTGGATAAAGAAGTGACAAAAGTAAATCCTTGCCCAGAAAATTATGGAGATTTTGTTGAAGATGATATCTTGTAGATACATTCCAAGGGGGTGTAGAACATCTTATATACATGGATTGGTTCAGGACTTGAAGGCTCTTCTCAAGAAGTATGAACAACTTTTAGAAATTGATCCCTTCACTGAGGAGACAATACAAACAGGTGAAGAGCATCTCCAATTCACATCATCATCAAGAACAGAGAGATAGTGCAACCTCTTAGGAGTTGCTTAGGAAATCTGGACATGATGCATAAATATGTTCATAATTCTCCCAGCTCCAGTTGGCCGAAGAATATAGGAATAAGATTTGAAAGGTAGGCATGGCCATGAAAGGCTTTGCAGACATACCAAGCTAGCAAATGAATTTTCCAAAGCAGAAAAATAACAAAGAATGCTTGACTCAGTTCTGAGGGAAAACTCAGTGTCCCCTAGTGAGCAAATTAGATAAGGACATTATCCACACAGATATATTTCTCAATCGGATAAACCAATTGTCCGTCAGGGTTATCAGGCAAAGCACTTTATTGCCATTAATTAGACACACATGAGGATTGCTCCTAGGCCCCTAGGGGTTGGCTGGATGTCAGACGTGCCGCTGCGGCAGTTTTCAGCCCCGGCTGGGGCGAAGAGGCCCTTTACCGGCCCTCCATCTGTCGGTTGCGCCTGCACCCCCCCTCAGACTTAAAAGGTGGAGGCCCGGATGGTTTTATGTATTAGGGCTGGAGTAGGGATAGACAGTTGTTCTATTACATTACTTTGTATTGTATTTTCGTTTCTTACTTTTGTGATGCTATTTTGATTGTATTAACTGTATTGCTTTTTGATGTTTATTTTTGAATTTTTGGACTGTTGTATCTTTATTGTATTGTGATGCCAATTGTTGTTAGCCTCCCTGAGTCGGTGTAAGCCGAGTAGAGCAGGATATAAATAAAAATCCAAATCGAAATTGTCTAAAAACCATCAACCTCAGCTTGGCTTCCATAATGTGATATGAAATGTCTGTAGAGTTTAAAAACAATGGGCAAGATAAGCATTTGAGTTGCAATGTTCCACCACTTTCAATTCAACTCAATTTTATTCAATGAGCCGTTTTACTCTAAACAAAACATGTCTTATTCTGAACAAGAAAACTACATTTTTTAAAAAAAGAAAAGTCCAAGAAAATATAATTAGTCAGTTGAGTTGCAGACTATTCATGATTAACTTATTTGGAATCCCATGATATGCAAACTGATGTTTATAGTGCACTCTCTGATGCATATCTAATATTTTGTTTTTCAGTCTTGTTCCAAAGAGATGTTATTCAGTCAATAAAATGCTGTCCATTCACAATTCATGTTAAAAACATGCACTAATCCAGAGGTCTGCAATGTTTTCCCATCATGGGCCAGGGCCTCCCCTGACCCACAGCTGGTAGGTTGCCCCCAGTGTTTACATTTTTGGTGGTGATGGCGGGAATTGTGATGTTTTTCTGGGTTCTTGTACAGCCTTTGCTGCTCCCCACGGTGGAGGGAGTCTTTTTTGAGCATGTTCACTCAGGGCCATAGCCAGGGGCCCCAGAAACTCTCCAGAGCTAACAGCCACCAATCCACCTAGTGATGCCTATGTTATATATGTGAGTGTGACATTATTGTGGTATATAAATTAAACTATTATTATTATTATTATTATTATTATTATTATTATTATTATTATTATTATTATTATTATTATTATTATTATTATTATTATTATTATTATTATTATTATTATTATTATTATTGCCCCTCCAGAAAATTTTTGGCCCCTCCCAAATTTTTTTTTTTGGTCTCATCAAATCTAGAATCCTGGTTATGGCCCTGTGTTCGCTCCATTTTTTTGAATTTTTCACTGCTTTTCCACTGCATTTTGGTAGCTAGAAATTGGCAGTTGGTGACTTCCTGGTTCCGCGCTGGGATCCCAGGTGCTTACATAAGAACAGCCTTGCTGGAACAGGCCACAGCCCATCTAGTCCAGCATTCTGTCTCACACAGTGGCTCACCATTTCCTTCAGGGTATTCCCAAGCAGATGCCTTCACCTGCTTAGGATTCCCTGGAAATGGCATTGAGAGATATCCTGCCTATATCGCCAACCCGGAGGTTGTTCTTAGGTATCCATAATTATAGCCATTGATACCCTTGTCCTCCATGAACTTGTCTAATCATTTCTTAAAGCTGTCAAGACTGACAGCTGTCACCACTTCTTCTGGCAGGGAGTTCCATACACCAGTGATCCTCTGGGTGAAAAAGTACTTTCTCTTATTTGTTTGAGAACTAGTACCCAAAAGTTTCATGGAGTGCCCCCTAGTTCTAGTGTTATGCGATAGGGAAAACAGTCTTTCCTTATCTACTTTGTCCACACCGTGCATGATTTTATAAATTTCAATCAGGTCACCTCTTAGACGCCGTTGTTCAAGAGTGAAAAGGCTCAACCGTTGCAGCCTCAGATGGTAAGGAAGGTGTTCCAGTCCCCTAATCATTCTGGTTGCCCTCCTCTGCACTTTTTCCAGCTCCATAATATCCTTCTGGAGGTATGGCGACCAGAACTGTACACAGTATTCCAGATGGGGCCTCACCATAGATTTATAAAGAGGCAAAATGACACTTGCTGACTCATTTTCTATACCCTTCCTAATGATCCCTAGCATTGAGTTTGCTTTTTTCACTGCTGAGGCACAGTGGGTTGACACCTTCATTGAGTTGTCCACCAGGACACCAAGGTCCCTTTCCTGGTTTGTCGTAGAGAGTTCAGAACCCATCAGTTTATAAATGTAATAGTTTTTTTTTTTGCCCCAACATGCATCACTCTGCACTTACTATTGTTGAAGCTCATTTGCCACTGTTTTGCCCACTCCCCCAGTGTCAAGAGATCCCTCTGGAGCTCCTCACAATCTCTCACAGTTTTCACTACCCTGTATAATTTAGTGTCGTCGCCAAATTTGGCAACCTTGCTATTTACTCCTACTTCTAGATCATTTATGAAGAGGTTGAAAAGCAGGGGTCCCAGTACTGAACCTTGGGGAACCCCACTCTTTACTTCCCTCCATTTGGAGAAGTGTCCATTTAGTGCTACCCTCTGTTTCCTGTCCCTTAGCCAGTTGCTGATCCAGGACAAGACCTGTCCCTTTATTCTATGACTGGTAAGTTTATTCAAGAGCCTTTGCTGCGGGACCTTGTCAAAAGCCTTCTGAAAATCCAGATAAACAATTTTTTTGGATAAAGAGATAAAGATAAGAATAAATAACCAAATGACAAAAGCAATGTTGGATGTTTGGAAAAATATTAAGATGAAATTTGCGCCTAGGGTTTCCCCAATAATGGATATAGAAGATATAAAAACATTTCCTGTAAAAAATGATAAAAGAATAAAAAACATAATGCTGAGAAACGATGTGTTTCTGTTGAAAGATTGGATAAAAATGTTGGATGAATTAGTACTGAGAGCTGAAGTATTTAAACAAATGAAATTGAATTGGTTACAGGTGATTCTGGTGAATAAATGGGAGAAGAGATATAAAGATGAGTTTAGTTTACAGAGGGACAAGACAGAATTTGAAGAGATGATTTGTAAAACAAGAAAAGGAGAAATGGGGATAAAAGGGGTAGTAAGCAAAATATATAAAATCTTAAATAAGGATGAAAACTCACAAAATGCTTTGAGAAAATTATGGGAGGAGAATTTGAATATAAAAATTTCTGAACTTCAATGGAAAAACAAATAGAAGAGAAGAATTATGAAAAATCTTTCAATTAGATTAAAATAACATAATTATAAAATATTATGGAGGTGGTACTTGACTCCATTATTTTGAATGGATAATAGTAAAACTAAAAATTGTTGGCGATGTAAAAGCAATCTTGGAACATATGAACACATGTGGTGGAATTGTAAAGTGATAAATGCTTTTTGGAAATTAATTGAAAAATAAATATTAGATATCCTTAAAGTAGATTTCAAGCTGGACTCAAGTATCACCTTACTGACAGAATTGGATAACATAAATATGAATACAAATAATAAAGAATTGTTATCTATAATGTTAACGGCCTCAAGATTATGTATAGCTCCCATTGCATGAGGCGGTTGTTATTTTATTTTCACGTGCTGGCTTTTTCAGTGTTCTGTGCCCGCGCCTTTCAACATGATTGGCTGAAGTGGTCACAACGCGAGGACGCTGGGGCTTGGAGTTTAGTTTATTTTGTTTGCATTTGTACGGCGGCTTTTTTCTGCGGCTCAGTTTCAATTGGATGCACCGCATTTCCCAACGTTCTCTTTGCTCTCGCCTGTCAGCCTGTCAGCCTGCCCCACTGGCGACTGCCGGACCCTTGCGGTGATGTGCGGGCCAGGTAAAGGCGAGTGCAGCCGGCTCAGTACTGGATAGTAGGGAAGGGTGCGGGAGCCTTTGTTACATTCCAACGGTTAACATCCTTTCTTATAGGTAAAGATACAACTTGATTACTACTCCTTTTATCCCCATTAAACCCCTTCTTATCTTATACAGTGGTACCTCACATAACAAACGCTTCATGTAACAAAAACATTGCATAACAAAGCATTCGTTATGCAAGGGCGATATCACACATAACGAAAAAAATCATTCGTTATGCGGGCTTTTTGGTAACCGGGGTATACCCGGTCAATGGGAACTCCGGACAACGAACACTTTATCATGCCCACAGTGTGGTAGTAAATTTTTTTGGAACCCACCACTGCCAGGAACCATATTGTTTCTTGTCACTCTTCCTACCATACCCCCAATCTACTGCTCAGGATGAAAGATGTTTTCCATTGCTGGAGCTACCCATGTATGCAGACCAATGTTGCGTTGGTCACTGAGAAAGGTTCACTTCTCCCTTGTGAATTGCTTATCAGCTCCAAAGACAGGTTCCATATAGAGCGCAAAGGCTTTTGGCTATTGTGGAGTGCAGGATTAACTAGTCAGGGTTTCAGAGTCCATGTGAGTTCCCCTCTCCTCTCCCCAGATCAAACTCTGTTGATGTCAAGTTTTTTTTAAATGAGAAATCTCATTAGCAAAGGAATCATTCTAAATATATAATCTTAGCCAAATTATTTTTAATTTGGAGTCCCTGCTTAACAGCCTAGCCTCTGTTCCCCATCATCACTTGATCTGTGTTGTTGTTGCTGTTGTTGCTGTTGCTGCTGTTGCTGTTGCTGTTGTTGCTGTTGCTGCTGTTGCTGTTGTTGTTGTTGTTGTTACTACTACTTCAAATCATCACAAATCACAGTTTCAAAAATATCAGTATCACAATATCAAAAGCATTACAAAAGCAGAAGGGGGAGGGAACTCATTTCAAAAAAGGATCCAGGGGTGATCCAGGAAATTACCAACCTGTCAGTTTGACATGTGTCCCAGGTAAAGTGATGGAAAACATCCTAAAAGATAGAATTAATAGGCACATAGAAGAGAAGGCGCTGCTAAAGGAGAGCCAACATGGCTTTTACAAAGGCAAATCATGCCTCACTAATCTGTTGGAATTTTTTGAGAGTGTCAACAAGCATGTGGATAAGGGGGATCCAGTTGACATTGTTTATCTGGACTTTCAGAAGGCTTTTGACAAGGTCCCACACCCAAGGCTCTTGAATAAACTTACCAGTCATGGAATAAAGGGACAGGTCTTGTCCTGGATCAGCAACTGGCTAAGGGACAGGAAACAGAGGATAACCTCCAGGTTGGAGAGATAGGCAGGATATCTATCTCTCAATGCCATTCCCAGGGAATCCTAAGCATCTCCTTGGGAATACCCTGAAGGAAATGGTGAGCCACTGTGTGAGACAGAATGCTGGACTGGATGGGCTGTGGCCTGTTCCAGCAAGGCTGTTCTTATGTTCTTATGAGAAGTCCCACCGAAACAGCAACAGAAACAACAAAAACAGCAACAAGAACAAAGTCAAAAGACACCGTTCTTGTCCTCCTCCTGGCCAGTGGAAGCCATACTTTGAGGGGGTAGCACAAGAAATTTATTTGGCTCTTTCTTCACAGTTCAAGTGCTTACAGTGGTTTGATACTAAAAGCCTCATTTCTGATAGTTACAGGTAGGGAGCCCTTTGCTCCAAATAACCCTTCTACCTTTGGTGATCATTACTGGAATTACTCTCCTTCTTATCACACACCCTCTAGAACATCTAATGATACTGCTTCACATTCCCCCCCCCCTTTTCTTCTTCCACCTTTACAGTCCACTTTCTCAGTGGGAACCTGGTACTAGATGTTTTCAGTCACTTTGTCAGATTCCATTACAGTAATACCTCATACAAAGTCCGCTTCATACAACATCGGATTCATACAACAATGCTTAATTCCTTGAAAAAAGTTGCCTCATGCAAAGTCGCTGCAACTTTGTATGAGGCATTGGGGTTCTTCCCAGGTTGCATTGTGTCTGGGCAGTATAAGAGGCAGGACACATGCATGCATTGCTCTTGTGGGTTTTGCACGAGGCGAAGAGTGTTTAGGAGTGGTTTTGAGTGTGATTTTGGATTTTTTTTGAATTTTTTTCGTCAGAATTTTAGAAGCATTCCTGGGATTTTTGCAACATTATTCAGGTTCTTGGACAATCAGGGTTGTTTGACATGTTTTTGTAATGTTTTTAGCCTTTAGACAATGATTTCTTAAAGTTCTGTCTGTTTCCTTGATATGCACTGAAGTTTGTGCTGTTACAGTACAATGTATCTCTGTAGAAACGACGTTGTGCAAGGCATCGCGGCAAGGATTTGGACGTTGTATGAGGCATCGCAGCTAGGATTTTGCATGCCTCATACAAAGTCCAAATCCGTATAAAGTCCAAACTTGGTTCCACAAGTTTGGATGTTGTATGAGGTATCACTTTATTGACAAAATTGGCCTGGTGACATACTTTTTTGGAAAAGCAAAAGATTAGTCTTAAAACATGGCATAATTGAAGGGGAGGAAAGTATTAAAATGGAGCTGCAGTAATAAAATTTTCTTTTTTTTCATGACAGCAGGGAGGAGCCATTTTTTGTGAGTTGCAAAAGCCTGCATTCTGGTCCCACGAATCAAATAGGAGGGGAAGTTTGGGCAGTTTGTCATCACCCATTTGAGCTATATAAGTCTGACTTCCTCACACCATATCAGCTGTGGTAGGCCTTTGGACTTCACGTACTCCAACACTTATGCAGAGAAGCCGGGATCCAAATTTTCTTGAGGATCTTAAGATTTTTGGCAAGAACCTAGAATTGGGTTTCAAGGGTAGAGAACAAATGTCTACTATGCCTAATGCATAGCAGGTGCTGTTCTCATCATGGTCAATTTGGTCATGACAGGAATACTTTAATTTGGTAACCTGCTCTGACATTCTTTCATGTGCCACCTACTTTTATACAGAAAGCAATCTATTTCCTTCTGTCCACATCATGGCTACCAATTAATTCCCCTATATACTCGAGTATATAAGTCGAGTTTTTGAATCCCAAAATGAGGTCCAAAAGGAGGACTCAACTTATACTTGGGCCAATGAGTCCGAGGGTCCCATTGAGACGCACCGACCAACAACAAGATAGGGGAAGCGGGTGCATCTCAAAACAGCGCAGAGAAATCTCCTTTCTTGTTGCGTCCGGTTTGGGATGTGCACGGCTGCCTCCCCCTGTCCTCCCAGCATGTCTCTCTAGCAATGAGAGACAATAAACTGGGGGAGGGGAGGTGCTTGCCTACCAAGCCGCTGGGGGGGAACCCCTTTCTTGCTCCTGCCAGTTTGGGGTGTGTCTGCTTCCCCTGATCTTGTAGCTAGAGAGATGTGCCAACTGACAAGAGGAGGGAAAGCAGAAGCATCCCAAACCACTGCAGAAAAAAACCCACTTACCGTACTGCACCATGCAATGGCCAAAATGGACGAGGAAAGCCCAGAGTGGGATTTTTCCATTTTTCGGGGCTCAGCTTTGTACATTAAGTAAATAATAATTAAGAAAACAGTGCCTCTGGATATATGCAAAAGTCACCTGGACTGGCAGCTGAACTTTTCTTCAACATAGGTAGTAAAACAGAATCTTCTACTTCTAACTGTAGGCTATCTTGAGGAGTTCAGTGCAGGCCCACATTCACTCTCTTCTCTGGCACCATGCTGCCACCTCATAACATTTGACACCTGAGACAAATGCCTCCCTTGTCTAATTGTAAAAGCCCATGCTGGCCCTCATAAAAATGGAAAGAAAGAAATTGATCTTGTTAAGTAATTAAATGACAAGCAAATGTAATGCAAAATAATAGTTGGTAAAGTCATTACTTTGGGTGGAAGGTTCAGTGACTAATGGATTACCCATTGAAGAATTTGTTATTTTAGGAGGCAGTATTGCTGCTGATAGGTAGCCAAGAATAGAAATACTCTGTTTTTGTATGAAATACAAATGTTCCAGCACTTTAAAGAAATTTCTGCATCACATTCTGCTTGGAACTAGAGAGCAACAAAGATTTATTACTCCATAGAAATGGTGTTTGGATGTCTGCCAGCAATACTTCCTGAGATGGCTAACATGATCACTCCCAGGCCATTCCAATAAGTGCATCATGTGACAAGGTGTGCTGCAATTCTCTAGTGCCAAGCAGTGGTGTAGTCACAAGTTCAGAAGTGCAAGGTCCCACCATGATACTCTTTCTCTTTTCTCCCTCAGAGTGTTAAGTTCACACTCACACGCTCCAAATTATGACTTAGCTGCATTGATTGCTAAGCAGGAATCCACTGGGATGTCATGGAGGTGCTGACATCCAGAGACCAAGATCCCCTTCACCTTTTTCCAGGCTCAGCAATAATTCTCTGAAACACACACTCACACACTGTGAGGGAGAAGCATAGTGTTCCAAGGAACCCACTGAGTGAGTTGCAAGATGGCTCTTTTTGGGGAGTTTACTTAACTCCACACACTAGTATGCATACCAAGACTGGGCTGCAGAATGCCAAGTAGCACCCAAGACATCCTACTCTGACAAAGAGTCAATTCAGTGAAAGGTTAAACCAGTTCCCACCACCCTGGCCAGAGTACAAGGTGAGACAAGATTTCTCCCCCACTTGAAGGGGAAAGCAGGATGAGTGTATGTGTATGTGTATGTGGGGTGGGGATGGCGGTAGTTTTATCCTTATAAGATAGTAGCTGATTACCCGTCCTTGCTCGGGTTTTTATATTTTCATTAAAGGAAGTATAGTTCTGTCGGCATGTCCTGCCTCTGCCCCCATTGCCTGCACTGTTGGACCTCAGGGGAGGCGAGGCAAGGGAGGAGGCCTCAGGTAGTAGTGGCGGAGGAGGAGGAGGAAGAGAGGATTTAAAATTAATGCCACTACTACTGCCACCACCACCCCTTAACGACCAACCCTCTTACCAGAGAGAGAGGGAGCAGGGGTCGGAGGAAAAGATGGAGAGCCAAGGAGGCTCCCCCCAAACTGCTCCCTTCCCTCAACTGGGCCAGGCTGATGTGGCCCGTTTACAAAGTTTCTAAATTTGGAGGCCCAGCCGGGCGAAAGTAACGCCAAACACACTTCAGCGAGCAGAAAGTTACTTGAGGTAACTTCTCCTCAGCAGTGGCAGTGGGGAATACCACAGGCCCACAACTCCTGTCATTGTTGTTGTTGTTGTTAAACCATCCCCTTCACCTACTGTGGGCCAGCCGGTCACTTTTTTGGGGTGAGGTTGGAGGAAATGTTCCCTCGTAGCTCTCCTTTAGTTCTCATCACCAGTGGCGCCTCACCCCGTCCTGAGCCAGTGAGTCTGAGGAGAAGGAAACAGACTCCTCTGGGCACCTCCCGCTGGAGCACTTCCTTGCTCTTCCGAGCACCACGCTCAGCAACTCGGGCGGCTCTTTCCAGCACCACTCCCCTCGACTAACTGCCACTGGAGTTTCCAACGTTTCCCGGGCGGCTCTTCCCTGCACTGCCCGCAAGAAGGGACAGAGGGTGAAAGGGGGGACACAGTGCGTGCCCATCCCCGCCTGTGTGCGCTAGTTGTCTTGCTCTAATGGACTTAATGGACTTCGGGCTGCGGGAAAAAATGGAGGGAGGATCAGCAGTCCCTGGAACAGCCGTTGGACATGGGAGGGGGCAAAGTGAGAGAAGGAAATGAGGGAATGAGTTTCAGGTGAAATTATGTAAGGCCAAAAGGGGGAGGGGGAATGGAGGCTGTGGTGCGCGTGCGCAGTACTGCTTTTTTGTCACTTTTTCTCCTGTCAGGGGGTGTCCCCTTTGTGTTGCACTTTGGGGGGTATAAACCCCCAAATGGGTTTTGAGACCCCCCTAGTGCTGATCTCGCAAGCCCAGGGTATGTATGTGCCAAATTTCAGAGATTGGTCCAGGGGTGTGGGTTCCTTTGGAGCACATACACGACCACACCTCTGTTTTACAGATATAGATGAATGTAGGGCAGTTTTACAGAAGGAGACAGCACTTCAGCCTGCTGTCCCCTATCTGGTGGTAGGACTACACCACTGGGGCCACATCAGGATGGATGAAGCATTGCTACAACACCAGATAAGATCCTGGGCCACTGTGAGCAACCAAGACCATTGCTTTTAGTGAAAAATACATCAACAGCAGCAAGATTAATGTAAGCAGCAAGATTTCTCCAACCAACCATAACAAATGACATACTTGTGATAATTATAACAAATTAATTTTCTGACATTCTAAGAAGCATGGTGCTTCTTAGAATGTCAGAATAGGCAACCTATTAAGATTGCCTTACAATGGAAGAGCATGCTATCAGTCTCTTCCATTGTAAGGCAATCTTAATAGGTCTTTCAACTAATGTGAGATATTTAAGGATATTGTCACTTTCCCCATGGGTTTGCATAGCTGAGTTGGGATTTGACTTCAGATCTTCTGAATGCTATTTGATTATCCTGTCTGCTACACCATTCAGGTTGTAACTCAAGTAGTGAAACCACTTCTCATTCCATAATAGGCTGGCTTTAGACCCGGATAGAAGTGTACACCATAGATTCTACATTTAATACAACACATTGAGGATGGCTTTGAAACTAGGAAGATCACAAGAGTAATCTTTGCTGACTTCTTGGCTACCTATAACACTGTTTATCATAGAGTACTATGCAAAAATTTGTTTGTTTGTTCAGATTTATATTGCCGCCCACTATAATAAAATTATAAAATTTTATAAACTATTATAGAATTCTATAATCTAACCAAGGATTATAATACAGTACTGTATAACTAATGTAATAGTGACCCTTTTACAAAATTGAAGATTTTTTGTTAACTTTCAAGGACAACACAGTTGATGGAGACTCATAAATAATGGTCTATTCTAGTTTAGCATACTGACTCCTATTGTGTTTATCAGTGACACCAACCATCATCCACCCCTTCAAGGCACCAAACATTTTATTTATTCTTACAATGTCACAGTTGCTGCTCAGTCAGACATTTCCTAATGAATGCATTAGAAAACCTTGGTGTATCTTATGAAAGAAACTAACATAATTCCAACCCTAACAATAAATTAAATGCTGTCAACACATTTCTGACTTATGGTGACCCTTTCCATAGAGTTTTATAGGTAGAGAATATACAGAAATGGTTTACCATTCCCTCCTTCTGGGGTTATCTTGGGACTGTGGCGCTTGCTCATGGCTCCACAGACTGGCTCTTCTCTCAGGAGGCACAGTGAAGAACTGAATTCCCAACCTCAGATACTTAAATTACCAAACTATCCTACTCTCAAATATGTGCCTTTTATCTGAGAAACAAAGAGGCACCTCAGAAACTCCAGTTTACCTTGAAGGGAGTTCAGCTAGATTATTATTTTGCCCCAAATACTTTATTAAGTGTACTGTGGTGCTTCTGATACAAAGAAAGAAAGAAAACCACACTGACTCTCTCTCTCGAAGAAGCAGCAGACCAAATTACTCTTAAAAAGTAAAGTTCCAAATTCTAGCTGCAGCAGAACAATTGGATCCCTGTAACTTCAGCAGGTGTTGTGTTCTGTAAAGCTGTGCCTTTAACAATGTACCTAGCCATGTGGTAACAATGTAACCTTTCTGTGTGCAACATTATAACCTTCAGCTGTATCAATGTAAACCTGATAAGGGGACGCGAGCTAGTGACCACTAGATGGCAATAGCGAGCATCCAGCTCTCATGGCTCAGATTCACCTGGATCAGCAGCGCGGGAAGATTCCCGCCACCTCTTCACCTGGACAAGAAGGGTGTGACCTTCTACGACGTCACGCAGGCAGCAACCAATAGTCTTTCGACGAGCCACATTCAAATGTATAGCCAGCTGTATATATTGAGCTACCCATCCGCCATTACCACATGTTCCTCCGGATCATCATGTAATAAACCTGTGTTAAGCCAACCCTTCAGCTGTTTCATTGTCTTTGGTCCCTTACACTAAATTGGCAACGAAGGTGGGATAATGGCAGCCCACGGGACCAAGACATGCGCCGGTTTCGAAATCAGGAAACCGGGCGACTGGGAGATCTTCGAAATGGACTTCCAGGCAGCACTGATTGAGTCCGAAGTCACGGAAGAGGCAAAGAAAAGGGCCATCTTCACCAGGATGCTCGGACAAGAAACCAAAAGGACCTTGGTGGACCTGATCGCACCGAGGAGGGTGAGTGAATTCAAGGCCAAGGAACTCATGCAGATGCTGCGTGAGCACGTCCGGCCCGCCACGGCGATGTTTCCCGCTCGGAGTGCGTTCTGGAGGCGAGTCCAAGCACCCGGGGAGACGGTCGCCGCATTCGTGGCGGCCCTGCGGCTGGCGGCCGGCCCGTGCAAATGGGAGAATGTCGAAATCACCCTCCGGGACTGTGTGCTGTGTGGCCTGAACGACGCCGAAACCCAGCGCACATTAATGAACCAAGAGCCGCCTCCCACGTTGCAGGAGGTCATCAGAGCGGCACAGGCCGCGGAAGCTACAAAGGCTGGGGTACAAGAACTCCAGGACTGGCGGCCGAGGTCGAGCAAGGCAGAGACTCCGGTGCATGCAGCCTGGCGAGCTTCAAGGTCATCCGCAGAGAGCAGCGACGACGAGGACATCCGGAGGGTCCGGAAAGAGAGCCGGCGGTGCGACGGCCGTGGAGCGGCCCACGACCGCGTAAAATGCCCGTTTCGGAAGGCCGAGTGTCACAACTGCGGCCGCCGCGGGCACATCGCCAAGGTGTGCAGGAAGAAGCGCGAGACCCGGAGAAGCTCGGCAGACCGTTCCGTGGGACAAGACCGCTCAACGAGACCCAAGGACGGCGCTCAGGCCACGCGGAAGCAGGACGGCGTGGGCCGCATCTCTGACGGCAGCGAGGACGACGCCCCAGTATTCAGCGTGTCCGCAGGACACCCCCGCTACTTTGTTGAGGTACTAGTTCAAGGGGTTCCCATTAGAATGGAAATTGACTCGGGGTCCTCATATTCAATCATTTCCCAGAGGGAGTTTTTGAGAATTGCCCCCCACAGGCGACCCAAGCTCAAAGCGTTGAAGTCCACACTACGGGACGTGCAAGGGAACAGCATTCCAGTGTTGGGGGTTGGAGAATTTCAGGTTAAATTCAAGAAGCACGCCGCGTCTCTCCCTCTAGTGTGCTTAAAGGGGGAGATTGCAGCCTCCTCGGGACTCAATGGTTTCAGCCCCTGGGTTTGTTTATTGGGGGGGTGCACGCCGTTGGGATGCACGCCGTTAGGACTGACCCGATTCAGGAGGTGTGCGAGGCGCACCCCGAAGTTTTCAAAAAAGGACTGGGGAAATTCAAGTGACATTCGACCTAGACCCGGAGGTCCGCCCAATTCGACTCAAACCACGCCGGGTGCCTTTTGCACTCAAGGACAAGATAGAGGCGGAACTGGACAAATTGGTGGGCCAGGGAATCCTTGTGCCTGTTGATTCTGCGGAGTGGGAGACTCCAATTGTAACCGCACTAAAGGCCAATGGGGAGGTCCGCATATGCGCCGATTACAAGTGCACCATCAACAAGGCGATCCGCCCGAATGCGTATCCGGTGCCGGTAGTCAGCCATCTGCTGGCCAGGTTACACGGGGGAAAGTGTTTCGCTAAGCTCGACTTAGCACAGGCCTACCAGCAGCTTACGGTGTCCCCTGCCGCAGCTGCTGCGCAGACCATAGTCACCCATAAGGGGGCGTTCCAGGTGACGCGCCTTCAGTTCGGCGTAAATTCGGCGCCTGGAATTTTCCAGTCACTCGTGGAACGCCTCCTGAAGGGGCTAGACGGGGTGTTGCCTTATTTTGATGACGTGTTAATAACGGGGGGAGTCGGGTCGAATTGGCCAAGAGGTTGGGGAAGGTCCTGACAATATTCGAAAAAGCTGGGTTGAGACTGCGAAAGGACAAATGCGTCTTCTTCGCGACCGAGGTTGAGTTCTAGGGTTTTGTGTGACTCCTGAGGGGATAAAACCATCCAAATCCAAGGTGGCCGCCATTAAGAAAGCCCCCCGCCCCACCTCCAAGCCCGAGCTGCAGTCGTTCCTAGGGCTGCTCAACTTTTACCACTCCTTCCTCCCCCGGAAGGCAGCAGTGGCTGAACCGCTACACAAACTGCTAAAAAAAGACCAGACATGGAAGTGGGGCGATGACCAAGAAAGGGCATTTAGTGAACTAAAAAGTCTCCTAGCGTCTGATGCCATACTGACCCATTTCAACCCCAAACGCCCGGTAGTCCTGATCTGTGATGCATCCCCGGTGGGGGTGGGGGCGGTGCTGTGCCACGTGCTGGAAGACGGAAGGGAGGCCCCGATAGCATTTTACTCCAGGTCCCTGTCCCAAGTGGAGAGAAATTACACACAGACAGACAGGGAGGCACTAGCGATAGTTGCGGGGACGAAAAAATTTCACGATTTTCTGTATGGCCGCCCCTTCACCATTGTAACGGACCACAAACCCCTGCTAGGCATTTTTACCGCAGATAAGCCCACGCCACAGATCCTGTCCCCGAGGATGCTCAGGTGGGCTATTTTTCTCAACGCGTACCAGCACGCGTTGGTCTACCGGCCCGGGAAAGAGATCAGCCATGCGGACGCTCTATCAAGGTCTCCCCTCCCCCTGACGCCCAGCCAGGTGAACAAGGCGGAGCGAGACCATCAGGTTCTTATGATAGAGGTGCTGGATTCGCCCCCCATAGTGCCCGCCGACATTGCCAAAGCGACAGAGAAGGACAAGACATTAGCGGCAGTTAGCTCCTGGGTGCAGAAAGGGTGGCCGGCGTCCTCCCCAGCGGAGGAGTTCGCCCCATTTTTCAGGAAAAAGTTAGAGCTGTCCCTAGAGAGGGGGTGCCTCTTGTGGGGGCAGCGGGTGGTGATTCCCACTTCCCTTCGGCCGCGGGTGCTCAAACTGCTGCACGTCAGCCACCCCGGCATCGTGCGATCCAAAGCGCTGGCCCGGAGCTACTTCTGGTGGCCCCAGTTGGACGCCGACATCGAGCACATGGTCAGCACTTGTGAAAGTTGCCAATGCTCCAGACCAGAAGAGGCCCGCCTTCCCCACAGGGAGTGGGACGCAGCTAAGGGGCCGTGGTCCCGGGTGCACATTGATTTCGCGGGCCCGTTCAGAGGCACCCTGTTTCTTCTTGTCGTGGACGCCTTCTCCAAGTGGTTGGAGGTTATCCCAGTCACGAGCACCTCCTCGACCCAGACCATCAAGCATTTGCGGAGGCTCTTTTCCACGTTCGGCATACCCGACACATTAATTAGCGACAACGCTAGTTGTTTCACGTCCTCCGAGTTTAGGGCATTCATGGAGATTAACGCCGTTCGGCATATCACCTCCGCCCCGTTTCACCCAGCCACCAATGGTCAAGTGGAGCGCCTCGTCCGCACCACGAAGGACGCGTTGCGGTGCATGGGCCCCGGGGATCTGAACCTACAAGTGTGTCAGTTTCTGCTAGGGTACAGGGTGACCCCGTTGGCGTCAGGATACTCCCCCGCAGAGCTCTTAATGCGTAGGAAACTGACCACCATCCTTACTAGGCTAGACCCCACGAGGGTAGAGGACAGGGGAAGGAACATTGGGCTAGAGGCCACAAAGAGTTTCAGTGTAGGCGCCCCCGTGCATTGCAGGAATTACGCCAGCACGGGCCCAGCCTGGGTGCCGGGCGTAGTTGTGGAGCAAACCGGCCCCGTGTCGTACCGCGTGGAGACCAGCACAGGGCTACTGTGGAGGCGGCACGCGGACCAGCTCCGACGCAGGGTCCCCGATGAGCAGGGCGCAGACCAAACAGAGAAAAAATCAGCGTTAGGGTTCTCCCCCACCCGTTCAGCCCAAGGGGGAGGAAAAGGGGGCCGCGGGCCCCCACCAAGGGGGGAGGGGGAAAGGGGGGATGTTCTCGTAGATATCCTGGGGGATTTTTCTGAGGAGGAGGAACCCGACCCCATACATATCTCGCGGAATTCCCCCACAAATGTGGATACCCCAACTGAGTTAGAATTTGATTTTCAGAACCGGGGGAGTTTTTCGGAGTGGTCCCCCACCCGTCCAAGCGAGAAGAGGGGTTTTTCGTTAGCCCCGATCGCCCCCGGTCTGCCCACAATGGAGTTTTTCCCTTCCCCTAAGGCCGCCAAACCGCGGCAAGCCACTAACGAGTCTCCCTCTCCCATTACAGGACAAGGGACCAGGGAGCAAAGAAGCAGTAGCGCCCCGGGGGGGTCAGCCCTCATCACGGCCCAAACGCACGTGCAATAAGCCATCTTGGCTGAGAGACTTCGTCTCATCCTAGGGGGGAGGGATGTTGTGTTCTGTAAAGCTGTGCCTTTAACAATGTACCTAGCCATGTGGTAACAATGTAACCTTTCTGTGTGCAACATTATAACCTTCAGCTGTATCAATGTAAACCTGATAAGGGGACGCGAGCTAGTGACCACTAGATGGCAATAGCGAGCGTCCAGCTCTCATGGCTCAGATTCACCTGGATCAGCAGCGCGGGAAGATTCCCGCCACCTCTTCACCTGGACAAGAAGGGCGTGACCTTCTACGACGTCACGCAGGCAGTAACCAATAGTCTGTCGACGAGCCACATTCAAATGTATAGCCAGCTGTATATATTGAGCTACCCATCCGCCATTACCACATGTTCCTCCGGATCATCATGTAATAAACCTGTGTTAAGCCAACCCTTCGGCTGTTTCATTGTCTTTGGTCCCTTACACTAAAGCAGGATGCCAGTGTTGTGTTGTGATTAGACAGATGCACTAGGGCCAGGCATGTTCTGGCCCGGCGGGATACCGGGATGTGTCACCGTGCGCCCCACTTATAACCTATAACTTAAAGGGCCATGCCACCTCAGCAGTTTCCGCTCCTGCTTCAGCTCCTCTCACCGGGCTTCCCTCCACCCTGTGGGAGAAAGTCCGAAATGCTTCATCAGCAGCGCGGAGATAATAATAATAATTTAGTGTTGTTGTTTTTCAGTCCAAGCCTTATTATTATCTCTGTGCCACTGCCAAAGTGCTTTGGACTTTCTCCCACAGGGTGGAGGCGAGCCCAGTGAGTGGAGCCAAAGTGGAAGCGGAAACTGCCGAGCAGCGTGGCCCTTTAAGTTATAAATTATAAGTAGGGGTGCACAGTGACACATCCTGGTATCCAGCCGGGCCAGCAAGGGCCTGACAAGGGCTCAGGAAATTTGTGTTCCTATCCTACTGTCCATGGTAATTCATGGAGTAAGGGGTGGTGCTGGCAAAAACACTCCTTATATATCCCACTTACCCTGAAAGTCCTATTAATGTTAGTTTAAGCCAATTCCAACTTGGCGCCATATAACACATAACAGCTTCCACAGATATAGAGGTTTCTGAAGTGTATTGCTTCACAGCTGTGGCAAAAAGGGACTCCCAGACAGGACTTTTTCTTCACCAGTTATGTTGAAGGGAAGGGAACTCAGGCCATGATAGTAGAAGATCACTGGCAACATGTTTTTGTGATTAGGCTACTTCTGTACTACTCATTAAAGGGCTGATTCCAATTGTGTAAATGGGCACATGGGCTTTAAAAGTTTTTTTTAAAAAAAACACTTCTGACTAAATTGGTGGAAACTGGAAAATGCTGGTTTTTTCAGGCTGCCTTGGCCCTGCGTGGGTTACAGCAACTTCCCCCTCATGGAACACACAGTTTGAAACATCATGACAAGGCAGCAAGGCATCAGTGATGAATAAAAAAAAGAGGATGAATACTTTCCAGACCTCAGGTACTACTACATCCATCTACTGGTTTTATGTGCAGTCAATAATACACTTTTGACATAAGATGACCTAATAGGGTCTTGGAGGTACCCGAGATGTTAACCATGTTCTTTACTTTTGCCATCCTCCCATGAGTTTTCCTGGCTGAATAGAGGCTTGACTCTTTTGAGTCCTCCCCTTGCCTGCTACACCGGCTTTCCTATAGCCGTTCATCCAACCAAAATAGCATGACTCATGGGTTGCCCATAATACTGGTAGGACGTTCTGGCAGTTTTGGATTAAATACAACTAAAATCAACTACTTTGTGGTTGTTGCCTGGTGTCTCAAGTTTGGATTTCATCTTATTTTTGGGTGGTTCTCTTTCCTGTGAATATTACCCGCCCTTCCATCGTTCTATGTTAAGGAGAAAAAGATGGCAACTTTAAATACAAAATCCAGTTGTACAGCTCTGTTGTTGGAACAGGAAGGATGTGGTTTGCAGAGGCAAATTGCTGCTGATTAAAGGTTTCCTTTTCCTTTTCCTGCAGTGGCACAAGTGGATAAAACACTGATTGTGAGGCGGAAGGTCAGCAGTTCGATTCCTGAGTACTGCAGGACGGAATGAGCTCCCATCTTTGTCCCAGCTCCTGCCAACCTAGCAGTTTGAAAGCAAGAAATTACAAGTAGATAAATAGGGACCACTTCGGTGGGAAGGTAACAGCGTTCCATGCACTCCGGTGTCTAGTCATGCCTGCCACATGACCACGGAAACGTCTGCAGAAGCAGACAACGCTGTCTCTTCGGCTTTCAAACAGAGATAACCACTGAACCCTAGAGTCGGATACGACTGACTTTCGAGCAAGGGAAACCTTTATCTTTCCAATTCCAGGGTGCATGTGGCTCACATACAATACAATGAATTTGCATGCTCTCTAGAATTGCGAAAAATGAGCATTTAATCAGGGGTAATCTGCTGCTGAAGACATCATTCTCCTTGTGACAATGGACCCTACCCAACAAGATTTTGGCCAAACATTAATCTTGCCACCCATATTTCCTCCCTCTCTCCTTCCCTCCCTTGTTCTCATTCTTTTTTCACAATCATTATCCCACATTTTATGGTAATACAGGAAGTTAAATAACTGAAGTGAAAGGGCAGAAAGCAGTTACAGTATTTGGATCATGAAGTGCAACTATTACAGTATTTCAGAGACACTCACTGTGCTGAGGCACACTATAACTCTCATGTATAAATGCTATACTTATATATCACTATACACATGTTAGATATGACTCTCATAAAGCTCAGTTTGAAAAACCCAAAGAAATGATACCTAACCTACGTGTGTCATTCAAAATTGAGACAAAGTACATGTCTTTTTAACACTTGAACTCATGAACAGTGTAACACTTAGATTAAGGATGGATGAGGCTTCCTCTGATAGTGAGCTTTGGAGAAATGCTGTCTCTTTAGGAGTGTTCATTTTAATGCATCGTACATAAATCCTGTACTTTTATGAGGGGCAATGCTCATAAAAAGGAATGAGCCTGACAATTACACTCTGAAATGCAGGACTCACGTTTGCTCTTCTCTTTCAGCGCAGTAGTCAAACTGCTGTCCTGCAACCAAAAGGTTGTGAGTTCAATCCTGACCAGGACTCAAGGTTGACTCAGCCTTCCATTCTTCCGAGGTCGGTAAAATGAGTACCCAGCTTGTTGGGGGCAAAATGCTAATTAACTTGTGAACTTCCCAGAGAGTGCACTAAGTGCTGTGGGGTGGTATATAAGTGTGATTGCTTTGCTTTGTTCTTTCACTTTCAGACTAAGCTGAAGAAGACTGGAAAATGCTGTTTCTGTTAGGCTGCCTTGGCCCTGAGTGGGTTACGCGCAGGGCCAAGTAAACTCCCTTATATTAGAGAGGGCACCATACTGGTTGAAAATTTATGTTCGTAGTTCCCACAAGTAAGCAGCTAGTTCTACAGATAGGAGAGACAGCTGAGAAAAATTAGCAAAAAAACCAGTCCTGACCTGATCTGTTTGAAAATATCTTTCTATATATGGAACCTTCTGTTGCAAATTTCTTTTTTTACCCATCCACTGCTCGAGGCCACCTTGTCTGCCTACAGTAGACAGACATTAGAGTGTCATTCCAAAGCCCCCTTGGCTTCAGCATGAAATCAGCACTGGAGCATCAAAGACTGAGGAACATAGAAAGAATGTTTACAAGAAACAAAGACTCTTGGGGAAAATACCCTCTTGATTTTGGACCATGGATGAATCAATTAAGTAAAATAGTAGCAACACATTCAAAAATGGAAGCAGCCCTTCACATCAGTAGTGCTGTACTTTCTGTTGCATGCATTAGAAAGATTATAACTATTTTTCTCTTAATTGTGTTCCACGGGATGCAGAAAAAATGATAGAAAGAAAAGGAGCAGGTACTTCAATTCCTGCCAGAGAAAGAAATTTTCTGTTAAATAAAGAAAAGGCAACTGGCCACTCAAAAGCCAACATTTGGCATGTGAGGTATTAAAATACTTCCTCCTCCTTTTTTAAAAACCAAATTATATCTTCTAACCACTGTGCTATACCAAGTGCAAAAGCTGGCTTGAGACTCAACATTAAAAAAAACCCAAGATAATGACAACCTATCATGCCCTGGTAAATAGAAGGGGAAGAAATAGAAGCAGTGACTGACTTTACCTTCTTAGGATCCAAGATCACTGTAGATGGCAACTGCAACCATGAAATAAAAAGAAGATTAATTCTTGGGTGGCAAGCTATGAGAAACCTAGGGAACATAATAAAAAGTAGAGATATCACCCTGCCAACAAAAGTCTGCATAGTCAAAGTCTGCATAGTCAAAGTAGTAATGTATGGCTGTGAGAGCTGGACCATAAGGAAGGCTGAGCAAAGAAGAATAGACGCCTTTGAAATGTGGTGCTGGAGGAGAATCTTGAGAGTCCCCTGAACAGCAAGGAGATCAAATAAGTCAATCCTGAAGGAAATCAACCCTGATTGCTCCTTGGAAGGACAAATATTGAAGATGAAACTAAAGTAAAGACTGTTGAAATTGGAACCATCCTCTGCTACCATTTGTTGAGTGTTTGATGGTCTAGCCAATAACTCCAGTGACTCTTGATTTAGAATTATTTCTTTATTAGGTACATCATGCGGGGTTCCCATCCCATTGTTTCACAGGGACAGGATACAGGACAAGAGTGGGGATGGATCGTAAGGTCAGCACCTTTTAAACCTTAAGGGAGGGGAAAGACACAATGCATTGGGGTACATGTAGTTCAACACAGTTCGGTATTCTATCTTAACAAAGACAGAATACCCTGGAACAATTGTATACCCTGGAACAATTGTTGTGACCAGCCTTTCTTTTCCCTGAGCAGGAATTGGGACTCCATCTACTCCTGGAAATATTTGAGCTGTTCTTCAATCCTCTCTGCCTCCTCTTATGAAATAGGGAGAGGTGGATTCCTAGTGTAGTCCTGTCTCCTTTCTCTACTCCTAGGTTGCCCGGGAATGACTTGTTTCACTTCAGCAATCCTTAGCACAACAAAGGGTCAAGGAATTTTCAACCTTACATCTACAAAGGAGAGCAAGCAGCAGCCTGCCTCTGAAATTTAGATGTTTCACTACACTGAATATTATGGCAAATTGAAATGACAGGGCGAGGGGGGTGGGGTGGGGGGAGTGAAGTGATATCAGCAACAGCTATTTAACAGAAAAAGAGAACGAGTGTCGGATTCCCTAGCTGGAGTTACCTTTCAGCTCCTGGAAAATGATACACTCTTTAATCAGAACAAGATAGTAAAGTGACATGGGGTGCGTAGCTCTAGTCTAAAGCCTCTTCAACATACCCTGGCAGGGGGTGGGGGGTGGGACGATGGGTTTCCTTAATCTTACAGATGCCCTCATTTTTCACGGAATGGAAATAGAAGAGTCATTGTTCTCTTTTAAGATTGTCTCCAATATATCTAGTGAGCCTGTCATTTACACAACCTCCTGAAGTTTGAGCATGTCTGGCTGTTGGCTATTTACCTAACACCTGGATTGCAATTATTAAATCATAAATAATCTGAAATGACTTCAATTGGCAGATTAGTTGTTGTGTCCAAAGGTTTATCCCTTTTCAAAAGTCAAATCACGCTGAAAATAAAGAGCAAGAAGCGCCATTCTAAAAGGCGCGAAATTCAAATACAATGTCAGTGCGGTTAAATGTTGAAGTTGAACTTTGTTTGTACCTCCGGAAGCCCGCCTAAATGTATCTTGTTTTGTAATGGTCAGATCACTGTATATATAGAGGCCACCCCTGTACATAGTCCCCAGTCCGAAGTATGAGCTGAATAAAGAATCACTGAGTTTAACCCGACATTGCTGTTAGATTACTTCTTGTCTCGGACTCAACATTAGTTTAATGCAACCCCCCTCTTAAAAACTCAGTGGCAGGAGATGGTTAAGAAAGGAGTAGTGGAGAGAGATAAGGAAGGACAACACATACATCTGTGAATGTTTTCTCCAAAAAAAATTCTCCAAAATAAAGGAAATATTTTTGTTTGTTGTTGTTTTAAATACCATTTCCCTACAAGTGTAAACTTTCCTTTAGGTAAAGGTAGGGTAAAGGTTGCCTTGCTCAAAAGCCAGTTGTATCCAACGGTATGGTATGGTGCTCATCTCTGTTTACAGTCAAAGGGCCAGCACTGTATGCATCTGCAGACATTTCTGAGGTCATGTGGCAGGCATGACTAGATGCCAGAGTGCACATAATACTCCTACCTTTCCTTCCAAAGCAGTACCTATTTGTATACCTACAATTTCTTGCTTTCGAACTGTTGTATCCAAGCTCCATTTCTCCAGCTGCTGGAAGCAAAGCTGCTCAAATATACAATAGCATATTTAAATAAACAAAATATAAGAAAAACAACAAAAGTTGCCTTAAATGCCACTGGACAGCAAATTAAATTTCCAGTTATTAAAAATTAAGAGGAAGAGTATGTTTTTGAGAATAGAAACACCTTAAGTTGGAGGCAAAAGATAGACAAAGGTGAGCTGATCCAAATCGTTTTGAATCTTTAAGCAGGGTCACTAAAGACAGAAAAATCAATACTGAGACACCATATTAAAGTGCATCCATTGCTTTCAGGGTTGCATCAACAGAAAAGAAATGATAGTTCCAATAGTACTGAAGTCTGAGAAGCTCTAAAAGGACAGTTACTGGGTAGCAGCAGCACTGGAATGAGGCAGTGGCAGAAGAGCATTCATAGATAGTAGCAGTTACAATCAAGCTAAGTCTTGGTGGAACTGTGCAGAACTAGGCAGTAGTGAACACCTTCTGAATGCTTTATGCCTCAGAAACCCTACAATTATACAATCCAGAATAAAGGAAGACAAGACTCATTGGAAAGAACAATAATCTCAAGAAATGTAGGAAAAGACAAATATTTAATGCAAAACTAATTTGGGTCAGCAAAAGAAGCAACATGATACAGTGATACCTTATACAACGTCCAAACTTGGTTCCACAAGTATGGACTTTATACAGATTTGGACTTTGTATGAGGCATGCAAAATCCTAGCCACGATGCCTCATACAACGTCCAAATCCTTGCCGCGATGCCTTGTACAACGTCGTTTCCATAGAGATACATTTGTACTGTAACAGCACAGACTTCAGGGCAAAGTCAAGGAAACAGACAGGAAACTGAAAGAAATCATTGTCTAAAGGCTAAAAACATTACAAAAACATTATAAAAACATGTCAAACACCCTGATTGTCTAAGAACCTGAAGAATGCTGCAAAAATCCCAGGAATGCTTCTAAAAATTCTGATGAAAAAATTCAAAAAAAATCCAAAATCGCGCTCAAAACCACTCCTAAACACTCTTCGCCTCATGCAAAACCCACAAGAGCAATGCACGCATGTGTCCTGCCTTTTATACTGCCCAGGCATAATGCAACCTGGGGAAAACCCAATGCAACTTTTTTCAAGGAATTAGGTGATGTTGTATGAATCCAATGTTGTATGAAGCGGACTTTGTATGAGGTATTACTGTATAGCCAAAGTCATGTTGGAACAACAGAAAGTATCATGAGGAACAACATAAAGTACAGAATACTCCACCTTGCTGTGCAAGGAAAGATCCCCTGGGACCCTGGACGTAGATGGCTTCATGGCTGAAGCACCTGAGAGATTGGTGTGACATGTCCTCGGAAGAACTGTTCCGAGAAGTTAAGAACAGGAAGACTATTGCCATGATTATAGCCAATATCCGGAACAGATGCAGCATCTGAAGAAGAAGTCTTTAGCTGGTAAAACTATAGTTTGCAACAGGATAGCTACTCATAGGATTTTTTGGGGGGTGAGGGGAGCCGGGGAGGGGTGTAAAATGATTGTCCTTACTCAGAAGTAACAACATATAACAGCAAATACCAGATGATACTTTTTACCGTTTGAAAAATAACTCCTAACTGATTGTTCACCATCTTCACCCATGGTTCTTAAACTGCACAGTCATTCAAGAGAACAACTTGACTTTTGGCAGATACCCTGACTTTGGAATTCTTCTCCAATCTGTAGAGATGGACTAAATATCTGGAAAGTTATGCAGATCCTCTCCCTCTAGTGGCTGTTCTGCCCTGAGCAGCAGCTTCTGCTCTCACTCTTAGCTTTTGGTACCACAAGCTAGCCTTTTCCCCAGTGTTGCAAATGCATGTTTTGTTTCATGATGTTTCCATCTTCTACATCTAAACATCTGCGTACAACACATCGTTGTAAAGCTCAAAGAAATACCGTACAATTAATAATGCAGCCCAGTGGCTATTAAATTGAAAAGAAACATCTCTATTAGAAATGATAACTGCATAAAAGGTATGCGCCTACTCCTGATGTATGCCTGTTAGGCAGGGATAGAATCATCTCTTCATGCAAGTAGAGGCCAAGGTTATGATGCAGCAGGCTGAAGCTCTGCTAATGCTGCATCCCTACGGAGCTGGCAGTACCTATGGCTGGTATGATGCTGCCAGCCCAAGATGAGATCCAAATTTTTTCTTTTTTTACAAGATATGGAGAGATACAGAATCCGGCTCATCTGCTGGTCTGCTGATTACTTCTGGAAACGTACTGATTAGGACAAGATTGGCCAACAACAAAGCCAAGAAGGTGGCTTCATTTTGGCAGTTTAAAGTCTCACCTAGACACAAAAGAAGTTTATTTATTATTATTTGGGGGGGGGGGCTGTCTGTAAATGTGAGGTTTTTTTTTGCCTCTGTTCTAGACACAGGTTTCACATTTTGACTTTACTGTTAGAAGTTTTGACTTTTTTTGTCCAAATGTATATTTCAAAGTTACTTTTGTTTTGAATACTTTTAACTTTTTCTTCTTTTTATTTTTAAATAAAAACCAATATTTTTTAAACCAATGTCTGAATCATAGGTGTAAGGATATAAAGTGGTACTATAGTTCAGACCTAGGCTTAGTCTAGGTAAAAAGTATGAGATAGTTGATGGTTAGAGAGATTTTCCTCTGAGGCATGACTCCATGAGCAGTCTGAGTTTCCATCACCTGGCCAAAACTAAGCAACGTGATTGAAACGCTGGTGTGGGTCCTCTTCCCAGTTTCTTTATTTACAGAGACATAAAAGTCAAGTTTGGAAAAAAATTACTTCTAGGTTGGATTACAATTCTCAGAGATCCCTTAAAACAGGGTCAGCCTCGAGGGCTGGACAGCCATTTTACCCTGCCTGCATGATTGGGTTGGCCATTTTGTCTCAACAGCTTCAAAGAGGTGGCCATTTTGTTTCCTGAATGCCCTTGGAGGGGGGCTATATGAAATGGTACCAGGGGCCGGATCCAGCTCATGGGTCTTAGGTTGGAAACCCCTGCCTTAAAGGCTAGTATTCTTGGAGTGTGCAGCCATGACTAGACACCGGAGTGCACGGAACACTGTTACCTTTCCTGCCAAAGTGGTACCTATTTATCTACTTGCAATTTCTTGCTTTCACTCTGCTAGGTTGGCAGGAGCTGGAACAGAGACGGAAGCTCACTCCATCATGCAGCAGTCTTGAACTGCTGACCTGCCAAGCTTTCAGGACAGCAGGTTCAGCATCTTAACCACTAAGCCACTGCTACCCTACTGGAAAAGTGCCACCCACAGGTACTACTTCTAGTTTTATATTTGACAGGGACCAAACAAAACCTGGGGGTGGGGGTGGAAGACACATTTACATGGACAGAACAGCATGCTATTTTGCTCACTTTCATGCCATTTGGTTTACAGCGTCCACACTAGGCAATAGCTGAAGTGAACCAACTTACCCTAACAGGGCTACAACCTATAACCATGACAGCGAAACTTGGCACTCCAGATGTTCTTGGACTTCAGTTCCCAGAGGCACAGGCCCCCTGTGAATCCACACAAATGGGTTTACTTCGATTCATCCGGCCTGCGCTGTCCTCGTTGCTCTCGGAAGTGGAAGTAAAATGTGCCCATACAGACTGTTCTACTGTTTGACTGGACCGGTTCTACTTTGTCTTTGTAACCGTCTATTTTTGCTACACCTGTTTATTATACCTGCTTTGACAACCTGCAAGTAAAACAAATTAAACTGATTGGAGTTTTTCTCTTTCTTTTCGCTACCTTCTTAACAGGTCAGGTTAAGGCCTTGATCTGTAGGAGGGCAAGCTAAAATCCTGGAATGCTTAGCCTATGGGCATCAATTCAGGTGAATTCCAGCTCACAATTCAGCCGTTGCGCGATTGGGGAGCGAGGGAATCCTTACACCAAAATCCCCCAGAAAGTGGACTTGATGCCTGTCCAGACAAGCTCTATGTTCTTGGCTACAGAAGATGGTTATTTTGCACCTAAATTGAGTTCTGAGCAGTGTTATCCGTGATGACAACCCTATGACATGTGTATATTTTCCTAATAGACACAACACAATTATAGACACAAAATAACATGCATGCCATTTTAGCAGATGCATTATGGGAATGCTATGCCAGTTTTTCATGAGTAAGGTTTACCTGGATTACTCATAGACAACAAGTATAAAACAAGCAGCAGAGTTCAAATACCTAGGAACAACATTCACTGAAGGTGGCAAAATGGACAAAGAGGGTAATATACAGTGCAGGAAGGCAAACCAAACATTGAGACAGTTAGTTCCACTCTTACAACGCAAGGAAATATCGACCAGCATAAAGAAACACCTCATAGAAAGCATATTCATTCTCACCATATGTTACCAGTGCTAAACAACATTTCACCATGGAAATGAGATGTCAGAGGAAGGCTGCTGGAGTTGACTAGAAGGGATAAAATCAAGAATGAGATTATAAGGGAAAGAATGGGACTAGAACCAATCTAAAGCTAGAGACATCACCTTGCAAACAAAAATTTGCATAGTCAAAGCAATGGTAATCCCGGTGGTAATGTATGGTTGTGAGAGCCAGACCATGTTATTGTAATACTGCCCTTTTGATTTACTCTTGCATTGTATTTTATATTTGTATTGTATGCTATTATAATATGCATTTATTATTATTATTATTGTATAGTTTACTACTGTATTGTTGCTTTAATATGTTGGAGAACCACTTTGAGTCGCCTTCGGGCCAAAAAAAGCAGTATATAAATAAAAAAATAAAAAATGAAATGAATGATTAGGAAAGCTGAGCGCAGAAGAATAGATGCCTTTGAGATGTGGTGTTGGAGGAGAGTTTTGAGAGTACCCTGGACAGCAAGGAGAACAAATAGATCAATCTTTGGAAAAATCAACCCTGTCTGCTCCTTAGAAGGTCAAATAGTAAAGATGAAGCTGAAGTACTTTGGACATCAAATGAGAAGAGAGGATTCACTTGAAAAAGCCTTGATGTTGGGAAAGGTGGAGGACAAAAGAAGAAGGGGCGGCCAAAAATGAGATGGCTAGATGGTATTGTAGATGTAATGAGCGCAGAGCTGGGTGGGTTGAGGAGGATGGTGGAGGACAGAGGTGCTTGGAGGACAATGGTCCATAGGGTTGCAAAGGGTTGGAATCAACTGTGCGACTAAACAACAACAAAGCTACATACAGAGACAACAAATAAGTGGTTTGCGCATTTTGGGAGAATGCCTTGGAATTCCATAATATACAAGGTATAAGTGAAAAAAGAAGAAGGACAAAGACCATGTTGTGTATGTAACAGTATCACTTTAAGAATGTATGAATGTAACCTGACAATGATTACAATGTAACCCCAGCTGCTGCCGCTGCGCGAACCATCGTTACACATAAGGGGGCATTCAAGGTAACGCACCTACAGTAGACACTAAAGACCATGAGGCAGACCCAGAGGAAGGTGGAGAGACAACATAAAAGAAACATTACAAAAATACCAAATAATGCCGGTGCAGGCCACTAAAAGTGCCAGAGCAAGAACCTTATATCTCCCTCAACACCCAAAGGGGTAAAAGAGGAAGTAAAGATAAGGAGCCAGCAGCGGAGGCATGGTGACACTGCAGTAGTACCATGTGTGTGTGTGTGTGTGGTAGAACTATGGCATCAAGAGTACCTAGGGGGTGCTCAGGAACATAGAGGATGCTGGCAGTGCAGTGGTAAAAGCAGCAGGAGTGCAAAAATGATGGCCACCTGAGGGTGGCCAGGAGCGGTGGAGCAGCATGGTGCAAGTCCATTCAATATAGAAAGGTGGGGAAGAGGTTGGGAAAATGACCTCAATAATTGAATGGGTGGCAAATCAGAGCAATCTAAAGATGAGTGTGGGCAGAAGGATTGCCCACTTCTCCCTCCACCGGGCTGGAGGGAGAAGTGGCCACAGCTGCTGGGGCTTGGCGGCTTTAAGAACTCCACTGCCTTGGCCACTGGACACCTGCCCTCACCCGCCCAGCTGGAGGGAGAAGTAGCCGCAGCTGCCGGGGCTCGGCAGCTTTAAGAACTCCACTGCCTTGGCCATGGACACCTGCCCTCACCCGCCCGGCTGGAAGGAGAAGTAGCTGCAGCTGCCGGGGCTCGGCAGCTTTAAGAACTCCACTGCCTTGGCCACCTGACACCTGCCCTCACCCGCCCGGCTGGAGGGAGAAGTGGCCAAGCTGCTGGGGCTCGGTGGCTTTAAGAACCGGACTTTTTCCCTTGGCCGGCCCTGGCCCTGAGGGGAAGGAGGAGGAGCTGTGCGGCACAGCCGGCTGGCCATAAAAATGCCGCCGCTGCAGCCACCAGACTTTTCCCTCAACCAGCCCTGGCCTTGAGGGGAGGGAGGAACTGTTACCAGACTTTTTCCCTCGACCATTTAGCCTGGAGGGAAGTGGACAAGTCTGAGTTTTTGCAATGTATTTTTTTTTCTTTTTTTCCTCTGTGTATTACTTTGAAATGTGTATTGCTTTTTGGAATATGTATTCTTGAATTTTTTTTATATTGTGTTGATGTGATACTTTGTAACTGTAATTTGTAATACTCAGCCGCCCAGAGTCACGTTGTGAGTGGGGCGGCATACAAGTTGAAATATAACAACAACAACCAGAATCCCAGATGTGGACAGATCCTGGGCCTCCTTACATAGAGATTCTACCATCCATCCTTTATTAATGCTCTTTCACCTGCAATGCCTCACAGGATTTTTCCTGCTTGTCACACGCTCCTCTTTTTATACACAGTCCCTCTTTTCTCTCACCATTTTTCATGTATCTGCACTGATACATGATATTATTATATTAATTTTGGGGAAATACTGTGTAATCCACAATGAGATTCTTAATTAAGCAGGCAATTGCAAGGAACCCTTAATGGGAAATACTGCAATACTGTATCTCCACAGGAAAAAGCAAGATTCAAATGTGCAAAGGTAGATTATAAGCGGAAGAGTTCTGGTTGAAAATAGTGTCCTATAAAATAGATACTAATTTCCTTCACATGTAAGTACAAAGCAGAAGTTTATACAGATATGCATATGCTCACTGCGCAGCCAATTTCATATATTCAGTAATTAACAGAAAGAAACCACTTACATCCGTGATGGCAAACCTTGGCACTCCAGATGTTCTTGGACTTCAATTCCCAGAAGCCCAAGCACCGTGAGAACCCACACGAATGGGTTTACTGCTATTCATCCGGCCCGTGCTGCCCTCGTCGCTCCCGGATGGGTGTTTTACTTCCGCTTCCGGGAGCGACGAGGGCAGCGTGGGGCAGATGAATCTCAGTAAACCTATTCGTGTGGATTCACAGGGTGCTTGGGGTTCTGGGAATTGAAGTCCAAGAACATCTGGAGTGCCAAGGTTTGCCATCACGGACTTACATTATTAGTGCAGGGTTGTTGTTTTTGGCTTGGCTTATGGTTTGTTTGTTTTGGCTTCTCCTTCTGGCCCAAGTATCACCCATAGCAATATCAAGAATTAGAGAAGCAAAGATAGGTGGTTCCTTTCTATCTTTTACAGATATGGTAAATCCAACACCAAAATTGTAAGCACACGCAGTGGTTGGCTTCAGTCTTATTCACCCTCCTCAAATCTCATAGTTTTAGCTGAAAAGTGCATGGCTGAAAGAAACAGACTGAATAGGCATAGGCTCTTAATTGCATATATAATCAACAAAGATACAGCTTGAACTGTAACAATCTATCTATCTGTACTTAATTGCTAAAATGCTTTCTGATACAAATGGGATTCTGTAAACTAGTCTTGATATTAACATTATTTCAGTAAACTGGAAAGAGAAGAAAGGATGCCAGTTTCAATAAAGAGGATGCAGAGACCCTGTAACCTCTGGGATGCATGTCATCAGGGCTCATTTTCTCACTTTTAGGATTAGCCTTCTTGTGTTGCAAAGTCAGAAGAGCACCAGTAAAAAAACACTTATGACTCTTTCTCCAGGTAGCAAAGCTATTTATCATCACCCATCTCAACTCTAGAATTTTCTCTCTCATTGCCTCTTTTATGCTTTGGAAATGGGCCACACATTTCCTTAGAGTCTGCTGTGTCTTTAATGCAGGGGTGCTCAAACTATGGGACATAGTAGAGGTGCTCAAACTATGGGACATAGTAGAGAAAATGGCAGCTTAAAATCCATCCCATCCTGTTGCAAAACAGATTGCAAGGCGCGTTTTACTTCTGCTTCTGGTGGAAGGAACCATGAGTTGGAAACCGCCCTGAGTTGGGTTGTACCTGAGTGGGCGGTATATAAGCGTGAAAAATAAAAAAATAAAAAAGTAAAACCATGTGCCCAGTCTGCTAAACCACATGGACGGCCCATGGCTCACAAAGTTTGGGCACCCCTGTCTTAATTGAACAACGTTCCTCAGGTTTCCCCCCATTCTGTTCCATGTAATTCTCCTGTTGAGCAAGGAGAGTTTTTTTTTTTTTTTTTTGCTTGTGACCATCCTACCCACCCACCCCATTTAGTACAACTCCGTGGCAGCCAGAAGGACAAAGCAGCCACCAATTTCAGGCTAATTTCTATTTCTGCAGAGTTCAACAGAAATAGTTCAGTCATGAATGAAGGGGTGTGTGTGTGTTTGTGTGTGTCTGTGTGTCTGTGTGTGTGGGAGGCCCCAGGCATAACATGAGGAACCAGAAGTTCAAGATTTGCCTCACAGACAAGTCTACCAAAATACAGAAATACTGAAGTTGCTACAGTGAGTTCAACCCAAAGACTGTGTCTTCTTTGTAGAACACAAATTCTGAATTATTAAATATTTACCAGTGGCCTATTTTCTAATAGCTGTTTCATTCCCCCACCCCTTTTTGTACCTTCTGGTGGATGGTTGTTAATTTAAAACAAAACCTCTGTGACTTTCCTAGCTATGACATTCTTCAAAGTCTACCTCTTTCTGTGAAATCTTTAGAAGTCTAAGAGCTTGATGAGACGAATGTTGCCGTCTGTGAAAATGATAAAGATGAATGCACGTGAGCACTAAGGAACCGTTCAGCAAATGGCCAGTTATTTCATATAACATTGCAACTGTGGGGGGACAAGAAATATTTTTAAGGCTGTTGACAATGTAACAACTCTCTCTCTCTTTTTTTTTCTAATACAGTATAGGGATGTGGCCAACTCTGGGAATCTGGGAGTCATTTTTATGGCCCATGGCTCTACTTTCAAAAACTAGAGAGATATTAGTTAAAACAAGATGCCATTCTATGTTTTGATTTTATTTTATTTTCTTAGAGGGGGTGCTCCAAAGGCTGCCAAAACAGGCTTGGATACACATGATTCCTACCTCTGCTCTAGCACATCATTACCCTCCAGAAAAATCAACCTTTTGCTTTTCAAATACTGTACAGCCTGCAAAAAGAGAGAAAGAGAGAGCCCTTTAAACTGCAAAATACAATGTGAGAGACTCCTCTAGCTGTAAAATGATGATAATAGGGATGATACAAACAAATTTCTACCTCTACCTTTAGAATGTTGAAAGTTATACAATAAGCAACTTGCACATTTTGGTAGTTCTAGAAATTTTGGACGTCTATATCCAGAAGCCCTAGGAAGCAAGGCCAATAGTCAGGTAAAGGTTGCCCTTGCTCCAAAGCCAGTCATATCTGACTCTAGGCTTCAGTGCTCATCTCTGTTTATAGTCAAAGAACCAGCACTGTCTGTATTTGCAGGCATTTTCATGGACATGTGGCAGGCATGACTAGATACCAGAGTGCGCGGAACACTGTTTATCTTCCCACCAAAGTGGTACCTGTTTATCTACTTGCAATTTCTTGCTTTCGAACTGCTAGGTTGGCAGGAGCTGGAACAGACAACAGGAGCTTACTCCATTATGCAGCACTTTGGTCTCGAACTGCTGACCTGCCAACCTTCCAGTCATCAAGTTCATACCTGTCAAGCGCGGCTCTGGGCAATACAGGACCTGCACAGAACGGTTGTGCACAGGTCCCTCCTACGCATGCGTAGAAGGCTTCTACACATCCCCTTCCGCACAGAACCCTTCTGTGCATGCGTAGAAGGGTTCTACGCATGCGTAAAAGGGTTCTGCACAGAAGGGGATGTGCAGTAACTACTTTTCCCATGCCATCAAATTACGGGATAGCAGCAGCTCCGGGCAGGAAAGGAGGAAAAGCGGCACTAAATTACGGGAAATCCCAGCCAATACGGGATACTTGACAGGTATGATCAAGTTCAGTTTCTCATCCACTAGGCCACCACAGTCAGGAACCCCAGGGCATATTGTCCAAAATATCTGGAAGGCACCAGCATAGAAAAGACTTCCATGGGCCCTACAGTAACTTTCTTTCAAAAATAGCAAGAATACAAACTATGATTCTCAGTATGCTAAACTGTTTATGCTATACAGAAAAACCCCAACTTACAAATGCCCCGAGTTACATAAAATTCGACTTACATAATAATTTTGTGCTAAAACCATGTCTGATTTACATAAATATTCTGATTTACAAGACGATTTCCAATGGGTTTGCTTTGAGTTACATAAAAATTCATTTTTCCTATGGGTTTGCTTCGAATTACACAAAAATAATTTTTCCTATGGGTTTGCTTTGAGTTACATAAAAAAACAACTTAAGCGAAAGCCTACAGAACGGACTGTTTGCGTAAGTAGGGTTTTTACTGTACTTTAATCAGTTTTTTTATGTGCTTGATCCAACACATACTGCCTGTGGCTGGACTAGGTAATAATGCTTTCTTTTAACAACTCTGTATTTATTTTCTGCCTTCCCATTGTGTAGGAGAATTGTTTAAACTAGAGATTAAGAAGCCCACAGATAGTTTGAAAAAACTGCATGCAGATTGAAAATTTAGCACTCCAGAGGGGATTTTGGAATATACTAATCATATGCTCGACAACTAGATGGAGCTTGGAAAAGTGCTGTTTGCATTGATGCACATATGTGCCTGTTTAAAGAAAAAAAGAAGGCACACCACTACAAGAGATTAAAAAACAACAAACATCAATGTGCAAAATTTCATCTTGTGACACTGATTTTTTCAAAGAATTCTATGTTAAAATTAATGAACTTATTTTCTTGGGTCTTGTGGGGAAAATTTACTCAAAACAATGTATGATTCACAACAAACACATTGTCGGAGCTCGGAGTCCTAATTGCCAAACTAATAAATGATGCATAACCCAACGTAATGCATATTTACTTGGAAGTAAGTCCTATAGTGTTTTGTGGCTCCTAAACTACAATAATTCTTCCCAGGCTTGCAACCACACTTTCACTCTCTCCCGCCCCTTGAGTGTAAGTGTTAAATAATATCAGAATGTCACGCCCACACATAACAAATATGGTAGCCACCCCAAAGAGAATAGAACAACAATAATAAATACTTCATTCAAAAAGTCATTTCATTCTTGACTTAGTACCACTGCCACTTTTTAAATTGCTGTTAGTGAGATTATTATTAGGCAACAAAGCTGCTTTTGCTGTGTTTGGAATTCAGAGGTCGTTTCCCATTAACATAGATTTCACTTTTAAGTTCCAGGCTTTTTGGGAACCAGCTTTGCTCCAAACTAATTTCAGAAGCATCACTACTGACCCAATGTGTAATATTCAAACAAAGCATATATTATTCTGTTCAAACAACATTTTAGGGTAGACTTTTAAATCAGATTGTTCTGACATCATAAGATGCTTCAAGAGTCATTCTGGCAGAAAATTGGAGAAAGGTAGGATAAATAAAATAATAATTTGCCTCTCCCCTGCTATCTTTGATTCTGAGGTCAGTACATTTTGCTTTTTTTGAGCTCTCCAAATCATGCAATCTGAGGTTCAGAGTAAATCTGACAGTGGTGAACAAAGTTATACAGAGCTTCCGTTTGGTACTCTCCTTATGCACACTCCTGGGTTATTGTCACACTCGCATCTAGATCTCTCTTCTCTTTAGCTACACTCACCCACCATACTTGCTGGGTTTTTTCTGCTCCAATACAAAATACCCTCTTGCTCTGATCACATCTTTTGGAAGTCTTCCCACCTTTTTTCATATTCCACTTTTGTCCAATGCATCTCTTAGTCATAAACCAGTTACCCCAAGGTAATCTTTCAGTCCCCTCCACAACTGGCTTCTGCCAAAACAGCAGGAAAGCATTGTTTCTGAAACATGATGTGCTAGCTAGCAAGACTCAGCATCAATCGTTCCCTCATCTCCAGCCAAAAACAAGCAGCTTGTGGCAAAATGTGTATGATCAAAACCTATTGCCGGTGATTCATTTTCAGGTACAAGAAATCTCAGTATTGACAGCCACTTTGTGAGCTTCCTAAAAGCCAGCAAGAGTCCAGAGTTTTTGCAGCTGTCTTCTTTCCCATTTCATCTTTCAAGGGGTGGGGGGAGATAGAATAAAGACCTAAAGTCTAAGTGACCAACCAGATGCACCAGAAAAATTGATGAAAATACACCCACATTCAAGTGTCTTACCTATAGTGGTGATCCAGAACACAAGCTGAAAAGAAAGAGCCAGCTGTGAAAAGAAATCCATGTCTTCTTTGGGTCCAAGGCGCTTCCTGTCCAGTGTATCAGTCCTTCTCTCTGGACTCTGCAAAAGCTCTGATGTTAAAGCCTGGACTCTTGCTGGCTTTTAGAAGAATTTCGCCTCCTGCCGTTGGAGACTCCCATGGGTCCTAAAGCCCTCACCTTTTCCAACATCACATACACAGAGCTCCATCTGCAAGACAGGGAGAAGGTATGCATTATTAATACCTTTAGGTGAATATTTTTTATTTCAAAATTAACGATCAGCTGGACAAGCCTGTATCAACCTTTTTTGTTCACATTCATTCTGTAGTAGCCCAGGGAAATGCTTTGCACATATTTTTAGATAAATATACAATCTTCTAAACTCCTTTCACTTGGCTCCTGGTCAATATGTGATAGACAAATTGACTCTTTTTTGCAATAAACTATGCACATCAATTTTAATAAATACATTTTACCTAACCACTCTAATATTGCATTATAGTCCGGCAAGGAAACAGCCCTTCCTAAAATAAGTGGCCTTTCTTGTATCTGCTCCAATTGCACAAAACCAGATGGAGAAGTTCAGCCACCTCATAGGTTACATTTTTGAGTCCTGCTTCAAAAGACTTAAGACACCTCTGTCTTCTCCTAAGAATCACTCCAGATATTTTGCATATTTGTATTTTTCTTGGAAGGAAACACATGTATAAACATTTCCTATGGGTGTATATGCATTGGCAACTGGCCACTAAAAATGTTACTAAATCCTTCTAAAGTACAGTACTCTACATGATTTACCCTTAACCTGTTGAAGTTGGCTGTTTAAACTGAAGCTAAGAACTGCTGTAGTGAGCTACTGCTGTTCCTCTGATACATGAAAATAGAGTGAACACTGTGGAGCAGAGTTCCTCTAGGCCCATGATGGTGAACCTTGGCACTCCAGATGTTCTTGGATTTCAGTTCCCAGAAGCCCAAGCCCCCTGTGAATCCACACGAATGGGTTTACTGCAATTCATCCGATCCGCGCTGCCCTCGTCACTCCTGGAAGCAGAGGTAAAACGCACCCGTACTTCCACTTCCAGGAGCGACGAGGACAACGCGGGCAGGATGAATCGTAGTAAACCCATTCATGTGGATTCACAGGAGGCTTGGGCTTCTGGGAATTGAATTCCGAGAACATCTGGAGTGCCAAGGTTCACCATCATGGCTCTAGGCAGAAAAAAGGTGAACAAAGATTAGATTCAAAACTAAACTAAACAAAAATGCTGCAGCACTTTGAAGACTAACTGTTATATTTTAATGTTAGCATTCGTGGATCAAGTCTACTTTGTCAGACCAGTTAACTGTTAAAATGTAACAGTCTTCAAAGTGCTACAACATTTTTCTTTTGTTTCTTCTCTGATATGCTTGAAAAACAGATTAACACAGCTACTATTTCAAAAGATTAAACTCTATTTGAAAAGGCAGCATCTTTCATGCTCCTCCGTCATAGTGACGGAAAAATCATATTGGCCACATTAATAACCCCAGAACAGCAGGAAGGGATCACAGACAAAATGACTGCCCCATTTCCCCCAAAATTCCTCAACTCACCTTTGGCTCTGCCTGTTAATGTTCAGAATGAAAGCCTTGCTTGCACCACCAAGCAAGGCAGTCTGTGGCATGGCAGTAGAACACAGGCTTTGTCTGCCCACCCCCCCAAAAAAAGAGGTCCCTTATTCAATCTTTGATATCTCAATTATGGGGGGGGGGACATACCTGTCAAGTTTCGGAAAATTTCTGTCAACCACCCATATTTTACACTCTTTCCCGCCATCATCCTGTATTAGTTAGACTTCAATTAGACTGGAGTTAGACTGGAGGCCAGCACAGGATAAGCATAGCTGTCCAGTTTCCCATTTTGGCCGGGAAATTTCCCCTATTTGACAGAAATTTCCCAAAACTTGACAGGTATGGTGGGGGAAAATCCCACTCCCACTCAAGGCTAACATTTGGAATGTCATTGGCCATCATTAAAAGCATATTTAACCTAATTTTAATTACTGAGGCCAAAGAAAGTGTATGTTGTCAAATAATAAAGACAGCACATAGAAGAGTTCCAATCTGCCTGAAAACCAAAACTTATTGTAAACCAAAACAAGAATTGCTTAAGCACAGAATTGCTGGGAAGAATTCCATACTTTGTAGAAATTTCCAAAGTAGTCAAGTTAGAGTATGACTAAATGAGTACTGAGAGTGCTTTTTCCAGCTCTTAGAGATTAGTCTGGACACCAAGTATCCACATTTCACAGATGCTGGAGTGCCCCAACTTCTCCTGAGCAATCCTACCTTTTAAGACTGAGAAACATGGTGTCCCAAGTGCTGTCAGCCATGGCTTCAGTTGACGCTCATAGAGGAAAGGGGAAAAATATCCCCTCTTACCAATGCAGTGCTACAACCACTTTCCTACAGAGCAGGAAAAGTGGGCCATTTGGCCACATGGTGAACCGACTTGCCAGACACTTCACCATATAGGTTGTTGCTGAACACCAGTTGTTCAGACAGGGGGAGCAGACTAAATATAATTTAGCCCCACTGCCTTCCCTTTCTTCTTGTTCTTCCACATCCGAATCCGAATCTTGGTGATCCTCATGTCAATCAGCCATGAAGACTGTCCTGAGAATATAAAGCAGGGGCCTTTAATCTGCCTTCTATATGACACCTGTACCATTGATCCAGTTCCGTGAGTCACTTCTTGGTCCTAAGGGGGTCAGGCCAAAGTGTGTGTGTGTCAGGTCAAAGATTACATAATCCATTCGGAGCTGCTGTGGTTTCAAAACATGGCAATTTTTTAGGTTTAAAAATGATCTCTGGGAAGTTTGATCCGATTTGAGATTATTGAAGAGAGTAGAAGAACACTAGCAGAATTTACCTGACATCCTAATTTCTCCCTGCAAAAATAAAATAAAAATAAATCTCTTCACAAAGGGTGTGATGCATCAAGAATCCTCACCAATATGTTCTGCATTAGGCACCAATAGTGAAAAGCTCTAAAAATTAGAGTTTCGATACAAAAGCTCTGGATTATGTAATTTTAAAAGAGGGGAGGGGGGTTTCGAATCGAAAATTACAGTCGGATTACATGGGGGGAGGGGGTCAATTTCCCCCCAAAAAATAGATCACGTAATTGTGTGCCTCTTTCAGCACACAATGGGCACTGTCCCATTGTGTAAAATTACAGTGCACAGGCTAGCATTACCTGCCAATAATATTTCATTTAAATGAATTGAATGCTTCTTATTCTTCCTTTTAGGTTTAGATGTTCCCAAGGTCTTCCTTTTGCCCTGGAGAAGTTTTTGGGATGGGCAGGGGGCCTTTAATATGGAAGGTATATGGAGAAGAGCTCCCAAAGATGACCTTGGGGATGTTAAGGAATGTTCCAGGAGCTATGCCAACACTTTAAAATTGGTGAGGAAAAGCCACAATGTCCAATGTATTCAGAGTGCTGGCAACCAACAATGAGAATGGTTTCAGATAGCATCAGAGCAAATGGATGACTTACTGAGAATAGATTGACAATATATTCTAATGCCAAAATGATCAGAAGGAGATGCCCAGTGCATCTAATCCATGTGTGTTGGATCAGTTTAAGAACATAAGAACATAAGAACAGCCTTGCTGGAGCAGGCCACAGCCCATCCAGTCCAGCATTCTGTCTCACACAGTGGCTCACCATTTCCTTCAGGGTATTCCCAAGGAGTTGCCTTCACCTGCTTAGGATTCCCTGGAAATGGCATTGAGAGATATCCTGCCTATCTCTCCAACCCGGAGGTTGTCCTTAGGTAGCCATAATTATAGCCATTGATAGCCTTGTCCTCCATGAACTTGTCTAATCCTTTCTTAAAGCTGTCAAGACTGACAGCTGTCACCACTTCTTCTGGCAGGGAGTTCCATAGACCAGTAATCCTCTGGGTGAAAAAGTACTTTCTCTTATTTGTTTGAGAACTAGTACCCAAAAGTTTCATGGAGTGTCCCCTAGTTCTAGTGTTATGCGATAGGGAAAACAGTTTTTCCTTATCTACTTTGTCCACACCGTGCATGATTTTATAAACTTCAATCAGGTCACCTCTTAGACGTCGTCGTTCAAGAGTGAAGAGGCCCAACCGTTGCAGCCTCAGATGGTAAGGAAGGTGTTCCAGTCCCCTAATCATTCTGGTTGCCCTCCTCTGCACTTTTTCCAGCTCCATAATATCCTTCTGGAGGTATGGCGACCAGAACTGTACACAGTATTCCAGATGGGGCCTCACCATAGATTTATAAAGAGGCAAAATGACACTTGCTGACTTATTTTCTATACCCTTCCTAATGATCCCTAGCATTGAGTTTGCTTTTTTCACTGCTGAGGCACACTGGGTTGACACCTTCATTGAGTTGTCCACCAGGACACCAAGGTCCCTTTCCTGGTTTGTCGCAGAGAGTTCAGACCCCATCAGTTTATAAATGTAATTGGGGTTTTTTGCCCCAACATGCATCACTCTGCACTTACTGATGTTGAAGCTCATTTGCCACTGTTTTGCCCACTCCCCCAGTGTCGAGAGATCCCTCTGGAGCTCCTCACAATCTCTCACAGTTTTCACTACCCTGTATAATTTAGTGTCGTCAGCAAATTTGGCTACCTTGCTTTTTACTCCTACCTCTAGATCATTTATGAAGAGGTTGAAAAGCAGGGGTCCCAGTACTGAACCTTGGGGGACCCCACTCTTTACTTCCCTCCACTTGGAGAAGTGTCCATTTAGTGCTACCCTCTGTTTCCTGTCCCTTAGCCAGTTGCTGATCCAGGACAAGACCTGTCCCTTTATTCCATGACTGGTAAGTTTATTCAAGAGCCTTTGGCGTGGGACCTTGTCAAAAGCCTTCTGAAAGTCCAGATAAACAATGTCAACTGGATCCCCCTTATCCACATGCTTGTTGACACTCTCAAAAAATTCCAACAGATTAGTGAGGCATGATTTGCCCTTGCAAAAGCCATGTTGGCTCTCCTTTAGCAGCGCCTCCTCTTCTATGTACCTATTAATTCTATCTTTTAGGATGGTTTCCATCACTTTACCTGGGACACATGTCAAACTGACAGGCCGGTAATTTCCTGGATCACCCCTGGATCCTTTTTTGAAAATTGGTGTTACATTCGCTACCTTCCAGTCATCAGGCACAAAGCCTGATTTGAGGGAAATATTATATATTTTGGCTAGGAGATCAGCAATTTCATCTTTAAGTTCCCTGAGAACTCGTGGATGGATGCCATCTGGTCCTGGTGATTTGTTAGTGTTTAGTTTAACAAGACATGCAAGGACCTCCTCCCTGGTTATTTCTATCTTGCTTAATTCTTCGGTTTCCCTCCCTACGAAGATAGGTTCTGTTTTGGGCATGTGGTCTCTATCTTCTTCAGTGAATACTGAAGCAAAGAATTCATTGAGTCTCTCTGCAATCTCTGTTTCCTCTTTAATAACCCCTTGCCTTCCATTGTCATCTAATGGTCCAATGGCCTTCCTAGTTGGGTTCTTACTTCTAATGTACTTAAAGAAGTCTTTGTTATTCCTCTGAGTATTTTTAGCTATACGCTCCTGTAAAATCAGCCTGTAAAATCTCATGAGGCATCCAGGACACTCGCTGGTTGTAAGGCCACCAATGCTTACCTTGATGCTTGTCCTTCAGTGTCCATAAAGGTAACCAGTGATGGATTATCAGGATGGGTTGGAGATTTTATTCTTCTTTGCTTCCTCTTTTATCCCATTGGGCATCAAAAGTTTATTAAAATTGGCATTCTTAAAATCCAGGATCAACATGTGGCTACAATCTGCAAGAACATCGTTCCAAATTAATACACAGGTGGTATCTGACATCTAAAAGGTTAAGCTAAATTAACAGTACAATTAGTCCTAATTGCTGAGGGTGTCAAGGTTATGACTCATATTACCACATGTGGTGGCTGCATCTCAAGGTTCAACATTTTTGAACTCACAATTTTCAGAGATGGGGAAAATTACAGATCAAAACATTCAACTAATTCCCTTCCTCAGCTTTGTGGCATTGTTTCAGTGGGAAAATGCTAATTCATCATATAAACAGCTGGTCTCATTTTTCTGGTTAGTTGCCAGTCTGGAAGGGCATTGTATATACTGTATTGCCATTTCACATTGGCATGCTAAAATCTGATATATAAAATTATAGGAAAACTAATTACTCAAGATGAGATTCTACAAAGAAGTGGTAATGGAACACAGTTTTACAAAACCTGACACCCATTTATAGACTTTGGAAACTCAAGTGAAAAATCACTTCTCCTTCTCCATCACATGATACATGGAAAGACTTACTTGGTAGAGCACCAAAAATTGATACTCTCTACAATAGTTTAATCTCATCCTGTAGATTTGTTACTTTATTAATTGAATGTTTTGTACATATTTCAATAGTAACAATATTTTTTTAAATGTAAGGCATTATATGTACTGATTGGAAGATTTTCCTGGTACAGGATGGGGCTATTGAAGTTGCTGGAAATGGCTAATCAAGTCAGAAATACAGATAGAAAACATCTATATCCAAGAGTATCCAGAAATGCAGAATGTAAAAATAACTAAGGAAAGAGTAAGATTTTGCAAGAACTTGTTCCTCTTCACCCAGGGCCGCAATCAGGGGGAGACCATCAGGACTCCCGTCTCAGGCCCGGAGCTGGCAGGGGGCCCAGTGGTGGGCGGCCCATAGCTCAACTTTGTCACTTTGTTATTTTTTTAAAACTTTTTTAAAAGCATGGCTCATGGGTCCAGTGCCACTGCGCATGCCCGCCAGAGGGCTCTGCCTTCACCCAGATATCCGGGGTCAAAGCTTCAGCCCAGGATGCACGCCGGTCTGGCAGAGAACCCGCGCTGGGGCTGGAGGCGGCGGCGGCTGCTGCTGCTGCTGCTGCTGCTGCTGCTGCTGCTGCTGCGGAAGCAACTGTGCCCCTGTCAGTCCCAAGCAGTGCGGGCAGCCACTGCGGGGGAAACCCGACGGGAAGAGACAGAACCACCACTTAATTACACTCACCTGTGCCAGTGCTATCTAATAGGGAATTATATCCAGCCTTTTAACATCTGTAGCCCAACAGAATTTCTACAGGGAGGCCAGGACGTGAGATAAGGATTTGGATAAGTAAATTATATGCTATGACTAGGTGGGTTCATTCTCCAGATATATTTATGTAATGAAGGTTTTTGATAATCTTTACTAAGATAATAGAAATGTTTTTTAAAAATATTATCTGTTTTACAGAAACTTTAAAGAAATGTAAAAGTAATCTCTGATGATGGATTTCTCTGAAAAAGTTGTATACCGGCTGACATTTAGACACATTGAATACATAGTATGGAGATTGTATATTAAAACATGTTCTCCCAGCCTCAAGATGGGAGCTCATTCCGTCCTGCAGTACTGGGGAATCAAACTGCTGACCTCCCATCTTCCAGTCAGCATCTTAGCCACTTGAGATCTACATGCAATTTCTTGCTTTCGAACTGCTAGGTTGGCAGGATCTGGGACAGAGACAGGAGCTCACTCCATTGTGCAGCATGCAGGTATCAAACTGCTGACCTGTGGACCTTCCAGTCATCAAGTTGAGCATCTTAACCACTAAGCCACCACAGTCCCTTAGATTTTAAATCTTTGCCTATAAGGAGGGATGTTAACCGTTGTAATGTGACAAAGGCTCCCACACCCATCCCTACTATCCACTACCAAGTCACACGCACTCACCTTTACCCATCCTGACCATCACCGCAGGGGTCCGGCAGTCGCCAATGAGGCAACTGCCCCACGAACGCAAACAAGAAAAAGCAACTTCAAGCCCCAATATCCTCCATGCCATTCCACCCCTCAGCCAATCAGGCTGACAGGCGAGAGCAAAGAGAACATTGCGAAAGCCGGCACGCCCCATGGAAAATGAGCTGCAGAAAAAAAAGTTGCCACATGAACACAAACAAAAGGAACAAAATTTCAAGTCCCAGCGTCCTCCGTGCCATGATCACTTCAGCCAATCAGGCTGAAGGGCGCGAGTGCACAGAATGCTGAAAAAGCTGGTGAGCAAAAAATAAAATAAAAAACACCTAACGCAATGGGAGCGCAAGGCCACCACAGGTGGATGCAGCGCCTCACGGCCTCGCTAACAAAAAACTGCAAAAAACCATGGCGAGACAACTGCCGACCTTCTTTCCCAGAGTAACGGGGAGAAGAGGGACTCCCTTTCCTCCACGCTACCCCGCCGAAGACACGGTGAGACCACCACTGGCCTCAAGGTAAGTTGAGCCGGGTGGGAAAAAAACAAGCAGCAGGCAGCAATTCGTCAGGGGAAGCACACTCCATGGTGGATGACTGGATGCTGCCTTTCTACTACCCACACCACTATTTCGAGAACTAGCACGAAACAGCAGTGGAGGTAATAGAAAAGCAGCAGCCAGCAATCTGCAAGGAAGAGCACCACCCCTTATGGATCGTTGCCTGCCGATCTCCCATTAGGTAAGCCAGGGAAAAAGAAGGCCGAAAGGAGAGAACCATCGTGAAGAAGATAGCTCTTCTCTGCCTCCTTCTCACTCGACTGACCTAACAAAACTTACCGAACAAAGAGCAAGCTGACTGCCGGCTCCTCCTTTTCCCCATCGATGCATCAATACCTAATTTCGAAACAGCAATGGGGAAAAGAGGAAACGACAGACAGGCCGTTCTTCACCCCACAAACACAAATACAAACACAAACACAAACAAAACTAAACAGTTAACCAAAATGCCAAGCATCAAAAATAATAAAACACAACTAAATAAACAAATAATTAAAATAAAACCAATAAACAACAAAGCAATAAACAACAAACTCAACAAAAACACCCAAAATACTAAACGCTACCGAAAAACAATAAAAACTCACTAAAAACACCTAACTACAACACGAAAATACCTAACTAAACAACAATAATATCACAAATTAAACAAATAAATATGGAAATCAGAAAAATAAATAACGAGAAATAATCAAAACAATTAAACACATCTCAAACCCAAAACAAAAAACAAAAAAAAGCATAAACACTTTGGGGGGTTTAAGTAGAAACTCTCTACTTAACCCCCCCAGCCAAACACCCCAAAATCAAAACAAAATAAAAACAGATTAAACAATCAAGAGCACTTACCAAACATGTCCTCCCTCCATGCCTCCGGAACAGAACTGAACAAAGAAAGAAAATTGCAGTTCTCTTAATCACAGCCCCACCTAGAGGTCGGAAGAGTAAAAATCAGTAAAAAAAATGTTTTTAAAAACTCAAAATAAATAAATAAATAAATAAATAAATTCAAAAACCACAAATTCAAAACACCACCACCCAAACCACCCCTAACCATAAAACATTTTAAAAAACTGCACGGCAAGGCCGGACAAAATATGCTAGTTACTAAATAATAAAAGACGTAAAATGCCAAAGCAAACAGAAATGACTTCAGCTCAATCCCTTCCACATAAGAAAGCCAAGCCAAGCATTAATAATGATCCTTTGGCATGCTCCTACAAGCCTTTGTTAAACACACTCTGTTTCTGCTGGGAGAGTCTTAGGGCCTGAATAGGGCCCGCCAGGGTGGGTGGGTGGATTTAGTATCTCTCTGACATACACAGAAAGCAAGACCAGTTCCTCAGTGACAATGGCAGAAAGTAGGTGTGAAGAGGGAGAACCCTTCTGTGGCCTTCCAGATGTTTTGGACTTTAACTCCCAGAAGGTTGGGGAGTATGGGACCTGTACTCCAAAACATTTCCAATCCTATATTAGTATGTAGATCTGCTGCCATAATGGGGTCTGATTCAAGGGGAGAGCTTATGTGCATCCCTTCACAGGTATCCCCCCCCCCCAGTAAAGGGGTGATTCAGAAGCTCTGATGGAGACAGTAAACATTGCCCCAGTCTCCCCACCACATGATTTCATTGAAATGACCTCAGCACCTAAACAAAGCAACTGATTAATTCCCAGGGGCTACTTGTATTACTGGCTAGAGTAGTTCTGTTTTATAGCTTGGTTGGATGAGAGGGAAGGCTCAAGTGGCTATCATGCTGACTGGAAGGTGGGAGGTCAGCAGTTCAATTCCCGAGTACTGCAGGACGGAATGAGCTCCCGTCTTTGTCCCAGCTCCTGCCAACCTAGCAGTTCAAAAGCAAGAAATTGTAAGTAGATAAATAGGGACCACTTCGGTGGGAAGGTAAACAGCATTACATGTGCTCCAGTGCCTAGTCACGCTTGCCACATGACCAGGGAAACTTCTGCAGAAGCAGACAGCGCTGGCTCTTCAGCTTTGAAACAGAGATGAGCACTGAACCCTAGAGTCGGGTACGACTGGCTTTCGAGCAAGGGAAACCTTTGCCTTTATGTGGCAGGCATGACACATGGCCAAATTTTGCCATGCCCACAGATTTGGTCACACCCACAGATTTGGCCACAGCCACAGAGGGGTGTGGCCAAAATGTGTGGTGGAGCCCCAATAGGATTGGTCAGTCTGGGGCCCAGAAATTTCTGATGGTGGCCCTGTCTTCAATTTCTCTTCCCTGTTGTAAATTCCCACAACTAACTTCCAGATGACTATACTAGTTGGAGGATTACATCTGATTTTTTTTAATAAGCATTTTCAAATTCTGTGTGATTGTTACCTAATATTAAGAAGTTACCTTTTTATTTTGATATTAATAAGAAATATTTGTAAAATAATATATCTTGTGGGTTTTCTTGTGTAATCTATACCTATAAATCCAAGCATTAACCGTTGGAATGTGACAAAGGCTCCCGCACCCGGCCACACTAGCCCATACCGAGCCTCCTGCACTCGCACGAACACGGTCCGGAGGTCAACAAATGTTTGAGAAATGCGCCAGTAGAGCAAGAGCCCCACGAACACAAACAAAGAAAAAGAACTTCACTACCCAACATCCTGTGCGCTGTGCCGAGCCACAGCCAATTAGGTTGAGAAGTGTGACCAAATAGAATGTTGTGAGTCGCGTCGCCGCCAATCAAAAACAAGCTACAGAAAAAAATTCAATGCACAAATGGTAACAACACAAATTAAACTTCATATCCCAGCATCCTATGTGCCTATAGCATGTCAGTCAATCTATCTGAACGGCGTGAGCATAAACTGTTTAAAAAAAATCAAAGTATTGCCGCACCATTCTAAACATTTTACTCTATGAAAATATGATAAATAATTACTAGGTATCTGCAAAATAACCCACATAATACATACACAAAGTATACGTAAAATAATTAAAAAGTAAAAATAGAAACGAAGGCACCAACTGAATTCTCACAGAACAAATTGCACTACAAATCCCAGCATACTACGCGTTTACAGCAATGCAGCCAATCAAGTTGAGCGGTGCGAACGCGTCAAACATTGGGAAAAGTGCAAAAAAAAATCTACTAAAAGGAGCCGCATCACAAACACCACACAGTTTAGGGGACAGTTTTGAGGAGAAATAACCGTCAAGGTTCTGTACAATTGTGCCTAAAGATATTTACGGAGCACACTCCATTTACTTTTTGAGCACTTAAACTAAAAAAGAAAAACCTTTACAAACTTATTCTACTGCATATGCTACACGTATTTGACAAAAAATAAAAGTGTATCTTATAACTCTTGAACAAAATTGAAAACCACACACAGTTTAGGGGACAAATAACTGTCACAATTATGCACAATAGTGCCTGAAGACAACTACGGAGCACAACTTGAAGAAATTTTTTAATTCTCATAGTAAAACTCCTTTCACTAGAAATATTTGCCTCATGAAAGAAACTAATGACTTAACATAGAAATTTTGGACAAAAATCTTTTGACCATAATACAGATAAGGGGGGGGGCGGAACCACATACATAAACAATAACTACAGAAAAGTGCATTGTTACCTCATGCCAAACAAATGAATCTTTTTTAAAAAGACTTTATACATAAATTATACATACAGAAAAGTGCATTATTTCCTCTTTGCCAACGTAATAAACCATTTACAAGCTGTATATATGACAATTGTTTTAATACTGAATTAATAATAATATCATATTTCAATATATTATTGATTTATTAGAAATGAAAATCTGCCACAAAAACATGTAAATATAGGACAAAGAACAAGCAAAAGATTGAAAAGAAAAATAGAAAAAACACAAGAAACAACACAAGAAAGGGAAGAAAACTTAATAAACGCAGAAAGAAATATGCACAAAAGACAGAACAAACCTCTTCTCAGGAACATGAGACCATGTTAACAGAATTTAACGTAGAGAAATTGACAGTACATCAAGGGCAAATGAAACTACAAAGAAACATGATATAAGATTAGAACAGAATAAAAAGACAAGAGCAATACGAAAAGAGAGAAGTAAAGCTAAGAAATTAACATTAAAAATGGCTGCCTTCTCCTATGATCCAGAAACTAATTATTCAGAAAATGCAATTTTACAGATTGGTAATCTAGACACAATTTGCAAATTTTGCCAAGTCAGAAAATTCAAATCAGAAATGCAATCACTATGTTGTTGTTGTTGTTCAGTCGCCCAGTCGATTCCGACCCTTTGCGACCCCATGGACCATTTTCCTCCAGGCACCTCTATCCTCCACCATTCTCCTCAGCCCACCAAGTTCTGTGCCCATTGTGTCCACAATACCATCTATCCATCTCATATTTGGACGCCCCCTTCTTCTCTTTCCCTCCACCTTTCCCAGCATCAAGGCCTTCTCAAGTGAGTCCTCCCTTCTCATTTGATGTCCAAAGTACTTTAGCTTCATCTTCACTATTTGTCCCTCCAATGAACAGTCAGGATTGATTTCTTCCAGTATTGACCTATTTGTTCTCTTTGCTGTCCAAGGGACTCTCAGGACTCTCCTCCAACACCACATCTCAAAGGCATCTATTCTTATGCGCTCAGCCTTCCTAATGGTCCAGCTCTCACACCCATACATTACCACTGGGAATACCATTGCTTTGACTATGCGAATTTTTGTTTTCAAGGTGATGTTTCTGCTTTTCACTATATTCCCCAGGTTTCTCATTGCTTGTCTCCCCATAATCAGTCGTCTTTTTATTTCATGGCTACAGTCGCCATCTGCAGTGATCTTAGATCCCAGGAAAGTAAAATCTGTCACTGCTTCTACTTCTTCCCCATCTATTTTCCAGGGACTGATCGGACCTGTTGCCATTATCATAGTTTTCTTGATATTGAGTCTCAAGCCAGCTTTTGCACTCTCCTCCTTCAATCCAATCAAGAGGTTCTTTAGGTCTTCCTCACTTTCTGCCATTAGGGTGGTATTGTCTGCATATCTCAAATTGTTGATGTTTCTCCCAGCAATTTTTATCCCATATTGTGATTCCTCCATCCCTGCATTGTGCATTATGTGCTCTGTGTATAGATTGAATAAGCAGGGTGATAAAATGCAGCCTTGTCTTACTCCTTTTCCTATTTCAAACCACTCTGTCATTCCGTGTTCTGTCCTAACTGTTACTTCTTGGTTCGTGTACAGATTTCTCATGAGGCATATGAGGAGTTCTGGTATTCCCATCTCTTTAATTACTTGCCACATTTTGTTGTGGTCCACACAGTCAAAAACCTTGGTGTAGTCAATAAAACAAAAGTAGACTTGTTTCTGGTATTCTTTTGCTTTCTCCATGATCCAACGTATGTTGCCAATGTGGTCTCTAGTCCCTCTGCCTCTTCTGAAACCGCCTGCACCTCTGGTAGTTCTCTCTTCACATGTTGTTGAAGTCTATCTTGTATTATCTTGAGCATCACCTTGCTGGCATGTGGGATGAGCCTAATTGTTCGGTAATTTGAGCATTCTTTGGCATTGCCTTTTTGGGGGATTGGAACGTACACTGATCTTTTCCAATCCTGTGGCCACTGTTTTGTTTTCCAAATTTGCTGACATATTGAATGCAGTAGTTTGATTCCATCATCTTTTAGGGCTTTGAAAAATTCAACTGGGATGCCATCATTTCCACTAGCTTTATTGTTTGCAGTGCTTTTTAGGGCCTTTCTGACTTCACTCTCCAGAATGTCTGGTTCAAGTTCAAATTTCTCATTATTGTTATTATCAGGAGTGTTGAGGTCCTTTTTGTAGAGTTCCTCTGTGTACTCTTGCCATCTTTTTTTGATTTCTTCTGCTTCAGCTAACTCTTTTCCTTCTTTGTCCCTTATCATGGTCATTTTTGCTTTAAATGTTCCCTTGATTTCCCCAATTTTTTGGAAAAGATCTCTAGTCCTGCCTCTTTTGTTGTTTTCCTCCATTTCTTTGCACTGTTCATTCAGGTATTTTTCCTTATCTCTCCTTGCTTTTCTTTGAAATTCTGTATTCAGGTAGTTGTATTTTTTCCTTTTCCTTGGACTTTTGCATTCCTTCTTTCCTTTGCTATTTTAAGAGCCTCATCAGACAACCACTTTGCTTTCTTACACTTCTTTTATTTTGATATGGTTTCTCTTGCTGCCTCCTGCATGATGTCCCACGTCTCTGTCCATAATTCTTCTGGTACTCTATCAGGTACAGGACATTAAATCTGTTCATGACCTCCACCGTGTATTCTTTAGGGATGTTGTGTAGGTTATATCTGTCTGGTCTAATTGTTTTCCCCATTTTCTTTAGTCTAAGCCTGAATTTTGCTATCAGTAGGTTGTGACCTGAGCCACAATCTGCTCCAGGTCTTGTTTTTGCTGACTGAATGGAGATTCTCCATCTTTGACTGCAGAGTATGTAATCAATCTGATTTCGATGCTGGCCATCTGGTGATGTCCATGTGTAAAGTCGCCTCTTGTGTTGCTGGAAGAGGGTGTTTGCTATGACTAGTGCATTCTCTTGGCAGAACTCTATCAATCTTTGCCCTGCTTCATTCTGTGTTCCAAGACCAAACTTGCCTGTTATTCCATTTACTTTTTGATTTCCTACTTTGGCATTCCAATCTCCTAAGATAATGTGGACATCATTTCTTGGTGTCTGTTCTATGAGGTGTTGTAGGTCCTCATAGAACTGGTCAACTGTGGCTTCATCTGCACTAGTGGTTGGTGCATAGACTTGGATTACAGAGATATTGAAAGGTTTGCCTTGGATTCTGACTGACATCATTCTATCATTTTTGATGTTGTATCCCATTACTGCTTTCCTCACTCTTTTGTTGACAATTATGGCTACTCCGTTTTTTTCTGAGGTTTTCTTGCCCACAGTAGTAGATATGATGGTTTCCAGAGCTGAATTCACCTATCCCTGTCCATTTTAATTCACTGGTGCCCAGGATGTCAATGCTTATTCTTTCCATCTCGTTTTTAACCACTTCCAGTTTTCCTTGATTCATAGACCTCACATTCCATGTCCCTATGCAGTATTGTTCCCTGAAACACTGTATTTCTCCTCCCCCTTTCGTATTCCTCCCCCTTTTCAGATCTGCTGTGCTGAGCATCCCCTTGTTTTGCCTTTTGTTTTGGTCCATAGGGTTCTCTTGGCAAACGTTGTGGCGTGCCTTGCCCGTCTCTACGCCAGTCTTTTCCCATCACACTATGTTGTAAAGAAGGTAAAATTAGAATTCAACAGCAAATACCGCCACAAGAACTGATAGAATATACAATTGGAGTAACAACAGATTCTAAACATTTCTTAAAGAATATTCAAAAATACAACTCATGTTTTCAAATGACTTCATTTGGAGCCACAGCCATTATACAACACAAAGGATTCAATCCAACATTCACAATTCAAGGACAGATTTACCACAATATCGGTTCACTACTACTACTACTACCACTACCAGAAGAAGAACCAAAGTTCCTGCAAATTTATTTCATGGGAGATGAGGAAAAAGAAACAGCACAACGATGTACATACATTGAAGGAACAAAACAACATATTGTACTAAGAATACAAAGAATGTTACATCAACACAATAATCTCATCTGCACTTTCCAAAATGCAATGCAAAACATGCCAACAAATGAATACCAAATTGTCATAGCTGCAGACAAAACTCCAACAGGAGAACATATACGGTGATACAATGCGCCAGAGACAAATGAAGTTGCAGCACTCATTTCTGGAGAAACTTTCCATCCAAGAGATATAATACTTAAACGACATGACAAAAAACTGCAATGTATATCAGACACACATCTCTCCTATGATTCTCTTCAGTATGATCCCATACTTTCCCCATATGGTGAGGATGGATATCATTTTAATTTGAAACACGTTGATCCAAAAACTGGAAAGGAAACTGAGAAAAAATTTCAGCCATGGACTACTACTCCTACATTCTAATGGTTAGAAATGAAGAACAAAACCACATAATCCACTGCAGAAAATTGTTAAATCAGTTCGTTGTGGATATGTATGCAAAAATAGAGAGTGAAAGACTACTATACATTAGAACAAACCAAAAATCACTCAGAGCAGAACAGTACATACATTTAAAAGATGCTGTGGCACAAGATGGAAACCTAACAAATGTTGCAACACTGCTCATCCTGCCAGCAACATATACCGGAATCCCAAGGCATATGCATGAATATACTCAGGATGCTATAACCTATGTAAGGAAAAATGGAAGACCAGACTTATTTATAACATTTACATGTAACCCAACATGGCCTGAGATAAAAAAATTACCTCAGAAATGACAGACATGACTTAATTTCAAGAGTGTTTAGACAAAAACAAACACAATTAATTAATTTTATCACAAAAAAATCAGATATTTGGTGAATGTAATTGCTGGATGTATATGATTGAATGGCAGAAACGTGGGCTCTCACATTCTCACAACTTGATTTGGCTAAAAAGCAAAATACATCCCACTGATATTGCTAAAATAATATCTGCTGAAATACCAAATGAAAACGAAGACATTGAACTACATGCCATTGTTAAAAAAACATGATTCATGGTCCCTGTGGTCTTCTTAACCCACAAGCACTATGCATGAAAGAAAAAATCTGCACCAAAAGATACCCCAGAGCATTACTGAAAGAAACACAAACTTCAGAAGGTGGTTACCCACAATATAGATGGTGTTCTCTATAGGATGGAGGCAACACAACTAAATTAAAAATGAAAACACAAGAAGAAATAGTAATAGACAACACCTGGATAGTGCCATTACTGCCCTCTACTATCAAAAATATTCAAAGCACACATTAATGTTGAATATTGTAATAGTGTTAAATCAATAAAGTATATGTGCAAATATATAAATAAAGGCAGTGACATGGCCATTTATGATATTAGAAACAGCAACAAAAATGATGAGATTTTACAGTATCAATGTGGAAGGTACATTAGCACTAATGAGGGTTTTTGGCGAATTCTAGGCTTCCACATACATGATAGACATCCAACAGTACTACATCTAAGTGTACACCTTAAAAATGGCCAAAGAGTATATTTTACTCCTGAAACAGCAACAAGTGTCACAGATAATCCTCAAGAAACAACATTAACTGCTTTTTTAATACTGTGCCAGAAAGATGAATTTGCAAAAACCATACTATATCATGATGTGGCAAAATATTACACCTGGAATAAAACTAAGAAACAATTCTGCTGCAGAAAAACTGGCACTTATGTACCTGAACATGACATTTTTGAAAGTGATGCAATAGGCAGACTATACACTGTGCATCCAAATAATACAGAATGTTTCTATCTGAGAATGCTGCTCCATACAATACCTGGACCAACGTCTTTTCAAGAACTCAAAACAGTGGATGGAAAACTGATGGAAACATACAGAGAAGTTTGTCAGCACATGGGTTTGTTAGAAGCTGATCAACATTGGGAAACAACTTTGCAAGAAGCAGCAATGATTTCTATGCCACACCAAATGAGAACTTGACTAGCAATAATACTCACTTCATGCAGTCCATCAAACCCACTAAATTTGTGGGAAATATTTAAAAACCCACTAAGTGAAGATATGCTAAGAACATAAGAACAGCCTTGCTGGAACAGGCCACAGCCCATCCAGTCCAGCATTCTGTCTCACACAGTGGCTCACCATTTCCTTCAGGGTATTCCCAAGCAGATGCCTTCACCTGCTTAGGATTCCCTGGAAATGATATTGAGAGATATCCTGCCTATCTCTCCAACCCGGAGGTTGTCCTTAAGTATCCATAATTATAGCCATTGATACTCTTGTCCTCCATGAACTTGTCTAATCCTTTCTTAAAGCTGTCAAGACTGACAGCTGTCACCACTTCTTCTGGCAGGGAGTTCCATAGGCCAATAATCCTCTGGGTGAAAAAGTACTTTCTCTTATTTGTTTGAGAACTAGTACCCAAAAGTTTCATGGAGTGTCCCCTAGTTCTAGTGTTATGCGATAGGGAAAACAGTTTTTCCTTATCTACTTTGTCCACACCATGCATGATTTTATAAACTTCAATCAGGTCACCTCTTAGACATCGTCGTTCAAGAGTGAAGAGGCCCAACTGTTGCAGCCTCAGATGGTAAGGAAGGTGTTCCAGTCCCCTAATCATTCTGGTTGCCCTCCTCTGCACTTTTTCCAGCTCCATAATATCCTTCTGGAGGTATGGCGACCAGAACTGTACACAGTATTCCAGATGGGGCCTCACCATAGATTTATAAAGAGGCAAAATGACACTTGCTGACTTATTTTCTATACCCTTCCTAATGATCCCTAGCATTGAGTTTGCTTTTTTCACTGCTGAGGCACACTGGGTTGACACCTTCATTGAGTTGTCCACCAGGACACCAAGGTCCCTTTCCTGGTTTGTCGCAGAGAGTTCAGACCCCATCAATTTATAAATGTAATTGGGGTTCTTTGCCCCAACATGCATCACTCTGCACTTACTAATGTTGAAACTCATTTGCCACTGTTTTGCCCACTCCCCCAGTGTCAAGAGATCCCTCTGGAGCTCCTCACAATCTCTCACAGTTTTCACTACCCTGTATAATTTAGTGTCGTCAGCAAATTTGGCTACCTTGCTCTTTACTCCTACCTCTAGATCATTTATGAAGAGGTTGAAAAGCAGGGGTCCCAGTACTGAACCTTGGGGGACCCCACTCTTGACTTCCCTCCACTTGGAGAAGTGTCCATTTACTGCTACCCTCTGTTTCCTGTCCCTTAGCCAGTTGCTGATCCAGGACAAGACCTGACCCTTTATTCCATGACTGGTAAGTTTATTCAAGAGCCTTTGGTGTGGGACCTTGTCAAAAGCCTTCTGAAAGTCCAGCTAAACAATGTCAACTGGATCCCCCTTATCCACATGCTTGTTGACACTCTCAAAAAATTCCAACAGATTAGTGAGGCATGATTTGCCCTTGCAAAAGCCATGTTGGCTCTCCTTTAGCAGCGCCTTCTCTTCTATGTGCCTATTAATTCTATCTTTTAGGATGGTTTCCATCACTTTACCTGGGACACATGTCAAACTGACAGGTCGGTAATTTCCTGGATCACCCCTGGATCCTTTTTTGAAAATTGGTGTTACATTCGCTACCTTCCAGTCATCAGGCACAAACCCTGATTTGAGGGAAATATTATATATTTTGGCTAGGAGATCAGCAATTTCATCTTTTTTTTATTTTTTTATTAATTTTCAAACAAAATTACAAAACTTAAACATTCATAACATTACAGTACAATACAATACAATGCAATAAAAAAGAAAAAACAAATAAGCGAGTATACATTGAATACATTCACCTAGAAGAGAAAAACAACATTACATTCATAAAAAAAGAAAAAGTACAGAATATATATTACATACAATTACATACTTTATCACCCGGTGCTATATACATTGTCCTAGGAGGTTGTGGGATCTCCCATTCGTTTCTATTGTTCCCAAAATTTCATTTGGTCTGGTGTCAATTTATATGTTCCATCTCTCGTCAATGAATATTCAACAAATTTTCGCCATATATTCCAGAATCTATTTTCTTTTACTATACCTTTCTTAAAGTTTAACTCCCATGTTAATTTTTCATTCAATGCGAGATCCCACATCTGCCCATACCAATCTTCCACCTTTAACGTTACTTCACTTTTCCAGTTTTTTGCAATACACAATCTTCCCATTACAAGCATCATAGACAACAGCTCTTTCTTATCATTGTCTATATTAACATTATCAACATCGGTCAATAGAGTGGTGCCTGGCCCCAACTTAAAACACAATCCCAAGATTTTTCCTATCTCAGTCTCAATTTTTATCCAAAATTTTTCTACCACTTTACATTCATACCACATATGAACATATGTACCCAAGGTATTTTTACACCTCCAACACATTTTATTGTTTTTCTTATCTATCTGATGTAATTTCATAGGGGTCAGATACCACCTCCATAACATTTTAAAGTTATGTTCCTTTATTCTAACTGACAGGGATCTCATAATTCTTTTTCTCCATTTATTTTGCCACTCCTTTTCCGTTATCTTCAAATTCAGATCCTGTTCCCATGTATTTCTTAATATTTCTTGTGGTTTACCTTCTGTGTTTATTATTTTATAAATTTTACTAACCAACCCTTTAATTCCAATTTCCTCCTTCCTTATTTTCCATACTAATTCCTCAAATTCCGTCCTATCTCTTTCCAAACTCCGTTCCCTCCAATATTTATTATTCCACTTATTCAACATTGCTATCTGAAACCAATTCAACTTCATCCGGGTATATACCTCTCTTTTCATCCCATTATCTTTGCAAACTCGTATCCAATCTTTCAACAGGAGGACCTTATTTGTCGACAATATTTCTTTCATCTCATTATCCATTCTTATTGGGAACTTTTTCAAATCTTCTATTTCAATTATCGGTGAGATATTTGGGGCCAATTTCATTTTAATTTTCTTCCATACTCCCAACATTGATTTCATCATTCTATTTTTAACCAATATTTTCCCTGATTCCTTGTCTAAAAAGAGGCTCTTACCCACTTCCTTTACTTCCTTCATTTCAATTTCTTCCCAAATAACCGACTCCTTCGTCAAAATCTTAACTACGTTCTTTATCTGGAATGCTTTGTAATAATTCTTTAGGTTAGGTATTCCTAAGCCCCCTTCTTTTTGAGATAAATACCACATTTTCTTTAAGATTCTAGCTCTACGTCCTCCGTTACAATAATTATCAAATAATTTTTGAAATTCCTCAATATCTTTATCCGTCAGTTGAATTGGTAAGGCATCGAATAAAAAGTTTAGTTTTGGTAGTAACATCATTTTAGTCAATGCTATTCTGCCAAACCAAGACAACTTCAGTTTTTGATACTGTAGAATTTTAGCCTTGAGTTCCTTCTTTTGTTTATCGTAATTTAATCTTTTCAGATCCTCTAATTTATCGGAAATAATTATCCCTAAATATTTCAAGTTCGCTTTGATCTGCAATTTAAATTCATCTCTAATTTTCTTTTGTTCTTCCTTTTCAATATTACTTAAAATCAGTTCAGATTTTTCCCAATTTACCTTCAGGCCTGTGATTTGTTCAAAATCCTTTAAATGTTTTTGAATCCTTTCCATAGTTCTTCTAGGCTGTTTCATGATTAGTAAAGTATCATCTGCATATAAACTAATTTTATTTTCCATTATTCCTTCTATATTTTTGTCTTCCCTTATTATATTAGCTAATATTTCCATTGCCATGATGAATAGTATTGGAGATAGAGGACACCCTTGCCTTGTTCCTGCCTCTAGTCTCAATTCCTCTGTGAGGCCATCATTGACTCTAATTTTGGCATATCCTTGTTGGTATAATTGTTCTATTGTTTTTACAAACCTGTTACCAAATCCGTAACTCTTAATTATCTCGCTAATTGTTACCCATTGTAAAGAATCAAATGCTTTAAAAATATCTAACAATAATAAACCTACTTTCTCTTTGTTCTGTCTTGCCACGTCTATTAAATCTAATACTCGCCTTACTAAGTCTGCCATATGTCTCCCTTTCACGAATCCGGCCTGGTCTTTATTTATATATTTGTCCATAAAACTATTTAATCTATTTGCCAATATTGCCGTAAAAATCTTAGCATCTTGGTTTATCAGGGAGATAGGTCTGTATGATTCTACTTTTTCTAGGTCCTTTCCCGGTTTTGGTAATAAGACAATTATTGTTCTATACCATGATACAGGTAACTGTTCCCCATTAAGAATACCATTATACAATTTTAACAGTTTCGGGATTACTATATCCTTAAACTCTTTATAAAATTCAGCGGGTAGTCCATCTTCTCCGGGTGATTTATCTGATTTCAGTTTATTTATTGCCTTTTTTATCTGTTTTTCAGTTATTAATTCTTCCATTCTTTGTTTATGCTCCTGACTTATTTTATTTTTAATTTGCATTTCCAATCTATCCTTTAATTTATCTATATTTATCTTCTTTTTAGAATATAAATCTTGATAAAATTCTCTAATCACTTTACATTTGTCTTTAGTCTTATTATATCTTATACCTTCCTTATCTACCATAATCCCTATTTCCCTTCTACTTCTTTTTTCTTTAGCCGCTCTTGACAACAATTTTGAGTTTTTATTACTATATTCAAAATATTCTCTTTTTAAGTATACTAAATCTCTTTTCACCTTTTCCATATCATTTCCTATTAATTCCTTCCTTAATCCCTGCATCCTTTCGTAAGCCTTTCTATCCTTAGTTCTTGCATGTTCCTCCTGTAACTTTTTAATCTCTTTTTCAGTTTCTTCTTGTTTAGTTTTTAACTGTTTATTTCTAATACTTGCCATCTTGATACTTTCACCCCTAAATATTGCTTTCATTGTATCCCATACTATACCTATTCCTACTTCCCCTGTGTCATTCCATTTCCAATTTTCTTCCCATTTTTCTACCATTTGATCTTTGTATTTTTTATCTCTAAACAATCTGACATTATATCTCCAATTTTTCGTACTCTTTATAGCATCTATTTTCATTTCCAACAAAACTTTTGCATGGTCCGATTCTTTGAAAATTCCTATTTCTATGCCATCTAAGTTACTTATCAAGTTATCCGTGACAAATATGTAATCTATTCTGGAATATGTATTATACACTTGTGAAAAATATGTATAGGCTCTTTCCAATCCTTTAAGCACCCTCCATGTATCTTTCAACCCCAAGGATTTCAACCAATTATTTAACACATGCATTTTATTTCCGCCCACACATCTCGTTGTATTTGTACTATCTATATTTGATCCTATTAAATTAAAATCTCCCGCTACAATCATTTTTATTGTTTTTTCCTTCTCTAATATTCGATATACCTTATTTAGGAAACTATTTTGACGTTCATTTGGTACATACAAGTTCACCAACGTTATTTCTTCTTCTTCTATTTTTCCCTTTATTATCAAATATCTACCTTCTGGGTCTGATATACTTTTTATCATCTCAAATCCCAATCTGTTTGATATCAAAGTTGCGACCCCCCTGGCCTTTGAAGAACCATATGCTTTTTCATAGACTTGAGTCCATCCTAAAAATAACTTATTAGTTTTTTCCGAATTCTGATGGGTCTCCTGAAGAAAGATTATATCCGGTCAGTCTTTCCTAAGTGCCGCTTCCAACCTCCTTCTCTTCACTTGACAACCAGTACCTTTCACATTCCATGTCATTACTTTTACATTCCTCATTTATTGTATTTCTCCCACCTTTTTTTACACTTCCCACTTCCTCCTACGGACCTGTGATTAACATATAACATTTCCTTCACCTTATACAAATGAATAAAAAAGAAAAAAAAGAAAACATCTAAAAAAATTACATTAAACAATCCACTACTATCCCTCCCCATTTTCTTTTAACAAATGGCCTCTGAGTTTCAGAGAGGGGAGGGGGTGCGGTCAGTCATAGGAGCTTGGGAGAGATCAAAAACTACTCCCCACCCGGATCAATTCCTCCTTCCGCCCCTTTAGGCATATTCTCATTTCCATTGCTATCCCGTCTTCTATAACCACCAGATATAATCAGTTCTTCCTTCAAATCAAACCACTCTTTTGTTCCTGCTTCCAACAACTTAGCATCTGTCATTACATCCAAGACATTAGGACCCTCACTGATTAAATAACGTCTTCCCAAGTAAAAAAAACTTAATTGTCGTGGAAATTTCCAATTATACCTTATTCCCTTTTCCTGAAATCGTTTTGTAATTGGCTTCATCGATTGTCTCCAGAAACGATCCTCTATTGGAATGTCATTATACACTTCAATATCATGGCCTTCCACTTTTAGAACCTCAGTTCCTTTTTCCCGTATAAGCGCCATTAAACGTAATTTATCTGATACATTAGCAAATTTTAACATGACATTCCTTGACCCAGTTTTACCTCTTCTTGACCCCAATCTAAATACATTTACAACCTCCTGCGGCGTGAAGCCATCTTCCATAATTTCATCAAGCCATTTCACTATTCTTTCTTTTAATTTGTCTGGGGAGTTCTCTGGGAATTTTCGAATTATGACATTTGCTCTTCTTAATTGTTCTTCCACATTTTCTAATCTCTTTTCATGATCTCCAACCTTATTTTCTCTCTCCTTTTCTCTCTTTCTCAAGTCCATAAACTCTGCTTTAGTCGTTGCCTGTTCTTTTTTGATGACTTCCTGTTCTTTTTTGAGGTTGTTTATGTCCTCCTTCACGCCGTCAATTCCCTTCATAATATTTGCTAACATATCTTGCATGTCTTGTTTCCAATCTAATTTAATTTGAGCAATCATATTTCCGATATTATTCCCCAGATTATCAAATTTCTCATTTAGACTTTCAAATTCAGATTTGGATCCTTGCCCCTCCCCCATTGCCGATGTTGTTGGTGTTGTTGCCGTGGCTGTGGTTACAATCGTTGTTGGTGCTGTCCCTGCTATTGCCGCTGTAGTTGTTACGGTTGTTGTGGCAGTTGTTGTTGTTGTAACTTTTGCTGTTGTTATCACAATTGATTTTACCGCAGATGGAACAACGGTAGTTGGCGATATTATTGTCTTCTGTTGCTGTTGTTGTTGTTGTAATTGTTGTGCCATCTTCTTCACTGTCTCCTGTTCCTCCAAGTCCTTTATTTCCTGTTGCATTGTTTTCTTCATCTCCTCTTCCTCCTCGTCCAGCCTTGTAAGCCTTCTGAAACTCCTATCTGAGGACGTTGGTCTTTGCACTCTTATCCAAGCCAATTTCTTCTCCTTCTCTTTCCCTCTACCCTGCCATTTCATCCAAATGTATTTCTAACTGCTTCCCTTTTATCAATTTACATAAACAATTTATCATTCAAGATTCACCCTGTATTTTAAATCTAACCAATTTCAATATATTTATTTCAAAATACAATGCTTAGCCCTTATCCTCTCCTCCCCTCCCTCTCTGTCATATATATGTGTGTGTATTTACACACACATATACACACACATGTATACACAGGTAATCACCCCAGTTCCACTCTATGTGAGGGTGATGAAGAGAAAAAAGTCAATATCCCAATTCAAGCCTGATTAATTTCCCTCTTAAATTTTAAGTATTTTAATATTTTGAACAAAAAAAAGGGGAAGGGGGGGTGGAAGGGAGGGAGGGAGAGATTGCCAGGCCAGCCAGGAAGGAGAGGCAGCATTCTGTCCAGGGCAAGCAGGGAGGCTCCGGAGACCAATATAGAGGTTGTGATGGGCATGGGGCGATATAGCGGGTACCGAGGGGCGGGCCGCACCCGGGGAACGCGGGGCAGATGCTTAGTATCTGTCCCTCGTTCCAGCCCCACGGTTACACCTCTAGGTCCTGAGCAGCTGACCCAGGGTGACCCTGTCCTTAGGCTGCTGCTGATGAATGCCAGGTCGGTATGTAATAAGGCCCCCCTGATACAAGACTCTATTATGGGGGAGCGGGCCGACTTGGCATGTATTACTGAGACCTGGCTGAGACCAGAGGATGAGGTTCCTCTGTCAGAAATGTGTCCAGCTGGGTTCAGTATTTGGCACCAGCCTAGGGATAAGGGTAAGGGCGGTGGCGTCGCCATCATAGCCAGGGAGTCACTGGGAGTCACCAGGGCTACTGCTCCACAAATTCTGGGTTGTGAGGCCCTGCTTCTGCGTCTGGGCTCTAAGGGTCAGTTGGGAGTCTTACTCCTGTACCTGCCCCCTTGCAGGGTAAGGGACTCCCTGCCTGAGCTCCTCGAGGCCGTCTCAGCGTTGGCGTTGGAGTTCCCTAGACTGATGGTTCTGGGGGACTTCAATTTACCCTCGCTGGGGACTGGCTCCGAGGTGGCTCAGGAGTTCATGGCTTCCATGGCAGCTATGGACCTGATTCAGGTAATTCAGGGCCCGACCAGGGGCAGTGGCCACACACCAGATTTAATCTTTTTGTCGGAGCGGTGGCAGAGTGATCTGAGATTACGGAAATTAAACATAACACCTGTGCCATGGTCAGATCACTATTTGGTGGCTCTAGACTTCCTGGGTACGTCGCTTCACCGTAGGGAGGCAGAGCCTATTAGAATGGCCCGCCCCAGGCAACTGATGGATCCTGATGGATTCCAGAGGGAACTGGGGGATTTTCCTCTGGATCGGCAACACGATTCGCCCGAGGCACTGGTCGACCTGTGGAACAGGATGACAACAGCGGCCTTGGATGAAATCGCACCACTACGGCCTCTCAGAGCTCATCGAGCTAGGTCATCTCCATGGTTCACAGATGAACTGCGGGAGCTCAAACGGGCAAAGAGACGCCAAGAGCGCCGCTGGGTGAAGACCCAGAGAGACTCCGATTGGACACTAGCTAGGGCCGCTATTAGGGCCTATCTAGTGGCGATGGAGGTGGTGAGGCGACAATACTTCACCACCCTTATCGCCTCCGCTGATAATCGCCCAGCCACCCTGTTCCGGGTTACCGGGTCTCTCCTTGGTAGGGGGACCCCGGTGCCCGGTTGGCAGGGGTCGGCTGAGGACTTTGCTGACCATCTAGTGGAGAAAATCGATCGGATTCGCTCTGGGTTTAATCCTGGCATGGATGGGGAGAGTCCGGAGGGAGCCGGAGCACAGTCTTGCCATGCCATCTGGGACCGGTTTGATCCAGTTGCCCCTGATGAAGTGGACAGGCTCCTTGCAGCTGTGCGCGCCACTACCTGCCCTTTGGACCCCTGTCCCACCTGGTTGGTGAAAACCTCCAAGGCAGTGACAGGTGGCTGGGTTGGGGCTGTGATCAATGCATCATTGTGGGAGGGGGTGTTTCCTGCACCTTTAAAACATGCTTTGGTGCACCCCCTCCTGAAGAAATCTTCCCTCGACCCAGCTGTCCTAACTAACTATAGGCCTGTCTCAAACCTCCCCTTTTTAGGGAAGGTGTTGGAGAAGGCAGTGGCGTGTCGGCTGCAGGGGGTACTGGATGAAGCGGATTATCTGGACCCTTTTCAGTCAGGATTCAGGCCTGGATATGGTACCGAGACGGCATTGGTCGCACTGATGGATGATCTCTGGCGGGAGCGGGACGGTGGTCACCCATCCGTCCTTGCTCTTCTTGACCTCTCAGCGGCTTTCGATACCGTTGACCATGGTATCCTTCTGGAACGGCTCCGAGGTTTGGGAATCCAGGGTACGGTGTGGTCCTGGTTTTCCTCATTTCTGAAGGGTCGGTCCCAGTCGGTGTGGTTGGAGAGTGAGAGGTCCAGTCCTAGGCCCCTCAAATGGGGGGTTCCTCAGGGCTCGGTGCTCTCTCCTCTCCTATTTAACATCTACATGAAACCGCTGGGTGAGATCATTCATTCCCATGGGGTGCGGTACCATCAGTACGCGGATGACACTCAGTTGTACATCTCGGCCCATGGGGACCCCAGTGATGCTGTCAAAGTCCTTTCCAGATGCCTGGAAGCTGTGGGGGTCTGGATGGGGGCTAACGGGCTACAATTGAATCCCAGCAAGACTGAGTGGCTATGGATAGGGGGTCCTGCGTTAATCCGGGAGCTTCCATCGTTGGTTCTGGATGGGGCTATTTTGCCCCAGACAGACCCGGTGCGCAACTTGGGGGTCCTCCTGGATTCACGGCTACTGCTAGAAGAACAGGTGGCGGCTGTGACCAGGAGGGCTTTCGCCCAACTTCGGGTGATTCGCCAGTTGCACCCACTCCTGGACCGGGACTCCTTGCTCATGGTCACCCATGCTCTGGTTACCTCCAGACTAGACTATTGCAATGCGCTCTACATGGGGCTGCCCTTGACGACCATTCGGAGGCTACAGCTGATCCAAAATGCGGCTGCCCGGATGGTGATGGGGTGTGGCCGTTATGCTCATGCTTCGCCACTGCTCCGGGAGCTGCACTGGTTGCCAGTATGTCTCCGGGTGCAATTCAAGGTGCTGGTTTTGACCTTTAAAGCCCTATATGGTAGTGGGCCAGGTTACCTAAGAGACCGCATCACCCTGAGGACGTCTGTCCGTCCAACCAGAGCGGACCGGAGGGGCTCTCTAATTGTTCCATCAGCCAGAGGGGCTCGCCTCTCTGGCACAAGGAGGAGAGCCTTCTCCGTGTCTGCACCGGCCCTCTGGAACCTCCTGCCAACAGAATTACGTCTTCGGACGGAGTTGCTGCCTTTCAGAAGGGATCTTAAAACCTGGCTGGCAGGTCAAGTGTGGGGTGCGGGTGGAAGGGTAACCACCATGGGGTGGTTGGTGTAGAGGAACTCTTCCCCATGGTGCCTTTTCGATCCTGCAGCCCTTGCTTTTTAGGGGGTGGGTAGTCTTAACTTTTTTACTGTTTTAACTGTTTTTAGGATTATTGTTGTATTTGTGAATATTGTCTGTAAACTCCTTGGGTTGCCCTGGGGTTACTTTTTATGTTGTTAGCCGCCCAGAGTCGGCCTTGTGTTGAGTGGGCGGGATATAAATTGAATAAATAAATAATAAATAAATAAATAAAAAAGGATGGTAAAACAAAAAAAAGACCAAAAAGAAAACTCGTATTTGTAAATTAAAAAAATATAATAGTAAAAAATATAAAAATTTTCCAACAAAGCAAAAGAGAGGGGAGTTAAAATAAAAGCAGTTAAAAAAGTGTCTTCAAACTTTAGCTCAAAAAAATAAAAATAAAAAAATGGAAGGAGAGCCAACTTTATCTTGCTGTTATGGGATAAATTCAAAAGTAAAAAACGCTGACGAATTCAGGCTCCTACTCTCAAAAGTTCCAGATTAGCAGCAGTTTATTTCCCAGGGCACTAGGCCACAGCACCGTCTTGCTTCACTTTATATCTCCAAAAGGATATGCAGGGGCAGACTGAAACCAACTCCTTTTTCTTTAAAAGCCAATACTCCAAGTCCACGGCTTACATAACGACCAAGAGAGGGGAGCGAAAAGGAAAAAGGAATAAGAAAAAAGAAAAGAAAAAAGCAGGAAGTACTATATTGTTCTCTTTACTTAGCCGCTGATTTATCAGCTCCCACCGGCATAACACAGTACGGAAAATCTCAGTCTCTTTTCTTCCCCTTAATATTTCCCTCTTTCAAAATCTTTACATAACTGCTCACCGTCTTGCTTTCTCCACTTCTCCCCTTTGCACTTTTCCAGCTCCGCAAAGCTCCGGCCGTCTCCGATCGAGGGGACGGCGGGGGCGAGCGAAGTCCGCTTCAGCTTACCTCTTTCACCACCCCGCCGAGATTACCCTTTTTGATCCGGTCGTCCGCTTATCCGCTTTGCCAACGCTTTTAAACAATTTTACCGGAACGCCGATCTCCTCTCGTTTCCAATCTGTCCGTTTTTCTTTTAAGAGCTCCGGGGACTCGTCGCCATTATAAATCGCCCATCCCCCCGCTCTCTCCAAGATCGAAACTCTGTTTTATCTCCTTTTTCCAGCGCTGCTTTGGAGCCTCCAAAGTATTTTCCGTAACTATTTTTCCTTCTATTTTTTCTAATCCATTTTTTTGCCGATTTCAGGAGCTATTTACACTTTTAAAAGTCACTTTCGTTTCTCTCCATTCCGAGCGGAAAAAAGTTCGCCTCTCTCAGCCCTCCATCTTGATACGGCGATACAATGCACCAGAGACAAATGAAGTTGCAGCACTCATTTCTGAAGAAACTTTCCATCCAAGAGATATAATACTTAAACGACATGACAAAAAACTGCAATGTATATCAGACACACATCTCTCCTATGATGCTCTTCAGTATGATCCCATACTTTCCCCATATGGTGAGGATGGATATCATTTTAATTTGAAACACGTTGATCCAAAAACTGGAAAGGAAACTGAGAAAAAATTTCAGCCATGGACTACTACTCCTACATTCTAATGGTTAGAAATGAAGAACAAAACCACATAATCCACTGCAGAAAATTGTTAAATCAGTTCGTTGTGGATATGTATGCAAAAATAGAGAGTGAAAGACTACTATACATTAGAACAAACCAAAAATCACTCAGAGCAGAACAGTACATACATTTAAAAGATGCTGTGGCACAAGATGGAAACCTAACAAATGTTGCAACACTGCTCATCCTGCCAGCAACATATACCGGAATCCCAAGGCATATGCATGAATATACTCAGGATGCTATAACCTATGTAAGGAAAAATGGAAGACCAGACTTATTTATAACATTTACATGTAACCCAACATGGCCTGAGATAAAAAAATTACCTCAGAAATGACAGACATGACTTAATTTCAAGAGTGTTTAGACAAAAACAAACACAATTAATTAATTTTATCACAAAAAAATCAGATATTTGGTGAATGTAATTGCTGGATGTATATGATTGAATGGCAGAAACGTGGGCTCTCACATTCTCACAACTTGATTTGGCTAAAAAGCAAAATACATCCCACTGATATTGCTAAAATAATATCTGCTGAAATACCAAATGAAAACGAAGACATTGAACTACATGTCATTGTTAAAAAAACATGATTCATGGTCCCTGTGGTCTTCTTAACCCACAAGCACTATGCATGAAAGAAAAAATCTGCACCAAAAGATACCCCAGAGCATTACTGAAAGAAACACAAACTTCAGAAGGTGGTTACCCACAATATAGATGGTGTTCTCTATAGGATGGAGGCAACACAACTAAATTAAAAATGAAAACACAAGAAGAAATAGTAATAGACAACACCTGGATAGTGCCATTACTGCCCTCTACTATCAAAAATATTCAAAGCACACATTAATGTTGAATATTGTAATAGTGTTAAATCAATAAAGTATATGTGCAAATATATAAATAAAGGCAGTGACATGGCCATTTATGATATTAGAAACAGCAACAAAAATGATGAGATTTTACAGTATCAATGTGGAAGGTACATTAGCACTAATGAGGGTTTTTGGCGAATTCTAGGCTTCCACATACATGATAGACATCCAACAGTACTACATCTAAGTGTACACCTTAAAAATGGCCAAAGAGTATATTTTACTCCTGAAACAGCAACAAGTGTCACAGATAATCCTCAAGAAACAACATTAACTGCTTTTTTAATACTGTGCCAGAAAGATGAATTTGCAAAAACCATACTATATCATGATGTGGCAAAATATTACACCTGGAATAAAACTAAGAAACAATTCTGCTGCAGAAAAACTGGCACTTATGTACCTGAACATGACATTTTTGAAAGTGATGAAATAGGCAGACTATACACTGTGCATCCAAATAATACAGAATGTTTCTATCTGAGAATGCTGCTCCATACAATACCTGGACCAACATCTTTTCAAGAACTCAAAACAGTGGATGGAAAACTGATGGAAACATACAGAGAAGTTTGTCAGCACATGGGTTTGTTAGAAGCTGATCAACATTGGGAAACAACTTTGCAAGAAGCAGCAATGATTTCTATGCCACACCAAATGAGAACTTGACTAGCAATAATACTCACTTCATGCAGTCCATCAAACCCACTAAATTTGTGGGAAATATTTAAAAACCCACTAAGTGAAGATATGCTAAGAACATAAGAACAGCCTTGCTGGAACAGGCCACAGCCCATCCAGTCCAGCATTCTGTCTCACACAGTGGCTCACCATTTCCTTCAGGGTATTCCCAAGCAGATGCCTTCACCTGCTTAGGATTCCCTGGAAATGATATTGAGAGATATCCTGCCTATCTCTCCAACCCGGAGGTTGTCCTTAAGTATCCATAATTATAGCCATTGATACTCTTGTCCTCCATGAACTTGTCTAATCCTTTCTTAAAGCTGTCAAGACTGACAGCTGTCACCACTTCTTCTGGCAGGGAGTTCCATAGGCCAGTAATCCTCTGGGTGAAAAAGTACTTTCTCTTATTTGTTTGAGAACTAGTACCCAAAAGTTTCATGGAGTGTCCCCTAGTTCTAGTGTTATGCGATAGGGAAAACAGTTTTTCCTTATCTACTTTGTCCACACCATGCATGATTTTATAAACTTCAATCAGGTCACCTCTTAGACGTCGTCGTTCAAGAGTGAAGAGGCCCAACCGTTGCAGCCTCAGATGGTAAGGAAGGTGTTCCAGTCCCCTAATCATTCTGGTTGCCCTCCTCTGCACTTTTTCCAGCTCCATAATATCCTTCTGGAGGTATGGCGACCAGAACTGTACACAGTATTCCAGATGGGGCCTCACCATAGATTTATAAAGAGGCAAAATGACACTTGCTGACTTATTTTCTATACCCTTCCTAATGATCCCTAGCATTGAGTTTGCTTTTTTCACTGCTGAGGCACACTGGGTTGACACCTTCATTGAGTTGTCCACCAGGACACCAAGGTCCCTTTCCTGGTTTGTCGCAGAGAGTTCAGACCCCATCAGTTTATAAATGTAATTGGGGTTCTTTGCCCCAACATGCATCACTCTGCACTTACTAATGTTGAAACTCATTTGCCACTGTTTTGCCCACTCCCCCAGTGTCAAGAGATCCCTCTGGAGCTCCTCACAATCTCTCACAGTTTTCACTACCCTGTATAATTTAGTGTCGTCAGCAAATTTGGCTACCTTGCTTTTTACTCCTACCTCTAGATCATTTATGAAGAGGTTGAAAAGCAGGGGTCCCAGTACTGAATCTTGGGGGACCCCACTCTTGACTTCCCTCCACTTGGAGAAGTGTCCATTTACTGCTACCCTCTGTTTCCTGTCCCTTAGCCAGTTGCTGATCCAGGACAAGACCTGACCCTTTATTCCATGACTGGTAAGTTTATTCAAGAGCCTTTGGTGTGGGACCTTGTCAAAAGCCTTCTGAAAGTCCAGCTAAACAATGTCAACTGGATCCCCCTTATCCACATGCTTGTTGACACTCTCAAAAAATTCCAACAGATTAGTGAGGCATGATTTGCCCTTGCAAAAGCCATGTTGGCTCTCCTTTAGCAGCGCCTTCTCTTCTATGTGCCTATTAATTCTATCTTTTAGGATGGTTTCCATCACTTTACCTGGGACACATGTCAAACTGACAGGTCGGTAATTTCCTGGATCACCCCTGGATCCTATTTTGAAAATTGGTGTTACATTCGCTACCTTCCAGTCATCAGGCACAAAGCCTGATTTGAGGGAAAGATTATATATTTTGGCTAGGAGATCAGCAATTTCATCTTTAAGTTCCCTGAGAACTCGTGGATGGATGCCATCTGGTCCTGGTGATTTGTTAGTGTTTAGCTTAACAAGACATGCAAGGACCTCCTCCCTGGTTATTTCTATCTGGCTTAATTCTTCGGTTTCCCTCCCTACGAAGATAGGCTCTGTTTTGGGCATGTGGCTTCTGTCTTCTTCAGTGAATACTGAAGCAAAGAATTCATTGAGTCTCTCTGCAATCTCTGTTTCCTCTTTAATAACCCCTTGCCTTCCATTGTCATCTAATGGTCCAATGGCCTTCCTAGTTGGGTTCTTACTTCTAATGTACTTAAAGAAGTCTTTGTTATTTCTCTAATGAAAGCCAGAAAAGTGCATCCCACATTAAACATTGAATATGGAGCAGACATTTACAACATGGCATTAATTAAAATCGAAGACAAATGCATACGCATGACTAATAAAACTCTGAAAGCTCTTGGCCTACCAGCACCAACATGCCTTAAATGCAGATTATATAAGGGAAACAAACTATGACATTGAAAGATTAAAAGAATACATAAATCAAAACAAACCACTGCTTAATGATGAACAGAAATCTGCCTATGACAAAATAATGACACAACTAACCACAGAAGATGGAAGAATAATTTTGCCACAAGCTTCTGGAGGAACGGGAAAAACCTTCCTCACAAACATAATTCTAGCCGAAATACGTTCAGAAGGAAATGTTGCATTAGCCATAGCATTATCAGGAATAGCAGCAACATTAATGGAAGGTGGAAGAACTGCTCATTCTGCACTCCAAATACCACTTGACATAGCTAAACAGGAAACCCCAACATGTAATATAACAAAAGGTAGTGCACGTGCAAAAGTACTAAAAGAAGCAAAAATTATTGTCAGGGATGAATGTACAATGGCACATAAAAAATCTGTTGAAGCCTTACACATAACTCTTAAAGACATAAGAGAAAATGAAAAAATAATGGGTGGACTTCTACTACTTCTTTGTGGAGATTTCATACAAACACTCCCAGTAATATCAAAATCTACACCTGCAGATTAAATCAATGCATGTATCAACCAATCATATTTATGGAAAAATGTTCAAACCAATACCTTAACAGAAAACATGAGAGTAAGACAAAATGCAAACATTCAACTCTTTACTAATTTTCTTCTACAAATAGGTGATTGAAAAGTACCAAAAAATGAAGAAAATAACATTGAATTTCCAGAATATTTCTGCACCATGGTAACATCTGCATTCAAACTTATAAATTCACTATACTCAGACATTAATGACAATTATCAACTTCATGAATGGCTTAAACAAAGAGCTATCTTAGCAGCAAGGAACGAGGATGTTAACAGTATAAATCAGGACATTCTTGACATGTTATCAGATCAACCTACTGTATACAAATCTATTGATACAGTGGTAGACAAAGATGATGCTGTTAATTTCCCTACTGAATTTTTGAACTCCTTGGAAAAACCAGGAATACCTTCTCACCAACTCCTCCTGAAAGAAGGAGCACCAATTATTTTACTAAGAAATTTAAATCCACCAAAGTTATGTAATGGCACTAGATTGTGTGTGAAAAACCTCATGCCAAATGTAATAGAAGCCACAATTATTACAGGGAAAGGAGCAGGGGAATCAGTTTGCATTCCATGTATTCCATTGATTCCAACTGATCAAACAATACCATTTAAAAGACTACAATTCCCTGTACGACTAGCATTCACAATTACCATAAATAAATCACAAGGTCAGACACTTCAACATTGTGGAGTTCATCTTTCAAAGCCATGTTTTTCTCACGGACAATTATATGTTGCGTGTTCTAGAGTGGTTTCAGAAGATAATTTATTCATACTTGCAACAAACAATCAAACAAAAATATTGCACTGCAAAAATCAAAATAATACGTAACACATGAAATCTGAAAAGTAATCAGCACAAAAACGCAAATTTTAAGTAAATAAAGAACCATCCATTAACGCTCTTTAAGATCGCTGTAATTACATTACTCAAAAACCGAACAGTTAATTGCAAGAAACATTCAAGCTTAACGAACTACGAACAAAGTTTCCACCAATAGTCATTTACAGAACATTCACCCGTATACCAAACATTCCAACAACACGCTTTCCAGCTTCAGGCGCATATTCTCCCGTAAACAAAGTACATGCTGTAAATCCTCGAAAAAGGGGAAATGAAACTAAAGCCACACCTACGCAATGTGGTAACAGCAAGCCAATGACTTCTACGCAAATAGACTAAATAAACACAAAAAAACTTACGCTTGCAAACTCACGCGGGAACGAAATCTTTTTTTAAAAAAAAATCCAGAAACCCTGAGGGGAGCATTAGAAAGTGGCTGAAAACACGTCAACCGTACTTATTAAAAAATAAAAAATAAAATAAAATTCCAAAACAAACTAACTAAAATTCAAAAATGCAACCAATAAAACGGACACTATGCAGACGAGGATACAGAATAAGGGACAAACAAAATGAAACTAGACCAGGAGAAAGAAATCCAAAAAATGAAACGGAAGATAACGAATTTGCCATCAGAACACTACACAGCATTCAAAATACAGACCAAGGTAACCTTATAACACATGAAATCTGGAGAAAATTGATGTAAATTCTAATTTAGAAAATAAATATTTTACAAAAGTGAATGAATATAGCATTCTTGAAACTGAGGAATTCAAAGTAATATTTAACAAAGTAGCAAATGCAGAAGAAGAAGAAGAAATGAAACAACCTATACTAAAAATGCAAGAAACAGAACAAAATTTAGAAAGTCAACATAATTTGCAATTTAAAAGGCAAAACAAAAAACAACAATTACAACCATTAATTGAAAAACAAATACAATCAAATGAAAGCATAAAAAATGAAAAACAAAACAATATATCTGAAATTAGAAATAAGCAACTTGAAGAAATAATTGAAAAAATTAATAAGAAAGATATTACAGAAATAGAACACCAAAATAAAATAAAAATAATAAATGAACAACAATGCACAATTTCAAAAAACAAACAAAAAGATGACAGTAAAATACAAGAATTGAAATGCAAAGAAATCCCAATTGTAAGAAGAAAAGAAATTAAACCACAGCAAACACTTAAAAATGATAAGGACAACATCTGTGAAAACCTTAATAAGGAAATTGAACAAATAATAGAAAAAATTAATAAGAACAAAATTAGAGAAATAGAACAGCAAAATAAAAGAACAATAATAAACGAAAAACAATGCACTATTTCAAAAACCAAACAAGGAGAAGACAGTGAAATACAACAATTACCATTGAAAGAAATCTCAATTGTAAGAAGAAAAGAAATATTACCATGGAAAGAAATCCCAATTGTAAGAAAAAAAGAAATAATACCACAGCAAACACTTAAAAATGATAATAAGGAACTTGAAGAAATAATTGAAAAAATCAATAACAAACAAATACCAGAAAATGAAACAATTACTCACAGAACTTTCAAGAAAGAAAAACTATACACAATTCAAGAAACTAAAGAAGATGAAGACATCAGGAACAATAAATCAGAAGAACAAAAAAAAAACCCTATCATTCAACAATTATTCCCATCGATTTCATAATTCAGATAACTTTTATTCATGCTCAACCCCCCAACCAACATCAACATACCATTAGTGCTGCTAATGTTTAATCACTTCATTACTATTAAAAATAATCAGGATCAACATTCAGCAGGTATCTAAGGAATCAATCCTTAGATTACACTTATCCATTAATTTTACAAAATAATACAATGTATTTTGTCTCTTTTACAGAAATGACAGATTTAAATCAGCAATAGAAACCAAGGAACAAATAACAGTTTTATAGGTAAGTAATAATTATGTTTAAAAAATCTACAAATCATTATAATCAATAATATTTATTTTTAAAAATGATATTCCAAAATAAAGTAACAACATTATATTCATTAATAATAACTATAATAAATTAATTTTCTAATTTTTTTACAGAAAATCAAAATAAAACACAGATGCGAATCTAAAGTATGTAAAGGTAAGTAAATTAACAAAAGAAGGCTAAACAATATATATATATATATATAGTTGAATATATTTTTCCCAGAAAACAGACAACCCATCAACAGATTTTTTAAAAAAATGTATATAGTTAAAGTTATAAATAATTTAAATATTATAGAACAAAAAATGTTGATTAAAAATGTTAATATATTTATTCTTTTTTAAAAAAAGTTTTGTGTAACTAAAAATAACATATATGTTAAAACAAATATTCAAAAATACATTAGAAAAAATACAAATTACAAGTTATTATTACTTTACAGTATCAAAACAATACAATCTATTTAACAAATGACAACATAAAAAATTGTACATAAATAAAAAAAAATTAAAAAAATTATAGACTAACCTCTTTTTTTACATACATTACCAAAAAAACCTTACAACACAATTTAAAACAGTCCGGCAACGCCGGGCAACCTCTGCTAGTTGGAAATAAAGAAAGTATTTTTATTCATTCTGTGTATGAACACTAACCTCTAACTTCCTGTCTCACAAGAGTAAATAATGCTGAACCACCTTGCTTGCAGAAGGGGGCCCCAGGAGAGACACAATGGCTCTTTGTGTTAATCCAATCAGTTTGGAAGGAGACTTCTTTGAAAAGGAAATTTGCTGCAGCATCCGTAAACCTCAGAGATTATCTACTTCCTCAGGGATCACAACAAAGAAAGTAAATACCTTCCTGAAGATGACATCACATCCTACTAGAAAGACCATATATGGACTAGCTTTGTCCAGCTCCTCCTTCATCCTGGCAGACATCCATGTTGACCCAATGGCAAAGCTTTGCCTACCTCTCCATGTGAGACTCTGGACTGGACCAACCAAGTATGGGGGCAGGCTTCTCCCCTTCCATGTGGACACTCTTAAACGAATCATGTGTGATGGACAGACCCACTCCCCTTCCATGTGATCCATTGGACCAATGATGTTTGTGCAAGCCCTTTCTGCTCCTCCCTCAGTACATTTGAATGCATATAAGCCACCTTTTTCTTTGTTCAGGGCAGAACTGTTTCCTCTGGTTCTGCCCTTTGATAGCAATTTCTCATGGCTTAAAGGCCACATGATATGGGATGTTTGATTAATAATAATAATAATAATAATAATAATAATAATAATAATAATAATAATAATAATAATAATAATAATAATAATAATAATAATAATAATAATAATAATAATAATAATAATAATAATAATAATAATGTTTTATTTATAGCCCGCTTCTCTCAATCCAATGGCCTCATAGTTCTTTGTATTTTCTATCCTACATTTAATTTTATTATTTTGCAATCTTCCTTTTCTCTCTATGTCCTTATGTCGTGTCCGGCCCTTATAAGTAACAGTCCAGGCAACGATGAACAGAACAACAACAGGAGTTTATTTAACAGTCTTTCAGGTTACACTTACAAGGCACTCCAGACATGAGATGTCTATATGAATCCCCTGTAATCAGTCCTTCTGGATTCTGCCATAGAAGAAGCAATGCCTAAGCTACACCCATTGAGTGATAGTGTTTAGAGGAGACCCAGGCTTAGCATGTTACTGGCTACCTGTACGTGTAGGGAAGTATAGATCCGGTCTGGCCTCATCCTTGTTTACCCCTGGGGCTTATATAGTGTCTCCCTGGTGGTGGCTCCTTGATACAAAGTAGCGACCCGCCGGACAAGCATAACCAACCAAGCATAACAAGATATATAAGTATTAACCAATCAGGAACAGGATCCAAAAGTGTACCCAATCACAGAACTCTAATTAGCATAAAGAGTGCACTCAGAAAGGGAGATTTCATGCCAACTTTAGCTTCGAATTTGGATGGCGGGAAACGACCATTTTCTCTTGCAAGGCGTTGCTTGAGCAACTTGCAATTTTTCCTTAATACACAACACCTTATCTTCACCAGTCTCATTCTATCCCCTGCCAGAGAAACCTGTACTAAAATAAATGTATTGTAATTAATACTGTAAATAGTTCTCCTAATGTAATTTGTATTCTGTTCATATATGCTCCATGGTGCTGGCACCACCATCATGGGTGTTTCAGCCCTTGTTTCATTGCACCTAAATCACCATAAGTGCTACAAATTTTTTTTGGGGGGGGCATGGCTAAGATGATGCCTGAGTAACATGGACTTCCATCAGCTCGCACTAGAACGAGAGAATTAATGTGAACAATTACATGGGAATTGGAGTTTAAATATTCAGAAAAGTGACATTCGGAGCCCTGAAATATTTTCCTTTCTGTTGTGTTTTGCATGGGAGTCGAAGTTCGAGGAACGGACGGTGAGTGAGACGCGGCGTAGCCTGTGCCAAATAAGTTGTCTGAGATCGGATGGGACTTCAGTGTTTTTAAAACGAGAATCGGGTTCCGGATCTTCTTTAAAAAGAAAATAAGTAAGTGCTGGCGGCGGCAGACAAGAGGTCTTGGAAGGTGGTTGGAGCTTAAAGAAGGTCAAGTAAGTGTGGAAAGAAAGAGGAGGTGGAAGTTAGTAAGAGGAAGAGAAAGGACGGGAAGGAGGAATGGCAGCGAGCAAGAGCAGGATCAAAAGTTAAGGAATTGGAAACAGTTGGATTAAAACGGAGTGTCGGAACTGAATTGAAGGAGGGGAAGAGAGATGGAGAGAGATGGAGAGAGAAGGAGAGAGAAGGGAGAGTGGATGAAAGAATAGGAGGGAAATGAAGGGAAAAGATTGGAAAACGGAGTTTGGTGCTAGATGGTGTGGCTAGAGGAGAAGGGAGGAGGGGCCCCGTCTGGAAACCACTGCCGTCGTTTGGAGTTTAATGGTGGATTTACTTTGGAATTTTTTCTTTTTGGACCGAGCAGTTTTGGATCGTGCAGTTTAACTTCCTTGAATGAGTTTTTTGGATTATTATTCCCTAGATTATCGTGGTGGATTACAGTGGGTCTTTTTTATTATTCATATAACTGCCTTCTTTCTCTCAACTCCTTTTGGACTAGTTTTGTTTTGGAAATTTTAACTATGTCATCCTGGTTTTTGTGTTTCCTTCTCCTGATTTTTACTACATTAATTGGGATTTTAAATTTTGAACAATTAGAGATAAGAATATAATAATTGCAAAACTTTCCTTCCTGCCTTCATTTTTTTCCATCATTGGTACTATTTCTTTCTCCCTGCTTGGAAGATTATGGATTTATTGGAACATCAAAGCAAACAGAATTTGGAGTGTTTTGGACTACAAGTCATAAAATAACAATATTATTTTGGAATAAGTGTTTAGATTTTTTTTGTACTGATTTGGAATTACTGATAGCCCAATTATTGTTGCACTAATTGGAAACATTGGACAAGTCGATTATAAAAACGTAAAGAATCAAAATTGGATTATAATAATAAACAATAGTTTTTGGATTATAAAATAAGAAAGAAGAAAAGAAGAAGAGAGAAAAGAGGAAGGAAAAGAAGAGAAGAAGAGAGGCTTGGGAAAATTGGATTAAGAGACAATTGATTGGAACTATAAATAATTATATTGTGTTTATATTTTTAAAAAGGGGGAAGGGAATTATGGAAAAGAAGAAAGATGATCAGACAAAGAAGGAGGAAGGGGGGAAAGTGCTACAAATTTTGGGCTTCAGGCAACACAGGTAAAGGGGTGCTCCCAAGAAATTCAGGTAACATGATCTTATTTGCCAAACCAGTATGAATTTTACACTGTTCATGATCAGACTCGCAAAACAAGTGAAGCCTTTCTGTCACAAGAGTTTGGGGTTGTCAGTTCTGATTTTGATTAGCTGGGTGGGTGTTGTTTTATTGTCTTAGCTAGCATTTTTTGCCCGGCCCTGCTGGGCAGGTATAACTTGTGTGTTGGTGGTTGGGGTAGTTTTTGGGGGTACACACACACACAACACAACCATACATGCAACACAACCACACACACACACAACACAACCACACACACAACACAACCACAACCACACAATACACACACAACACAACCACACACACAACCACACACACACACAATACACACACACACACACACAGAAGCTGTGCGGGGAGAGGAGGGGCTCCCCTTCCTCCCCCAAAGCCTCGGTGAGGGCATACACACACAACACAACCCCACACAACGCAACCCCACGCACACACGCAACACACATACAACATAACCACCCACACAACACAACCACACACACACACACAATACACACGCACGCGCCCGCATGCCCAACCGGCGAAGACCTCCACCACGGCAGGCAGGCAGGCACAGGAGTTGCCGGCTGGGCTGCCTGCCTTTGGTGCCCCCTGCCTGACCGGTGAAGGCCTCTGTGCCGGCGGTGATGGAGGACAGGCCACGCCACAAAGGCATGGAAGGTGAGTGGCCCAGCTCAGAAGGCCGCGTCAGGGAGGCATAGAGTGCAAAAGGCCCAGCCAGCAACAGATAAGTGGGGCGGGGGACAGGGACTGAGGGGGCGGGCGGGCGGGGTGGGTTCGTGTTCCCCATTTCTCCTCCCAGACCAGGGCAGCGGCATGGTCCCCGGGCCCGTCCCCCCCTCAATCCATGTTCCCCGCCCCACTTACCTGTTGCCGGCTTGGCCGTTTGCTCTCTGCGCCTCTCCGGTGCGGCTTCCTTAGCTGGGCCACTCACCTTCCATGCCTCCATGGCGCAGCCTGTCCTCCGTCCCCGCCGGCGTCAAGGCCTTCGCTGGTTAGGCGGGGGCACCAAAAGCAGGCGGCCCAGCCAGCAACCGCCGTGCCCACCCACCCGCTGTCGTGAGCTGGGGGTGGCTTCCCTCCGGGAGACAAAGTGTCTCCCGGAGGGAAGTGGTTTGCGTGCATCGAGGGTTTTTTAAAACTTGTGCACCGGCTGCCCCGCCTCCTCCACGCTTGCACCCTTCAGCCTGATTGGCTGAGGGGTTGAGTGGCACAGAGGACACTGGGAACCGTAGGTTGTTTTTGTTTTTGTTTTTTTGGTTTGTCTTCGTGGGGCAGTTGTCCACTCTCGGCATCCGGACCGTTGCGTCGATGCTCGCAGGGTCTTAAGGTAAGTGTGGCTGGCTTGGTACGGGATGGTTGGGCCAGGTGTGGCCACGTATGCCGGACACGTACCATGCAACCCCCTTCTTATAGGTAAAGATCGTGCTGTCATGAAAAAGTCCAGTCCTGAGCTTGTACTTTTCCCTGAGATTTTGCCCGCTAAATTACCCTGGGAATGGAATGTACTCCTAAGAATAAACTAATTACAATTAGATGAGATCTCACATGTGGGGAGGCCTATATCAAAAGAACAAAATGAAAGTGTGAGGAATTTACTTTCTCTTTCACCGTGGAATGCCATTGGGGAACCTCGCAAGTGGAATAGTGAGTAAAAGGCCATAAGGGCTGAACCAAATTAAGTTTTCTTATTTATTTATTTATTTATTTATTTATTTATTTATTTATTTATTTATTTATTTATTTATTTATTTATTTATTTATTTATTTATTTATTTATTTATTTTGTGTGCTTTGATTGACTAGACTATAACTCTGATTTCCAATGCTATATTCATTTCTTTATTTAACTTTAATAAAATATAGATCCTTTGTGTCTATTGGAGTGGAATGAGGGACTGACTGGACCACACAAAACAGTCCAAGTTGCACTACCTAATCTGAGCTAATCTGAGCCCTGCCACTCCCACTCGCCTTAACACCATGTAGAGTCTAGGAGAATTCATAAGGGAGAATTGCCTTCATGCAGTTTGGGACAGACACAGATGGTGAGTAAGACAGAAGAGTAAGGTGTGAGCAGGAGGGCACGAAGAAATCCCTAGATAAAGAGATTTCAATCATGGCATGCATTTGTTTCACTTTTTTTAAAATAGTGTAAGCCACCCAGCATGGGAGTCTATCCCAGAAGGGTGGAGTAAATGTTCAATAAATAATAAATATGCAGACAGAAAAAACACCCATATGAAATATCTTGCTATAGCTATGTAAAAATTTAAATCTGTTTTTCCATTTAGATTGTCACTAATATTACAAAATTTGTATTTGAAACTCCATTGAATTAGGCAAAAGTGTATTTTTTCTCCAGAGGGCAGTACAAAGCACCAGCACAGATGTTAAGAAATGGCAACCATCACAAATACAAGCACATCATGCTGTTTCTACATTCCTAAAATAGAAACATTGGACCAAAAAAAGAGTATCTAATGATATCTTCACTCACCATGCTTTTAATTAATTATAACAGAACACCCGGGTAAGGGTGTGTGGCTAAAATGGCGATGTGAGAGGAACGTTTTTCCCAGCGCTGCTGTAAAGGGGGGCCACGTATAGTGGATAAAGGAGGAATAAACCACCAAAAAAGAAACAAACAAAGAAATTAGTAAACCTACTTTTATTTTTTGTGGTGAGATTTTGAGCGGACAAGCGATCGGGGACTTGGGTATGGGCTTATTTCATCGGCTCGGCTTGGGGCCACTACTGAGTGAGCTGAGAGAAGGCGAGAGTTTCCTGGAAACTTGGAGAGATGCTGTGAGTAGATTGGTGCAGATTGGATGGGAGATTCTGCAGAAGATTGTTGAGGATTGTGTTGGAGTTGGAGCCGGAGTGGACGGGAACGCAGAAGGGAGAGTTTGAGGCTGGAGTGAGGAGCCTGGAGTGAATTCAGCTGCATTGCTGGTGGAGAGGAGTTGAAGGCGGATAACAGCAAGTGAACCAGCTAGTGAACCAGCTGATCAAAGAGAGTCTGTGAGTGTGCGGGCAAGCGGAGGCAAGCGGGGATCAGGGCTGGGGAGGGATTGTCGGGGCAAGCGGAGGCGAGTCCCAGTCAATCCTAGGCAGCCGTTGATCCAGAGCGAGTGCCAGGTGAGCCGTGAAGATCAGAGCTCCTCTCTCTTTTTGCTTTGTTTTTCCACTCCAAACTGCTTGGATTAAATATATATATTTAATTCAAGATGGCGTCAGGATTTTGAGAATTTGTGGCTGGAGAGATATTTTGTTTTGTCTTCAAGAAACTTTGTTTCACTTACAAGTTATCTCCTCCTCTCCCCTCTCCTTCCATGCCTTCAATGAATCTGTTAAGGTCGTACGGGAGAGATTGAATTTAAGGGCGATTGAGTCTAATATAGGGAGCAGCCTACATCTCATTTTATGGACAATTTTGGATTGGAAGTTTTGGCATAAATCAATTGAAGTTTCATTATCAATATCAATTGGACAAATATATGAATTTAAGAGTATAGGCTGAAACCAATATAGGAGGCAGCCTACATTTTGCTTATGGACAATTTTGGACAATTTTGGATTGGATGCTTGGCATAAATCAATTGAAGTCTTATTCATCAATAATTATTATTGCCAATATCAACTGGACAAATATATGAATCATAAGAACTGGAGTCCCCCAAAAGTGGAAAACCCCAGAATTTGGAATGTTTTCTCTCTTTTTTCATCTCTTTCCTTTTCTTTTATTAATCACTACCATAACCTTTATTTTATTTTATTTTATACATAATGATGATCTGAAGAAGTTATGAATTGAAATTGATGAGGAGATAATCATATGGAATGATAAATATGAAATTGTGGATTTGTTTCTATTGATGAATTTCTAATTGGATGAGGTTTCTTTTTATTATATAGAATTAATTAAATTGGTAATTAGATGGTAGAGATTTTATGTTAATTTAATAGCACTATTAATAGAATACTATAGTATTAGATTTGTTAGTATCAGTATTGATATTATTATTATAATTATTTCATTCTTCTTTTTTGGAACTTATTAGCTTTGAGATTGTCTTTACCTTTAATGAAGTGATAAGCAAGACTACTAAAACTGATTAATTTGGTAGTGTGAATGAGTCGTCGTGGCGGGGAGCGGAAAAGGACAAAAAGCCTTTGTGAACCAGGGTCGAGTGCGAGACATCATCAGATATGAGTTATAAAAGATTAGTAAGGATGGAAGACGAGAGCAAGGGGACACCAAGGAGCTTACAACAAGAATTGAAAGAAGCAAAGGAACAGGAGAGATTGAGAAAGATATTAGAACAACAGCAGCAGAAACAGCAACAGCAGCAGTAGCAGCAACAGCCGCAGCAGCAGAAACCACAGCAGCAGCAGAAACCACAGAGAGATAAAGATGAGGGGTGTGTGGCTAAGATGGTGCCTGGTTAACACATACATTGCTTTGCTCGTGCCAAGAATGGGACTTTAAAGTGGCTAAATAACAAAAAATTGGAACCAACTTGCTAGAGAGTTTATTTCTGGAGCCTGGGAGTCTTTTGAAGTGAGTTTATTTTCGCCCGAGACGGAGTTCGAGGAGCGGGCGGCGAGGGAAGCGCAGCGTCGGCTGTGCTGAGCTCGCGGCTCGGGTCGGACGGGCTTCTGGCGATTTTTAAAAGTGAAATGGGCTTCGAAGCTTTGGAACTTTAAGAGAGAGAAAAGGAAAAATAAAGTTAAAGAGGACGCTGGCGGCAGTGAACAGGGTCTTGGAGCCGGACAATTGAGAGGGCACAGTAAGTGTGGAGGGAAGGAGGAGGGATAAGCCTGGTAATGGAGGGCAAAGCCGGGAAGGAGTAATGGCGGTGAGGAAGAACAGAAACGAAAGTTAAAAGTTTTGAGAACGGCTGAGAGGAGAGGAGTGGAGAGTGTGAAGCGATGGTGGAATGGCTGGAATGCTGAAATTGAAGCTGGAAACGGAGGTCGGAGAGGGGGAAGGTGAAGATTTCAGCAGAGCTGAGATGGAATAAGGAAGAGACCGTTTGGAAGGCGCGGAACACGGCTGGTGTGCCTGGGAGATTGGAGGAGAGACCGGGTTCGGGAGCCGCCAATGTGGCTGGAAGTATAAATATTCCTTCTTTCATCTGTGTGGGGATGCAGTCGGGTTTTCTGGAGTGAAGGAAATATAGCTGCTTCTCATCTTTTTTTTCCCCTGCCCGTTAATGCTTGGAGTTTGGATAAGTTACCCTGTGGCTCTGCTTTTTTTTTTCACTTCCTTTGGACATCGTGGATATAAAGTAGTTGGTCTTCCTCTTTGGATATAACAGTACAGCTCTGAGTGATTTGAAGAGCTTTTTTTTCTTCAGTTGGAGTGGGGTTTGGTTGCTTGGGGGGGGGGAATACTAAAGCAAGCTGGAAAAAAATCGGGGTGAAGTGCTTGTTGGGTATAAAAGTGTTTTGGCTCTGGGTGCTTTGTTTGAAGACTTTATAACCAAAATGGAGAAGAGAAAAGAAGATGAGATTGTAAGACCAAAAAAGACTGATGCAAGGAAAGAGGAGAAGAAAGCGCCATGTGCTGATGCATCTTTATCATCTGCGACAGCAGCAGTAGAGCAGACGGGAGTAATGGACCAAACCCAAATCTTGGTAGAGCTGGGGAAGTTGTTTAAAAAAATTGATAAGATGGATGAAACGACCATGAAAGGATTCAGAGAAATGAGGGATGTGAGAGTGAAAGATAAGGAGGAGTTAATGGGTAGCCATAAGAAACTTGTTGGTATGTTTACTGATTTTTCTATAAAAGCGGAAGCTAATAGTCAGAAGGTGGATAAAGTTCTGAATCTGGTGCAAAAAGATATGAAATTAATGCAGAATGTTATGAAAGGGCTTCATGAGGAACATAAAGAGGTTAAACTGAAAGTGGAGGGTTTTGGGAAGAAATTGGATTTGATGGAAGAGGTGATGAGAAAACAGAACGTGGACATGAGAAATTTGTTGGAGAAAACGCCAGATAAGATAAAAGAAAGAATAGTGGATTGGCTGAATAATTTGAACATGGGGAAAATTTTTGTAAATGAAGATATTGCAAGTGTTTTTAGATTGGGCCCAAGGAAGGGGAGAAAAGTCCAAAGGAATGTGTTGATTAAATTTGCAAATTGGGCGGATAAGTTGAAGGTGATGGCGTTTATAAAACAAGCTGGTCTGGCGTTTTAAAAATTGATGGTTGTGATGTTGAGGTTTATAACAACATATCTGTTGAGGAACGAGTATGGCGCTAATAGATGAAACCTGTAACACAATTATTAAGAGAACGTGAAATTGTTTATCATTGGAAGTTTCCTCAACAGCTCAGATTCTTCTATGGGAAAAAATGCATACAATAGATATTGAAATGGATTTATTAGATTATCTGTGCCAGATTTGATTGGTTAAAACAGCATCTCGAGAGTGGCGAGCCTTGAGGAAGGCCTTGTTTGAAGCGGGGGGTACACAAAGAGAGTCAGGGATCGAACAAGAGAAGGGGGCCACAGGAGGAGCAGAGGCGGAGGAGGAGGGAGAGGTGGTGGAGGTGCCAGGGTGAGGCAGGGTACTAGAGAGGGGGATTAGATGGGTAAGGCAGAGACGAGGGGCTTTAATTAGGTTAGATCTTGAAGAGGAGAGTCGGTGCTAGAGCTTTAATTAGAATTCACATCTTACATGTCTCCCCCCTCCCCCCTTTGAAGAATAAGGGCCACTTTTTGGTAAGAAGAGTGGGGAGGGTGATTTTGAATGTTAAATGTTTTTGATTGTTTTTTTTAAATGTAGTTATATGTATGGTGAAGGTAATAACACAAAAAAGAGTCTGTGGTGGTCAAAATGCAAGGATGTTACATAAATTATGAGGACTTTTAAAGTATTGACGTGGAATGTGAAAGGTACGGGCAGCCAAATGAAGAGGAGGAGGTTGGAATTTGCTTTGAGGAAAGATAGTCTTTCTCCAGGAAACACATCAAAAAACAGAGGACACAAATAAGATTTATTTGGGTTGGATGCAAATTTACGAAAAGTCCTATGGAACCTCTAAAGCAAAGGGGGTGGCAGTCTTGATTTCGAAGAGACTTGGCTTTGAGATGTTAAAGAGTATTTCTGATCCGAATGGCAGATATTTAATAGTTACTAGCAGATTTTGCCCGGCGGTGCCGGGCTGTTTTAAATGGTTTTGGAAGGGTTTTTTTCCTTAATGTTGGTAAAGAGCCGAGTTGTTTTAAATTGTGTTGTAAAGGATAATTCTTTTTGGTAATTTATGTAAAAAAGAGGTGTGTTGGTGGTTAGGGGTGGTTTTGGGTGTGCACAACCACCACTACCCATACAATACCACTCCAACCACCAACACACACATTAAAAATTCCTGGCAAGGCAGGAGTGGTGTGTGTGTGTGTGTGTGTGTGTGTGTGTGTGTGTGTGTGTGTGTGTGTGTGTGTGTGTGTGTGTGTGTGTGTGTGAGAGAGAGAGAGAGAGAGAGAGAGAGAGAGAGAGAAGCAGAGTGTGTGTGTGTATTGTCCCCCCAACCCTTCCAGAGCCAGGGGACCCTGCAGAGAGGGGATTCCCTCCCCCCACAGGACACCCCGTTATTAAAGAGAAGAAACCAAGCTCTTTCTTCTCTTTTAAAACAGAGTGTTTGGGAGGGGGTGTATTCGATCTCCTCTTCCTGGTCCACTGGGTTTGGTAGGGTTGGGGGTACAAAAGGGGTCTGTCCCCCCAACCCTTCCAGAGCCAGGGGACCCAGCAGAGAAGGGATCATTTCCCCCAAAACAACAACAACACTCCGTTTTTAAAGAGAAGAAACCAAGTGGTTTCTTCTCTTTTAAAAAGGAGTGTTTGGGAGGGGGGTGTATTCGATCTCCTCTCCCTGGTACCCTTGGTTTGGTAGGGTTGGGGGGGGACAAAAGGGGTCTGTCCCCCCGACCCTTCCAGAGCCAGGGGACCCAGCAGAGAGGGGATCATTCCCCACTTCCCCCCCAAAAAAAAACCACTCAGTTTTTAAAGAGAAGAAAGAGGAGTGTGTGCGTGTGTGTGTGTGTGTGTGTGGGGGGGTGTATTCGATCTCCTCTCTCTGGTCCCCTGGGTTTGGTAGGGTTGGGGGACAAAAGGGGTCTGTCCCCCCAACCCTTCTGGACCCAGCACCTTTCATTGCCTCCCTCACCCACCCCCTAACCCTTACCTAACACTTATCTTTTCCTGGCTCCCTCTAGCTGCGTCTTTCAAAGTTTTTCCCTCTGGCTCCCACCATTTTGTTTTTTTTAAGTAGCGCGCGTTCCCAGCCTTCTCTGTGCTCGTATCCCTCAGCCTCAGCCTGATTGGCTGAGGGGCTGCACGGTGCAAAGGACGCTGGGAATTGAAGTCCTTTTTCTTTGTTCACGTTCGGGGGGCTCCTGCCCCACTGCCACATTTCTCAACCTGACAGTTACCTGCGAACCCGGTTCAGGTGAGTGCAGGGAGGCTCGGTCAGGGCTAGTGGGGCCTGGTGCAACATCCTTTGTCACATTCCAACTGTTAACGCACAGATTTATAGGTATAGATAGGGAAAATAAAGGATGAAGAGATAACGTTGGTAAATATATACGCCCCGAATGATCATCAAGAAGAATTTTAAAATAAAGTATTGGGTACATTGGAAAAAGAGAGATTAGTTAATATGATTGTGGCAGGAGATTTTAATTTGATAAGGGCCCCGGAGGATTGTACTAATGTAGCTAGAGCTGGAAGACCAGTCAAAATGAAGATACTAGATAAATGGATGAAGTGTTTGGGATTAAAAGATGTTTGGAGGGAAATTAAGGGACAAGAGAGGGTTTATACTTATTTTTCACAGGTGCATAATACATACTCCAGAATCGACTACATCTTGGCCACAGAAAATTTGATTAAAAATGTAGATGATGTAGAAATCAGGATCTTTAAGGAATCTGATCATGCAAAACTCTGGATGGAATTGAGATTTGATGGGGGTGGGGAAAGGATAGGAGGAATTGGAGATATGATGAAAAATTATTTTATGATCAAAAGAGTAAAGAAAAGATAATTGAAAATTGGAATGAAAGTTGGGCCTGGAATGATAATGGAGAGGTTAGCTATAATGTGGTTTGGGATATCATGAAGTCGGTATTTAGAGGGGAATGCATTAGGTTGGCTAGTATTAAAAATAAACAACGTAGAGACAAACAGTCTGAGATAGAGAACGAGATTAAGCATCTGCAAGAGGAACATATAAAGACAAATAGTAAAAAAGCATTTGATAAAATTCAAAGGTTAAAGTCAGAGTTGATAGGAAAAGATATGCAGAAGGTAAAAAAAGATCTATTATATTTGAAGAGAGAGTATTTTGAATATAGTAATAGGAATTCTAAATTATTAGCAAGAGCTGCGAAAGAAAAGAGGACGAAAAGAGAGATTGGAATTTTGATAAATAAATTAGGGGTGAGATGTAATAAGGCTAAAGATAAGATTGAGATTGTAAAAAATTTCTATCAGAGTTTGTATACTAAAAGAGATATCAATATAGAAAAGTTGAGAGAACAGTTAGAAAAACAGGTGCAAATAAAAATAGAATTGGAACATAAAAATAGAATGGAGGAGAGAATAACGGAAAAAGAGGTAAAAGATACAATAGCCAACCTGAAGCTAAGTAAATCCCCAGGTGAGGATGGACTGATAGCGGATTTTTATAAGGAATTTAAAGATAGTGTAGTTCCAAGATTAGTGAAATTGTTTAACTATATATTGGATGGGGGAAAGATACCGACATCATGGAACAGAACTATAATTGTTTTGCTGCCAAAGCCTGGAAAGGATATTGAAAAAGTGGAATCTTATAGGCCTATTTCTCTGATAAATCAAGACGCTAAGATATTTACAGCAATAATAGCAAAAAGATTAAATGGGTTCATGGGCAATTATATAAAGGAGGATCAAGCGGGATTTTTGAAAGGACGTAATATGTCTGATCTGATTAGGAGGGTTCTGGACTTGATTGACATAGCAGGGCATACAAAAGAGAAAGTTGGATTATTGTCATTAGATATATTTAAGGCTTTTGATTCTTTGCAATGGGTTACAATTAAAGAGATAATTCAATGTTATCGATTTGGAGATAGATTTTGTAACATGATAGATCAGTTATATCAATTTGAATTTGCAAAAGTCAGGGTCAACGATGAAAATACAGGAGAGATAAGATTAGAAGCAGGTACAAGACAGGGTTGCCCATTATCCCCAGTATTGTTTATAATGGCAATGGAGTTGTTAGCGAATATTATAAGAGGGGATAAAGGCATTGAAGGGATGGCTGGAAATAAAATAAGTTTGTACGCAGATGATACTTTGATAATAATGAAGCATCCTAGAAAGGCATTGGAAAAAATACAAGGACATCTAAAAGATTTTGAAGAGATAACAGGTCTGAGAATCAATTGGGATAAATCAGAAATGATAGCCTGTAATGTTGAAAAGGAGGAACAAGAGAGAATTAAGGCTAAATTTAAAATTCAAGTTAAAGAATATTTGAGATATTTAGGAATCAGTATCTCAAATAAAATTGAAGACCTTAAGCGATTAAATTATAATAAACAGAAAAAAGAAATTAAAGAGAAAATAGAATTGTATAAAAAAATCAAATTGTCATGGTTTGGTAGGATAGCGTTAACTAAAATGATGTTGTTGCCAAAAATAAATTTTTTATTTGATGCGTTGCTGATTAGGTTGTTTGATAAGGAAATTAAAGATTTTCAAAACATAATAAATAATTATTGTAATGCAGGAAAAAAAGCCTAGAATTGCTAAGATTTTTTGGTACTTATCTCAGAAAGAAGGAGGATTGGGAATACCTAATTTAAGGAATTATTATACAGCTTTTCAAATTAAGAATATTATAAAACGTTTAGCAAGGGAGAAGGTTGTCTGGGAAGAAATAGAGATGAAGGAGTTAAAAATGGGTAAAGGGGTATTTCTAGGCGACAAGAAAGGGAAAATCAGTGTTAAAAATAGAATGATGAAAACAATGTTGGATGTTTGGAACAAGGTCAAAAAGAAATTGAGTCCAGAACTATCTCCTATAATAGAATTAGATGATATTAAAAGTTTTCCGATACAATTAGATAATAGTTTAAAGATGGTACTGGAAAGGAAAAATGTTTCTTTGTTGAAGGACTGGGTTCGCGCCTGTAAAGATAGTGAGAATAAAGCAGTAATTTATTCACTGTTGAATTTGAACTGGCTTCAGAAGGTAATGTTGGATAGATGGACTGATAAATACAAGGAAGAAAGTAGTTTAGAGAGGGTTAAAACAGAATTTGAGCAACTGTTGATAAAAATACGAAAAGGAGATATGGGATTAAAGGGTATAGTAAGCAGGATTTATAAAATTTTAAATAATTAAGGTAATCCACAAGAAACTTTGAAGTCATGCTGGGAACAGGATTTGAACATAAAAATTCAGGAAAAAAATTGGAAAGATAAGTGGGGAAAAAGATATATGAGAACTATGTCGGTAAGAATGAAAGAGCATAATTACAAAATGTTATGGAAGTGGTATTTGACTCCTGAGAGATTATTTCAAATGGACAATGCTAAAAGTAAAATGTGTTGGAGATGTAAAAACTCTTTAGGGACATATGAACATATGTGGTGGAATTGTAAAGTGGTAAAAGAGTATTGGGGAAAAATTGAGAAGGAAATATGTGATATTATGGGGGTAGAATGTGAATTGAATTTAAATATGGTGATGTTAACAGATGTGGAGAATTTGAAAGTAAATGAAGACAATAAGGAACTAATAGCTATTATGCTGATATCAGCTAGAATGTGTATAGCAAGGAGCTGGAAACTTGATAGAGTTCTAAAAGTAGAGGAATGGTATAAAGAGATGTGGGATGACAAATTGACATGGGAAATAAACAAATATAAGGGGAAAATTAAAGAAAATAGATTTTGGAAAATTTGGCAACCTTTTGTGGAATACTCACTGAATGGAGATCAGAGCAATAGCCTTGTACCAGAATATATATATTTTTGGAAATGGTAAAAAAGGCAATATCCTGCAGGCTCTTATAACTTGTAAATACACAGGGTGATTATTAGTGTTTATGTTATGTTTAATGTAATTGGATTCGATAAAAATTGAATATTTTTTTCTTTTAAATTACATGTTTTCTTTTCTGTATTTTCTTCTTCTTTGTAATGTTTATCTTTTTATATTCAATAAAAATTATTTTAAAAAAGAGAGATAAAGATGAGAAGGATATGGGGGCACCCAAGAGTGAATATGAAAAGATTAAAGATAGATTAGATCATATGGAGTTGAATATACAAAAAGATCTACATAGCATACAGATTAGAATACAAAGTGATGTGCAGAAATTAGAAGAGGAATGGGTCATGGATAAGACTGAAATCATGAAAGGACAATTGAACCTCCAAACCATGATGGCTGACCTTACCAAAACTGTGCATACAGGTCATGACAAACTTGAAAAAGGACAGGATACACTTAAAAAAGAACAGGATGAGATGAAAAAAGAACAGGTCAAAATAACAAAAGAAGTTATAGAAATAAAAGAAAAAGATAAGGAGAGAGATCTTAAGGTGGGGAGCCAAGAGAAGAGACTGGAACTAATGGAGGAACAGATGAGATGGGCCAATATAGTGATCAGAAAGATTCCAGAGAAGACCCCCGATCAGTTAAAAATTAGAGTATTAGCCTGGTTGAATGGATTAGGATTGGGAACTAATTTTGGCCCTGAGCATATTATAAGTGTTTTTTGCTTAGGCTCAAAGAAAAATAGAATAGGATCAAGAAATGTGTTAGTGAAGTTTGCAAATGTCACAGATAAATTGAACGTAATGGCACATGTCAAAAAATGGGTTCGCAGGCCTTGAAAATGGATGGAGCAGACATTGAGGTATACAAAGATATTTCCATAGAGGAAAGAATTTGGAAGCAGATGATGAGACCAATAACCAAAAGTCTGATTGTCAAAACTATAAAGTATAATTGGAAATTTCCCAGACAATTGACTTTTTCTTACTTAGGTAGATGGTTTGTTATCACTCAGGATTTGGATCCTATGTATGTTATGGAACAAGCAAAATTGGTTGAAAATGGAACGAAGGAATGGGATGCCCTTAAGGAAGCGCTAATTGTTTCAGGGGGATACAAATCAGCTCATCAGGGGGAGGATGATTTGGATTTACAGGGGGCAGTAGGTGGTATGTAAAAGAATTAGCAGCAGCACAGGGGATTTAATAATGTCTATGATAATCTTGCATCAACAACACATTCCCCCTTCCCCCCTTTGGGAGACAAAGATAACTTTTTTGATAGAAAAGTGGGGAGGGTAACCAAATATTTTTTTGTTAATTTTTCTATATTTGTTTTTCTTTTATGTATGTAGGGTGAAGGGGAATTCCTGGGTAAAGGAACATACGTCCTTAGGAGGATGCGGTGGACACAATTCAGAGGATTTGGGTGAATTATGAAGAATATAAAGGTATTAACTTGGAATGTGAAAGGTACTGGCTGCCAAGTCAAACGCAGAAGATTAGAATCAGCTCTCAGGAGAGATAGGCCAGACGTAGTCTTTCTTCAGGAAACTCATCAAAAGTCAGGCGAGGTGAATAAATTATATTTAGGATGGACTCAAATATATGAAAAAGCATATGGTTCTTCAAAAGCAAGAGGAGTAGCAACATTGATATCGGATAGATTGGGTTTGGATATGACCAAGAAAATAGTTGACCTGGAAGGTAGGTATTTAATCATACAAGGCAAAATTGATGATGAAGAAATCACTTTGGTAAATATGTATGCTCCTAACGATGGCCAGAAGAAGTTTTTAGTGAAGATTTATCAAATTTTGAGGAAGGAAGGTTCTACAAACATGATAGTGGCAGGGAATTTTAATTTGGTAAGATCAATGGCAGATTGTACAAACTTAACCCGGGGTGGAGGTAGCAAATTGAGAATTTTGGATAGATTGATGAATTTATTAGCTTTGAAAGATATGTGGAGGGAGATAAAAGGATCAGAAAGGGCATATACCTTTTTTCTCAGGTTTACAATACTTATTCAAGAATAGATTATATATTTGTTACAGAAAATAGGATCAAAAATTTAGAAGATATAGAGACAGGAATTGTTAAAGAGTCTGATCATGCAAAAGTATTGATGCTTTTAATATCAGAAAGTGTAAAGAGCGGAATTAATTGGAGATATGATCCCAAGCTATATGAGAGACCTGAAGATTAAGTTACAGATGACTCAAAATTGGGAGGAGTACTGGCTTTGGAATGATACGGGAGAAATTGGATATCACACAGTTTGGGATACCATGAAGTCGATATTTAGAGGGGAAAGTATTAAGCGGGCAAGTATCAGAAATAGACAATATGGGACTAAGTATGATAAAATGGAAAAGGAGATAAAACAATTACAGGAGGAACATGCAAGAACAAAAAATATGAAGACCTTTGATAAGATACAAAGGTTAAAAATGGAAATAGCGGGAAAGGATATAGAAAAGTTGCAATGGGACTTAATCTACTTGAAGAGGGAGTACTTTGAATTTAGCAATAAAAATTCAAAAATGTTGGCAAGAGTGCCGACAGAAAAAAGGAGTAAAAGGGAAATTGGAGTTTTGATTAAGGATAGAATTAGATATAATAAATTAAAAGATAAAACTAAGATAATTAAAGATTTTTATCAGGAGTTATATACTGAAAAAAAGATAAGAGATCGATTAGCAAAACAAGTGGGGGGAAAGATAACCCAAGAGCATAAATCTTGGAGGAAGTCAGTTTGGAAAGAGATAAGACAGGTTTCGAGGAAATATTATTGAATATTAGAAGAGGAGAAGTGGATATAAAGAGCTTGGTGAGCAAAATTTACAGGATATTAAATAAAGACAGTAACTCACAAGAAACATTGAGGAAAATATGGGAGCAAGATCTTAATGTCAGTATCACAGAATTAGATTTCAAAAAGAAGTGGAATAAAAGAATTATGAGAGCTATGTCTGTCAGAGTAAAAGAACATAACTTTAAAATACTTTGGAGATGGTACTTGACCCCAGTGCGGTTGCACCAGATAGATAAAAATAAAAGTCAAATGTGTTGGAGATGTAAAAACAAGTTGGGAACTTATGAGCATATGTGGTGGAGTTGTATGGTGGTAATGGAATTCAGGGAGAAAATAGGAAAAGAAATCGCTAGAATTTTGGGGGTGAACTTTAAGCTGGAGCCATGTACAGCTTTATTGACAGACACAGGAAACATGTATTTAGATAAGGATAAAAAAGAATTGCTGTCTGTATGTTTGACAACGGGAAGGCGAATGTATAGCGAGGAATTGGAAAAGATGGAAGAACGGTATAGGGAAATGTGGCAGTTAGCTCTGAATAATAAACTAACATGGGAACGGAATAAGAAAAAGGGAATAGTAAAAGAGAACATATTTTGGCAAATTTGGCAACCATTTGTGGATTTTGGTAAAAAAAAAGGTGACAGGAGCAGACCAGTACCGGAACATTCCAGTTTTTGGAAATAGTGTAAAATATGTGTGCCACCGCATCTTCCAGAGCAATGTACAGTCACTTGGGGTGACTGCTCGGGGAAGGTGGGAGCCCAGCTGGAGCCGTTTTCCCGATGCGGGGCTATGAATAGCCACTGCTACCGAGCCCCGAGAGCCACGCAACACCTTCGGCTCCCTTCCCTGCCACGCCCGGTCGGGGGAGGTGGGAGACCAGCTGGAACTGTTTTCCAAGTGGTGGGGGCTTTAGGGCTCCGGTGAGGATGTTTTGAAGCCAGGGGTTTGTCTCATGGACGGGAGGGAGCTGAGGGTTTGGGCAATTGTTCTTGGGATTTCAGTACTGTATTTAATGGTATTTTGTATAATCTTTATTTGTATTTGCTTTTGCACTTTGCATTTGGTGTAACTGTTTAATGAATTGTATTGAATATATTGTAATATATTGTGATATATTGTATTTTTTATGTGATTATTGTGATATTATTATGCTGTACTTCTAACTTGTAAACCGCATTGAGTCGGTCCTCGGGCTGAGAATTGCGGTATATAAATTAAAATTTCAATTCAATTTCAATTCAATTCAACTAGCACTTGATTTTTACTGCGGTTTATTATGGTAAGAAATTGGTTAAATGGGCCATTTTGGAAAGTATGTACTTTTGCATTAAGGAAAAGAAGTTTAACAAATGTATGAAGAGTCAAATTAGTTTGATTATAGGAACTCTTTACTCAGCTAATAACAATTAAATGAATTAGGATAAAATTTAACTGCTTATACTTATTCAAGTGCAGTTTTAGTTGTATTTTAATACTCTTAGCGTTTTACCTTTTTTATATGATTATGTTAATGTCAATTTTTCCACATATGTTGATTTTTCATTTTTTGTATACATTTTGTATTTTTCTACACTTTACTTGTTATTTTTCATATATTTACTTTATATCTTATAAAATTAATAAAAATTATTTTAAAAAGAATACCAGGGTAAGTTAATGGAAACTTATTAAGCCATTAATCATGAAATGGAATTGATTTGGGTTGCACAGTGATGTCCTGAATCTCTCTGAAATGGATTCAAGCTGCCACCACCCTGTTTTGTTGTGCTTTAAATATCCCAGAAGATAGCAATAGCAATTACATTTATATACCACCCCAAAGCACTTAGTGCACTCTCTGGGCATTTCACAAGGTAATTAGCATTTTGTCCCCAACATATTGGGTACTCATTTTACTGACCATGGAAGGATGGAAGATTGAGTCAATCTTGACCCCAGTCAGGATCGAATTCACAATGTGTTGGCTGCAGTACATCAGTTTTAACTACTGAAATATAGTTTGTTTAGGAGTCTTTGGTATACACTACTGTACCAAGACAGTGAATGTCAGAGGAGTCACCATGGACTGATGGGTGGCTGGAGGCCTCGCCGCCACCTCTGGGGGCCCACCAACAGCCAGAGGGGAGATAGTCTGTGTTTGTTCACCATATTTGGTTACTGTTGTATTGTTGTAAGCTGCCCTGAGTCGCCATGGCGAGTGGACGGCAATATAAATTTGAACAAACAAATAAATATGTTTGCCAAATCTTTCCCACAGACAAACAGGGAGTTATATGGTAATGCAATTATATTGGGTTGTCCCGAGGCGAAAATACTCTTAGGCTTCTTTTTATATTATGTCCATTTGAATTTTCTCTGGTATAGTGAAGCACATGCAATTCTCCAAATGGAAGAAGATATGAGAGGCCAGAAAAAAAATAAGGAACAGTCCAGACCAGGGCAACTGAAATGATTAAGAGGCAAGAACAGTAGTCCTATGATAAATTTGGAATTTTATAAAATAGGGTAAGGGTTAGGGCTAGGGTTACAAAATTTTGAAGAGAAGACTCACTGGAGAGCAAATGAGAGGAGAGGAATCACTGGAGAAGGCTGAGAAAGGTTGAATGCAAAAGGAAAAGGGTCAAGCAGAGGATGAGATGGCTAGATGGCATCATTGACACAGTGAGCATAGTTCTGGAGGAATTCATGGCAAACCATTCAACATCACAGTAATCCAAGTCTATACCCCAACCACTAATGCAAAAGAGCCTGTAGTCAACCATTTCTATGAAGACCTACATCACCTTCTAGAACTAACACCAAAAATTGATGTCCTTATCATAATAGGAGATTGGAACACCAAAGGGGCCATTCAACAATTACGTGATCCTTGAGGAGGGGGGGAGGGGATCTGCCATCTGAATTATGAAATAATTATGTGGGAGCAGGTGTGTGTGTGTGTCAGGTCAAAGATTACATAATCCATTTGGAGCTGTTGTGCATTAGGCACCAATAATGAAAAGGTCTAAAAATCGTAGGATTGCGTTAAGTAAAATGATGTTGCTGCCTAAAATTAATTTTTTATTTGACGCACTACCAATTCAATTAAACAATAAAGAAATTAAAGATTTTCAAAGCTTATTAAATAATTGTTGCAACGCTGGAAGAAAACCCAGAATAGCAAAGATTTTTTGGTATTTACCTCAGAAAGAGGGAGGACTGAGGATACCTAATTTGAGGAACTATTACAGAGCTTTCCAAATTAAGAATGTCATGAAGATTTTAGCAAGGGAAAGGGTAATATGAGAAAAAATAGAGACGAAGGAGTTATTCCAAGTGGGTAAGGGGATATTTTTGGGTAGCAATAAAGGGAAAATAAACATCAAAAATAGGATGATGAAGACAATGTTGGGTGTATGGAATAAGGCTTGGCTGGTAGTGGCAGTAGGGGAGGGTGGATGGGAGGATGGGGTGAAGAGCTGGCTGCAAAATACCCATCCTTGCATTTTTGGGGAAGCATTGGCCGCCAGTTAGCCCAGGAGGCAAGTGCGAGCTCTGTTGCCAATGGGCCTAGCCGGCAGCAGCGGTGGAGAAGGGCACTGGGATGACCGGCGTCCGTTTGGTCTGTTGTGCACGTGGCCATAGCCCCGCCCCTCCTGCAGTCATGCCAGTCTCTCTGATTGGTTGGCGTGGGCCTCTGGGGGCTGTAGTTTTTGTTGTTTTTGCCACTTTGTGGGGCGCAGGGCCCCACGTGGCAGTCCGGACCCAGACATTGCCTTTTCTGGAGCGCGAGGTAACTCTGTGTGCAGTGAGGTTGTGGACACTACAGGGGTGTGGATTCGTATTAAGGACCCACAAGGGGACACCTCTCTTTTATAGATATACTAGCATATTTTTGCCCGGCCAGCCGGGCAGTTTTTATTTGTGTGGGTTTCTTTTTTCTTTTTTTTTTTGGTTAAGGGTGGTTTGGGTGGGTGTGTTTTGCATTTGTGGTTTGTGACTTTTTTTGATCTATTTTATTAGATTTATTTGTGATTTGGATTTATTTCTTATTTTTCTGACTTGTTTTTACTCTTGTGGCCTCTAGGTGGGGCTGTTAGTAGTAGTGTTGGATTCTTTTTGTGTTGCACGTGTTTTTGCTCTCCCAGCCTCTAGGTGGGGCTTTTTCTGGTAACTAGTCATTGTTTCTTCATTTGTGTTCCGGAGTCATGGAGGGAGGACGTGCTGGTGAGTTCTCTGGGTTTTTTTGATCTGGGTTTTGTTTTTTGTGGGGTGAGTGGGTTGGACTGGTAGGTGTTTCTGTTTCTTCTTTTGTGGTTTTTTTTTGTTTTAGATGTGTTTAATTGTTTTGTTTATTTCTGGTTGTTTTTTATGTTTCTGATTTCTTTTGTGATTATTTGTTTAATTTGTGGTATTTTTGTTGTTTGAGTTAGGTTTTTTGTGTTGTAGTTAGGTGTTTTTTCTGAGCTTTCATGGTATTTTGGGTGTTTTTGTTTGTGGATTTTGTTGTTTATTGTTTTGTTGGTTAATGTGTTTATTTATTTATTTGTGTTTTATTATTTTTGGTGTTTGGCGTTTTGGGTAAAAAAAATTTTTGTTGTTGGTGTGTACTTTTGCATGAAGAACGGGCTGACTGTCAGTTCCTCTTTTCCCCATTGCTGCTTCGAATTTTGGTTGCGATGCAGCAGTAGGGAAAAGGAGGAGCCGGCAGTCAGTTGGCTCTTCTCCTGGGGAAGGTTCGTTAGGTAGGTCAGGGGAGAAGGAGGCAGAGAAGAGCTATCTGCCTGATGATGGTTCTCTCCTCTCTATCTCCTTTTTCTCTTGGCTTACCTAACCGGAGATCGGCAGGCAGCGATCTGTAAGGGATGGTACTCTTCCTTGCGGATTGCTGGCTGCTGCTTTTGTATGACCTCCGTTGGAAGTACAAAGGCAACAGCCAGTCATTCACCAGGGAGTGTGCTTCCCCTGATGAACTGCTGCCTGCTGGTGGTTTTTCCCCACCACAGCTCAACTGACCTTGAGGCCGGCGGTGGTCTCGCTGTGTCTTCGACGGGGTAGCAGGGAGGAGAGGGAGTCCCTCTTCTCCCTGTTGCTCTGGGAAAGAAGGCAGGTGGGTGTCTCACCATGGTTGTTTTTGTGTGTTTGTTTGTGAGGCTGTGAGGCACTGCGTCCGACTGCAGTGGACTTGCGCTCCCATTGTGGGAGGCCGCCGTGTTTTCATTTTATTTTTCACGAGCTGGCTTTCTCAGCGTTCTGCGTGCTCGCTCCCTTCAGCCTGACTGGCTGAAGTGCTCATGGCGCGTAGGATGCTGGGACTTGGAGTTTTGTTTGTTTTGTTTGCATTCATGCAGCGGGTGTTTTTTTTCTGCAGCTCGATTTCAATTGGGCACACTGCGGTTCCCAATATTCTTTTTGCTCATGCCTCTCAGCCTGATTGGCTGAGGCGTGCCGTGCCGCAGAGGACGTTGGGAATTGAATTTGTTTCCCTTTGTTCCCGTTCGTGGGGCTGCTGCCCCACTGGTGACGACCAAAACCCAGCAGCGCTGAGAAGGCACGGGTCACAGTGAGTGCGAAAGGCTAGGTCGGGGATGCTTGGGCCTGGTATGGGAGCCTTTGAATGAACCCAATGGTTAAGGCCTCTTTTTATAGGTATAGATAGAAACATTGTGTAATGTTTGTATCCACAATACTCATGTGTTTGTGTCTCTCTCTGTGTAAGAGAGATCCAGTCAGAGAGGTTACATATGTATAAATAAGAATAAGATTTGGCACAGTACATTTTCAAGCAGGTCCAGGAATGTTATGTGTTCAAAGAATGCACAAGCCCAGTAGAATTTCAGCTATTATTTTATGCTGTGTTAGGTGGGGAAAAAGGCGGGTGAAGTGACTCAGAAGCACAAGAAAGAGCATTCATTTTGAATGTTGTTGCTTATTCAAACTAGGTTGCTGACAATTTAAGGATGGGAGCTGATAGTGCCCCCTGCTGAGACACCATGAGACACCTGCCAAATGATGTCATCAGTCATCAGAGGCCGCCTTTAGGGCGTTTTTCAAAGTCCCAGCAACTGGCAAAGCGGCTAAAAATTACACCGCTATCAAGCAAGGAGCCCAGGAACCCTATATGGACTTCATCAATTGCCTGGAAGAAGCCATTAGCAGGCAGATTGATAATGAGCAGGCCCAACAAGAGCTCATGATGAAGTTAGCCAAGGACAATGCCAATTTAGACTGCCGTAAAATCTTGCAGTCCCTGGGCAATCGTCCTGATTTGACCCTTACGGACATGATTAGAGCTTGCGCCGACGTTGGCACAGAATCCTACAAGATGGGTTTGCTAGCGGCAGTGGTGCAAGGGGGTAAGAGACCAAAAGGAAAGACCCAAGGAGCATGTCACAATTGTGGCAAGGTTGGTCACTTCGCTAGGGAGTGCCGATCCAAGGGAGGCGGACAAAAGTCCGGCCGTCCCAAGGCTCCAAACACCCCATGTCCGAAGTGCAAAAGAGGCTACCATTGGGCTCGAGACTGTCCGAATTCGGGAAACCGGAACGCGGGCATGTCTCTGGCCCCGGTCCAAACAGGGACTCCCCTCACCCAAAGCTCACCAGAGCTAGACTAAATCCCGGTCACATTCCAGACATTGCGAGGGCACAGGCCAGCCCCAAGGGCAGTACAGGGTTAGACTTGACTTGTCAGGCGGACATTACATGCGACCTGCCAGGCACGGTCTATCTAGTGGACTCCCAGTACATGGGTCCACTGCCCAAGGGCTTCATAGGTTTAGTTTTGCCCCGCAGTGTAGCTGGAGCACGCGGAATTTTCATAATTCCAGGAGTCGTTGACTCGAATTTTTCAGGCGTTCTCCAAGTTCAGCTTTGGACTCACCTGCCCCAAACAATTCACAAGGGAGACACCTTAGTGCAACTGATCATGGTTCCTTGTCACTCACCAGCAGATAGCCAGGGAAGGCTCAGTGACAGCTCCGAGTCCCGGTCAGAGGACCGCTTGAGCGCCAGTGAGGCAGTACAAGGATACCAGGTCTTAGCGACAGTGGAGACCAACATTGAGTGGAAGCAGCGCCCCGTTATCGAGGTATTTTTGAACAAAAGAGCGTTCTCAGGGTTGCTCGATACCGGAGCGGATGTGAGCGTGATAAGCAGGAGCCAGTGGCCAAGAGAGTGGGCCATTGAGCCGGTCTCCGATGTGTGGGGGGTAGGCGGCGTCCAGGAAGCGTTTAGGAGCCAAGAGTGGGTGGAAGTCACAATCCCAAAGGCTGACGGCACGGTGGTAATTCGGCCGCACATTCTTGACGTGCACATCAACCTTTGGGGGCGAGACATCTTACAGCAGTACGGTGCTACGCTTACCTTCGGGTAATGGCGTTGCCACTTAAGTGGCTCACCGATACGCCGGTCTGGGTAGAACAATGGCCGGTAGTGGGAGAGAAATTAGTCGCCCTTAAACAACTGGTTAAAGAACAGCTAGATGCAGGACATATAGAGCAGTCCACTAGCCCTTGGAATTCGCCAATTTTTGTGATAAAGAAGAAGTCGGGGAAGTGGCGACTCCTCCACGATCTCAGAGAGATCAATAAATGCATACAGCCAATGGGTCCGCTTCAATGCGGCATCCCAAATCCTAACATGATTCCCGAGGGGTGGGACATTCTAGTCGTAGATCTCAAGGATTGCTTTTATACAATCCCCTTAGACCCCCGGGACCGGGAAAGGTTCGCCTTTACGGTGCCGGTTGTGAACCACAGTGAGCCTACGCAGCGTTACGCGTGGAGATTTTTGCCACAGGGCATGCTCAATTCGCCCACCCTGTGCCAAATTTATGTTCACAACGCACTGGCAAAGTTCCGAAGCCTTTACCCTAAAGCCATAGTTTGCCATTTTATGGATGACATCTTGGTCGCGATGCCGCAACTCGGCAGCGAAATGTTTTCTGACCTCCAGGCCAGCCTGGGAGACAAAGGTTTACTCATTGCCCCAGAGAAAGTGCAGAGAACCGAGCCCTTCTCATACTTGGGTCATCGGCTTCTCCGCTCTTTCGCAGCACCAGTTTTGCCTCGGATCAATTTACAGGACTCAGTCACCCTTGTAGAGTTGCAGCAAGTTTTAGGTAACATCAATTGGGCCAGACCGTATTTCCGATTGGATACGGATCTTTTGAAACCGCTCTTCTCGCTTCTAACTTTAGGTATGCAGCCAGCAGACCGGATAAGGATTTCTCGAGACGCACGCTTGGCTATCGAGAAGGTCAACCAAGTTCTCAGCCAGCGATGGGTAGATAGGATCACCCCAGGGCCATATGCTCTGATCCTGAATTTGTACATCGTACGGTCAGGATCCATGTTCACTGGAGCGCTCGGCGTAGATGCCGAGAAAGGGGCAAGTATCGTGGAGTGGGTGTACCTTCCGAACACCTCTTCACGAAACATCGTTCCTCCCCAAGAATTGGTCTCCGCGGTGGTTTACCGCGGAAGGCTGAGAGCTAGGGACATTTCAGGGCACGATTTGGCCAAAATCGTAGTCCCGTTCACCAAGGAACAAATTCAGCAATTAATGCAGCTCGGTGACTCGCTTCCAATTACGTTGGAAGGATTCACCGGATGCTTGGCATATCACTTGCCAAAGGACTCCAGACTTGTCTCACTCCAAACGCAGACAGTCAGCTTGTCTGAATTGCTCTCGCTGGTTCCACTTCAGAGGGCCAGGACAGTTTTTACTGATGGTGGTCGCACATATGGTGTCTTGACGTGGCAGGAGGGCCAAGCTTGGTGCACGCTGCTAACTCTTCCACAAAAGTCCGCGCAGCGGGCAGAGTTGGCAGCGGTGAACCTTGCTTTGCGCACCTTCGCCAAAGAACTTTAAACATCATTACTGACAGTATGTATGTTAGGAATTTGCTTCACAGTCTACCGGGAGCATACATCACTCCCGCGATAGACAAAAATTTGCTTAGTCTGTTTCTCACTGCTCAATTTCATTTGCAAAACCGCACGGAGCCGCTCTATATTGCCCACATCCGAAGTCATCAAGACCTACCGGGTCCGATTTCCGCGGGCAATAGCAGAGCGGATGCGGCGGCAAAGGAAATTCAGCAACGTTCAGTTTTGGGTGTTTTTACTACTCCAATTCAGAGTCATGCCTTTTTTCACCAAAATGCCAAAGCGCTCGCCAGACAGTTCAATCTGCCACTCTCTCAAGCCCAAGGCATAGTTCGCTCTTGCCAGCATTGTGCAGGGGCACCGGGGGGCCCTCGTGGGGGGTCAACCCACGAGGGACAGAGGCTAACCAGGTGTGGCAGATGGATGTCACGCATGTTCCGTAGTTTGGCAGATGGCAGTACATGCACGTTTGCATAGACACTTTTTCTCAGTTCGTTTGGGCAACGGCGCAGAAAGGGGAGACTGCTTCCCACGTGGAGCAGCACCTCCTTTCCTGCATTGCAGCCATGGGCAAACCTCGGCATGTTAAAACCGATAACGCGCCATCCTACAGCTCCAGGCAGCTGGCCGCCTTCATGGCCACTTGGGATATTAAGCATACTTTTGGCGTTCCTTACAATCCGCAGGGGCAAGCGATTGTGGAATGGGTCAATCGGACGCTCAAGTCCTATATTGACAAACAAACAGAAAGGGGGGAGCCACCAGCCCTCCCCAAGTCACAGGGCCAGGCACAGCATTGCCTGAATAAGGTATTGTTCACTTACAATCACCTTAATGTTTTTTCAGATTGTACGCCACAGGAGAAGCACTTTCGCCGTTCGGAAGCTCTCCCGCGACCGATGGTCCGATACCGGGTGCCACCGGACCCTTCTTGGAGGGGCCCGGCGCTGCTCGTAACCTGGGGAAGAGGGTATGCTGCAGTTATGTCTCCTACAGGTGTCGTTTGGATTCCAGCTCGGTGTGTCAAGCCTTACTTGGAACCACATGGCGTGGACCCAGACCGACCAGAGTCCGATCCCGGAGATGGAGGACCTCACTCTGACCGAGAGGACCCGTCGGAAGAGACGGCCACCGACGACAGCACCCAAGATCACCTGGGGGATGGTCAAGATCCTTTGTTGTGAGGCCGAGGACACCGTCCGGTGCGAAAAGAAGGAGCCAACGCCGGAGAACCTCACAGCTGCAGTTTTCGCCCAGATTCATGCCAACACCCTGGCGCTCATCATCATCCTGACCCTTTCCCTGCTTTTGGGGGGAGGCGCTCAGGCCGCCTCGTTGGAGGCCAACGATCTGCTGCCCGGCAGAGACCTCTCTGCCCGGATGCAGTACAATATTTGGGAGAGGTTGGCGGGTCTCGTCAACCAGTCCGATTTCTGCCTCAGGCAGGACCTTGGTTCTGCCTCGATCCTCAGCACCTGCCTCATCCCTGTGTGCCATTCTCCAGGCGCGCACCCCAGGGATGGGGACTGGCTTGTGAAAAGACTTTTCAGCCCATACATTCCAGCGGCTTCTTCAGAGTACGCCCGCTGGGAGATGTGGCTGACCATGACTTTGCCAGCTGATGCAGCCACCCTCCACACTCCTCGGGTGGCGGTCAGCCCGAACTCTACCTGTGGACAAATGTACGGCTGCGCCTCAGCTGGTCGTACCCGGCGCCGCTGCCTCAACGTTGGCAGTGGCAATTGGACTTGCAATAACCCAGTACCACTTGGCACCATGTACGCTCATATAACCCTACCATCTGGTTGGTTCTTCACATGCAACCAGTATACGTGGAACTACATTCCTGCTAATGTTTCAGACTCTATATGCTGTATCAGCCGTTTGACATTGTTACTCCCTACTAAGGACATGGTCACCCCAAGCACAAATGTTACAAATGTTTCAAATGTTCCCTCACTCACACGGCACACTCGCACCACCCAGTTAGACAGCTCATGTGAGAGCAGCTTTAGAGTAATGAGCCCTGCCGAATATCTCTCTTTGGCAGTCAGCATCTTTGGCGTGCCAGTCTTAGCCGTCAGCAACGCAAAGAGGATTGGTCGCTTGGCTTGTGGTCTAGCAAAAGCCATCAACCATACCTCCTCAGCGATAGCGCTCCTTAATCAAGCGCAGGCAGAGCTTCGCCATGCCATTCTTGACAACCGAGCGGCTATCGACTACCTCTTATTGTTGCACCACCTGGGTTGCGAATCCTTTCATGGTATGTGCTGTTTCAACCTTACTGACAACTCCCGCAAAGCACAGAGTCAGCTCACTGATCTCCACACCATAGTCCAGGGCATCACAGAGGGTTCTGCATGGGGAGCTTGGTGGAGTTCATTGTGGAACTGGATGTGGTCATGGATCCCCTGGGGGTGGCTCCAAACGGTACTCAAGGTGGTTGTGGGGGTGATTATGCTAGGCATAGCAATCTGCTGCTTTGCGCAATGTATTCCCTCGCTGATCTCAAGGTGCCGCCCCAGAAGGAAACCCTGAGACGTCATTCCTGCTCAACAGCTGATACCGCTTTTGCGCAGAGTTGCCGGTCAGGCTCTTAAGAAAAATTAAAAGGGGAGATGTGGATTCCCCGTGCCCCCATGGGCACGGAACGGCCCGGCAGAGGCCACTTTCAGGAGAAAGGCTCCCTGGCCCGTGGGCTCTGCGAGCACCCAAATTAAGGGGGGTGGATAAATTATAGGGTTTGATTCACCCAATTCCTTGACCTGACCTAAGACTCTGCCAAGTAAGCAGATCGCTAACTCCGGCAACATAATTAGGCAAACATTCATCTCCGAGCTTAGCGTAACTCTCTGGCGCAAATAGTGGCCATATTTACCCAGCTCCTAAGCCCAAAACAATGGTGTTTTCCCAGTCCATGTTTGCCCGCACTAATTAACTTCCCCCAGAGAGATTCCCAATTAACCTGAGTAAATAGGTGATGTGATTTACTGTTGGGTGACGGTTTTTTCTACCTTGCCTTCTGATCTATAAATGGTTATGCCTTTTCTTCAATAAACGACTGATCTTATCCTCCTCCATACTGCCTCGTATCGTTCTTTGATCAGTCTCCTCCGGGACCTACGGCCCTCAGCGGCCTTGATTCCTACAACTACATAATACAACTACATAATGGAGGATGGTGAAATACCAAAATCATGGAATAGCTCTGTGACAATTTTGATACCGAAGCATGAAAAAACCTAGAATATATTGACTCGTCTCGTCCAATTGCATTACTATAGGAAGATGCTAAAATCTTTATGGCAATATTGGCCAACAGATTAAACAGTTTTATGATAAATTGTATAAATGTAGTTAATATGCAGACAATACTTTAATTACTATGAAGAACCAAGTTACAAGTTTGGAAAAAAATCAAGTTACATTTAATAGAATTCGACGATTAAAAATAAATGGGGGGGGGACAGAAGTTATATTATGTAATGTAACTAAAGAAGATATTGAAAAAATAAAGAGACTTATCAAATACAGATTAGACAAAGTCTAAAATATCTAGGAATAAATATTTTGGGGGAAACTGAAGACCTTAAAAATTAAGATAAAGCAAGATTGCCTTATGTAAAATGAAGTTAATACTAATGATAAATTTCTTATTTGATACTCTGCTGATCCAATTAAAAGAAAACGAATTAGGGAACTGGCAAAATTTGTTGAATAATTATTGTAATTGGGGGGAGGCAAGAATCCTAAAAAAAGGGAGGTTTGGGTTTACCCAATATTAAAAATTATCACAGGGCTTTTCAATTAAGTAGGATAATAAAATTATTGATGATGGAACAAGTGATTTGAAAAAAGATAGAATTCAAAGAATTAAGATTTTGGAAATGGTTTATTTCTAGACAAGTTGGTTGTAAAAGTAAAAATAAAAAATAAGATCGTTAAAGATACTGTATGGTTAATATCTGAAAACCACTGAAGCAAAAGTTAGCTCCTAATACCTCTCCTATTATAGAAATTAATGATTTAAAATCATGTCCAACAAAAAATACTTATTTTAATAAGGAAATACATAGACAGAACAAAGTACTTCTTTTAAAAGACTGAGTAAATGTTTGTAAGGAATAATATTTTAGATATGAGATATATAATAATTTGAAGTTGAACTGGCTCCAAAAATTAATGATGGGAAAATGGGACAAAAATATAGGGGGCAAACGGCTATAGATAGACCTCAGACAAATTTCAAGGAATTAATCTACAAGATAAGAAAGTCAAGGTTTAGTGAGTAAAATATATAGAATATTGAATATGTAGAATATTGAATATAGAATATTGAATATCAAGGGCAATCTACAGACTATATTGAAACAAACATGGGAGGGGATAATCCAAATCAAAACCCCGTTTTGTTTCAGTTGGAGCAGGGGATTGCTCTAAATCAAAACCTGGAAGAGATGGGGAATAACTCAAAGAAAATTCCCGCCTGTTACTCTGAGTAGGGGGCGACTCAACAAAAACTTGCCTCGTTTGTTTGGGAGTAGAGGTAGACTCGAATACCAGAAGATGGGGGGTTGCTGGGGAGAAATCAAAGCCCCGCTTCTCTCTAGGATGAGTGTGGGAACACTCTGCAAACTCCCCCCGATCCTGTAACTCAAACTCTAACTTTTCAGGGTCTGGGCTTTCGTACTCTTCCCTGCCTGTTTGCATCAGATGGATGAGACAGAAATCCGATTCCCTTCGTGGGCCATCTGCCGTGTCTCCCCCTTGGGATAAGCGGGTGGGGGAGGACCCTAACATGGAATCGCCCAGGCTTTCATTACCCTGAAACTCCATGACTCGACGTCTGAGCTGGTCGGTATGTCGCCACCACAGTATGCCCGTACCTGCCTCTACTTGGTAGGATACTGGTCCCGTTTGTTCGACCACAACCCCGGGGACCCATGTTGGGCTGGCAGCTGCATAATTCCTGCAATGCACTGGATCCCCGGCTGCAAACACCTTTGTGTGCACAATTTCAACATTCCTCCCCCATCCTCCACCCTGGTCGGATCTAACCCATTGAAGAGCGAGACCGGTCTCCTGCGCATCAAGAGTTTGGCTGGCGACAGCCTAGATGCCAGGGGGTTACCCTGTAGCAAAGGAGGAACTGGCACAATTGCAACTCTAAATTCCCATGGCCCATTTGCCAAAGTGCCTCTTTTGTGGTATGCACTTGGCACTCTACCTGGCCATTCATGGCAGGGTGAAATGGGGTAGACATGATGTGTCAAATTGCATTCCTCTCAAGGAATGCCTGGAATTTGACGGAAGTGAACATACTGGCGTTGTCAGAGACAAGCACATAGAGTAAGCCAAAACAACTGAACAGCCTTCACAACTGCTTGATGGTTGCTGCCAAGGAGGTACTGGGCCTTGGAATAACCTCCAACAATTTTGAAAAGGAATTGACCACTAGCAAAAAGAGCGTGCCCCTGAATGGACCAGCAAAATCGATATGTAATCGTGACCAGGGTCTGCGGGCTGTGTCCCATTCTCTGGAAGGAAGTCGGGACTCTTCAGGTCGAGAACTCTGGCAACTCTCGCAAGTGCCCACCAACTGCTCAATATCTATGACTATCTGGAGCCACCAGAAGTAGCTCCTGGCCAAAGCCTTTGAGTGCACAATGCCTGGTTGGCTGATGTGTAGCAGCCTGAGTACCTTGGAGCGCAATACCTCAGGAATGACCACCCTCTGGCCCCACAGGAGGCAGCTCCCCTCAAACGAAAGCTCGAACCTCTTTTGGAAGTATGCTTTGAACTTCTCGGTTGGAGGAGTTATGGGCCACCCTTTCTTTACCCACGAAACAACCAGGGACAGAATCTTGTCCTTTGCTGTAGCCTTGGCGAGATCTGTGGGCACAATTGGGGGTGAGTCAAGAGATTTGATCAGCAACACCTGGTGATCCTGCTCGATCTCGCACTCGGGCTCCCCTAACTCAGGCAAGGGAGACCGAGAAAGTGCATCACCTTAAACACACCCTTGTGCATAACAATCGTCTGAGTGGCTGCTGCAGCAGGTGTGACCGTTAGCTGCTGATAAGCCTGCACTAAATCCAATTTCCCCCCATGTAACGTGGCTAGTAAATGGCTAACTACCGGCACCGGGTAGGCATTGGGGCAAATGGCCTCATTAATTGTACATTTGTAATCAGCACAAATCCTAACCTCCCCATTGAATTTCATAGCAGTAACAATTGGTGTCTCCGACTCGCGGAGTCCACCGGAACCAAAATCCCGTGGCCCACCAGTTTGTCCAGTTCCGCCTCAATCTTGTCTTTGAGGGCAAAGGGTACTCTTCGTGGCTTGAGCTGGATGGGTCTAATTGCTGGATCCAGGTCAAACGAGACTGGGAGCCCCTTGTACTTCCTGGGCCTCTTCTCAAAAACTGCTGGGTGCATCTCACCCGTCTCGCACTGGGTCAGTTTTGACAGCATTGATGCCGGACAGTTCAATCCCCAAAGGGGCAAACCACTGGACCCCCAAAAGGTAGTTCGAGCCTTGCTTAAGGACCATGAAATGTAGTTTTTCAGTGAAACCCTTGAACTTAACCATAAAGTCCCCCAAAACAGGAATCAGGTTGCCTTGCACGTCCCGCAAGGACATCTTGAAGGCCTTGAGTTTTGGGCGCAAATTGGGGGGAATATGCAGAAACTCTTTCTGGGACACAATGGAGTAGGATGTGCCCAAATCCACCTCCATCCTAACTGGGACCCCCTGTAACAGTACCTCAATAAAGAAACATTGGTGTGCATTGGACACATGGCTCACGGTCAGCTCCCCCATGGAAATCTTTCCGATGGCCACTCCTTTTCCTCGAGGACACTTGGACAGCTCCTAGTCTTGCTTCCGACAATGCCTGCATACCTTTGCGATGTGGCCCCAGTGCCTGCAATGGTGGCATTCAGCCTTCCAGAAAGGACACTTTCTCTGGTCGTGGGATGCTCCGCAGCCGTCACATCAGTGGTGGGCATTGTCGCCGGCCCGCTTCCGGGCCGACTTTCTCCAAATATTCTGTACGTTGTCATCATCATCACTGGACCCGGACCCCGAGGATGAAGTGGATGCTGGTGATGCAGACAAGCTGGATGAGCATGGAGATGAGCGGTGGGGGGCCTGCACAGCGGACCTGGACCCTCCGGGTGCAGCAGGCTTCACCCTGAATGCTTTCACCCCATACCTTGCCACTTCAGCCACCAGAGCCTCTTGTAGGATGGACTTGGCCCACAGCACCGTTTCATGTGTTCCCCCACCGCATCCACCACACCAGGAAGTGGCGTGTGGTGGAGGAAGGGCAAAATGGCCATCTGGCCCCCGAAACTGTCTGAGGGAGCATGACCCAGCCCCCAGCTTTAAAAGGTTGAGAACTCCTGGAGAAGATGTTTCTTTATTGTAGATAAAGCATAGGTAAACGCATAAAAGGTCTTCAGTAGTTCAAAACCATATTTTAATGAAAAATAGTAGGAACTTACAAACTCAAACATTCCCCCAAACATAAAAGAGTCTAACTATCTCTTACTAAGTGCTGTAAAACCTCACATAAGAGTGCCTCGCTTAGAGACTAACTCGCTTAAAGAGCAAACTTTTCTCTGAATGGTCACCTCGCTTAACAACTAAAACCAACCAAAAACTCACTTAACAACTAAATTGGGGTTCGAAATCCCCCCCACCAGAAGTCACAATTGGTCACTTAAAATGGTGTTTTGCTTAAAGAGCAAACTCGCTTAAAGAGCAATCCCATGGAACGCATTATGCTCTTTAAGCGAGGTACCACTGTAATTATGTCTCTTGACAATTGTGGGGAACCAATATACAACTCTCAGAGGGCTGATTCCACTGTTAGGCAGAACAGGGCAAATGATGTTGAGATGAGGAGAGTGGCAGCAAACAGCTCGGTAACATACTGTTCATCTAGACCAGGGGTCAGGTCAGCAAACTTGGCTCCCCAGATGTTCTTGGACTTCAATTCCCAGGAGCACTGATCAGTAGGAGTGTTGACTTGGGCTTCTGGTAATTGAAGTCCAAGATCACGTGGAGAGCCAAGTTTGCCAACCACTGATCTAGACTGTCCTGTTAGCTTATTTTGGGGTCACAAGAGGAGAGGGGATGGGCTAAATTCCATTTAGTTCACTCCCCTAGTCCAAACACCTGATAAGCTATTTCACCACAAGGGCAAATGAAACACTTTCCTTGCTCCTATGCAGAGAAACAGGGAAAGTATATTGTTCCCTTTCCTCTTGACAATCATCATATAGCTCGATTAGTAAGAAGGGGAAAATATTTTCCCCTGTTTTCCCCTTTGATCACCAATTGAAGCCATGTCAGCATACTGGATATTGATAGAGGAAGCAGCCTTTGCAGGCTGCTGTTTCTGTCAAATGAAGTCCCAAACATCTGGAGGCATTTGAGAAGCCATATTTTTGAGTGGATTTAAAAAGTAGAACCTCCCAGACAGGGATTCTAAAATAAGTACTCAGGGGAACATTGAAGCACTCCAGCATCAATGATATTCAGACACATTGTGTCCACGCTGACCCCTGAGATCTTCAAACAGTTTTTTGGGGTAATAGGGAAATACCTATTATACCGCCGTAACTAAAACTTCTGTTTATCTGAGGGCTACGATGTACAGTTATTTAGTGTATGTATTTGTTTTGTAACACAAGAAAATAGAAGATTGGTTGTTTTCAAAGAAAGATCTGACAAGTTTGACATTCTATTCATGGTTTAAAATCTATAATTAGAGTAAAACTAAAGTAGTTATGTAAAAATATGCTGAAATTTTATTGCTGGTTTAAAATTAATTAGACTAGAACAACATTAATTGCTATGCCACATTCTTTAACCTTACTTTTCCGTTGTTGTTTTCAGGCTCAAATGTATCAATCTTTTAAATCGATGAATCATTTAGAAATCATTCTCTTCTCTCTATTCAATTTTCATTTCCATAAGTACTTTAAAAATTCTTTGCAAGATTAGCCATGCACAATCTGATAATATCTGATTATAGCAAAATACCGTGCAAGATGCATTTTATTATTTTTTGCTTCAGAGCTTTGGTTGTGCTTTTTATGCATTAAAAATAGAAAATAAATACATAGTATGTTTTAAGGACTGTGAGTTAGATATAGGTTCTTCCTTCGCATAAAGCAGGGGTGGCCAAACATTTTGTGTTGAGAGCCGGTCATGTGGTTGAACAGGCCGGTCACGTGGTTCCTCCTGCCATAAAATGCAGCCGCAGCTGTTGTAAATGCATTTACGACAGCCGGGGGTGCATTTATGGCAGCATTTGTGCATGCAGGGACGTGTTTGAACACACATGGGACATGCCCACTTCCGGTAGCGGCGAGGGCATGGTTTGGCGCCATGGGCCAGATCCGGCCCATGAGCTGTAGTTTGGCAACCCCTGCTTTAAAGGCTGTGGTCCTTATATCTGCAGAAGGCCAATGATCTAGCAGAAGTATCTCTCTAATGAGAAGAAGAAACAAATTTAGCCTACTCCCCTCTTCTTCTTTTGTATGCCAATCAAACTCTGGACTGCCAAAATGAAGCCAATTTCTTGGCTTTGCCTATTCCCTAATCCTCCTGTAATATTATCATCCTTGACTCAAAATATATTCAGAGGAGGTTCAGAAGGAGATGCAGAACTGGAGCTGCTGGGAGCTGCAGAAAGAAGGGAAGAATGAGAAACTTACTCCATGCACATTTTCTGCTGATGTTAGTAATCTGAGAAGGAATGCTGGTGAGAACAATATTCCATCAGAGAAAAACAAGTTGGATCTCATCTAGACTTGTAAATAGATTGATAGCTTACATATGCAGAGCTTGGAAGTAGAGTGTTTCAAGTAACTATGTTGCTTCTTAACTCATTAATTTCTGAGGTAATGAGGGCATGATGATCTTCTTTTTCCGAAAGCAGTAATTGGTGGTAATGTTACATTTCCCCTTGTAATAAGCAACATTTGCCATTTTCTTGTTACATGGGGCGGGTGAATTTGGGGCACATTTTGAAGGTTCCCTCTCCCCAAAATTCCCTAGTTTGGATTGGGAAAAATTGCTAACACTAACGGGGAAATATAGTAATAAACAATAGTATTGTCAGGCCCCATTTTTAAAAGATTACAATGAAAGCTGGAAGCACCTAGACAGGCATCTCCAGTAAGGTGGAATGGGCTTGTAAGACACCTGTGCAGCCACCCCTATCATGAAAACTACTGTACCTGGAACTTGTTTTAAAAAATAGTGGTCACAGGACAGTCCTGCGGTGATCTTGGAGTCCAAAAATGTTGCTGTGGGTTTCATGTGTGGGCCTCACATAGTCTGCTCCTGCTCTAGCAGCTGACTATTACCTGATGCCATCTTTGCACTTGCAATTTGCAGTGGTAATTTAGCCTAAATAATGTAACTTTTTTCATAACAGAAATGTTAGGGATCTATCTTTCAACTTCTTTAATTCCCTGTTCCAATCATATCATTCCAAGGGTATTTAAATTATTTTGGATTTAGAGTCCAATGTGTCAATATATGCAATGTGTCAATATACACACCATCCATATTCAGAGATATGGGTCCTTCTCACAATTCACAAATGATGCAGATGTTGCATGGCTCTCTTCTGCACAGTTTGATGAGCAACATAATGTTTATTGGGCTGCAAGGGAGGAACTAGAACTGGAAGCAAAGGACAAGCTTTCTCACACTTGATTTTGTGTACACAAATCCAGCCAGACTGAACTTTAGTTCAACAATGGCAACTGGAAAGTATCTATATTCACATCTGAGGACAGCTGTGTAACCTGGGATAGAGAACAGCATGGACTAGGAAAGAACAGTGAGAGCTGTCACATGTGCCCAATACTCTCTACCTGAGGCAGCCAGCTTCTTTCCCAGGAAAGACCTGGTGCTCCCTTCACCTGCAACTATGGATTTCTAGCATATGGTGGGGCCACATTGACCAACTATTCCTAAATCATACCTGTCAAGTATCTCATTTTAGCTGGGATTTCCCGTATTTTAGTGCTTGTTCCTCCCCTTTCCCACTGCCATCCTGTATTTTGAACAAACGATGGCGTCTAAGAGGTGACCTGATTGAAGTTTATAAAATCATGCACGGTGTGGACAAAGTAGATAAGGAAAAACTGTTTTCCCTATCGCATAACACTAGATCTAGGGGGCACTCCATGAAACCTTTGGGTACTAGTTCTCAAACAAATAAGAGAAAGTACTTTTTCACCCAGAGGATTACTGGTCTATGGAACTTCCTGCCAGAAGAAGTGGTGACAGCTGTCAGTCTTGACACCTTTAAGAAAGGATTAGATAAGTTCATGGAGGACAAGGGTATAAATGGCCATAATTATGGATACCTAAGGACAACCTCCGGGTTGGAGAGATAGGCAGGATATCTCTCAATGCCATTTCCAGGGTATCCTAAGCAGGTGAAGGCATCTGCTTGGGAATTTTGTTGTTCAGTCGCACAGTTGATTCCGACCCTTTGCGACCCTATAGACCATGTCCTCCAGGCACCTCTGTCCTCCACCATCCTCCTCAGCCCGCCCAACTCTGTGCCCACTGCGTCCAAAATGCCATCTAGCCATCTCATCTTTGGTCGCCCTCTTTTTCTTTTGCCCTCCACCTTTCCCAGCATCAAGGCCTTCTCAAGTGAATCCTCTCTTCTCATTTGATGTCCAAAGTACTTTAGCTTCATCTTTACTTTTTGACCTTCTAAGATGCAGTCAGGATTGATTTCTTCTAAGATTGACCTATTTGTTCTCCTCGCTGTCCAGGGGACTCTCAAAACTCTCCTCCAACACCATATTTCAAAGGCACTGTTCTTCTGCGCTCAGCTTTCCTAATGGTCCTGAAGCAAATGGTGAGCCACTGTGTGAGATTGCTGGACTGGATGGGCTGTGGCCTGTTCCAGCAAGGCTGTTCTTATGTTACTGCGCATGCATGCCCATCGCAAAGGAGTTTTGCACATACACAAAGGGTTCTGCCCATGCGCAATTGGGTTCTGTACATGCACAAATGGGTTTCCTGTATTTTCCGGAACCGAGCGTGACACGTATGTCCTAAGTACCTCCAGTAAGCACCTTGAAAAGATCCGTGCTGCAGTGGTTCTTATAGCCCCAGCAGAACATAAGATCTGCCCCTCCTCAATCTCTAGGGGGATGTTCTTCCTCATAATCATGCTTAAAATCTCAGCCTTACAGGGAAGTAAATTCTGATCTCAGCAGGATAACATAAACACATGAGAGATCTGGCCACCCTGCTGATCAGCTCATGATCTCTAGATAACTTGCATTATTACAAAGGTAATGAAAAGGGCAAGATGATTGGTCATTAGATTTTGTGTGTGAGAGAGCAAATATTCCTATACAATTTACATTCATTTCTGCCTATATGAGACTGAATTAACTCAACCTTACCAGGATACATTAGCATCTGAATGGAATGGAACTGATCACTTGAAGGATGGTAGATTAATCTCTTTTCAAGCTATCCATCACAGAACCATCCAGTTCTTTTCCTTTACATATAGAAACTCAACTCAATTTACATGATTCAATAGAACAAATTGGAATACATTATGTACAGTTTTCCTGGCAGGGTAATATGTCTTTTAAATTATTCTAATCTCAGTTGCTTTTTAAAATCTTCTCACTGCACAGCCAAAGTTGAGAACATTTAGATTCTATTGAAATCAGTGATTGAAAGACTGCTTTGGTTGAAGCAGGACCATGTGCATCTATATAAACCTTATCCATCTAACTATACTTTAAAAATACTTACCAGAGAGATGCAAGACCTATAAATCTAGAGAACTTTATATCTCAGCCTAATAAGTGCTCAAGTAGCCAAGAAAAGGGACTGCAGTGGCTCAAGTAGCTAAGACACTGACTGGGAAGTGGAAGGTCAGCAGTTCGATTCCCGAGTACTGCAGGACGGAATGAGCTCCCGTCTTTGTCCCAGCTCCTGCCAACCTAGCAGTTCGAAAGCAAGAAATTGCAAGTAGATAAATAGGGACCACTTTGGTGAGAAGGTAAACAGCATTCCGTGCGCTCCGGTGTGTCTAGTCATGCCATATGACCACGGAAACGTCTGCAGAAGCAGACAGCGCTGGCTCTTCGGCTTAGAAACAGAGATGAGCACTGCACCCTAGAGTCGGATACGACTGGCTTTCGAGCAAGGGAAACCTTTACCTAGCCCAGATAAACTCATATACATTCAGCCCTACAAAATGCTCTCAGAGCAAAAGAAAAGCCAAGGGGCCAACCTCAAGAAACCTTTGGGTAAACCCTTAAATTGATAAAAATTAGGAGAAATCTGCCCCAAAGAATAGGTGCCAGGCTCCAAAAGAGCTAATTAGATGTATAGCTGGTGCACATGCAGTCTTCCTGGATACTCTAGGAACCATAATTAGGTAATAGAAGGCCATCATGCAGAAACATCTGTATCATTGGGTGTATTATTTCTAAGCAGCTCACACTAGAAATCCTAATAAATTCTTATTTCTAATACTAATTTAACTGGGCATCATCAGTATTCAAAGCTTTGAGCAAGAAGAAATTCTTAAATTAACAAATAGTGAGCATTTTTTTAATAAAAAAAATGCTGCCTTAACAAGATACAAACAAGGCTGTTTGCAAATTTCCTCCCCTCCCACTGCTGACTCCTGTGTGGCTGGCTGAAGGAAATTATTCATTTGCATTTTCCTCTGCTGTGTAGTCACACCCTGAGTACAACACTATATCTCTTTAAATGATGTCCAAAGCACTAGAAGAGGTAGCAACCCCCATTTCAACATTTCTCTCACAGAGACAAGCTCTTCTCCTAGGAGGCACACCAAACTGCCAAGCTATTGGCTCCACAATCAGATACCTAAACCATTGAGTGATCCTATTAAGACTCAAATATGTGCCTTTTGTTTGAGAAACAAGAAGGCATCTTGGAAACTTCAAGTTACTTAGGAAGGAGTTCAAGCTTTTTTAAATTTGTAAAAACTAAGAACAGTGTATAAGGTTGGGGAGAAACATGACGGTAATCTGCCTACCTCTTGTCTCATGCATCACTATAGCCTAGCTGTCAAGTGTCCCGTATTGGCCGAGAACCTCCCGTATTTTACCCTCTTTCCCAGTGGCGTCCCATATCAGTCAGACCGCAATACCCTAATGCTGCCACTGGAGAGCTGCACAGGATAAGCATAGCTGTCAAGTTTCCCATTTTGTCCGGGAAATTTCCCTTATTTTCAAATCCAAAACTTGACAGCTATGCACTATAGCACTTGCTTTTCTGGCTTCTATTCAGCTAGGGATCCCTGCTAATATTTGAACCAAGGAAATCTTCCTAAATGACAGTTGACAACCTCAAAGCAAAGAGCCAAAATAGTATTCATGGGGTAAAGAAGGGGCAGGAACACTAGGCCTATAGGAGAACAAGAGAGGAGATTTATTAGACCTGGAACAGTTGTCTGAGTTGGACTGCTTGTGCTCTTATAATTTTCAAAGGTTCAAGAGATAGAATTATATGCAATAAATGTGTTTACTTTGTCTCTTCTGGGAATGAAAGGTAAATTTCAAATTACTTTCAGAGTGAGCTTTCAAAAGCATTTCCATAAATGGAAGGAAAATTGAATAGGCATAGAAAGACTCAGGCACACAAATGACCACATGATTCAGATCATGCATACACAGATTGTTTTCCCCTTGCACTCATTTTCTCAGAAAGAGGTTAATAAACCTCTAATTCATTATTTTGGAAGGGAGTAGGAATCCTTGTAATTAGGCAAGGAACAAAATGTTATTCCAGCACGGACATTAAACAGACTTTGAAATCTTACCCAGTGATTGACATCAAACCCAGCAGCAATTAGAAATCTTTTCTGCCATTCATCCCTGTGCCTCTTGCAACAATAGCCAGCCTGTGTAATAAATAACAGGCAAGCAGCACTATCCCATGATGATCCCAGAGGAAGGGGATGGTAACCCATTTCTAGATATTCTCTACCTGCAAAACCCTGTAAAGGGGCACTATATGTCAGAATTGCACAATTATTATTACAGAAGTATTGGCTCATCATTCAGCAATTGATTCAGTGAGTCTACTCAGCTTGCAACTACTAACTAGACTTAGGCCAGTAGTTAGAGGCAACATTTGATGGTGCTTCCAGCTATGGCACTAGTATTCTTCTAGTTTGCCTGCCTCAAGAGAGCAACCCCACAAGATCTTGCCTGAGCAAACAATGTCTATTGTTGAACAAAATTAATCTTTACCAAACTTCATAAACAATAACCTTCCATGTTGCTCCTGACAAAGGCAAACAAGCCCAAGCAGCTAGAACATCAGCCATGGAGCCTCTTCAAATGGCAAAGTAGACTACAGTTCTTTAGATGCCCCAGAATGACTGTGATGCCAGAGAGATTTGGGGAGCTGCAGTTTCAAACAAGTTTTCCAAATAGCTGGGCATCCTCCTTTGCCCAGCAAATATCTGCTGTGGTCAGAGCTGCTTCCTACCAGCTGCAGCGAACTGCTCAGCTCTGCCTGTGTCTAAAACCTATCCCTGACTATCTGGTAATCTCAAAGATTGATTACAGTAATGCTCTCTGTGTAGGGCTATCCCTGAGGCTGGTAGGAAAACTTCAATGGATCCAGAATGATGCCACCAGACTAATTACATAGATATGATCACATATCCTTGGTTCTGGCTGCTTGGGTCATCTACCGAACAGGAAGGTTTCGTGTTCAGGGAATGAAGAAGCAGACGAGTGAAGTAGTGAAATTCAGCTCTTTAATAGTGGGGTTTGAACACAGTTTGGATGGGGCAAAACTCAGACTTATATACAGTAATACCTCAAACAAAGTCCGCTTCATACAACATCGAATTCATACAACATTGCCTAATTTCTTGAAAAAAGTTGCCTCATACAAAGTCACTCGACTTTGTATGAGGCATTCAGTTTTTCCCAGGTTGCATTGTGCCTGGGCAGTATAAAAGACAGGACACATTCGTGCATTGCTCTTGTGGGTTTTGCACAAGGCAAGGAGTGTTTAGGAGTGGTTTTGTGCATGATTTTGGATTTTTTTTTATTTTTTCATCAGAATTTTTAGAAGCATTCCTGGGATTTTTGCAGCATTCTTCAGGTTCTTGGAAAATCAGGGTTGTTTGACATGTTTTTGTAATGTATTTAGCCTTTAGACAATGATTTCTTAAAGTTCTGTCAGTTTCCTGTCTGTTTCCTTGACTTTGCCCTGAAGTCTGTGCTGTTACAGTACAATGTATCTCTATGGAAACGATGTTGTACGAGGCATCGTGGCAAGGATTTGGATGTTGTATGAGGCATCACGGCTAGGATTTTGCATGCCTCATACAAAGTCCAAATCTGTATAAAGTCCAAACTTATGGAACCAAGTTTGGACGTTGTATGAAGTATCACTGTACACTATAAACAGTAACAGTAACAATAATACAACAAGCCCATTGGCTAACAGAGTGTGCACATTTTCGATCCACTTATTTGCATAAGAATAGATACATGAGAAAATATACATTCTGCTCCTGTCAGAAAACACAGTTAACATACACAACAGAAGGGCAGGTGTATTAAGAGCTGGCCTGTATGGCTTTTCCCTTTTGGGAGATGCACTCATCAAGATTTAAGTGTGTGCTGTTGCACAAAAGTTTTGTAGCCTTTACAACAGTGCCTGCTAATTTTTGTTGTTGTTGTTCAGTCGCACAGTCGACTCCGACCCTTTGCGACCCCATGGACCATTTTCCTCCAGGCGCCTCTGTCCTCCACCATCCCCCTCAGCCCTCTCAGCTCTGTGCCCATTGTGTCTACAATGCCATCTAGCCATCTCATCCTTGGCCTTCCCCTTCTTCTTTTGCCCTCCACCTTTCCCAACATCAATGCCTTTTCAAGTGAATCCTCCCTTCTCATTTGATGTCCAAAGTACTTTAGCTTCATCTTTACTATTTGACCTTCCAATGAGCAGTCAGGGTTAATTTCTTCTAAGATTGACCTATTTGTTCTCCTCGCTGTCCAGGGGACTCTCAAAACCCTCCTCCAACACCACATTTCAAAGGCATCTATTCTTCTGCGTTCAGCCTTCCTAATTGTCCAGCTCTCACATCCATACATTACTACTGGGAAAACCATTGCTTTGACTATTCTAATTTTTGTTTGCAATGTGATGTCTCTGCTTTTCACTATGTTCCCCAGGTTTCTCATTGCTTGTCTCCCAAGAATCAGTCGCCTTTTTATTTCATGACTACAATCCCCATCTGCAGTGATCTTTGATCCTAAGAAAGTAAAATTTGTCACTGCTTCTACTTCTTCCCCGTCTATTTTCCATGAACTGATTGGGCCTGTTGCCATTATCTTGGTTTTCTTATTATATTGAGTCTCAAGCCAGCTTTTGCACTCTCGTCCTTCAGCCCAATCAAGAGATTCTTTAGGTCTTCCTCACTTTCTGCCATTAGGGTGGTATCGTCTGCAATCTCAGATTATTGATGTTTCTCCCAGCGATTTAGATGGATATATTTATATTGTTTACTTCTTAGGCTTTTATGAATGGGAGCCCTGTTTTGTCTTTAAGAAGACATAAAAAACAGAGCTAAGTTTGCTTGAGGTTATTCCACTTGTTGATGATGGCAAAATAATAATAATAATCAAGTCCATCAGTAACTTAGGGCATATATCTTGGTAAAGAATGCATACTCTACTTATTATTTAATTTTAATACAGATTGAACAGATAAGGAGATAAAATGCATCCTTATGTGACACTTTTGCCTATAAGAAACCATTCTTTCTCCATAGTCTGTCCCAATGGTAGCTTCTTATTCGTAATACAGTTTATACATCAGTTTCAAAATGATAGCCGTGTTAGTCCATGCAGGCATATCATACAAGAAGCAAAACAAAACAAAAATGAAAAGACAAAAACATTGTGGTATGAGGTTCCACTGTTTTTCCAGATTTGCATCCCAATACATTGAAATTTTGTGGGGCATTTTATGAATCCACAAAGCTTTTTTCAAAAACAAGAATTGTGTATCATGGAAAATTCCTCATTAGTTTAACACTTACTCTGGATCAGTTATACGATTTTTCCGGGGCGCTTGTTGACCTATGGCACAGGTCGACTATGGCTGCCTTGGATGAAATCGCTCCACTACGGCCTCTCCAAGCCCGTGGGGTTCAATCTTCCCCGTGGTTCACAGAAGAACTGTGGGAGCTTAAACGGGCAAAGAGACGCCGAGAGCGCCGCTGGGGGAAGACCCAGAGTGATTCCAACTGGACACTGGCTAGGGCTGCTATTAAGACCTACTTGGTGGCGATGGGGGTGGTGAAGCAACAATACTTCACCGCCCTCATTGCCTCCTTTAGTGTATGCAAACCAAGACACAGGACACAGCCTCGGGCTGGGTTAACTCAGGTTTATTGCATCGTGGACAGAGGGAACATGAGGTAATGGCGGATCGATAGCTCTTTATATACAGCAGTAACACATTTGAACGTGGTGCCATGGTAGCCCATTGGCTACTGTCTGCGTGACGTCATTTCAGGTCACGCCCTTCTTGTCCAGGTGTAGGTGGTGGCGGGAAAACTTCCCGCGCTGTTGCCTTTGATGAGTTTGGACCAAGAGAGCTTGGACGCTCGCTGCTGCCCGCTGTTGGTCATTAGCTCGCGTCCTATTACAGGGTTTATATGATACAGCTGAAGGTTACATTGTTGCTATAGGTAAGGTTACATTGGCTCAGATACATTGTAATCCGTGTGTACAATAAAACCAACAGAACACAACACCCCTCCCCCCTAGGACGAGACAAAGTCTCGAGCCCACACTTAAACACACTCCCCCCCCTTAGGAGACAAAGTCTCTCAGCCAAGATGGCTTATTTCGAACACGCTGGGGTCTCGATGCGGGCTGCCTCTCCCCGGGTTTGCTACCTTCTCTTTGTCCCCTGGTTTCCTGTCCTGTAATATGAGAGGGAGACTCGTTAGTGACTTTCCGCGGCTCCGCGGCGTTGTTGGGAGGTGTGCTCTTAAAATTGACCCGAAATTTCCCGACCCCCAACACCGGAATGCTGTTTCCCTGTACGTCCCGTAGTGTGGACCTCAACGCTTTAAGCTTGGGCCGCACGTGGGGGTCGATTTTCAGGAACTCTTTCTGGGGGATTATGGAATAGGAGGACCCCGAGTCAATTTCCATCTTAATAGGGGCCCCTTGTACTAATACCTCAACGAAGTAATGGGACTGTCCCGCGGACACGCTGAACACTGAGGCGTCGTCCTCGCTGCCGTCCGAGACGCGGCCCACGCCGTCCTGCTTCCTCGTGGTCTGGGCGCCATCTTTGGGCCTCGCTGGACGGTCCGGTCTGGCTGCGCGGTCTTGTGACTGCCTCCGGCCCTCTTTCCTCTTTCTGCACGCCTTAGCGATGTGCCCCCGACGGCCGCAGGTGTAACACTCGGCCTTCCTGAACGGGCATCTCGCGCGCTCGTGGGCCGCTCCGCAACCCTCGCAGCGTCGACCACCCTTCCGGACCTTCTGGACCTCCTCGCCGTCGCTGCCTTCCGTAGACGACTTTGAGGCCCGTCGAGTCGCGTGCACCGACTGTCCGGTCTTCCCGTGCACCGAATTTTCCGCCTTGCCGGCTCTAGGACGCCACTCACGCCACTGGTGCATCTCGTCCACTCCGGCATTCGTGGACTCTGCGGCTTCCGCGGCCTCTATGACCTCTGCCAGCGTGGGTGGCGGCTCCTTATTCATCAAGCTGCGCTGTACCTCCTTGTCTCTCAGGCCACACAACACGCCGTCCCGGAGGACCAACTCCAGGATATCGCCCCATTTGCAGGGGGCGGCGGCTACCCTCATGGCGGCCACGAATGCCTCAACCGACTCATCCGGCGCTTGGACTCGCCTCCAAAACGCGCTCCGAGCGGGAAACATTGCCCTCGAGGGGCAGAACCGCTCTCGCAGCAGTTTCATGATGTCGCTCGCCTTAAAGTCGCTCACCTTCTTCGGAGCAATTATGCCCACCAGCGTCCGCTTGGTTTCCATCCCGAGCATTCTGGTGAGGATGGCCCTCTTCCTCTCCTCGTCTTCTCCTTTGACTCTGAGTTCCACCAGGGCCGCCTGGAAATCCATCTCAAGCAGCTCCCAGTCTTGCGGTTTGGTGATGTTGAAACCGCTCTGTGCCCTGGCTGTTCCGTGGGGATCCATCATCCCATCCTCGTCGCCAATTTAGTGTATGCAAACCAAGACACAGGACACAGCCTCGGGCTGGGTTAACTCAGGTTTATTGCATCGTGGACAGAGGGAACATGAGGTAATGGCGGATCGATAGCTCTTTATATACAGCAGTAACACATTTGAACGTGGTGCCATGGTAGCCCATTGGCTACTGTCTGCGTGACGTCATTTCAGGTCACGCCCTTCTTGTCCAGGTGTAGGTGGTGGCGGGAAAACTTCCCGCGCTGTTGCCTTTGATGAGTTTGGACCAAGAGAGCTTGGACGCTCGCTGCTGCCCGCTGTTGGTCATTAGCTCGCGTCCTATTACAGGGTTTATATGATACAGCTGAAGGTTACATTGTTGCTATAGGTAAGGTTACATTGGCTCAGATACATTGTAATCCGTGTGTACAATAAAACCAACAGAACACAACACCTCCGCAGATAATTGCCCAGCTGCTCTGTTCTGGGTTATCAGGTCTCTCCTTGGTAGGGAGGGGCCAGTGCCCAGTTGGCAGGGTTCGGCTGAGGTTTTTGCAGACTATCTGGTAGAGAAAATTGCTCAGATTCACTCGGGGTTTAATCCCGGTGTGGATGGGGAAAGTCGGGAGGGGACCAGAGCCCAGTCTGGCTGTGTTATCTGGGATCAGTTCGATCCAGTTGTCCCTGAGGAAGTGGACAGGCTTCTTGCAGCTGTTCGCACCACCTCCTGCCCTTTGGATCCCTGTCCCACTTGGTTGGTAAAAGCCTCCAAGGGAGTGACGGGAGGCTGGGTCGGGGCTATAATAAATGCTTCACTACAGGAGGGGGTGTTTCCTGCACCATTGAAACATGCTTTGGTGCGCCCCCTCCTGAAGAAACAATCTCTCGACCCAGCAGTTCTAGCTAATTATAGGCCAGTCTCCAACCTCCCTTTCTTAGGGAAGGTATTGGAGAAGGTGGTGATGTGGCAGTTGCAGGGGGTCCTGGATGAAGTGGATTATCTGGACCCCTTTCAATCGGGTTTCAGGCCTGGATAAGGTACAGAGACGGCATTGTTCGCACTGGTTGATGATCTCTTGCGGGAGCCGGACAGGGGTCATCCATCCGTCCTGGCTCTTCTGGATCTCTCAGTGGCTTTCGATACCATTGACCACAGTATCCTTCTGGAACGACTCAAAGGTTTGGGGATCCAGGCCACTGTGTTGTCCTGGTTTTCCTCATTTCTGGAGGGCTGTACCCAGTCAGTGTGGTTGGAGAGTGAGAGGTCCAGAGCTAGGCCCCTACAGTGTGGGGTGCCTCAGGGCTCAGTGCTCTCTCCTCTCCTATTTAACATATACATGAAGCCATTGGGTGAGGTTATCCGTTCCCATGGGGTGAGGTATCATCAGTATGCTGATGATACCCAGTTATATATCTTGGCCCATGGGGACCCCAGTGATGCAGTCAATGTCCTATCCAGATGTCTGGAAGTGGTTGGGGTCTGGATGGGAGACAACGGGATACAATTGAATCCCTCCAAGATTGAGTGGCTTTGGATGGGGGGTCCCATGTTATCCAGGAAGCTACCAACTTTGGTCTTGGATGGGGCTGTTTTGCCTAGAAAGACCCGGTACACAACTTAGGGGTCCTCCTGGATTCCATGCTGCTACTTGTAGATCAGATGGTGGCCATGGCCAGGAGGGCCTTCGCACAGCTTCGCATCATCCGTCAGTTGCGTTCACTCCTGGACCGGGACTCCCTGCTCAGGGTCACACATGCTCTGGTCACCTCCAGGCTAGATTATTGCAATGCGCTCTACATGGGGCTGCCCTTGACAACCATTCGGAGGTTGCAGCTGGTCCAGAATGCAGCAGCCCGGGTGGTGATGGGGTGCAGGTGTTATGCCCATGCCTCACCATTACTTTGGGAGCTGCACTGGTTACCAGTTTGCCTCCGGGTGCAGTACAAGGTGCTGGTTTTGACCTTTAAAGCCCTTCATGGTAGTGGGCCAGGATACCTCAGAGACTGCATCATCCCAAGAGTGTCTGCCCATCCAACCAGAGTGGACCGGAGGGGCTCCCTAATTGTCCCATCTGCCAGAGGGGCTCGTCTCTCTGGTACACGAAGGAGGGCCTTTTCTGTGTACACACCAGCCTTGTGGAACCTCCTACCAGTAGAGCTGCAGGAGCAGATGGAGTTGCTACCTTTCAGAAAAGACCTAAAACCCTGGTTGGCGGGACAGGTGTGGGGCCCAGATGGAAGGATGATCCCCGCCTGTTGGCTTATTAAATAAGACCCCATTTCTTTTGATTACCAATGCAGGCAGTTTTAACATGGGTAGTCTTTTAAAGTTGAAGGGGATAGGTGGGTGGGTATGTTAGGGTTTTAAGGGTTCAATTTTAAGGGTTTAACTTGTTGTGAGCCACCCAGAGTCAGGTTACCTGATTGGGCAGCATAAAAATTTGAATTTAAATTAAATTAAAAAATTAAATTAAATTAAAATTAAAATCCATTCATCCACATACTCCTGCAAAGGAAAGAAATTGTTCAGTTTCTATGGGACAGCTGTTCCCAGAAGCCTAATTTTGACCTGAAAACCCAGGAAAAGAGATTGACCCGAGTATAAACCGAGGGTGGGAAATGCAGCAGTTGGTAGTGAGTTTCAATAATCAAAATACCTGAAAATATGGTAAAATTAATTAAATTGTTGGCACATCTCAATCTGGCATGGTCTTGGGACCCTCGTGGTCATTGACCTGAGTATAAGCCGTGTCCCCTTTTGGGGGCTCATTTTTGGGGCTAAAAAACTCAGCTTCTACTGGAGTATATATGGTAATCATTCAAATCCAGCAGCTTTCTGCCTGCACTTCCTCCAAAACTTAATTTCAGTTTAAAGGACATGCTGTGTGACCAAAAGGAAAAATAGGCTGCTTTACATTTATTAATGGCAGGCCAGGACCAAGAGATGCTAACCATTGGCTCAGTGTATGAATCTAATGTTTTTCAAAATATTTGTCTCTTCAGACAATTGAGATTATTTATGAGGCAAGCGAAAGTTTATTTTCAGAGTACTTAAATTTATAAATTGGCAACTTAGATCCAGTTAAAATTTCCCACTCAAGTCTAATCACTTTATCTCTTCTATACCTATAAAAAGTGCCCTTCACCGTTGGGTTCGTTGAAAGGCTCCTGCACCCGGCCCAACCATCCCCGACCTAGCCCTCTGCACTCACCATAACCCCTGCCTTCCCAATGCCGCGGGGTTCCGGTGGTCGCCAGTGGGGCAGCAGCCCCACGAACACGACCAAAAAAAAAAGGAACTATGAGTCCCAGAGTCATCTGTGCTGTGCAACCCCTCAGCCAATTAGGCTGAGGGACGCGAGCGCAGAGGAGGCTGGGAAAGCACGGTGCAGCGGTTTTAACCGCGCCGGCCCAGGAAAGATTTTCAAAGACCCAGCCGGAGCTGGGAAAAGATAAGTGCGGTCGATGAGGATTAGGGAGTGGGGGAAGTCATGGCCCCGGTAACCACGCTGCCCCCCTGCCCCACAACCTAGCCCCCCTCCCTATCCTCCACCAACCCCATGTACCTGTTGCTGGCTCCGGCTGGGTCTTTGAAAGTCATTCCCTCCCATCGCAGCCTTCTATGTAGGGAGAAGCACCAGCCTGCCCTTCGTCTCTGCAGGCAACGTGGCCTCGACACCTGCAGGGATGAAGGAGAGGCCGATGCTTCTCCCTACACAGAAGGCTGCGACGGGAGGGAAAGTGTTTCCCAGAGGGAACCGATTCATCTTCCTAGGAGGACGGAGGCCAAAAGATTCGGCTCCCGTCTTGCAAGGAAGATGAACACCTTAACAACGGGAGACAAAGGCCAAGCATGGAGCACCCTTCTCGGCCTCCGTCTCCCACAACTGCCCCCTCTTCCCCCACCCCCAAGCTTCTCATAGACATCAGGGGAAAAGACATTTTCCCCCACAGCCTCGGAGGCCGGCACAAGATGCCACCGTAGCATGGGGGTTGGGGAAAGAGGATACCCCTCTCCCCCCCCCCTCCACTGACCAATGCTTTGGCGAGGCAGCAGGGAAAAATGATGTTTTCCCCCATAGCATTGGAGCCTAGCACAAGCCGGCCCATAGCTTGGAGGGAGAGGGTTTTTCAGATGCTATACTTAATAAATAACCAACAAGAATTTATTTAGTGGACATTGAATTAACCAGGTGTACCCAGGTTTTTCATAGCTCTCTGCTAATACGCTATCACATTTACAATTTGCATACTCTCAGGAGGAAGGTGTGGAATCAGTTCAGCAGGTGTCAGGAAAGGCTGCAGTCGGGAGTGTGTGTGGTATCAAGAAGGATATATTGGAGCAGCCCACCGACCATGAAAGCCTCCCTTTCCTACATCCTAGCCTATCTATTAGCATGATAATGCAATCAGTGATACAATCAGTTGCTACACCCAAGCGCATTCTGGTGTCCAATTGTGTGCCTGTTGCCGTGTATTTCTGCGTTGTTAATAAGTATACCGAGACCCTTCTTGTGTTCCTCGTTGCCTGTTAGCAACCCGAGAGGTCTCTAAGGAGCAACCCTCCAATTCCATTAAAACCCTTTTGAAGGAAAAATTGTATCTTGAATATCTCTTTTGGGACTCTTTGCAATACTATAAAAGTTGTACTTGGAGAGAGAGAGAGAGAGAAATACTTTATCAAATTAGTCTTCAGACCATTCAAATAAACACACACTAATAACAGAATCAACAGTGAACATTCAACTAAAAATTTTGAGACTATTGTTTTGAACAAACTGTTAAAATCTTAAAATATTAATTCAATGTAAATGGTTTAGTTAGTCAATCAATTATAGTAAAATAAACTCTGTTATTCCAATAAAACTTTATAAGGTTAAAGGTTTCCCTTGCTCGAAAGCCAGTCATATCCAACTCTAGAGTTCAGTGCGCATCTCTGTCTCAAAGCCAAAGAGCCAGGGCTGTCTGCTTCTGCAGACATTTCCATGGTCATGTGGCAAGCATGACTAGACACCGGAGCGCACGAAGCACTGTTTCTCTTCCCACCGAAGTGGCCCCTATATGGGTCATTTAAACAGACAATTTTTTTTTTCTTTGAGAAAAGCTGCCTGTAACCACAATGAGACAACCCTCGAAGTCAGAAAATAATTAGACCTTTGTAAAAAGATGTTCAACCTGTTCTCAGTTTCCTCCTCTTTCATGCAGTTAAGGAATGGGGCTAAATACTGATCTGAATCGTATTAAATAAATGACAATATATGAAAATAAGTAATATAGGCGTTTCATTTGTTAAGGCATAGTTTACACCTGTTACAAGTTGAAAATATTATTCACAACAGGTAATCTTGTGTTCATCTAAATAGCCTTTAAAAGGAAGAGAAATCTCTAATCAACATTTACCTTGAGTTTCTTTCAAAAGAGGTTTTTATTTATTGAACTGAATGCAGCACTTGTCAGTAAATGCAGTATAGCACCGTTTGCCCCTAGCTGTGTATCTGGTTATCAAATGCAACAGTGAAAGTTCCCAGTACAGTAACAGACTTTTCCTGCCTAAAGTCTGCCTGCGGTTCTGCTAAGATGAAGTTTCTTTTGCCTAGCCCTCCAATTTTTGTCAAACAAATTTTGCATAATTTTTAGCTGCAATATCTAGTGTTTCCCAACTTTGGACCCAGGGATCTTTCCTTGCAGAGTGAGTTGGAGTATACTATACTTTGTGATGTTCCTCATGATATAGCCAAGGTATTGGAGCTTTCTTTGCTTAATGGTCTTAAAAAGTTCTTGTTCTTTATCCATCTGGCACAACACTTCTCCATCAGTCACATGGTCAACCCATGATATCTTTAGCAGCCATCTGTAGATCAACATTTCAAAAGCTTCAGTTCTCTTTTTTCAGATGCTTTAGTCAATGTCCAAGTTTTGATTCCATATACCAGTGGTGGTGAACCTATGGCATGCATGCCAGATGTGGCACTCAGAGCACTCTCTGTGGGCACCCATGCAGTCACCCCAGCACAGTTTGCTCTGCCCCTCTGCCCAGCAGCCCAATGGGAGTGCTTCCTCCCTCCCCCAGCACAGAGTTCACCCACCCCTCTGCCCAGCAGCCCAACGGGAGCACTTCCTTCCTCACCACAGTACAGTGTTCATCCTGCCCCTCTACGCAGCAGCCCAATTTTTGCATTCTTATGAAGGTGCCTTTTCTATTTGCATTTTAATCACAACTTTGGGATCCCAATCTTCATTTAACATACTCCCCAAATAAACAGTTTTATACTCTCTTTCAATTTCTTGTTTTCCTGCCATTAGCTTGCCATGAGTTGGTGTTCAGCTTATTCTTAAGAAAACTAAATATCTTGTTAAAAATCAAACACAACTGGGGTCACTAGAACCAAGAATCATACCTGTCAACCCGCGGCTCCAGAAAAAACGGGACCTGCACAGATCGCTTGTGCGCAGGTCGCTTTCCATGCATGCGTGGAAGCACTACGCCACTTGCGCAGCCCCTATGCAAGCGGCGTAGCGCTTCCACACATGCGTGGAAGGGTTTTACACTTGTGAAGAACCCTTCCACGCATGTGTGGAAGTGCTCCGCCGCTTGCGTAGGGGCTGCACAAGCGGCAGAGCGCTTCCACGCATGTGTGGAAAGCGTTTCCCCCCACTGCCAAATTACGGGGTTTTGGCAGCGCGGGGTGGGTTATGATGTCAATCGGCATCAAATTCTGTGGTAATCCCGGCCAAATCGGGATGGTTGACAGGTATGCCAAGAATCTACAACCCAAATTAAACAACAATCCCAGCAATTTTTGCCCAGCTTTGATTATTTTCTTGTCTCTAGAAAGCCAACAAAAAAATTCTTGAAGTTTATCCTGAAGTCCCCCATACTCTGGGAAGTGGATTTGATTCAGAAAAGCCCATATTAAAATAGAGCATTTAGTTTTTAAGGCGCAAAAATGGCTTTGCCTTCTTTTTTTTACTTCTGTTTCTTGTCTGATATGTCTGCATAGACTAACATGTCTACTATGCTGAAATTTGCAAATTTTGTGGGAGATGATCCAATTTGAGCATTAAAATCACTCATCGTAATAACTTCTATCAATTTTTCCAGACGTCACCAAACATTTGCTGAGTTATACTGAGAATTTGCTGGAGGAACATAAATGTTAACCATTAGTACTGGTATTAGTACTGAACACGGGGCACAAATCTTAACTATTAAACATTTTTTAGAAATGTTAATATTTCTTCCCACTTATTTGTTTATTTCTATGATTTATCTGCCACCTTATATTCCACCTGAAGACATAAGGCAACTCACAACAGCTAAAATTATACAACAATCAACAGTTTTCTTCTTCAACTGTAGTTAATAAAGTTCTTGTTGCTCTCCCTGTAGAGTCCATTCAACAATTATGTGATCCTTGAAGAGGGGAGGGGGTCTGCCATCTGAATTATAGAAAAATTATGTGGGGGGGGGGGGGCGGGGTGGAGGGTCAGGTCAAAGATGATATAATCCATTTTGAGCTGTTGTGCATTAGGCACCAATAGTGAAAAGCTCTAAAAATTAGAGTTTTGATACAAAAGCTCTGGATTACGTAATTTTAAAGGCGGGAGGGGTTCAAAGCTAAAATTACAGTTAGATTACATGGGGAACGGTCAATTTTTCCCAAAAAAATGGATCACATAATTGTTGAATGGCCCCTTATCTTTAATTTTTGAGCTGGACCAAACCATGTTTTACACTTGAACAATATATTCCCCTCAGCTTGACTATGGTATAAATATAAGTTCATCAACAAACAGTAATATTCATCAACCCATATCCCAGGTTTAAAATAGCATTCTGGAATATAGCTGGTTGGAATACTTGTTATCATGGGCAGTTTTGTCAATTTTTAAATCAAAATTTGACCTGATTACCCTACAATAAACATACTGTACCTTACTACTAATGTATCACACTGATTCTGGCTAATGGGTTCAGTTCTTTTGCTCATTTCTGTACACACTTTGACCAATTTGGTCTACTATATCAAACAAACTTAAGCTATAGAAACTTCTCAATACTATTGAAGACAGTGTCCTAAACAAAGGTAAAACACTTGAAATAATTTAATTTGATGTTTCTCAAGCATTTGATAAATTAGAGTGAGCTTACCTGTTCAAGGTCTTGTTGTTGTTGTTCAGTCGCACAGTCGATTCCGACCCTTTGCGACCCTATGGACCATTGTTCTCCAGGCGCCTCTGTCCTCCACCATCCCCCTCAGCACTCCCAGTTCTGTGCCCACTGTGTCTACAATACAATCTAGCCATCTCATCTTTGGCCTTCCCCTTCTTCTTTTGCCCTCCACCTTTCCCAACATCAAGGCCTTCTCAAGTGAGTCCTCCCTTCTCATTTGATGCCCAAAGTACTTTAGATTCATCTTTACTATTTGACCTTCCAAAGAGCAGTCAGGGTTGATTTCTTCTAAGATTGACCTATTTGTTCTCCTCGCTGTCCAGGGGACTCTCAAAACTCTCCTCCAACACCACATTTCAAAGGCATCTATTCTTCTGCGTTCAGCCTTCCTAATTGTCCAGCTCTCGCATCCGTACATTACCACTGGGAATACCATTGCTTTGACTATTCTAATTTTTGTTTGCAATGTGATGTCTCTGCTTTTCACTATGTTCCCCAGGTTTCTCATAGCTTGTCACCCAAGAATCAGTTGCCTTTTTATTTCATGGCTGCAATCCCCATCTGCAGTGATCTTTGATCCTAAGGATGTAAAATCTGTCACTGCTTCTACTTCTTCCCCATCTATTTCCATGAACTGATCGGACCTGTTGCCATTATCTTGGTTTTCTTGATATTGAGTCTCAAGCCAGCTTTTGCACTCTCCTCCTTCAGCCCAATCAAGAGATTTTTTAGGTCTTCCTCACGTTCTGCCATTAGGGTGGTGTCGTCTGCATATCTCAAATTGTTGACGGTTTCTCCCAGCAATTTTAATCCCATATTTTGATTCCTCCATCCCTGCATTGCGCATTATGTGCTCTGTGTATAAGTTGAATAAGCAGGGTGACAAAATGCAGCCTTGTCTTACTCCTTTTCCTATTCCAAACCACTCTGTCATTCCGTGTTCTGTCCTAACTGTTGCTTCTTGGTTCATGTACAGATTTCTCAGGAGGCATATGATGTGTTCTGGTGTTCCCATCTCTTTAATTACTTGCCACATCTTGTTGTGGTCCACACAGTCAAATGCCTTAGTGTAGTCAATAAAACAAAAGTAAACTTGTTTCTGGTATTCCTTTGCTTTTTCCATGATCCAACGTATGTTGGCAATGTGGTCTCTAGTCCCCTTGCCTCTTCTAAAACCAGCCTGCACCTCTGGTAATTCTCTCTCCACATGCTGCTGAAGTCTATCCTGTATTATCTTGAGCATCACCTTGCTGGCGTGTGGGATGAGTGCAATTGTTCGGTAATTTGGCATTTCCCTTTTTTGGGATTGGGACGTATACTGATCTTTTCCAATCCTGTGGCCACTGTTTTGTTTTCCAAATCTTCTGGCATATTGAATGCAGTAGTTTGACACCATCATCTTTTAGAGCTTTGAAAAATTCAACTGGGGTACCATCATCTCCACTAGCTTTGTTGTTTGCAGTGCTCTTTAGGGCCTTTATGACTTCGCTCTCCAGGATGTCTGGCTCAAGTTCAATTTTTCATCATTGTAATTATCAGGAGTGTTGAGGTCCTTTTTGTAGAGTTCCTCTGTGTACTCTTTCCATCTTTTCTTAATCTCTTCTGCATCAGCTAGCTCCTTTCCATCTTTGTCCCTTATCATGGTCATTTTTGCTTTAAATGTTCCCTTGATTTCCCCGATTTTTTTTAAAAAGATCTCTGGTTCTGCCTCTTTTGTTGTTTTCCTCCATTTCTTTGCACTGTTCTTTTAGGTAGTTTTCCTTATCTCTCCTTGCTTTTCTTTGAAATTCTGTGTTCAAATGATTGTATTTTTTCCTTTCTCCTTTGACTTTTGTGTTCCTTCTTTCCTCTGCTATTTTAAGAGCCTCGTCAGACAACCACTTTGCTTTCTTATGCTTCTTTTCTTTTGGTATGGTTTTCTTTGCTGCTTCCTGCATGATGTCCCTCATCTCTGTCCATAATTCTTCTGGCACTCTGTCTACCGAGTCTAAGCCATTATATCTGTTCATTACCTCCACTGTGTATTCTTTAGGGATGCTTTCTAGGTGATATCTGTCTGGTCTCCTTGTTTTCCCTATTTTCTTTAGTCTAAGCCTGAATTTTGCGATCAGTAGTTTGTGATCTGAGCCACAGTCTGCTCCAGGTCTTGTTTTTGCTGACTGTATAGAGGTTCTCCATCTTTGGCTGCAGAGTATGTAATCAATTTGGTTTCGGTGTTGGCCATCTGGTGATGTCCATGTGTAAAGTCACCTCTTGTGTTGCTGGAATAGAGTGTTTGCTATGACCAGTGCATTCTCTTGGCAGAACTCTATCAATCTTTGCCCTGCTTCATTCTGTACTCCAAGACAGAACTTGCCTGTTATTCCCTCCACTTTTTGATTTCCTACTTTGGCATTCCAGTCTCCTAATATAATTTGTACATCATTTCTTGGTGTCTGTTCTATGAGGTGTTCTAGGTCCTCATAGAACTGATCCACTGTGGCTTCATCTGCACCAGTGGTTGGTGCGTATATTTGGATCACAGTGACATTGAAAGGTGTTGTGTATGTACAATGTTGCTTGATATGTATGTACATTGTCGCTTTAAGAAATGTATGAATGTAACCTGGCCACAATCACAATGTAACCCAGCTGTTAAAGGAACGCGAGCAAGCTGCCTATAGAGGGCAGCTGCGAGTGTTCAACTCACATGGTTATCATTTCTCAAATCACCTGCAGCCGCGGGAACTCCCCGCAACAGCAAACTACTACCGATCCACCACCGAAGATGGGCGTGACCCGGATGACGTCACGCCGGTAGCAACCAATGAGCTACCATGCAGCCAGATTCAAAATGTATTGCACTACTGTATATAATGTGAGGTATCTCCGCCATTACCACATGTTCGTTCTGATCATCAACCAATAAACCTGTGTTAGTCCTTACTGCGACTCCTTCCATGTCTCCTGGAAAAGACACCAAATTGGCGACGAAGGTGGGATCGATGGCGAATCCCAAGGTCAAGGCGTACTAGTTCGATGTGAGCGAGCCCAAACAATGGGAGCTCTACGAGTGCCAGTTTCGGCACGCGATGGAAGCCGCGGGCGTCAACGACGACGCGAAGATGCGCTCCCACTTCCTGGCCCAAGTGGGGCCGGCCACGCTGCGGATCCTGATGACCCTGGTGGCCCCCCGGAAGGTAGACGAGCTCCCCATCGACCGTATCCTGGAGAGACTGGGTGAGCATTTCCAGCCGCCCGTCTCAATCTTCCCAGCACAGGTCGCGTTTCACAGGCGAGACCAGCGACCGGGCGAATCCGTGTCCGCCTACGCGGCGGCCCTCAGGCTTGCGGCGGTCCACTGCCAGTGGGATGACCTGGACCAGGCCCTCCGTGACCGCATGTTGTGTGGTCTGAGGGACGAGGAGTTGCAGAGGAGGCTGATGACCCGCGACCAACGCCTCACGTTCAACGAGGTACTGCGGGAGGCCCAAGCAGCCGAGGAGGCCAGGAGCGGGGTGAGGCTGTTCAAGTCCCGAGGGGCCGCGTCCGAGAGGGCCAAGTCACCAGTACAAGCGGCCCGGCGGACACCAGCGAAGGTGGCCTGGCGGGCCCCCAAGCTGCCCGCCGGCACACCAACGTCGTCCGAGGAGTCGTCCACCACAGCGGACCCCTACTCCAGCGAGGACGACGACGTCCAGAGGATCAAGAAGCGTGGTGAGAAGCGGCAGATCCGAGAATGGCAGGACCGCCATTGCGACGGTTGTGGGGCGTCCCATGACCGCACGAGGTGCCCGTTTCGAAAGGCCGAGTGTCACAACTGCGATCGAAAGGGGCACATCACCCGAGTATGCAGGCGCGGATGAGTTGAGGACAAGGGGAGTTCCAGCCATCCCCAAACGCACCAACGGAAGGCGGCCGGCGCCAGCAAGGTCGCAGCCAGCTACAGTGAGGAAGGCGTGAACTGCGTGGGCCTGGAGCACCGGCGGTTTTTCGTAGAGGTACTGTTGCAAGGGGTCCCAGTGAGGATGGAGATAGACTCGGGGTCATCTTATTCCATCCTGTCCCAAAAAGAGTTCATGCGTATTCCCCCAGACAAGCGGCCCAAACTGCGGGCCATGAGGTCACACCTTCGGGATGTGCAGGGAAATGGGATCCCAGTGTTGGGGGTGGGGAACTTCAAGGTGAAGTTCAAGAACTACTCCGAGAAACTGCCCCTAGTGGTCCTCAAGGGGGGGAGGTGCTGCCTTCTGGGAACGCAGTGGTTTGCTCCCCTGGGAATCGAACTGTCCGGCATTAACGCCATCGAGACTGACCCAATGCGGGACGTGTGCAATGCGCACCCGGACGTTTTCAAGAAGGGGCTCGGGAAGTACAAGGGGCCCCCGGTTTCCTTCGAGCTGGACCCAGAAATCCGGCCCATCCGCCTCAAACCAAGGAGGGTGCCCTTCGCCCTAAAGGACAAGATCGAGGCGGAACTGGACAAATTGGTGGGGCAGGGGATTTTGGTTCCAGTTGACTCGGCGGAGTGGGAAACGCCGATTGTTACAGCCCTTAAGTCGAACGGGGAAGTCAGGATTTGTGCAGACTATAAATGTACCATTAACAAGGCCATTCGGCCAAATGCATATCCAGTGCCCATGGTCAGCCACTTGCTGGCCACGTTACATGGGGGGAAGTGTTTTGCCAAGTTAGATCTGGCTGAGGCGTTCCAGCAGCTCTCTGTAACCCCGGCTGCTGCCGCCGCGCAAATGATAGTGACGCACAAGGGGGTGTTTAAGGTAACGCGCCTTCAGTTTGGCATGAATTCGGCCCCCGGGATTTTTCAGTCCCTCGTGGAACGCCTTTTAAAGGGGCTTCCAGGCGTCCTCCCATACTTCGACGACGTGTTGATAACCTCGGGGAGCGAATTAGAGTTGGCAAAGAGGCTAGATGGGGTCCTTTCAGTGTTCGAGAGGGCAGGTCTTCAACTGAGGAGGGACAAATGCGTATTCTTTGCGAGGGAGGTTGAGTTTCTAGGCTTTAAGGTAACCCCGGACGGGATCAAACCCTCTGAGTCAAAGGTTGCAGCTGTGAAGAACGCCCCTCGCCCCACCGCAAAACCGGAGCTACAGTCATTTCTAGGGCTCCTAAATTTTTATCATACCTTCCTGCCTCGGAAGGCATCGGTCGCGGAGCCACTGCACGTGCTGCTCAAAAAGGACGCGGCTTGGCGGTGGGGGGACAGGCAGGAGAGAGCATTCAAGAAGCTTAAGTCACTCCTGACTTCGGACGCTGTCCTGACCCATTTCGACCCGAAAAAACCAGTGGTTCTAGTCTGTGATGCGTCCCCAGTGGGGGTGGGGGCGGTCCTGTGCCACGTGCTGGAGAGCGGGAGGGAAGCCCCGGTAGCGTACTACTCTAGGTCCCTCTCAAAGGCCGAGCGCAATTACGCGCAAACTGATAGGGAGGCCCTAGCCATCATCGCCGGAAGGAAAAAGTTCCATGACTTTTTATACGGCCGCGAGTTTACGGTAGTGACCGATCACAAACCACTTTTGGGGATCTTCACTACCGGCAAACCCACACCGCAAATTCTATCCCCCAGAATGCTGCGTTGGGCCATTTTCCTCAACGCCTACCAGTATGAGCTGGTCTATCGCCCAGGGAAGGAGATCTCCCATGCGGACGCACTGTCCCGATCTCCCCTCCCAAGCGTAGGGGACCCCACATGCGAGGTAGAGCAGGGTCACCAAGTCCTACTGATCGAGTCTCTCAACTCACCCCCATTGTCCCGGCCGACCTCGCCAAGGCCACGGCGGCCGACAAGATGCTGGCCCAAGTTAGTTCCTGGGTTAGGAAGGGCTGGCCCACGACTCCCCCCGATGAAGAGTTCAGGCCATTTTTTAGGCACAGAGTAGAGCTGTCGCTGGAAAGGGGCTGCTTACTCTGGGGCCAGCGGGTAGTTATCCCAGAGAAGCTGAGGGCCAAGGTACTGAGACTACTGCACACCAGTCACCCCGGGATCGTGCGCTCCAAGGCTCTGGCCAGGAGTTTCTTTTGGTGGCCCCAGATAGACGGGGACATAGAGCGTTTAGTGGGCACGTGTGAGAGCTGCCAGAGCTCTCGGCCCGAGGAGTCCCGGTTACCCCATAGGGAATGGGATACGGCCCGCGGGCCATGGTCCCGGATCCATGTCGACTTCGCTGGCCCTTTCCGCGGGTCCATGTTTCTACTGGTAGTCGACTCCTACTCCAAGTGGCTGGAGGTAATCCCTATGAACAGCACCTCCTCCGCCGCAACCATCAAGCAGTTGCGCAAGCTTTTTGCCTGTTTCGTCCTGCCAGACGTCCTTGTTAGCGATAACGCTAGTACCTTCACGTCTGCAGAGTTCAAGACGTTTATTGAGCGGAACGCCATCAGGCACATCACCGCTGCCCCGTTTCATCCCACCACAAATGGTCAGGTAGAGCGCCAAGTGCGCACTACGAAAGACGCACTGCGGCGCATGGGTCCCGGTGAGTTAAACCTTCATTTGTGCCAGTTCCTCATTTGCTACAGGACAACCCCCTTAGCTTCAGGATTTTCCCCAGCCGAACTCCTCATGAGGAGGCGTCCGGTAACACTTTTTGACTGGATGGATCCGTCCAGGGTGGAGGATGAAGGGAGAAACATAAACATAGGGGGAGGGAGCTCCAAAAGTTTTTCGGTAGGGGACCCGGTTCACTGCAGGGACTACGCGGCGTCAGGGCCAGCGTGGGTTCCAGGGACAGTCATCGAGCAGACGGGGCCAGTGTCCTACAGGGTCGAGACTAGCTCGGGTCTTCTCTGGAGGAGGCACACCGACCAACTCAGAAGGTGGGTCACTAGTGAAGGGGATTCAGCGTTAGGGTCCTCCCCCACCCGCATTACCCAAGGGGGAGACACGGCGGAACCCGGGGATACAAATGCATATCCTCGGTTCCCAACCACAGAGGAGGATACTTTGGAAGAGAGGGATCAGTTTGATGATGATTATGAGTTGCGGTACCAGGGGGAAGTAGCGGAGTGGTCCCCCACCCGTCCTAGCGAAAAGAGGGGTTTCAGTTCAGCCCCTGGTACCTCCAGTCCCCCCAGTCCTTTTGTGTTAGAATATACCATAGCTCCAGCTCCCCGGAGACCAACACCCCCAAGGCAGGCATTGGGGGGGAGCCCACCCACCACAGTTCCCAGAACTCCCAGGCAGGGAACGGGGGGTGGCGAGACCACGAGGGTCTCTTCGTCGGTCCCGAGATTCGTGCTGGGGGGACCCCCAGCTCCTCAAACGGTAGGCAGGAGTTCACTTCCCAACTGTTCATTCCATTCCCGTCCCCCAATGCAAGGTTACCACAGAGCCCACACCGAGCCACTAACGAGTCCCCCCTTTCCGTTGCAGGACAGGACTCCGCAGAGCCAGGCTCCCCTGTGTTAGGCCTAGCGGCCGCTCGCCCCAGGCACACGTGCGGCAAGCCACAATGGTTGAGGGACTTCGTCCCATCCTAGGGGGGAGGGATGTTGTGTATGTACAATGTTGCTTGATATGTATGTACATTGTCGCTTTAAGAAATGTATGAATGTAACCTGGCCACAATCACAATGTAACCCAGCTGTTAAAGGAACGCGAGCAAGCTGCCTATAGAGGGCAGCTGCGAGTGTTCAACTCACATGGTTATCATTCCTCAAATCACCTGCAGCCGCGGGAACTCCCCGCAACAGCAAACTACTACCGATCCACCACCGAAGATGGGCGTGACCCGGATGACGTCACGCCGGTAGCAACCAATGAGCTACCATGCAGCCAGATTCAAAATGTATTGCACTACTGTATATAATGTGAGGTATCTCCGCCATTACCACATGTTCGTTCTGATCATCAACCAATAAACCTGTGTTAGTCCTTACTGCGACTCCTTCCATGTCTCCTGGAAAAGACACCAAAAAAGGTTTGCCTTGAATTCTGACTGACATCATTCTGTCATTTTTGAGGTTGTATCCCATTACTGCTTTTCTTACTCTTTTATTGACAATTATGGCTACTCCATTTCTTTTAAGGTTTTCTTGTCCACAATAGTAGATATGATGGTTTCCAGAGCTGAATTCACCAATCCCTGTCCATTTTAGTGTGGGAATTAGCTCACTGATGCCCAAGATGTCAATGCTAATTCTTTCCATCTCATTTTTTACCACTTCCTGTTTACCTTGGTTCATTGATCTCACATTCCATGTCCCTATGCAGTATTGTTCCTTGCAACATTGTATTTCTCCTCCCCCTTTCCTATCCCTCCCCTTCCTCCACTCTATGGTGTTAAGCATCCTGTATCATCTAGCCTGCTCCTTTGTTTTGCCTTTTGTTTTGGTGAATAGGGTTCTCTTGGCAAGTTTTATGGCATGGTTTGCCGGTTTCTACACCATCCCCCCATACACTTTATCACAGTTAAAAGTTTAGAACATTTTAAACAACACATTATCATGCATGTTATCACACTTTAAAACACAGTCTCTATGTGAGTTGCTATATTAAGTCAGTATAAAGTCTCTATGTGAGTTGCTATATTAAGTCAGTATAAAGTCTCTATGTGAGTTACTATATTGAGTAAAGTGAAGCGGCTGGGGTGTTGCAGTAGCGATAAAGGAGGAAAACACTCCCAAAGCAGAAGTCAATGACGGCGTGTAAGAGTTTTAATGCAGTTGTATTGTATTCTACGTGTAGTAGGTCACTATGCTGCATACAAAAGCAGTGCAATCACTCGGTTCCAGTAGCACTTATTCAATGCATGAGTAGATAGAAAACTAAAAAGGCTGTATAAAAAGTCTCATCTTAAACTGTGTAGCCCGGTGAGAGTGACTGCGCTTAAATGAGAATGTAGACTTCTAGGTGATGTCCTTCCGGTATTCGGACATTTCGAAGACTTTCTCAAGCGTCTACAATATAAAATACAATGCAAAATATAGCTCTTGGTCTCTGTACATGTACATGTTCATTACATAATAATAATAATAATAATAATAATAATAATAATAATAATAATAATAATAATAATAATAATAATAATAATAATAATAATAATAATAATAATAATAATAATAATAATAATAATAATAATAATAATAATAATGCAATACAGTTCGCAACATAGAACTGAAATGTAATATGGTATACAGAGTCTAACATAGATTATAAGTAAATCATGAGTAAATCAAGACTGGATCGAGCAATTTGTGCCTGGAAGGGCAAATATATGTTCAACATGAATCTAAGGCAATAAGTCATAAAGTGCTCATATCGATCCATAATTACATATAGGTCCGCGACAGAGCGAAGTGAACATATAGATAAATAGTGAAAGAGATACATACCTAAATGTATATGTGTATATATTCCGCGCGTTTCGCACCTCTTAAAGTCTTATGTCGTGTGCTCGCGTTATGTGTGTAAGAAATTCTTTTCTTTATATAATTTAATTTCCACTCACTCATGTGTGGTGAATTAATGCTGTAATCAGGCAAATCTCTATAGGCCTGTGTGGGAAATTTGCTATACAAGGTGGTAAGTAGCTGTTCTGCAAAGAGAACCACTGCCCTTAAGGGGGCCTGTGACTGGAACATGGTGGCAATGATATATACAACCAGATAGAATTTATAGAAAAGATGAAAGTTCCCAATCTGTATTTAAACCATGTGGTGTTAAGGTATTAAACCGGTGAATATAGAAGGCTTCTCTTTGTAGCAGGACCTTTTCAATATTCTTGATATGATATTTGTTTGGAACGATGGTTTCCAGCACGATGATTTTGAGGTCCCCTAGTTTATCCTCGAAGGATTTTGATTATAGAGTTGCAGCTAAACATATTTCGACCACTCTTGCCAGGAGAGGATATCCAGAACAAATAATTGCAAATGCACGGACTAAAGCTGACTCACGCACTAGGAATTCCCTGTTTAAAAGACACACGGATCAAACGAAACCATACCAAAGATTGTTTTGGTCCTTAGACTACACCCCATTGGCTAACCAAATTAAACGTATCATTAACAAGCACTGGCATATATTGGACACGATACCGGGATGCCAGCAAAAACCACTGATAGGATTCAGGAAAACTCAGTCACTTTCCAACCTCCTTTCTCGAGCAGACATCTCTTCCCCACACAACAGACGATCCACTCCCTTCACAGGACACCATCGCTGCGGACATTGTAAATACTGCGCTCACATGATATGTGCTAAAACAATTAAAATACCATCAAGTGATTATACCTTAGAACTATCCTCCTTCTCCAATTGCAATTCGAAAGACACTGTATATATGATAATCTGTCCATGTCAATTGGGCTATGTGGGATAATCGAGTCGCCCTCTTAAAATACGCTTGGGCGAACATCTTTTGCAGATTAGGAACCGGAATATCACAGCACCTCTTGTCAACCATTTTTTGAACAAACAGCATAAACTAGGGGACCTCAAAATCATTGTGCTGGAAACCATCGTTCCAAACAAATATCATATCAAGAATATTGAAAAGGTCCTGCTACAAAGAGAAGCCTTCTATATTCACCGGTTTAATACCTTAACACCACATGGTTTAAATACAGATTGGGAACTTTCATCTTTTCTATAAATTCTATCTGGTTGTATATATCATTGCCACCATGTTCCAGTCACAGGCCCCCTTAAGGGCAGTGGTTCTCTTTGCAGAACAGCTACTTACCACCTTGTATAGCAAATTTCCCACACAGGCCTATAGAGATTTGCCTGATTACAGCATTAATTCACCACACATGAGTGAGTGGAAATTAAATTATATAAAGAAAAGAATTTCTTACACACATAACGCGAGCACACGACATAAGACTTTAAGAGGTGCGAAACGCGCGAAATATATACACATATACATTTAGGTATGTATCTCTTTCACTATTTATCTATATGTTCACTTCGCTCTGTCGCGGACCTATATGTAATTATGGATCGATATGAGCACTTTATGACTTATTGCCTTAGATTCATGTTGAACATATATTTGCCCTTCCAGGCACAAATTGCTCGATCCAGTCTTGATTTACTTATAATCTATGTTAGATACTGTATACCATATTACATTTCAGTTCTATGTTGCGAACTGTATTGCATTATTATTATTATTATTATTATTATTATTATTATTATTATTATTATTATTATTATGTAATGAACATGTACATGTACAGAGACCAAGAGCTATATTTTGCATTGTATTTTATATTGTAGACGCTTGAGAAAGTCTTCGAAATGTCCGAATACCGGAAGGACATCGCCTAGAAGTCTACATTCTCATTTAAGCGCAGTCACTCTCACCGGGCTACACAGTTTAAGATGAGACTTTTTATACAGCCTTTCTAGTTTTCTATCTACTTATGCATTGAATAAGTGCTACTGGAACCGAGTGATTGCACTGCTTTTGTATGCAGCATAGTGACCTACTACACGTAGAATACAATACAACTGCATTAAAACTCTTACACGCCGTCATTGACTTCTGCTTTGGGAGTGTTTTCCTCCTTTATAGTTACTATATTGAGTCATCTACATTTCTGCATATCAGCTACTTATCCTTTGCATGGGGCTGAGTCTCGCCCCCTGGTTTTCCTCCTCTGCCTTCTTCCCTTCTGCCAATTAGTCCTCTCCTTCGGTGCTCGGTTGGTGCCTGGAGGCTGGGGATGGTGGTGTCCAGGGCTTTGGAGCGCACGTGGCGGGGCGATGGCCGCCTGGCTGGTCCTCCTCCTCCTCCTCTTCACCCCATCCCCTGGCTGGGGATGATGGTGTCCGGGGCTTTGGAGGGCGCGCGGCGGGGCAATGGCCAGTCTCCCACCGCCTGGCTGGTCCTCCTCCTCTTCACCCCCTCCCCTGGCTGGGAATAGTGGTGTCCGGGGCTTTGGAGGGCGCGTGGTGGGGCGATGGCCAGTCTCCCGCTGCCTGGCTGGTCCTCCTCCTCCTCTTCACCCCCTCCCCTGGCTGGGGATGATGGTGTCTGGGTTCAAGGTCTGCTCAGCCGTAAACTTGCAGTTGTAACTCATAAACATCTTTAAAACTCTACATGGAAATACATGGTTGTTCAAATGAACATTATTGACTCTATACTCTTTCCAATAAATTGTGGGACAAAACTAAGCTGCTTCTTTTCTCTAATTCTATTCACATTTGTCACTGAACCATTAACAGACGAGATCACAGCAGATCTGGTCTTAAAGGGAGTTGCGTTTTTTAAGGCGGTTTCTTAGTCAATCTGTTCAGGGACGGACTCACAATTGTAGTCTCTGATCAAGTAATCATTTTTTTAGTGTTTAAGAACCAAGACAATAGAAACAGCCGAAGCCTGTCTTAACACATCTTTATTGCATGATGGTCAAAGGGAACATGTGGTAATGGCGGACAAACAGCTCAATATATACAGTGGCTATACATTTGAATGTGGCTCCTCGGTAGCTCATTGGCTACTGTCTGTGTGACGTCACTCTCAGTCACGCCCTTCTTGTCCAGGTGAGGTAGTGGCGGGAATCTTCCCGCGGCTGTAGGTATTTGGGGAATTGGTACCATGTGAGCTGGGCAAGGGACCAGGGAACAAAGAAGCAATAACGCCCCCGTGGGGGGGCAGCCCTCTTCACGGCCCACACGCACACGCAACAAGCCATCTTGGCTGAGAGACTTCGTCTCATCCTAGGGGGGAGGGATGTTGTGTTCTGTAAAGCAGTGCCTTTAACAATGTACCTTTGCCATGTGTTATCAATGTAACCTTTCTGTGTGCAACATTATAACCATCACCTGTATCAATGTATGCTTAATAAGGGGACGCGAGCTAGTGACCACCAGAGGGCAGTGGCGAGCGTCCAGCTCTAATGGATCATAGCCACCTGGATCAGCAGCGCGGGAAGATTCCCCGCGACCTCCTCACCTGGTCAAGAAGGGTGTGACCTCCTACGACGTCACGCAGGCAGTAACCAATAGTCTGTCAACGAGCCACATTCAAATGTATAGCCAGCTGTATATATTGAGCTACCCATCCGCCATTACCACATGTTCCTCCGGATCATCATGCAATAAACCTGTGTTAAGCCAACCCTTCGGCTGTTGTATTGTCTTTGGTCCCTTACACTAAAACTCTCTTCCAGAATGCGTCCCAAGCCGAGAACATTGAGACCGAGGGCTGGAAATGGTCCCGCATGGCTTTCAGGAGCTGCTTGACCGGAACCTCGCCCACCTTCCTTGGAGACACCAGGTCCACCAAAACCTTCATGGCCGGGAACCCGAGCATCCTGATGAGGATGGCCCTTTTCTTCCCCTCGTCCGAGATGTCGGACACCATCAGTGCGCTTTGGAAATCCATCTCGAACAGTTCCCATTCCTCCGGTTTGTTGGTGTTGAAACCGGCCTGTGTTGTCTTGATTCCGTGGGGATCCATTATCCCACCTTCATCGCCAATTTAGTGTTTAAGAACCAAGACAATAGAAACAGCCGAAGCCTGGCTTAACACATCTTTATTGCATGATGGTCAGAGGGAACATGTGGTAATGGCGGACAAACAGCTCAATATATACAGTGGCTATACATTTGAATGTGGCTCCTCAGTAGCTCATTGGCTACTGTCTGCGTGACATCACTCTCAGTCACGCCCTTCTTGTCCAGGTGAGGTAGTGGCGGGAATCTTCCCGCGGCTGTAGGTATTTGGGGAATTGGTACCATGTGAGCTGGGCGCTCGCTATTGCCCCCAGTGGTCACTAGCTCGCGTCCTCATACAGAAGGTTACAGTGTTACTGTTGGGGATTGTTACATCCACTCATTCGAGTGTTACATTACTTAAAGGCACATTACTCCATACACAACACATTTAGAGAGAGAGATTTAGCCTTAAAGTTATTATAGGTAAATTAGAATATTTGCCTGAAAGGATCATTTAACTGCAAGTACTAGAATATGTATTAGTCTCATTAAGATAAAATATCTCAGAGTTGTTTTGCCCTGCCACCTAAGCAAATTGATCTAATTTAATTTCCACCCTGTAATCAATCACATTAAACAACAAATTTCTGGCTGTGAAAAGCTTGGCCTTACCCGGCTGAGCAGCATAAGTGCTACAAAAATGGTTGACCTCCCCAGATTTCAATTATTCTTCTGTAATATTCTATAATTAAATTCCCACCTAACTCTTGTGAAGTGGGAGAAGATGTTGATAGATTTTATTAATAACAAGAAATGCTCCCATATTAATAAATCTGATCCTTATAAATCAATAAAAATAAACAGTGTATGAACATCTTGCTTGAAAACATATTATGAAGTATATCAACCTGCCCATCAACTTAGTGTTATAAAGGACAATAAATAAGGGAGTTTCTTCTAGAATATAAAGTAGATGATCCACAGACATCTGGGTGTCCTTGTTAACATCTATGGATGTTCAACATATAACTAATCCAGTTTTGGCTAGTTCTTGGAAACTGAAAGTAATATTTCTCAGCCCAACAGATATGTGCAATATTTTAATTGACAGCTTGTACCATCTCACCTCCAATCCTAAATGGGTCTGGAAAGGAGAACTGAACATTTTCTCTGAGGACAATACTTGGAATTCTATTTGGTCAAAAGCATTTCTGCATGTAATCTCAGCTCGAATTTAGGAATGCTCTTCAAAATTAATCAACCAATGGAACTAGATGCTGCTAAGACTTAACATGTAACTAAACAAATGACTGTGGAATTCTGGAGGAATTGCAACAAAGTTGCTAACTGACTCCACATCTGGTGAGATTGTCGGCAAGTCTCCTCTTCGCCACTGGAAATCTTTAGGATAAGAGAAGTTACAACAGACCAGATTTTAGAGCCCTTACCTCAACTGTGCTTATTATTGCTCTTTACAGTTTAAATTATAATCTCCCATATAAAAAAGTTTATAGCACTTCTGTGTCTATCAGAAGATTACACATTGTTGCCAGTTGGAAGAATGACAACTGTTGGGGATGTAAGTCTTCACCTCATGTCCCAACTGGTTGCAAGGCATATTGTACCTGTGGTGGTTTAAGACTTCACTGCTGAGGCACTCAGGTGTTGGGGGTTTTCTAGAGAGCTCTGTGGCCAGTGTACTTATGCTAGAGCAAAGCCAAAGACCTTCAGCTACAATGCTCAACTTGCCTGAGCTACAACGCTCAACCTGGGCTAACATGCTCATCTTGCTGGAGCTCTGATGCCCAGATACTGCTTCAATGCTTTGTTTTCTGCCAACAGCTGGACTAGGAATTCTGTGAGTCCAAGAACCAACTACAAGAACTGAATCTCCGATTTGCTCCGAGGAAAGGCATCTGCCTGACTTGTCTGTTTACTGCAAGGAAAGACTACACAGGGGTAAGCTGTGAAGCTGTCTGACTTTACTTGTGCCACAGCTTGTTTTTGGACTGCTACTGAGCTGTGTAGAGGCTTGTACATATTTAGCACAACTTGTACCTTCTCAGTGGAGCTAACTAAAAAACCCAAGAGACTGAATCTGTTTTCTGTTATTGCACTGTATATCTTTCTGCACCACTTGCTTCCAAGTAAACCTGTTTGAGTTATCACCTGCACCAAGACCTGTCTGTCTGTTTGTTGCACAAGGATAGGAACATCCCCTCAGGTGCAAATCTTTTGGTCTGCCACTGCGCACTACTCTGCTGTATGCTGCTAACCCCGCAGACACCATCACAGACAATACATAACGCAATGGCTCATTATGTCCTTATCTCACTTACTAAGAGAAGAATTCTGTTTGCAAACAGAGAGTGCAGGGACTCCATGATCAGAGTGTTCCATACTTGCCATAGTGATCTCCCATTGGCAAACACAAACTAGAGCTTCCCCTGTGGAAAGCAACAGGATTCTGCTTGAGTATGGGGTAGTGGTTTTCACTTGGGTAAGGGGTGGGGAAACTGGAGCCATACATAGAATGAATCATTCAGTATGTAATTAATAAGCAAAAGGATACCAGAATAAGCAATTAAATCAGGGATTCTCAACCTGTGGCTCACGGCCTGGATGCGGCCTGTGGCACCATTTCATGTGCCCACCCACCGCCTCCACCACACCAGGAAGTGCCATGTGGCGAAGGAAGAGCAAAGTGGCTGTCCAGCCTCTGAAGCTGTCTGAGGGAGCATGACCCGGCCCCCAGCTTTAAAAGGTTGAGAACTCCTGAATTAAATTGTGTGAGACCCTGTTGCCAGGTTTAATGTTTGGCACATTTATGTCGATGTAACTTTTACATGATGCCTGAATAAACAAGATTTGACCCAATTTAAAACCAGTAGTCTAGGCATCTCAAAAGTGGCTTTCCACTATTACCTTAATTTTTGTTACAAACTGAACACAAATCTATCTATCTATCTAAAGCAGAGCTGTGTGTGTATGTCCTGTAGGTGTTCCCACACCCGTGCACCGAACCCCTTGCAATTCAGCACACACCAACCTTGGCTGTTCCGGTTGGTCGCTGTCATGATCATGCATCCAGTGGGGGGCTGTGGGCCCCACAAATTGGGGAAAAGAGCAGAGACTACAATTCCCAGGGTGCCTTGCACTCTGGAATGGAACAACAGGGTGGTGTGCATAAGCACGCATGCTAATTCCTAGTTAGCGCATAAGACTAACCACCACGACAGGAGGCAGCGGGCGAGATGGCAGAGCAGGCCGCAGGGAGAGTGAGTGGCAAAGGAAAAGCCCTCAGCGGAGCTGCGCTGCGGAAGGGCCAGGTTGGCAAGTCCGTGGCCGCCAGGGCACACGGAGGGTACCCATCCAGCAGGAACAGCGGGCGAAGACACGGGCTGTGGCCAGGAGCACGGTGCCAGAAAGTGGTTGTCAGGGGGAACAGACCCACCCTGTAAAGGTAATGTGGACGGAGACCTGGAACTGAGGAAAGGGGGATGGGCCCGGGTGAAGCCAGGTACCAAGCTAGTGCTATATAAGCAACTTGCTACCCTCTTAGAACAATTTTGGACTACACCTTTTAGACTCCAGCCATTCATCCCCATCCCATGATGGGAGATTCTTGAGATCTGATCCAAAAGAGTAATTTTTCCCAGTTTTGGACTTCTATCCTTATCTGTATGGCACTGCACAACTATTTCTTACTCCTGCTGCTTATTCCTTCATTGTTTTGGGGAGCTTTCTCAGTCAGGAGTTATAATAATCATGGCAGGCCAGCTTTAAATTCTTTATGACAGTGAGCTTCTCCCTGTCTTCCCAAATTAACAAATCTGCCAGAAGTATATGTTTGGTTATGGTTAATTCAAGATTTTGGTCTACATTTAGGTAATTAAATTGGAGATGTCAGAAGTCATGGCTGCTGCTTTCAACTCTAGAGAACAATGGCAAGCTGTCTCCTTCTTGTAGGGACAAGAAAAAGGTGTAAGACAGAAGAAAAGGACATCAGAAGTCCTAAGAATAGCAATTTAAGGTTGAAGAAAGATCAGCACAGATCAGAGAAGTCTAGGAAACCTGAAGGGGTCCTTCTCTATATTCTTCTCTAAGCAAAAACATGCACCTTATTGAGAGTAATGAGTTGTACCTAGAGGCTTCTGACAGTCCAAAGCACTCAACTGTATACTGTTGGCCATGTGCTTTGAAATTTAGTACTTAATAGTAGGAATTGGGGCTGCAATGCCTAGTCGATTAATGGGCTAGCATAATCAATGTAAAATGTTTTGGATTAATTGGAAAAGTGTCCCGGTTTAACCTTCATTAGCCAAGATTTTAAAAACAACAACTCCACAGCTTTGCACTGAGTGAGTTGCAGGGTCCTGTGACTATTCCAAATTATTGAGAATAATGATTTGGCTTCATGTTTCATGTACACATCTTATATTTCTTATAATAATTGTATACCAACAAGTCAATTCTCACTTATGGCAGCCCTTTCCTCGGTATAAAAGGTAGAGAATACCATTCCCTTCTTCTGTGGGCACCCTAAGACTGTGCAGATTGCCCATGACTACACAGGCTGGCTCCTCTCTCAAGAGTTGCAGTGGAGAATTGAACTTTTAGGGGCCATTCAACAATGATGTGATCCATTACTGTATTTGGGAAAAAATTGACAACCCCCCCCCCATGTAATCTGACCATAATTTTAGCTTCGACCCCTTCCCCCCTTTAAAATTGCATAATCCAGAGCTTTTGTATCGAAACTCTAATTTTTAGACCTTTTCACTATTGGTGCCTAATTCACAACAGCTCCAAATGGATTATGTAATCTTTTGCCCGCCCTCACGTATTTTTTCCTCTCCAAGGATCACGTAATTGTTGAATGGCCCCTTAGGGGATGCCAGAATGAGGCTCCTTTCATGTCCCCCCTATTTATCTACTTGCAATTTCTTGCTTCCAAACCGTTAGGTTGGCAGGAGCTGTGGCAGAGACAGGCGCTCATTCTGTCATGTAGTACTCAGGTCTTGAACTGCTGACTTGCTGACCTTCTAGCTAACAAGGCAAGCTTTTTAACCACTGACCCACCGCCACCATAGTCCCTCCTATACCCACTAAAGTATACACAAATAACCTAATATATATATATATATATATATATATATATATATATATATATATATATATATATATATATATATATATATATAGATATATAGATATATAGATATATATATAGATATATAGATATATAGATATATATATAGATATAGATATAGATATAGATATAGATATAGATATAGATATAGATAGATAGATAGATAGATAGATAGATAGATAGATAGTGCACTCTCTGGGAAGCTCATAGTTATTAGCATGCATTAGAACAGTACTTGGATGATTGTTAAAGCAATCAGATGAATTAGGTAAATTTGCAATATTGCAACAAGATAAGCGAAAGCAAGCCAAAATCGGTTGAGAAAACACTCTCAGGAAATGAATGCTATATCTAATGTACGCAGAGTTACTCAAGATTGTTCATTTGCATTGTGGTTTTGTCTGAAAATGATGAATGTTTGAAAACAGCAGTGAACTTAAACTGAGCCACTGTAGCAAGAAATAGTGATGACACAGTCCTCTGTGCTGTTGAAGAGTACACACAGCAATAGTGGAGTAACATTTATTTGTTGATGCATCCTTCTGAAGCTCAAAATGATTTCTTGATCACACTTCCTGTGCTTATTGGAGAATTAATTGATTCACATTTCACCTGACCACAAATTGATTTATTTCATTATTATTATTATTATTTTTTGGGGGGATACAGATTTTGAAATTGGTTTTTTAAAGTTTTCTAACCACAGCCTGACAGGATACCTCAAACTTACACCAGTTGAGGAAAATATACCCTCTTATTGTTAACGCTCCACCAAATATCAGGATAGAAATAGCAGTGGACACTGAGAGAACCAAGCAAGAGAATGACCCTACCCTCTGAATGGATATGAGCCTCATGTCTGCCAGCTCAGATTCTGGAAGAGCTTTATGGCAAGAACTTAATGGCAAGTACTGTACAAACAACTGAGCCCTGTTGGTGCAGTGGTTAAACTGCTGTATTGCAAGCAAAAGGTTGTGAGTTCAATCCTGAACAGGGATCAAGGTTGACTCAGCCCTCCATCCTTCTGAGGTCAGTAAAATGAGTACCCAGCATGTTGGGGGCAAAATGCTAATTAATTTGTGAACAGCCCAGAGAATGCACTAAATGCCATGGAGTACTATATAAGTGTGATTGCTTTGCTTCTTCAGGGTACTCAAGAGCAAAATCAAATGAAAAGATGGAACAATGAGCTCACTGGACAAGGAACAACATTAAAGGAGGATATAGCTGAGGAACTCAACCTTCCCTACCTCTCTTGGAAGACTCTGAAGAGGCTCATTTCCAAAGAACAAAGGCAAGATATTTTCTTCTTGAAGGGACAAGAAAAACATATGAGAAGGAAGACAATGACACCAGCAAGTTACACCAGCAACCCTAAAAATAGCAATTTAAGTTCAAAGATAGGTCAACACAGGTCAGCACAAGTAGGAAACAATCTAGGAAGCCTAAGGAAATCCTCTCTCTACTGTTGCCCTGCAGAGACATGCATCATCTCAAGAGTAAACTGTTTCAGCTAGTCATTTCCAACATGTATGAGGCACTTTCATGGCTAAACTAGACAGTTTTCAAATAGCAGACTGGAGCTGAGTGAAACTAATACAGTTACTACAGAAACTAGTAACTGACATTAAAAAATGGCAGATTAAACAAGGAGTAATTCAAGGATCTGTTCCCAATGACGGGTGAAATCCAGAAAACCCATTTTTGTTATGTTTTAATAAAGCCATTTGTTCCAATCTTTACCTATAAAAAGGGGGTTGGGCCGTGCATGTCCAGCATACGTGGCCACACCTGGCCCAACCATCCTGTACCAAGCCGGCCACACTTACCTTAAGACCCTGCAAGCGTCACCACAAGGGTCCGGACACCAAGAGTGGGGCAACCACCCCACAAACACGAACAAAAAAACCTATGCCTCCCAGCGTCCTCTATGCCACGCCACCCCTCAGCCAATTAGGCTGAAGGACGTGAGCATGGAGGAGGCGGGGCAAGCAGCGCATGCGTTAAAAAAATGGCCGGCCAACATGCAAACCACTTCTCTCCGGGAGACACTTAGTCTCCAGGAGGGAAGCCATCCCCAGCTCACTCTATGTGCCGGCGGGCTAGGCCGCTCACCTTCCGTGCCTCCGTGGCGCAGCCTGAACTCTGTCCCTGCCGGCACTGAGGCCTTCACCAGTTGGGCGAGGGGCACCAAAGGCAGGCCGCCCAGCTGGCTAGCGACATGCCCGCTCGACCGGCAAAGGCCTCCACCACGGTGGGCGGGCATGGCAGTTGCCGGCTGGGCCGCCTGCTTTTGGTGCCTCCACCTGACTGGCAAATGCCTCGTCGCCGGCAGGGACAGAGGACAGGCCACACCATGGAGACATGGAAGGTAGGTGGCCTAGACCGCAAGTCTGTGCCCGGAAGGCGCAGAGAGCAAACGGCCCAGCTGGCAACAGGTAAGTGGGGCGGAGGACAGGGACTGAGGGGGGACCACTCTGCCCACCCTGATCTGGGAGGAGAAAGGGGGAACATGAACCTACCCCCCACCCATCCCCCCCTCAGTCCCTGTCCCCTGCCCCACTTACCTGTTGCCAGCTGGGCCATTCACACTCTGTGCCTCCCCGGCACGGCCTTCTGAGCTGGGCAACTTGCCTTCCACACCACCGCGGCCCAGCCTGAGGCACATAAAGTGAGCAGCCCAGCAGCTTCGGCAGGGTTGTGGGAAGGAGGGGGACCTTGCCTGACAGAAAAAGGGAGCCCCCTTCCCTTCCTGGTGAAGGCCATATGCGCACATGTGTGTGTGTGGTGTTGTTGTGGTGGTTGTTGTTGTTGTTGTGTGGTTGTGTTGTGTGTGTGGTTGTGTTGTGTTGTGTGTGTGTAGTGTATGTGTGTTTGTGTGTGTGTGTGGTTGTGTTGTGTGTGTATTGTGTTGTGTGTGGTTGTGTTGTGTGTGTGGTTGTGCTGTGTGTTTGCATTATTATTACGTTCAATTTATATCTCGCTTTCCTGGCACAAGTGCCATTCGAAGCAGCTTACAACATATAAAAATACAATATCATCAAACAGCAAAGTTAATAGAAATACAGATACAATAATATAAAACAGATACATCATAAAAATGATACAGTGACAAAGAAGCAGTATCCCAATATTCATAATCCCCAGACGCCCCAGTGCAATAGGAACTGCCACAAAAGTTACAGTTACACCCGTCCTTGCCAACCTCCCCAATCTCGTTGTTCTGTGCAGGACAATGACAAAAAAGATCTATCTGTCTATCTATATATTGTGTTCTATGTGTGTTTGTGTTGTGTGTGTGGTTGTGTTGTGTGTGTGTTGTGTTGTGTGTGAGTTTGTGTTGTGTGTGGTTGTGTTGTGTGTGTATTGTGTTGTGTGTGAGTTTGTGTTGTGTGTGTGGTTGTGTTGTGTGTTTGTATTATTATTACGTTCAATTTATATCCCGCTTTCCTAGCACAAGTGCCATTCGAAGCAGCTTACAACATATAAAAATACAATATCATCAAACAGCAAAGTTAATAGAAATACAGTTACAATAATATAAAACAGATACATCATAAAAATGATACAGTGACAAAGAAGCAGTATCCCAATATTCATAATCCCCAGACGCCCCAGTGCAGTAGGAACTGCCACAAAAGTTACAGTAACACCCGTCCTTGCCAACCTCCCCAATCTCGTTGTTCTGTGCAGGACAATGACAAAAAAGATCTATTTGTCTATCTATCTGTTGTGTTCTATGTGTGTTTGTGTTGTGTGTGTGGTTGTGTTGTGTGTGTATTGTGTTGTGTGTGAGTTTGTGTTGTGTGTGGTTGTGTTGTGTGTGGTTGTGTTGTGTGTGTGGTTGTGTTGTGTGTTTGTATTATTATTACGTTCAATTTATATCCTGCTTTCCTAGCACAAGTGCCATTTGAAGCAGCTTACAACATATAAAAATACAATATCATCAAACAGCAAAGTTAATAGAAATACAGTTACAATAATATAAAAATGATACATCATAAAAATGATACAGTGACAAAGAAGCAGTATCCCAATATTCATAATCCCCAGACGCCCCGGTGCAGTAGGAACTGCCACAAAAGTTACAGTTACACCCGTCCTTGCCAACCTCCCCAATCTCGTTGTTCTGTGCAGGACAATGACAAAAAAGATCTATCTGTCTATCTATCTATTGTGTTGTATGTGTGTTTGTGTTGTGTGTGTGGTTGTGTTGTGTGTGTATTGTGTTGTGTATGAGTTTGTGTTGTGTGTGGTTGTGTTGTGTGTGTATTGTGTTGTGTGTGAGTTTGTGTTGTGTGTGTGGTTGTGTTGTGTGTTTGTATTATTATTACGTTCAATTTATATCCCGCTTTCCTAGCACAAGTGCCACTCGAAGCGGCTTACAACATATAAAATACAATATCATCAAACAGCAAATTTAATAGATGCCCCGGCGCGGTAGGAACTGCCACAAAAGTTACAGTTACACCTGTCCTTGCCAACCTCCTGGGCGACAAAGGGGCCAGGAGGCGTAACATCTCCTCAGCCGGGAGACTCCCTTTATCTCCCCGCCGGTGGAAGGGGCGGGGAGAGCACAGCAGCTCACGGTGGCGGCGTCTTCGGAGTCTCCCGGCCAAGGGAGACTCCCTTTATCTCCCCATCAGTGGAAGGGGCGGGGAGAGTGCAGCGGCTCACGGCGGCGTGTGTGTGTGTATTGCGTGTGGGGGGTTGTGTGTGTGGTTGTGTTGCTTGTGTGTGTGTGGTTGTGTTGTGTGTGTGGTAGTGTTGTGTTGTGTGTGTGGTTGTGTTGTGTGTGTGTGTACCCCCCAAAACCACCCCAACCACCAACACATACAAAAAATGCTAGTGTTTAATAAAGAAATTGCCCCTGTCCCCTTTTGTGACACGTTTGCACAAGCACTACATTTACATACACATATTCACACAAATGCTAACATGTGTCCCATGAACGCGAGCAAGGCTGCTGTTCCGGCAAAAGTCAATTCTCCTGCTTTCCCCATTGAAATACAAAGAAACAGCACCCCTGGCAGTGACTGAAGGAAGCAGCAGGTTCATGGCATCAAAGCCGTGAGCTGCTGCGCTCTCCCCGCCCCTTCCACCAGCGGGGAGATAAAGGGAGTCTCCCTTGGCCTGGGAGACTCCGAAGCAGCATGTGATGCTTGTTAAGGGCTGGTAATCCAATCACTTGTTGGAATGTAGTGAGTGAAAGCAAAAGTGGGAAAGAAATAGTGAAAGACAGAAAATATTTGAAAATTAATATCTCAGAGTAGGCATCACCTAGAGCAGGGATTCTCAACCTGTGGCCTGTGAGCCAGATACAGCCTATGGCACCATTTCATGTGGCCTCCCACAGCCTCCACCACACCAGGAAGTGACATGTGGAGTAGGAAGGACACAATGGCCGACCAGTCCCCGAAGCTGTCTGAGGGAGCGTGGCCCAGCCCCCGGCTTTAAAAGGTTGAGAACTCCTGACCTAGAGAGCTTGGGTCAGTCCCATTCAGCTCTATAAATCAGGGACTTGCTCCTCAACAAAGCTATTGGAAATATGTGTTCTGCCTCTTTAAGATTGTGTTTTATGCCCAGGAAACGAACAATGCCTGTGAACAGTGATGCACTGCAGCAGGTTCTGTCAGGTTCTGCAGAACCAGTAGCGGAAATTTCCCCAGGCCATGCCCACTTGGTTGGCCACACCCACCTCCATAGCCCATAATACAGGATGTTTGGCCCCGCCCACAGATTTGGCCAGCCCACAGAGTAGGTAGTTAAAAAGTTTGCAGTGCATCACTGCCTGTGATACATGGAAAGCTTAATCCTTTCAGACTGCCAAAGTGATAATCTTGCTAGGCATTTCAAGAATGTGGCCAAAAAATCTGAAAAACAAATAAATAAACCCTGTGCCTGATCAAGATAAACCAAGGACTCTTTGGGACTTTGGGTTAATCCAGGCATCTGGAATGGATTCAGGAACGTTAGACATTGCAGGCGCACCCCCCAAAGAAAGACTCAGACACCGGTATATGGATAAAGGCATTGGGCCACTTTTATTGAATAATGCCCTAGTCCGAATTATAACTTTCAATTGGTACTCATCCAATTATAATTCTTAAGGCAAGCAGGCCGCAGTAACACTGGTAAGGTTCCTCCCAAAATTGCCAATGACAATTGGCTACAATGTATCCATTTGTATCAATTTGTTTGTTGACACAAACAAATTGTTGACCGTAGTCAATAAACTATCTACTGACCCCACCCTCTGACGTGTATCCGTCAAATCACGGGGTGATGCATGCTGAAAAGCTCCTGCCATCACCCCTTGCCTGGTTCGTCGTTGACCGGTCAACGTTATTACACCTGTACCTGTCTAAGTGTTGGCCAGTCAATTGCGAACCTGCCGGATACCTATGGGTCATAAATCTTTACCTTACCAGTGCTACCCACCACACGGGGAGGCTTCAATGAAGACTCACCACCACCCCCAGACCGTCAGCTCGGTCAACAGGCCTGCTTGCAAATCTTCCAAAAAGAGGTTCATACTTCTAGCCGACAGGTGGACCCCATCCCCTGCATACAGATCGTAATTTTGTAAACTAATGGTGGGGTGTCGGATGACCATCCCCAAACCCTTGTCTGCCACGAACCGGGCAACTGCCCTGTTCACCGAGCGACGAGCGCGGTCAAGGGCACGGAGGTCAATACCTCCCCTGTAAGCATGACGTGGTATGATGTCCGACCATAGCAGCCTTGTGGACGGCCACACATAATGCAAATAAGCTAGGTCACTGCAAATCGTGAATTTTAAAGAAAGGCCAGTGACCTGCAGGGACACACAGGGTCTGTAAGAGAAAAAAGAGAACAGTGACTTAACTGGTACTCATGCCTGAAGAGGGCGAACATATAATGCAAAACCCGTAGATCCCCATCTTCCCATACAGCGTATATCAGCCTCAGAGTACCCAAATGCAGCTGCAGTTGAAGCAGCACCTATCCTAAACGAATGGGTGCCGTAACGAGCCCCTGGGAGGCCAACACTGGATAGTGCCATACCGGTCACCTTCCAAAATTGAAATTTAGTAAGGGGAGACCCATCTTGGTGGCAGAAAAACGGGCCAGGGTGCGTGCCACACACTGCCAAGAACTCCTGTAGGGCACCAACCGGACAGATGTCTGCAATGGAACATCGTAGCAGTCTAACCCCACTGCCTACGCCATGCTGATCAACTTTTGAGGACCGTATCCTCAACTGAGCCCACTCATTAGAAACATAGACATCGTCGAGTTCCAGTGCCCTACAAGTCGCATCCGCCTTAGACAGTAGTACCAACTCACTGATGCGGAGCGCTCCAAAGAAGGCCACTGTGGTAGCCGCATGAAAAAGAGCTGCCTCATACCTGTCAAAACATAGGTTAGGCCAGCCTCATGCAAGGTGTGTAAGCACCCCTGGGGAAATTGGGTGACGAGTGTCCGGGCGGCGGCCACGTTCCCGTGTCCACCCCTCCAAAACATGCCGTATTCGGAAATCATTCATGCTGTCAGCAAAACCCCTCACCTTGGCAATAAATGCCAGTGCTGACAGCCTGGATGCTATAGTGCGAGGAGCGAGGCCCTGATTGTGTAAATAAACCATGAATTGTAAAACTTGTGCCACTGGAATGGGCCACACCTCGGGCAACTGAAGTTGCACACAAAAATTTATAAATTGAACGAAAGCGTGATGATACGCCTTACGCGTGCGGGGTGCCAAAGATATGCCGATCGCCCGGTTCACCTCTCCTTGCCAAATGTCCAAATCTCGGCCGGGAGTGGTGAGGGGAATTCCTCTGCGTCCGGAGCCAAGGCGCGGAACCGGGGGATCTGCAAGCGGGATAAAGCATCGGCAATATCATTATTAATGCCTGGAACATGTCTGGCCCTAAAAAGCACATTGAGGCGTAGGCTACGTAACACGAATTGGCGAACTAAAGCCATCACCCTGGGTGATTTAGACGTCTGAGCATTGACAATGTGCACTACCGCAGCATTGTCACACCAAAAGTGAACCACAGAGTCGGCCCACTCCTCGCCCCATAGCATCAAAGCTCCCAGGATTGGAAAAAACTCAAGGAATGTAAGATCGCGGAGGCGATCCGTGCCCTGCCATGCTGGAGGCCATTGGCCATAAGCCCACCTCCCCTGGAAGTAAATCCCATATCCCAGGGAGCCGGAGGCATCCGACTGTACTTGAAACCTAGGGGAAACTAAAAGGTCGGATCTCCAAAAGGAGACCCCGTTGAAGTCCCGCAGGAATGTGAGCCAAACCAAAAGGTCAGCCCGCATGCCCCTGGTCAGTCGGACCCTATGATGGCGCCTTGACAGGCCAGACATGGCGTCGCATAGGCGCCGAGCAAATGCCCTGCCAGGCGTAACCACCCTGCAGGCAAAGTTAAGATGGCCATGTAAAACCTGAAGCTCACGAAGTGACACTTTATGTTTGGCCAACAAGGCCAAAACCATCGCGGAGATCCGGGTGACCTTATCGATGGGTAACCGGGATGCCTGTGTGACCGTGTCAATTTCAATACCCAGAAATGTGAGGGTAGTGTATGGGCCCTCGGTCTTTTCGGGCGCTAAAGGGACACCCAGTTCCTGCATTAGCGTCTGAAATGTGGTGAGGAGACGCGTGCACGTGTCCAAGCCCCGTTCACCCCCGAACAAAAAGTCATTGAGGTAATGGGCTACAGACCGAGACCCGGACCTGCGAACAAAGGCCAACTGAAGGAAAGTACTAAAACATTCAAATGCTGAACAGGATATAGAGCAGCCAAACGTCATGGCCTTATCTACATAAAACTTCCCTTGGAATCTAAAACCCAATAGCTCAAAGTCCTCTGGGTGCACTGGCAACAATTGGAATGCCGATTTAATGTCGCATTTTGCCAGGAGGGCACCAGGACCACAAGAGCGCACCATTCGCAGGGCTTGGTCAAAGGACGTATACCCGACCGAAGAAAGGTCATCAGGAATAGCATCATTGACAGAATAACCCGCCGGGTACGGTAAATGGTGGATTAAACGAAATTCCCCCGGGGCCTTTTTGGGTACCAACCCCACAGGGGAGACCTTCAGGTTGGGAAAGGGTGGTACAGAAAAGGGGCCCGCCACCCTCTTGGCCTCAACCTCTTTAGCAATACTCAGGGCAGCCACCTCTTCTCTACCCTTCAGGGACAGTAAATTGGGTGCATCTTGGGGTCCCCGCACTCCTTTGAATGGTATTCGGAAGCCCCACTGAAAACCTTCGAGGAGATACCTCGCATCCTCTCTCCTTGGATAAGTTGAGAGCCATCGCTCCAACATATACACATTAACTGGGGAGGGGGCCTTTTGTCTGGCTAGCTCCATCAGCGGAAGCTCTGCCCGCTCCCTGTCCACCTCTACCTCTTCCCCGTGACCCACCGGCCCACGGACACGCGGCGGCGGCGTGGGGGCCAGCGCAAGAGGGACACTCATGTTTGTATCGGCATTGCCGCTTATTGCACATGCCGTTAGCCGAGAAGCTCCAACACAGCAAGCGGGCTTGAACCCCCTGCCCCGCCGGCTGGCGGGAACCCTGCGTTGGAGCACACAATGGTACCTATCCCCAGGCGCCGGACGCGTGGGGGTCATGTACAATAGCCACAATTTCTGACAGGGCTCATCCCATATCATCTCCGGGTGCAAGGGCACCCTCATTCTAAATTCCTCATCGTAAGCCAACCACGATGGGCCAGGAAAATCCACCATCGCCCTGTAAATGCTGTCCAAATATTGGACCATAGGAATGGCCAGGTCAGGCCGGGCCCTAAGGTACACCGCCATATAAATAAGATATGCGGGCAACCAGTTGGCCCAGGTGCGTGGTGGCTTACGGCGGCGGGACAGCTCTTTGTCTCTGTTGTCCTGTCCCTCTCTCTCCTCCTTAGTGGGCTCACGATTCAATAGGGAGAATATATCCATGTACTCCCCCCGCCAAATCTTTTCCCTCGTGGCCTGGGACAAATGATCACCGAGGGGCAATCAATAACCAGCCGTCGGCAAGGCCGTCACCGGCACATTAGGTACACGGGGCATACGCAGCGGAACCTGCACAGTCCCTGTGATGCCCAGCACTGCCCCGGGGGCAGAAACCCCCACCCCCAACGCTGTACCAGTCTGGAACCAAGGGGCACTGGGATAGGCTGGCAATTGATGCCCACTCGTCTGAACTTGACGAGGCCATGGCCACTGAACCCCACCATTGGAAGTGGACTGTGGTGTGGGTGCATTAACTTGAACCTGATACTCACTAGGTGCACCCCCGTGAGCCGCCCCCACTGGGGGTTCCGGCCCACGGCGGGCGTCGGAGCTCGCGACCGGAATCGAGCTCTGGGGCCACACCTGACCGCTCTCCTGCTGTAGCTCTGGACGAACAGGGAGCTGCGAGACACCGGCAGGCGCAGGCCGGAGTGTCTCAAGCAGCTCAACCCTGCTGGCCGCTTGTTGCAATGCGGCAGCCGTCGAGGTAGCTGGTAAACACGAAGGGCCCCCGGCAGAGAGTGAAGGGCCCCCTGTCATGGGGTTGTGTGGAATCCCCAAGGATGCCTCAAGCACAGCTAAACGCGTTAGCAAGGCATCCACTGTCACAGATCCCCCAGTATAAAGTGGGCCAGACGGCCCACCAGCCATTTGACCAGGAACCCCAAAATGAGAGCCTGGGCCCAAATAGGGCCATGCCCAAAACTCCGGCCCATGAGGGGCCGGAGGAGGAACGTGCTGTGCGCGAGCACCGCCCCCCCCCCCCCCCCCGCTGATCTGACCCGTGGCCGGCAACTGCAGGCCGAGGGCCGAAGCCCCAGAAGGGCCAGTTGAAGGCTGCCCAGCCGAGGGCCAAGCCCCAGTCTGCATCCCCCCACCGGTATCGGTGGGGGTAGTGCCCTGCCGCGTGGGCGCAGCCCTGGTCCTCCGACCGGAGGGCTGCCCCCCGCGTTGTGCAGGGCCGGCGAAAGTCCTCCCCGTTGGCCGCGGTTTCGTCGCCGCGGCCTTCCATTTGGGAGGCATATCAGTATAATAGCAGGATCCCTAGCCAGGGATCAGCCTATGCCAAAAAAGCACAGAGCAGCCAGCAAGCCAAGGCTCTGTGCAACTCCTTCCTTCCGACAAGGCTAAAGAGCCGAAGACTCAAAGGAACAGCGACGGAGAAAACTTCTCCTCTCCGTCGCTATTTTAAAATGGCAGCTCGGCTGTCTCGTGGCCACCCCTTTTATAGAGGGGTGGCCACGCCCCCTAACTCACCCGGATGTCTGAGTCCGGGGGGGGGGCGCAAAGAGCGCGGCGGCCATTTTGGCACCGCACTTTCAATTGCCATGCCAGATACTAGACAATGGCTTTGCCACACCTTATCAATGTTATGACATTTCTTGCATGCCTAATAGGCATGGCAATCGGAAGAGATGATTTCTCAAGAGATTTGTGAGAGGCCCAGCACAGCGGGAACTCTGGAAGAGCCAGCATCCTGTCATGAACTTTTGACCCGATGTGCCAATAAATGCATACATTAACTGGACTACATAATTGCATGAATACATTAACCAGATCATGTAAATTGAATGCATACGTTATAGGAATTATGCTTGTGTAAATTTACCTGTGTACATAATTGTTCAAATATTGATGTTATTTTGTATCCTTTTGTTAATGATAAATGCTTGTCTGTATGGTGCAACTAAAACCTTTGTATGTTTCCCTTACCCACATGATAGCTGTAGTTAATCCCTTCCCCGATCTTCTTACTCATTTATGTATAAATATCCCTGGCCTGGACATGTTCCAGACCCAATCCTTCACATTTAGAAGGATGGTCGTGTGAGGAGGCTTTTATTCATTGATATCTTGGCACACAGTGAAATAAAATCCTTTTATTTTTCTCACAGCAATTGCCTTGGTCTCTTATCTTCTCTGCCCCAACCGGCCAGGAGGTAGAAGAGGCGTTGGAGCCACTGCTTGGAGGACCTCATCCGTCTCTCCCAGGACCCACACCATCGGTCCCATGATAGGAGACAGCTGGGGTGGGAGGCACCTCTACCCCTAGCCCTGCCCGGCCAGGAGGTAGAAGAGGCTTCAGAGGCGCCGTTTGGAGGACCTCGTCCGTCTCTCCCAGGACCCACGCCATTGGTCCTGGGATGGGAGACAGCTGGGGCGGCCGGCACCACTCCCCCTAGTCCCGCCCGGCCAAAAGGTAGAAGAGGTGTCGGAGTTGCCGATCATGGATGTTGAACCTCTTTCTCCATCAGAACCTTGAGCAGCAAAGACTTCACAGCTGTACTGTTGTATTGTTTATATTGTGATTTTATTATCATGGCTCGATTTGTACTGTATATTCCCTATTGTTTGTAAACCGCTTTGGGTCACCCTAGGGTGAGGAAGGCAGTATATAAATAAAATTTCAATTCAATTCCAGGCGATCCAGGGTCCACCAACCCCCTGCTTTTGGGCATGTGGACCAGCGACATCTCCCATGGCATGGAAATCCAGGAATTTCAGCTATCACAAAGGACAAAGCAGAGTTCACAACTGAGGGATAAAATAAAACAAGCTAAAATCAGGAAGACAATTGTTTTCTAGGCAAATTCCAAATAACAGTGTCCTTGTCGCAACTTAAAACTTAACAAGTTTTATTTGGCATGAGGTTTGTAGACTGCAACCAACTTCATCATTTTGGGGTTGTTGTTGTTGTTTCCTCTCTCTAATGGATCACTTCTCTGGCCAGTTGAGAAATGTCCAAGATGCAGGAAATGGTGGTTGTTGCTATTATTACTATTATTCAAACATTGATTAGGTCCAAAACAGAAGGCAAAGAAAAGAAAAATCATTTATAGAAAAGTTCTACAGAGAAAAGTGCTTAAAAAGCGAATCTGAGAGTTCTTCTGTGATACAGGAAATATCAATCAATGCATTGCCATGAAATTTACCATTCTACAATTTTACAGATGTCGCTCATTTTGTATAGGCCTTGATTCATACCAATCATTCCAGCTGCTACTTAATGAAATTTGAAAACTAAGAATCATGGCCATCTGTAGCTGTTCTTAATTTATTGGAATTGATAAGACAATTATGACTGTGGATATTTTTAGCACATTGTCTTGGAAATATACTGACACAATAACTATTGTATTGTCCTTTTCTTCTGTTTAATACCTTCTGAAGAAGGCCACAAAAATTGGTCAATTGGCATTTCCTGCCCCGGGACCCACTCCATTGGCTCCGGAGATGCAGGGCAGCTGCGTCGCCCTCGCCCCTCCTGCAACTGTTGCCGGAGGGGTCAAAAGGAGCTGATGCTGGAGCTGATGCCGCTGCCGCTGCGTTGCCTGCTCCGGGACCGACTCCATCGGCCCTGGAGATGTGGGGCGGCTGTGTCGCCCTAGCCCCTCCTGCACCTGTTGCCGGAAAGGTCAAAGGGAGCTGACGCTGGAGATGCCGCTGCCGCCACAGCATTGCCTGCTCTGGGATCCACTCTATCGGCCCCGAAGATGCAGGACAGCTGCATCGCCCTCGCCCCTCCTGCGACTGTTGCCGGAGGGGTCAAAAGGAGCCACCACTGGAGCTGCCACTGCCACCGATGCTGCATTGACTGCCCCAGGACCCACTCCATCAGCCCCGGAGATGTGAGGCAGGTTCCCCCAAAAGAGGACAATGTTGTTTACTTCTGAGTACTTTCTTGGACGTGGAGCCCTGGTTGTGTTTGGGGTTGTGAGTTTAATTTTGATTTTGTTATGAACTTTGTTTAATTGCATACTGTATTTTTGTATTTTGTGATTTTGAAATTGTGTAATTTTGTGATATGTTGTGATGCCGCCCTGAGTCGGCCTGGTGCTGAGTAGGGCAGGGTACAAATTAAAATTGATGATGATGATGTTTACTAAATTAAACATGCATTGTCTCTTTTTCTTTTGGGACAATTTTCTCTAAAACATGAGAGCTGTGAGTTGAGCAAATTAAAATGTGAAAAATTCTACAAGGATGAATCTTGTCAAACAAGATTGGGAGCTGAACCATATCAGAGCCGCCCACCCCATGAGCTGGACAGGAATTCGACCAGCTCTTGGTCAGGAGAGGAGAAGGCAGGGAGAGACATCAACGGCACCTGGGGTCGCTTCTACGGCCCCAAAAGCCCCCCCCACCGCCGCTGCCACCGCCAACCTTCCCCTTTTTGGGGAAGGTGCTGGAGAAGGCAGTAGCGCATCAGTTGAAGGGGGTACTGGATGAAGCGGAATATCTGGACCCCTTCCAGTCGGGATTCAGACCTGGATATGGTACTGAGATTGCATTGGTCGCACTGATGGATGATCTCTGGTGAGAGCGGGATGGCAGTCATCCGTCCGACCTTGCTCTTCTTGACCTCTCAGCGGCCTTTGATACCGTTGATGACAGTATCCTTCTGGAATGGCTCCGAGGATTGGGGATCCAGGGCACTGTGTGGTTCTGGTTTTCCTCATTTCTGAGGGGCCAGACGCAGTCGGTGTAGTTGGAGAGTGGGAGATCCAGTCCTAGGACCCTAAAATATGGGGTGCCTCAGGGCTTGGTACTCTCTCCTCTCCTATTTAACATCTACATGAAGCCGCTGGGTGAGATCATCTGTTCCCATGGGGTGCGGTACCACCAGTATGCGGATGACACACAGTTGTAACTCTCGGTCCGTGGGGATCCCAGTGATGCAGTCGAAGTCCTTTCCAGATGTCTGGAGGCTGTTGGGGTCTGGATGGGGGTGAACAGGCTGCAACTGAATCCTAGCAAGACTGAGTGGCTATGGATAGGGGGTCCTGCTCTATCCCGGGAGCTACCATCTTTGGTTTTGGATGGGGCCATTTTGCCCCAGACTGACCCGGTGCACAACTTAGGGGTCCTCCTGGATTCATAGCTGCTGCTAGAAGAACAGGTGGCGGCTGTGGCCAGAAGGGCCTTCGCCCAACTTCGGGTGATTCGCCAGTTGCGCCCACTCCTGGACCGGGACTCCTTGCTCATGGTCACTCACGCTCTGGTGACCTCCAGACTAGATTATTGTAATGCACTCTACATGGGGCTGCCCCTGATGACCATTCGGAGGCTGCAGCTGGTCCAGAATGCTGCGGCCCGGGTGGTGATGGGATGTGGACGTTATACCCATGCCTCACCATTGCTTCGGGAGTTGCACTGGTTACCAGTTTGCCTCCAGGTGCAATTCAAGGTGCTGGTTTTGACCTTTAAAGCCCTATATGGTAGTGGGCCAGGTTACCTAAGAGACCGCATCGCTCTAAGGACGTCTGTCCGTCCAACCGGAGCGGACTGGAGGGGCTCTCTAATTGTGCCATCTGCCAGGGGGGCTTGCCTCTGTGTCCGCACCGGCCCTTTGGAACCTCCTGCCAGTAGAACTGCGCCTCCAGACGGAGTTGTTGCCCTTTAGAAAAGAACTAAAAACCTGGCTGGCGGGCCAAGTTTGGGGTGCAAGTAGAGGGGTGGCTTCCGTTGGGTGGTTGAAATAGAGGAGTATGCCTCCCCCACGGATTCCAACGGTATCTGCACCCCTTTTTAGGGGGTTGGTTTTTAATTCAGTATGTTTTTATCTGTTTTTATCTGTTTTACCTATGACTGTGAACCGCCCTGAGTCGGCCTTGGTCGAGCGGGCAGTATAGAAATTTAACAAAATAATTAAATAAATAAATCAGCAGCTAGGCTTTTGTTTTATAGAAAAATAGCAGGTAGATTCTTTTTAAGGAATCTCTTGCCTGAAAATATATATAGCAAGAAATACAGTCAGTGGTGGGATTCAACAGGTTCGCCCCAGTTCGCCAGAACCGGTAGCAGAAATTCTGGCTGCCCCCCCCCCCCATCCAAGTTTTGAAATAAAGTAGGCAGAAGGTCAGCAGTTCGATTCCCGAGTACTGCAGGATGGAATGAGCTCCCGTCTTTGTCCCAGCTCCTGCCAACCTAGCAGTTCGAAAGCAAGAAATTGCAAGTAGATAAATAGGGACCACTTCGGTGGGAAGGTAACAGCGTTCCGTGTCTAGTCATTCCTGCCACATGACCATGGAAACATCTGCAGAAGCAGACAACGCTGGCTCTTTGGCTTTGAAGCAGAGATGAGCACTGAACTCTAGAGTCGGATATGACTGGCTTTTGAGCAAGGAAAACCTTTACCTTTACCTTTACTGTACTAATTCGGGTGCAACGCAGGGCTTTCCCCCTGGCTATGCCCGCCATGCCACGCCCACAGAGTAGGTAGTAAAAAAAATTTGGATCCCACCACTGAAGACAGTACACAAGTCAGCAGTGGTAAATTATCTGTTATACTGGAAACTGATTCACATGAAGAAAAGTTGCATTTTTTCATATAGTATGTTTGTCTCCAGTTTGAGAATATTTAATTTTTATGCAAGTGGATTGAGGCTCCCAATTATAAAGCTTACTATAACAATCCTGATAGTGAACCTCAGGTATAATATTAGTTTTGTTTACAAAGAGCTGTTTTTTCACCGCTATATTTACAAACTAGTTTAATTATCTTTTCATTTCAGACCCAGTAAATTGGCTTCTTGATCTCAGAAGTCACTCATTTCCAAGCTAGTTGGAGGAGATTATTTCCAAGGAACGTATAATACTGCACAATGACCTGTGAAGGTTGCACTCCAAAGAAGGGTGATCAAATTATGACAAATTTTATTTCTTTAGAGCGAGACCTTCTAGGCAGCCTGCATGAAATTAATGGATTTCTTAGCATGAATTGAATTCCCCCTATTTTTTTTTACCAGGTAAATGGAAGAAACATCATTTTGTGTTTGTGCTACACAAAGTAAGTAACAGAGAACATATGGCAAGCGGAGCTACATTATAGCAAGAACACAGGATTTGGTATTCCAGATTCATCGTATTGAAAAGGTTTTCTTTTCTCAAAGTGCTGTCATGGGAAAGAACCAATTATACTGTATATTCCATTCCGGAATTCTTTATATTTGGTCTAGTATTTATCTTTTGTCCTTTAAAGAATGTCTTTTCTCTGACATTCCCCCTCCCCCAAACTACTTTCTCTGAATTTGCAGAGGAGGAGGAAAGGAGGAGGATGAAGAGAATTGATTTGACTAAAAACAGGCTGCTTGCTATACAGTGGTGGGGTGGGGGACTGGAAGCATTTCCTTCTCTCAGACTTGGCAAAGCCCTAAACAACTAATTATTTGTTTTTATATATGAAGATCATGACAGAACGGGAACATGGCTGCTTAGAAGAGTTGACTTGCAGAGAATGAATTCTTCATTCATTCAGTCCCTTTTAATTAAATTGATCGTAACTTACTTATCCCTCAACGTTTTCAAGAATATGATAGCTCCCAACGGAACCTACTTTCCCTTTTTATATAAAAGACGGGATCTCTACATGAAAATCCACTCTCTCACATCTTTTTAGGTGATGGGATCATGTTTTTTTCTCTCTACACGTGTCTTCTGCTTGCTGGCCAGGGAAACTATTCCTGCAGCCAGTGGTCAGAGTGCTTTCTGAATCAATATTTATAAAGTTATGCATTGAATGCTATTTCACACCTCATTTGACAAAAAGCAGCCGCTCTGTTTAAGCCGTTTCTGACCTTGTAGATGATCGAAGGGCTGCATTGGGACAATGAAGGGTCACTAAGAGAGATACCATGCTAGCTGAATGCCCAAATTAGTCTCTCTCTTTTCTCATCTTCCTTCACTGTCACCCATATAGCCACCCCCTGTCATCAGACCCAGGGGCAAGCAGTACTTCACAGCTTATTTTGTTTTACACTCATTAACAGTTCCAAAATGGATTCACAATCATTAGGGGCATTTGACATGTGTAAATAACCCATTAAGCCACAAAGTCTCTCCCCCTTGGTAATTAGCTTCCATTGTGCTTTTAATTAGAATTGATTAGATTATCTTTGTAGCATACAAAATGGTTTGGAGTGGTTCTATTTAAAAGCAAAACAACATCAGCAGAAAAAAGAGAGAGACAATTATGGTTAGATCTGCAGAAAAACAAGCCAGAAACCAAAAGAGATGGTTCACCCCAATTCTAAATCTCCATAGGAGAACAGCAGAGAGGTTTTCTGTTCCACAACTCTGAAAAGTAACTACAGATCTAGGTAAAAGTAGGGACTTCAAAACTCTAAATCTTCTAGCTAATATGGCTAGTTGTTGTTGTTCTTGTTGTTCAGTCACTTAATCGAGTCTGACTCTTTGCGACCTCGTGGACCATCACATGCCAGGCACCTCTATCCTCCACCACCCTCCTCAACCTGCCCAGCTCTGTGCCCATTGTGTCAACAATACCATGTAGCCATCTCGTTCTCTACTGCTCCCTTCTTCTTTTTCCCTCGACTTTTCCCCCTCGATCTGGGAATACCATTGCTTTGACTATGCAGACTTTTATTTGCAAGGTGATGTCTCTTGTTGTTGTTGTTCAGTCGCACAGTCGATTCCGACCCTTTGCGACCCTATAGACCATTGTTCTCCAGGCGCCTCTGTCCTCCACCATCCCCCTCAGCACTCCCAGTTCTGTACCCATTGTGTCTACAATACCATCTAGCCATCTCATCTTTGGCCTCCCCCTTCTTCTTTTGCCCTCCACCTTTCCCAATATCAAGGCCTTCTCAAGCGAATCCTCCCTTCTCATTTGATGTCCAAAGTACTTTAGCTTCGTCTTTACTATTAGACCTTCCAATGAGCAGTCAGGGTTGATTTCTTCTAAGATTGACCTATTTGTTCTCCTCGCTGTCCAGGGTACTCTCAAAACTCTCCTCCAACACCACATCTCAAAGGCATCTATTCTTCTGCGTTCAGCTTTCCTTATTGTCCAGCTCTCACATCCGTACATTACCACTGGGAATACCATTGCTTTGACTATTCTAATTTTTGTTTGTAATGTGATATCTCTGCTTTTCACTATGTTCCCCAGGTTTCTCATGGCTTGTTTCCCAAGAATAATTCGCCTTTTTATTTCATGGCTGCAATCTCCATCTGCAGTGATCTGCAGTAGGTGATGTCTCTACTTTTAACTATGTTCCCCAGGTTTCTCATAAGTTGTCTCCCAAGAATCAGTTGCCTTTTTATTTCATGGCTGCAGTCTGGTATTCCTTTCTTTTCTCCATGATCCAACTTAAGTTGACAATGTGGTCTCTAGTTCCCCTACCTCTTCTGAACACAGCCTGCACTTCTGGTAATTCTCTATCCATGTGCTGCTAAAGCCTATCCTGTATTATCTTGAGCATGACCTTGCTAGCGTGTGGATGAGTGCAATTGTTCGGTAGTTCAGGGATGTTGAACAAAGAAAGATTTCAGTGAAGAACTATAGCTACCACTCCCATAAAAGAACTAACACTCCCTGGAATGAGTTCCACAAACCTTCTGAGTTAAAATCCCAGACAGTTGGTTGGAGAAATGTTGATATTTTATTAAATAGAATAAAAAGGCAGAAATATGGTATTCAAAAAATTTCAAAAAGCATTTGACACAATAATACAATTGAGAAAAAGCTGGCAATCAAAAGGATACAGCGGAAAATAAGAAAGCTAAATTGACCTATCTATTACTCTCAGATAAAATCCAGCATGGTTCTAAAACATATACAGAACAACTAACCATAACGTCTCCTGAGTTAAGTTAAACCTACTAAAGTTACTTCCAAACTCCTTTTTTACACACTAAACAACTCATTTAAGGTCCTTCCAAATGATCTCCCAATTTGGTTTCAAGTCAGTCAAATGTTCAAGAAAACCAGAACGCTTTCTCCTTCCTCTGTTTTTGCACACATGAAATCATTTATTTATTATTAAATTTATTAATACTTGAAATCATCTCCCAGTTAGTGCAGTAATGAGGAGCCAGCCAACTTAGCCTTGAATGCCTCTGTCTGATAAAATAAGCTCCAGGCATTTCCTTCTTTTTACCATAAAGGCACTGAACGTTATAATTCTTAGCCTCATCTACCACGTTCAAAGAGAAATGTCTGGTGTTTTTTCAAGATGGATCCTTTGATGTTAATTTAATTTTCTGGTAGAAATGAGAAGCAGCCAGCATAACAGGGCCAAACAACTTTATTAGGCAGTCAGAACATGGTGAGCAGCAGATAGCAAAGGGAAGGAGATTTTGGTTAAAAATGATATTATCATGTTGAAGGACTGGTTAAACATCTGCAAGGATAATCAGAAGAAAATTGAGTTCTACTCACAGCTTGAATTGAATTTGTTTCAGATACTAATAGTAAATAAATGGAATAGTAATTATTTAGGAAATATTAGCCTGGAAAGAGACAAGACAGAATTCGAGGTAATATTATTGAAAATTAGAAAAGGAGAAATGGATATAAAGGGATTGGTGAGTAAAATTTACAGAATGTTAAATAAAGAGATTAACTCACAAGAAACATTGAGAAAAATTTGGGAGCAAGATCTTAATGTCAGTATCACAGAGTTGGAATGGAAAAATAAGTGGGGGGAAAGGATTATGAGAACAATGTCAGTCAGAGTAAAAGAACATAACTTTAAAATGCTTTGGAGGTGGTATCTAACCCCAGTACGGTTACACCAGATAGATAAAAATAAAAGCCCAATGTGCTGGAGATGTGAAAGTAAATTAGGAATATATGAGCATATGTGGTGGAGTTGTAAAGTGGTAAACGAATTTTGGGGGGGAATAGAAAGTGAGATTTCCAGAATTTTTGGGCAGAATATAAAGCTGGGGCCAGCTACAGCTCTGCTGACAGATACAGAAAACATGAGCTTAGGAAAGGATAAAAAAGAGTTGCTTTCAATATGTTTGACAATTGGGAGACAATGTATAGCGAGAAAGTGGAAGAGTGATCTGACATTGAAGATAGAAGATTGGTATAGGGAAATGTGGGAGATAGCTTTGTACGATAAATTAACCTGGGAGCTGAACAAAAAAAGAGGGTATAGTAAAGGAAAATAGATTTTGGCAAATATGGCATCCATTTGTGGAATCTGCCGGTGATGGAGGTGACCGAAGCAACCCAGTGCCGGAACTCTACAGTTTTTGGAAACAGTGAATAAAGGAATAACACTGCATTCTCCAGGGCATGTATAAGTCACATTGGGTGTATAAGTATTTCTCTTTAGATTCTATAAAGATGGTCAAGAATAGAACAAATAGGGTATATAGGAATTCAAGTATTTTTTCATTAATATTTGGATAATATAAAGGAGAGTTAATAAATTAATAAGTAAGATAAGGTAGATTGGCACAGTTGTAAATCAATGTCCCCCTGACCAATGCGGCTAAGTGCCTCTTTTGTAGTGCGAACCTGACATTCCACCTGACCGTTGGTGGTAGGGTAGAAGGGGGCAGAAGTTACATGCGGAATGGCGTTCCTCTCGAGGAATGCCTGGAATTCGGAAGAGGTGAACATTGTGGCATTGTCGGACACAAGCACGCCCGGCAGTCTGAAACAACTGAACAGCCTTTGGAGTTGCTTAATCATGACAGCAGAAGAGATACTAGGCATAGGAATAACCTCCAGCCATTTGAAAAATGAGTCAACCACTAGCAGGAAAAGCGTGCCCTGGAAAGGGCCAGCAAAATTGACATGAATCCGTGACTATGGTCCAGGGGCAGTGTCCCATTCCCGGGTGGGAAGTTGGGACTCCTTGGGTTTGGAACTCTGGCAGCTCTGGCAAGTGCCTACCAATTGTTCAATGTCCCGGTCTACCTGGGGCCACCAGAAAAATTCCTGGGCAAAGCCTTGGAGCGCACAATACCGGGGTGACTAATGTGTAGAAGCCTAAGCACCTTAGAGCATAATATGGTAGGAATGATCACCCTTTGGCCTCAGAGAAGGCAACCTCTCTCAAGCAAAAGCTCGAACCGTTTTCTAAAGAACACTTTGAACTCCTCAGCAAGAGGGGATGTGGGCCAGCCTTTCTTAACCCAAGAATTTACCTGGGACAGGAGTTTGTCCCATGCTGTTGCCTTAGCAATGTCCGAAGGCACTATGGGGGTGAGTCAAGAGACTCGATCAGCAGTACCTGAAGATCCTGCTCAATTTTGCAATCTGCCTTCCCCAGGTCTGGCAATGGAGAACAAGATAGCGAGTCAGGGTGGCTGATGTCTTTACCCGGATGGTGAACCAGGGTGTACTGATAAGCATTTAAGAAAATAGCCCAACATAACATGCAGGAGGACAGAATCTGGGGAGTGGGCTTAGAAGTAACAAAAATCCCCAACAAGGGCTTGTGGTCCGTTACTATGGTGATTTCCCTTCCGTATAGGAAGTCATGGAACCTCTTTGTTCCAGCAACTATGGCCAAAGCCTTCCTGTCAGTCTGGGCATAGTTGTGCTCGGCCTTAGATAGGGACGTTGAATAGAATGCAACCAGGGCTTCCTTCCCATTTTCCAGCACAGGACACAGGACAGCCCCCACCCCCACTGGTGAAGCATCACATACAAGTACCACAGGTTTCCTGGGATTGAGGTGAGTCAAGACTGCTTCGGAAGATGGCAGCTCTTTTAACTCACGAAACGCACAATCCTGGGCCTGCCCCCGCCACCAGACAGTGTCCTTTTTAAGTAACCGGTGTAGCGGCTCTGCTACGGAAGCCTTCCTGGGCAGGAAGGAGTGATAAAAGTTGAGCAGACCTAGGAAGGACTGCAACTCAGTTTTTGTAGTTGGACAGGGGGCGTTGCGGATGGCAGCAACCTTCAAATCAAAGGGTTTAACTCCCTCGGGAGTAATCTTAAACCCGAGAAACTCTACTTCCTGTGCAAGGAAAACACATTTGTTCTTTCTAAGATGTAACCCCGCATTTTCAAAAACCTGTAACACCCAATCTAACCTGCTAGTGAGCTCGGATTCACTTCCAGTGGTTATAAGGACATCATCGAAGTAGGGGAGGACCTTGGGGAGACCATTTAAGAGATGTTCAACAAGTGACTGAAATATACCCAGGGCTGCATTCACTTCAAACTAAAGGTGTGTTACCTTGAAGGCCCCCTTGTGTGTAACGATGGTTTGGGCTGCAGCAGCAGCATGTGCGACGGATAACTGCTGACAGGCCTGTGCTAAGTCCAATTTAGCAAAACATTTGCCCCCAGGTAAAGCAGCCAATAAGTGGCTAACTACCGGCACCGGGTATGCATTAGGCCAAATGGCCTTGTTGATAGTGCATTTATAATCTGTGCAAATCCTCACTTCCCCATTGGATTTGATAGCATTCACGATAGGTGTCTCCCACTCTGCGGAATCCACCGGAACCAAGATCCCCTGGCCCACCAGTTTGTCCAGCTCGGCCTTGATCTTGTCTTTTAAGGCAAATGGCACCCTGTGAGGCTTGAGATGGATCGGTGGCATGGCTGGATCAATCTTGAAAGACACTTGGGGGGCTGTAATTACCTAGTCCTTTTTGAATACTGCTGGGTGCATGGTACAAATGTCCTGCACCGGGTCAGCGTAGATGGTGTTGATGCCAGACAGTTTAATCCCTAGTGGCTCAAACCACTGCACCCCAAGCAAGCAGTTTGTGCCACATTTGACCACTACAAGAGTTTTGTGTTCAGGGAATGAAGAAGCAGACGAGTAAAGTAGTGAAATTCAGCTCTTTATTAGTGGGGTTTGAACACAGTTTGGATGGGGCAAAACTCTGACATATACACTATAAACAGTAACAATAATACAACAAGCCCATTGGCTAACAGAGTGTGCACATTTTCGATCCACTTATTTGCATAAGAATAGATACATGAGAAAAGATACATTCCGCTCCTATAAACAGTAACAATAATACAACAAGCCCATTGGCTAACAGAGTGCACATTTTTGATCCACTTATTTGCATAAGAATAGATACATGAGAAAAGATACATTCTGCTCCTATAAACAATAACAATAATACAACAAGCCCATTGGCTAACAGAGTGTGCACATTTTCAATCCACTTATTTGCATAAGAATAGATAGATGAGAAAAGATACATTCTGCTCCTGTCAGAAAACACAGTTAGCATACATAACAGTAAGCCAGGAGAGAAAGGAGACAGAGAGGAGAGAACCATCGTCAGGCAGATAGCTCTTCTCTGCCTCCTTCTCCCCCGACCTACCTAATGAACCTTACCAGGGGAAGAACAGGCTGGCTGCCGGCTCCTCCTTTTCCTCATTGCTGCATTGAAACCAAAATTCGTAGCAGCAATGGGGAAAAGAGGAACCGACAGGCAGATCGTTCTTCATGCAAAAGTACACACCAACAACAAAAACAAACATTTACTCAAAATGCCAAACACCAAAAATAATAAAACACAAATAAATAAATAAACAAACAAACAAACACATTAACCAACAAAACAATAAACAACAAAATCCACATTGAAAACACCCAAAATACCATGAAAGCACAGAAAAAACACCTAACTACAACACGAAAATACCTAAGTCAAACAACAAAAATACCACAAATTAAACAAATAAACACAAAAGAAATCAGAAACATAAAAACCAACCAGAAATAAACAAATCAATTAAACACATCTAACCCCCCCAAAAAAACACACACACACACAAAAGAAGAAACAGAAACATCTACCAGTCCAACACAAAAAACAAAACCCAGATTTTTTAAAAAAACAGAGAACTCACCAGCACGTCCTCCCTCCATGACTCTGGAATAGAAATGAAGAAACAAAGACTACTTACTGGAAGAAGCCCCACCTAGACGCCAGGAGAGAAAAAACAAGTCAAACACAAAAAGAATCCAACACTACTACTAACAACCTCACCTAGAGGCCACAAGAGTAAAAACAAGTCAGAAAAATAAGAAATAAATCAAAATCACAAATAAATCAAATAAAATAGATCGAAAAAGTCAAAAACCACGAATGTAAAACACCCCCACCCAAACCACCCTTAACCAAAAAACAAACAAATAAAAACTGCCCAGCTGGGAGGGCACAAATATGCTAGTTGTTCTATATCTCTGTCCCGATGGCAGAAGCTCAAAGAAGTGATGACCAGGATGTGATGGGTCTCCTAAAATATCTAATGCTTTTCTATGGCACCAAACGGTGTAAATTTGTTCTAAGTTGGAGAGTGAACAATCCACTTTTGGTGGCAAAGGAGCAGGAGATGGTGCAGGAGACTGATGGTGGCCATATTTTGGCCTCTGACAACAGAGATGACTGACTGTGAGGAGAGGTAGAAGCTATTAAAGAGCCCTCGTGGTGCAGTGGTTAAACTGCTGTACTGCAACCAAAATGTTTTGAGTTCGATCCTGACAGGGATCAAGGTTGATTCAGCCTTCCATCCTTCCAAGGTCAGTAAAATGAGTACCCAGCATGTTGGGGGCAAAATGCTGACTAACTTGTGAACTACCCAGAGAATGCACTATGCGCTATGGGGTAGTATAGAAGTGTAACTGCAATTGCTATATACTTTTTCTTCCAGCTCAGAAGCCCATGTGCTGTCCAAGACATCCATTTGTCCTCCCTTGCCCAGCCCACAGAGTTTGCTCCAAAGCTTTGTCTTTGTTCTATGAAGGTGGGTGTCTGAATGGAGGATTTGGAAGTCTGTCTCTAAGATGTGACGGAGGCTCCTCACTTTTTTCTCCCAGGACAAATCCAAGATGCAACATTTCCCAACTAGGCTGATAGCTAAATTCTCTAGAATTCATTGTTCAGGTGCCCTTCGGGTTTTCTAAGTGATGGTTTTGAGTATTAGAATAGAGACAGCTGACATGTGATATTTCTGCTCCTCACCTGAATGATGATCTTGACCCCTGTTACCTGAAATTCTGGAGGTGCCCCTTTTCAGTACCTGAAAACCCAAAGATTGTGGCACCCACAGCAAGTGGGTGCATTGTCTGCACACCAAAGGGAGGGAAACACGCACAATGGAGGGGGGTCCCTTTACCCTGGAGCATATAAGCAGAGAACACAAGAAGAGAACATTTCAGTAACAATTACATTTATTTTAAATCAGGATCTTTCTGGCAGAGGATAGAATGAGACCAGTGAAGACAAGAAAAAAAGAGAAAAGGAAGATTGCAAAGAGTAAAATAAAACATAGGATAGAAACAAAGAAGAACTGTAAAGCAAAGTAAAATACAGTGGTACCTTGCACAACGAACGCATCACATAGCGAAAAATTCGCTTAGCGAAGCATTCATTATGCAATGGCGATACCCCACATAATGATTTTTGGGGGGTTATGTGGTTTTTTTTGGCAGCCGGGGTATACCCGCTCAATGGGAAGCCCGGTTAACAAATTCCCCCACCCCATTATGAGGTAGCATAGGCAACAATTATCTATTGTCCCCACCTCTGGTGATGGGACAGTTATCTCTGCTAATAAGTGGTATCCAGGTAGCTGCCTAAGTGGCATACAGATCACTTGATCACAGCGATGAAAGGTATTGTTTCCATTTAATTTGGCAGGTATAAATGTGCATTATTTATATATGGACATTTGTGTTCTCTTTCCTCTCTGCTTTGATTGTGCCCTTCTTCTTCTTTGGCAGTCTAAGCTCCTGCAATCATGCCCAAAGAACATCCTGACACAGGATGGATGTCCACCTTTAAGCTGTCCAGTTGGTCTATGGAAGCTGCCAGGAGGTCTTTGAATGAACAGAGGGCATCTATTCAATAACGAAACCTTGGCTTCCATTTTCTGCAGGATGTTGTTTATTTCAGACCTCTTCCATTTGCATTTGGAACCTAAAAGATCTGCACTAAGCTAGTAAAGGTAAAGCTACCCACTTACCAAATGATATCTTCACTATTGAGACTTATGCAGATGATGATTCTTCTGAGTAATAGCAGCCTGTTATTCCAAGACATGTAGACTTCTTTTTCTAGATTGGTCTTTCATTCAATCTCTTCCCCCACCCCCCCCAGAACCTGCAACTTCAAATTACTTTTGTTAAATTAAATTCTGTTATCTCCGCAAGAATCTCTCTGACAGGATATAATGAGACTGTGCGGAAGTCATGGGCACTTATTGGATAGCTCATGTGATATCCCTAATTATAACAGGCACTATTCTCTCCTAGCTCATTCTCGAAGTAGTGCTGTTAGATTTAAAGTTTTAAATTTTTGTATTTCATTATTCCAAGACTGAATGCTTCCCTGCTTTAAGAAAGCAACAATCATAATGAGCATTTTTGTCTCCCTCCCCAACAGCATACTTTGCCATTTTCAGAATATTTCAAATAACATACATGTTGTCCCATAAATCTTTCACCCATCTACAACAACACTCATTCATGCTCTACATATAATTATGTAAATTCAATGATAGTCAATTAACATTTATTTTAAAGAAAGACAGACAAAATTAAATTATGTTTTAAATAGTCACCAGTGCAGGTAGAATAATCTGGAGGAGAGATTCTCCACAGGAAAAAACCTAGGTTGTATGGTTTTGGTCAAGCTGTACAGTCCCAGAAGAAGGGAATGGTAAACCACTTCTATATATTCTCTATCTAGAAAAACCTGGAAAGGATCTCCATAAGTCAGAATTGACATGCAATTACTAATTATATTTTTCAAAAATGCTCAAAAATGGTTTGCCATAAAATGTTTTTGAATCAGAAAAGACATTTTCCCACTTCCTTTATTTTGGATAAAATCATCTAAACATCAAAAGATTAGTGTGTGAAGCCATCCTGGTGACAGAGGTTTCCAGCGACAGATATCCATAGTGTCCTTGCTGTCATCATAGAAGTAGTAAGCTATTCTTCATCTCATTTCAATTCTGTAATGATGTCACTCTTCATTAGTGCTACATCATGTTTCTTTGATGTTAGATAGAAATTAGCTCTCTGGAGGAACTGACTATATTATACAGAACATCAACTGAAGACCTTGTAGTCTAATTTATGTCACTGTGCATAAACATCAATAAGGCCAGTAACTACTTATAGGCAAAACAACTGACCTATGTCTACATGTGAGGACTCTCAGACCTGTGGTCCTGTTATGTATGATAACTGTGTGTAACTGTCGAAACCATTCAAACCGCCATGTTCCCATGCTTCTCTAGCTGTCAAACAGTGTCCCTGTTTGACAGCTACAAAATCTCGTTAGACAGCATAGTCTCACGAGATTTCGGGAGGCGCGCGATTCGTATTCTGCCATGCAATGTATCTTTTATATGCAAATATGTGGATTGAAATGTGTGCACTTGTTGTTGGCCAATTGGCAGTGTTTATTGTTGTTACTGTAACTAGTTGAATTGTATATAAGTCCAGGTTTTGCCCCATCCAAAGTGTGTTCAAACCCCACCAATAAAGAGCTGTATTTCACTTCTTAATGCGAGTCGTCATCATTCCTTGAACACCAAACTGGCGACGAGGCTGGGATGGCGTCCCCACAAGGCAGCAACATCGGCCCATTCAACCCGGCTCATCCAGAGAAATGGGCAGTCTACGAACGCCGGTTCCGCCACGCTATGCCGTCCCAGAATATCACCGATGAGGACCAGAAGCGCTCCTGCTTCCTTGCACAGTGCAGATCTGAGATGCTTGAGCTGGCCATCCACCTCATTCTTCCTCAGGATGTGGATGAGATACCACTCACTGAGATCCTGTCAGCACTGAGGAAACACCTACAACCGGAGGTCTCGATCTTCCCAGCCAGGGTGGCCTTTCACAGAAGGGAGCAGTGCCTCGGTGAATCCATTGCTGAATACGCTGCCGCACTTCACCTGGCTGCCACCCCGTGCAAGTGGGACAACATCAAAAAAAGCGCTCCATAACCGTCTGCTGCCGGCATGAGGGAAGAAGATGCTCAACGTCGCCTCATGATCAGGAAGACACAAACATTCAAGGCCGTACTGGAAGAGCATTAGCATCTAAAGCCGCACGGTCCGCAATGAAGCTCTTCTGGCATCGCCACTCCACTGCCAGTGCCACCAAATCGGTCATGCAAGCCCACCAATGCTCATCTTCTTCATCATCAGCGTCTCCTGGTTCCACCTCTTCCTTGGAGTCCAGCGACGTAGAGGGTGAAGTCTGAGCGGTTCAATGGAAGCACCGAGAGCACCGCGACGATCAGGAGAAGAAACTCCTTCAGAAGTACAATGGCTGCGGGGCCCGGCATGACCGCAAGAAGTGCCCATTCTGCACCGCAGAATGCCACAACTGCGGGCGGAAGGGGCACATAGCCAAGGTATGCCGGCAGCGAAAGTGGAGCCCTTCAGCGCCTGAGTCCAAGCGTGGTCATCGCCACGACGCGTCAATCACCAAGGTGTCACCCGAGCCAGATCTGTGTCAAGTGGGCAGCATCAGCAAAAGGTTCTATGCCGACCTGAGCCTTCAGGATGTCCCCTTCAGAATGGAGGTGGATTCAGGTACCACATTTTCTATAATTCCACAGCAGGAGTTTTTGAGGATTCCCCCAGCCTCTCGACCCAAGCTTAAATCCCTCAAGACTTCCCTCCAGGATGTGCAGGGTTGCCAGATACCGGTCCTGGGGGTGGGTAATTTCTTGGTTAGTTTCAAAAATCTACGCACCACCTTGTGCCTGGTTGTGGTTAAACAGGGCACTAACAATCTTATTGGTACCCAATGGTTTAAGCCCCTGGAGTTCCGGCTATCTGGCATTCATGCAATAGACTCTGACCAAATCCGGGACGTTTGTGCTGCACATCCTGAGGTGTTCAAAAAGGGTTTAGGCTTGTACAAAGGCCCCCTGTTGACTTTGAACTTGATGCTGCCATCCGGCCCATCCAGATGAAGCCACGCCGGATACCCTTTGCCCTCAAAGTGAAGATAGAAGCCAAGCTGGACAAACTGGTTGATTAGAACATCCTGGTGTTGGTGGACTCCGCCGAATGGGAGACACCGATTGTGACTGCTCTAAAAAGCAATGGGAAGGTCAGGATATGCGCGGACTATAAATGCACAATCAATAAAACTATTCACCCGAACGCATATCTTGTGCCCGTGGTAAGCCACCTTCTTGCCTCCTTGCATGGAGGAAACTGCTTTGCAAAACTTGACCTTGCCTAGGCTTACCAACAGTTAACTGTGACTCCTGCCACTGCCATAGCCCAGACCATAGTCACGCATAAGGGGGCATTTAAGGTGACCAGACCACAGTTTGGGGTGAATGCGGCCCCGGGAATATTTCAATCTCTTGTAGAACGCATTCTTAAAGGGTTGCCCGGAGACCTGCCATACTTCGACGATATCCTGATCACCGCTAAGGACACCGTCGAACTAGCAGCCAGGCTCAATAGAGTACTGTCATGTTTCGGGTGGGCTGGTCTACGTCTCAGAAGGGACAAGTGTGTGTTTCTGGCAAGGGAGGTAGAGTTCCTGGGGTACAGGATTACACCCCAAGGTATCGTGCCCTCAGACTCCAAGGTGATGTCCATGCGGAATGCACCCAGGCCAAAATGTAAAGCTGAATTGCAATCATTTCTGGGACTGTTAAACATCTATCACACTTTCCTCCATTGCAAAGCGTCAATTGCCAAACCATTGCACTGGTTTCCTTAAAAAGACACTGTTTGGCACTGGGGCCATTGCCAGGAGAAAGTGTTCCAAGACCTTAAAAGACTACTGTCTTCGGATGCAGTGTTAACACATTTTGATCCCAACAAATGGGTTGTTCTTGTATGTGATGCATCCCCTGTGGGAGTCGGGGCTGTGTTGTGCCATGTGTTAAATGATGGGAGGGAAGCCCCCATAGCATTTTATTCCCCTTCTCTCTCAAAGCCTGAGAAAAATTATGCTCAGACTGACAGGGAGGTGTTGGCAATCATGGCAGGCACTAAGAAATTCCATGATTACCTTTACGGAAGGTCTTTTACCATCGTAACTGACCACAAGCCCCTCCTTGGAATCTTTGTGAATGGGAAGCCCACACCGCAAATCCTGTCCCCAAGGATGTTACACTGGGCAATCTTTTTAAATGCATACAATTTCACTCTAGTGCACAGGCCCGGAAAAGGCATCAGCCACGCTGATGCCCTGTCATGTTCTCCACTGCCTGGGTTTGGGGAACCAGATTGCGAGATCGAAAGCGATCACCAGGTCCTCATGATTGAGGCATTCAACTCGGCCCCGGTCATCCCTTCTGACATTGCCAAAGCCATGGCCAAAGATATAGCATTATCTAAAGTCATTTCTTGGGTACAAAAAGGCTGGCCCGCCTCTCCTCCAGCCGAGGAATTCAAAACAATCCATCGCAAATGCTTGGAATTGTCGGTGGAACGAGGTTGCCTTCTGTGGGGCCAGCGGGTGGTCATTCCTGTCACCCTCCGAAATAAGGTTTTAAATTTACTTCACACAAATCACCCGGGAATTGTACATTCCAAAGCCATTGCCTGCAGTTATTTGTGATGGCCCCAACTGGGACCAAGACATAGAACAGATGGTTGGCACTTTTGCCAGCTGTCAGTGCTCTTGCCCAGAGCAATCCCACCTTCCCTCTCGGGAATGGGACTCTGCCAGGGGCCCGTGGTCCAGGTTAGACATAGATTTTGCAGGTCCATTTAGGGGAACCCTATTTTTGTTGGTTGTGGATTCATTCTCTAAGTGGCTGGAAGTGATTAGAGTGCCCAATACCACTTCAGCCACAACAATAATGCACCTAAGGAGGCTGTTCACAGGGTTTGGACTCCCAGATGTGCTGGTGTCTGACAACGCGTCCACGTTCACATCTGCAGAATTCCAATCCTTCATGGAAAGGAATGCAATTAGGCACATCACTGTCACCCCATTCCACCCTGCCACCAATGGCCAGGTGGAGTGGCAGGTGCACACAACCAAGGACGTGCTTCAGCACATGGGGGAAGGGGATTTGGAGCTCCAGTTATGTCAGTTCCTTTTTACTTATGGACTCAACCCCCTTGCCTCAGGGCTATCCCCTGCTGAATTGCTCCAGCAAAGGAAACTGTCATCCTTGCTGGACAGATTGGATCCCTCTAGGGTGGAGGACAAGGGCACAAATATAGCGATCCAACATCAGAAGGGTTTCTCACCTGGGGACCCTGTTCATTGTCACAATTATGCAGCCGGTGGTCCTGATTGGGTGCCTGGTTTTGTGATCGATCAAACTGGACCTGTTTCTTACAGAATCGAAACAGCCACTGGTCTGGAGGAGGCACGCGGATCAATTGAGACCCAGAATACTGGACCCACAGGACAAATACAGATACTCAATGTTAGGGTTGGCCCCCACCCATTTAAACCCAGAGGGCAGGGGTAATAGTCAGCAACCAGCTAACATTGACCCAGAAGTGTGTTTTAGGGACCGATTTCAGGGAGACATTGCTAAATGCTCCCCCGCTCAGGCCAGGAGTACTCCCACACTGTCCCAGCCTAGCACACTGCACTCTACTGTTTTTTTTTACATTTAATATAATTTTTATTAAATTTTTTCAAAGACGTACAAAAAAGAAAAGAAAACAATGACTAACAATACAGTACATAAACAAATCCATGATATCATCTTAACAGACATTACTAAATGTTAGCACAAAACAATATCTATACTCATTAATTACTATATAACCAACAAATATTAAAAGCCATTATTTCAAAATCCAAGATAATAAAAAAATTTCTGTGCTACCACAAATCTTTGGATAAATAATAATCACCCTGTGAGTATATACAATGCCCGGAGAGTTTATTTTCTGCTCAACTCCAGAAACTTCTTTGAGACAGTACTGGTCCCGAACTATCATTTGCCATACAAGAATGGTCCACAAATGGTTTCCATATGTTCCAAAATCTATTCTCTTTTAAGTTATCTCTTTTCACTTTAATTTCCCATGTCAATTTATCATTCAGTGCTAAACTCCACATTTCTTTATACCACTCTCCAATCTGTATATCTATATCATTTTTCCAGTTTCTAGCTATACATTGTCTACCCGTTGTCAATACAATTTCCAATAATTCTTTTTCCTCCTTATTTAAACCCAAATCTTCCACATTCGTTAAAAGAATGGTACTTGACACCAATTTAACACTTCTACCCATTATTTCACCAAGCTCACCTTCTATTCTTCCCCAAAAATCCCTTATTTTTTTACAGCTCCACCACATATGTTCATATGTTCCATCAAATTCTCTACATCTCCAACATAACTTATCTCTTTTATTATCCATCTGGTAAAGTCTTAAAGGCGTCAAGTACCATTGCCACAACATTTTAAAATTATGCTCTTTAATTCTTACAGACATTGTTCTCATAATCCTCTTTTTCCATTTATTTTTCCACTCATTCTCCCCAATTGTTATATTCAAAGTTTGTTCCCACTTCCGTTTCAAATCCTCCTGTGGATCTGCACCTCTATTCAATATATTATAAAGCTTACTTACAAGACCTTTAATACTACTTTCCCCTTTTCTAATCTTCCTTACCAACTCCTCAAATTCTGTATATGTTCTATCTAACCCTACTTCTTTTTTATATTTTTTATTCCAATTGTCCACCTTTAACTTCTGAAACCAATTCAAATTTAATATCTCAAATATTTTTTCCGCTCAACATCAGAATCACAAATTTTTAACCAATCCTTCAATAAAAGCATCCCATTTTTGTCCAAAATTTCCATTTTTTCCTTATCTAACTTTATTGGGAAACACATCATATCAGTCAATTCCAAAATTGGAGAGAGATTTGGGACCATGTCCTTTTTTACCTTCTTCCATACTTCCATGAGACCTCTCATCATAGTATTATTTGCCCTTTTCACTTTATCCTTTATTCCCAAAAAAATCATATTTCCAATATTTCTATATTCCTTCATCTCCAATTGCTCCCAAATTGTCTTTTCTCTTGCCAAAATCTTCACAACGTTCTTAACTTGAAAAGCTCGATAATATGCTAACAAATTTGGCATACCCAAACGCCCCTTTTTTTTGAGACAAATACCATAGCTTCTTTGGTAGCCTAAATTTTTTACCTCCATTACAAAAACCATTGAACATCTTTTGAAACTCATTAATTTCTTTCTCCTTCAGATGGATCGCTAGTGCATCAAATAAAAAATTAATCTTTGGTAACAATATCATTTTACACATAGCAATCCTTCCGAACCATGACAGCTTTAACTTCTGAAGCTCTTGTATTTTGTTCTTAAATTCCACTTTCAAGCTGTCATAGTTCAATCGTTTAAGTTCTTCTAATTTGTTTGAAATAATTATCCCCAAATATTTCAGCTTATCTTTAATTTGTATATTAAGTGTCGACACTGTCCTACCCATCTCACTTGATTTCAAATGACACAACATCAGTTCTGATTTATCCCAATTTATCTTTAGTCCAGTTATAGCTTGAAATACCTGTAAATGATCTTTAATCCTGTCCATTACCAACTCCGGGTGCTTCACCATGAGCAGTGTATCGTCTGCATACATACTCACTTTATTACCCATGATCCCTTCTATATTTAAGTCCTCCCTTATACTTTTAGCTAAGATCTCCATTGCCATAATAAACAGGATAGGAGATAATGGACAGCCCTGCCTAGTGCCAGCCTCTAACTTTACCACATCCGTAAGCTCCTCATTTACTCTAACCCAAGCATTTCCTTTTTGATATAATGAATCTATAACCCTATTAAATTTATCCCCAAACCCATATTTTTTAACTATTTCCTTAATTGAAGACCACTGCAATGAATCAAATGCTTTAAAAATATCCAATGATAATAATCCCACCTTTTCCTTTGTTTGATTAACATTATCTATAAGATCTAATACCCTTCTAGTCAAATCCGCCATGTGTCGTCCTTTTAAAACCCAACTTGATCAACATTTATATATTCCCCCATGAAACTATTTAAGCAGTTAGCCAATATTGCTGTGAAGATCTTCGCATCCTGATTTATAAGTGAAATTGGTCTGTACGAATCCACGCTTTCCAAGTTCTTACCAGGCTTTGGCAGAAGAACGATTGTAGTGTTATACCATGAAGTCGGAATTGGTCCTCCATCTAGTATATAATTATATAACTTCACCAATTTCGGGACCACCACCTCTTTAAATTCTTTATAAAACTCTGACGATAATCCATCATCCCCCGGGGCTTTCCCTATCTTCAATCCACTTATTACCTCCTTAACCTCTTTGTCAGTTATCTTTTCCTCCATTTTCTCCCTGTGCTCTTGTTTTATTCCATTCCCTAACTGTCTCTCCAATATCTTTCCGAGCTTCTCCAAATCTACTTCCTTTTTTGCATATAATACCTGATAAAATTCCCTAACAATTTTACATTTATCTCTATTCTTATTACACCTTGAGCCATGCCTATCAACCAATACCCCAATTTCTCTTTTTTCCCTTTTAACCTTAGCTGCTCTTGCTAACAATTTTGAATTCTTATTACTAAATTCAAAATATTCTCTATTTAGATAAATCAAATCTCGTTTAACTTTATCAATATCCTTACCAATTACTTCTGCCTTAAGTCCTTGTAATTTCATAAAAAAAATTTGTTTTTATTTTTTGCATGCTCCTCCTGTAATTGTTTTATTTCTCTTTCTTTTTCTATCTGTTCTGCTTTATATTTTTTATATTTGAAACTTGCCAATTTTATACTTTCCCCCCTAAAAACTGACTTCATAGTATCCCATACAACGTTAAAATTAACCTCATTGTTGTCGTTCCACTGCCAACTTTCTTTCCAACTTTCCATAATTGCCTCTTTACTTTTCTGATCTTTGAACAAATTAGGATCGTACCTCCAATTTCTTACACTTTGAATATTTTTTGTGCTTTCAATTCCAAATATACTTTAGCATGGTCCGATTCCTTAATGATCCCAATCTCCATATCTTCTATATCCCCAATTAACTTTTCCGAAAGTAAAACATAATCTATTCTTGAGTAGGTCCCATGGACGTGTGAAAAAAAGGAGTATGCCCTTTCCGAGCCCTTAAACTCTGTCCACGAATCCTTCAAGCCCATAACATCCATCCAATTATCCAACACCTTCCCTTTCAAACCAATTCCAGTTCTAGCTATATTTGTACAGTCTAATCCTGACCTTATCAAATTAAAATCATCAGCCACAATAATTTTTGCAACATTCTCCAACTCCATTATTTTCCGAATTTTTTCAAAAAACTCTGCTTGATGATCGTTCGGAGCATAAATATTTACCAACATAATTTCCTCATCCTCTATTTTTCCTCTTAGCAACAGATATCTGCCCTCTTGATCAGCATTCTTTTTTGTAATTTCAAATCCCAACTTTCTAGAAATCATGATTGCCACCCCTCTGGCTTTCGAAGTACCAAACGCCATCTCATAATGTTGCATCCATCCCAAAAAAAATTTATTCGTATCTTTTGACTTCTGATGTGTTTCCTGTAAAAACAATATATCTGGTCTATCTTTCTTCAACGCCAATTCCAATCTCCGTCTCTTAAGAACAGAACCTGTACCTTTCACATTCCACGATATTATTTTAATACTTCCCATAACCAAATTTTTTTCCAGCTTTAAACTCTCCATCGGGCGTGCCACCAACAACCCTACCACCATACCAACTACATAAAACACACACTTTCACTCTCCCCACCTTCCTGCGAAAAGCCGCCTCTGCCGGAGAAAGGCTCCTTGTACTAGGCGATTCAATAATTAGAAATACAGAGAAATGGATTTGTGATGCACATGATAACCGTATGGTGACTTGCCTGCCAGGTGCAAAAGTTGCAGACATCACAAGAAATCTAGATAGATTGTTAGAGAGAACTGGGAAAGAGCCAGTTGTCATGGTACACGTTGGTACCAATGATGTTGGGAAGGCCAAGCGGTCTGTCCTGGAAGCCAAATTCAGGTTGTTAGGAAGAAGATTGAAGTCCCGGACTTCCAAGGTAGCATTTTCAGAAGTGCTGCCTGTCCCTCGCGCAGGACCTACCAGGCAGGCAGAGCTCAGAAGCCTCAATGCGTGGATGAGGCGGTGGTGTCGAGAGGAGGGTTTCAGATTTGTCAGGAACTGGAGAACATTTTGGGACAAGCCAAATCTGTTCAGGAGGGATGGGTTGCATTTGAACCATGATGGGACCAGATTGCTGGCACTCAACATCAAAAAGGCTGCAGAGCAGCTTTTAAACTGATAACTGGGGGAAAGCCGACAGGAGCTGGGCAGCATCCGGTTCGGGAAATTGTGTACTTGGGTAGTGAGGAGGATGCAAAAATTACTGAGCAGAGCGAGGAGCTAGTCACTAGCACTCTAGCAGAAGGATGCAAGAGGCAGTCTAACAATGCAACTGGACACAAAAGACTGTGTCAGAAAAGCATATATAAATGCTTGTATACAAATGCCAGAAGCCTCCGGAACAAAATAGGGGAGCTGGAATACTTAGCAATAGATAAGAATATTGATATTATTGGTATCACTGAAACCTGGTGGACGGATGATAACCAATGGGATACAGTTATCCCAGGCTACAAACTGTACAGGAAGGATAGGAAGGGGCAAACGGGAGGTGGTGTAGCCTTGTATGTCAAAGAAGTGATAAAATCGTATGAATTGGAATATCTAGGTGATTTGCAGTCACCATTAGAAGCTCTGTGGGTAAGAGTACCAGGCCACAAGGATGGTCTAACAGTAGGCATATACTATCGGCCTCCGACCCAAACTCTTGAGGGAGACAGGCAGTTGGAGAATGTTGTAAAGGAGGCATCCAAGAAGGGAAGCCTGGTTATAATGGGGGACTTCAATTACCCTCACATAGACTGGGTGAATTGTTGTTCAGCACATGATAAAGAGATAAAGTTCCTAGATATGCTAAACGATTGTTCCCTGGGACAGATGGTTGAAGACCCAACTAGAGGTACAAGAATCCTTGACTTGATCCTGAGTAATACTCAGGATCTGGTGCAAGATGTTAATGTGACTGATCCAATAGGGAACAGTGACCACAACTCAATTATGTTTAACTTGATCATAGACCGCAAGTCACTGATAAAATCTAACACAGAGACCTTAAATTTTCAAAAAGGAAATTTCCCAAAGTTGAGGAAACTAGTAAAAAAGAAGCTGAAAGGGAAAATTGAGAGAGTCCAAACACTTCAAGAGGCATGGAGGCTGTTTACAAAAACAATAACAGAGGCCCAATTGGAATGCATACCCAAAAGGAAAAAGGGCACTGCCAGGTCCAAGAGGACTCCAATGTGGCTTACAGGAGCTGTTCGGGAAGTGATCAAGAGCAAGAAAAGCTCATTTAGAAGATGGAAGGCTTGTCCGAATGAGGACAGCAGGCAGAAACATAAATTCTGGCAGAACAAATGCAAGGCAACAATCAGGAAAGCAAAGCAAGACTTTGAGGAGCGTATAGCTAAAAATACTCAGAGAAATAACAAAGACTTCTTTAAGTACATTAGAAGTAAGAACCCAACTAGGAAGGCCATTGGACCATTAGATGACAATGGAAGGCAAGGGGTTATTAAAGAGGAAACAGAGATTGCAGAGAGACTCAATGAATTCTTTGCTTCAGTATTCACTGAAGAAGACAGAGGCCACATGCCCAAAACAGAGCCTATCTTCGTAGGGAGGGAAACCGAAGAATTAAGCCAGATAGAAATAACCAGGGAGGAGGTCCTTGCATGTCTTGTTAAACTAAACACTAACAAATCACCAGGACCAGATGGCATCCATCCACGAGTTCTCAGGGAACTTAAAGATGAAATTGCTGATCTCCTAGCCAAAATATATAATCTTTCCCTCAAATCAGGCTTTGTGCCTGATGACTGGAAGGTAGCGAATGTAACACCAATTTTCAAAAAAGGATCCAGGGGTGATCCAGGAAATTACCGACCTGTCAGTTTGACATGTGTCCCAGGTAAAGTGATGGAAACCATCCTAAAAGATAGAATTAATAGGCACATAGAAGAGAAGGCGCTGCTAAAGGAGAGCCAACATGGCTTTTGCAAGGGCAAATCATGCCTCACTAATCTGTTGGAATTTTTTGAGAGTGTCAACAAGCATGTGGATAAGGGGGATCCAGTTGACATTGTTTATCTGGACTTTCAGAAGGCTTTTGACAAGGTCCCACACCAAAGGCTCTTGAATAAACTTACCAGTCATGGAATAAAGGGACAGGTCTTGTCCTGGATCAGCAACTGGCTAAGGGACAGGAAACAGAGGGTAGCACTAAATGGACACTTCTCCAAGTGGAGGGAAGTAAAGAGTGGGGTCCCCCAAGGTTCAGTACTGGGACCCCTGCTTTTCAACCTCTTCATAAATGATCTAGAGGTAGGAGTAAAAAGCAAGGTAGCCAAATTTGCTGACGACACTAAATTATACAGGGTAGTGAAAACTGTGAGAGATTGTGAGGAGCTCCAGAGGGATCTCTCGACACTGGGGGAGTGGGCAAAACAGTGGCAAATGAGTTTCAACATTAGTAAGTGCAGAGTGATGCATGTTGGGGCAAAGAACCCCAATTACATTTATAAACTGATGGGGTCTGAACTCTCTGAGACAAACCAGGAAAGGGACCTTGGTGTCCTGGTGGACAACTCAATGAAGGCGTCTACCCAGTGTGCCTCAGCAGTGAAAAAAGCAAACTCAATGCTAGGGATCATTAGGAAGGGTATAGAAAATAAGTCAGCAAGTGTCATTTTGCCTCTTTATAAATCTATGGTGAGGCCCCATCTGGAATACTGTGTACAGTTCTGGTCGCCATACCTCCAGAAGGATATTATGGAGCTGGAAAAAGTGCAGAGGAGGGCAACCAGAATGATTAGGGGACTGGAACACCTTCCTTACCATCTGAGGCTGCAACGGTTGGGCCTCTTCACTCTTGAACGACGACGTCTAAGAGGTGACCTGATTGAAGTTTATAAAATCATGCACTGTAGGAATTGGGGCCGTAAAGCGGCCCTTGAGGTCCCGGAGGAGACTGGTCAAAGGAATGACACGAGGCAAGATGGAGCGAAGACCAGTGATTTATTGAGGGAAAATCATCAGTATATATTATGCAGAAGGCTGTGCATGGTAGGATGGTTATCTGACAGAGAATCACATCACCTATTTGCTCGGGTTAATTGGGAACTTCTCTTGGGGAAGTTAATTAACTAGGACAAACACTGACCATTGTCTGAGGCTTAGGCTAGGGTAAATATGGCTTCTATTTGCACCAGAGATTACACTGAGACCTGGAGATGAGTGATTTACTCTAATGGGTAACCGGGTTAGATATTCGCTCTTTCAGCAGATCCGTTGGTCAGGTCAAAGGAATTGGGTGAATCAAACCCTATCATTTATCCACCCCCCTTACGCCCTGACAAGGGCCAGAGGCCAGGAGTTTGCTCACTGGTTTAACCTCTGCCAGAAGCCACTGATGCCCAACCGGGCACGGGGAATCTTCACCTCCCCTTACTTTTTTATATTAAGAGCCTGACCAGCGGCTCTGCGTTAGAGAGTTGCCAGCTGATGAGCGGGAATGACGCTTCGGGGTTCCCTCCATGGGGGACATCTCGATAGTAGTGAGGGAATACATTGCACGAAACAACCCACTGTTGTGCCCAGTATTACCATCCCCACAATCACTTTGAGTGTCATCTGATTCCATCCCCATGGGAACCACGACCACAAGGAGTCCTCCCACCCCCATGAAGAATCCTCCTTGATGTCCCTAACTAGGGTGTGGAGGTCCGTGAGCTGGCTCTGTATCTTGTGGGTATTGTCTGTGAGGTTAAAGCAACACCTGCCATGGACAGACTTGCAGCCCATATGATGTAACAACAGGGGATAATGAATAGCTGCTTGATTATCCAGTATGGCATGGCGAAGCTCTGCCTGCTCCTGGTTGAGCAGCGCTATTGCTGAGGGGGTGTGGTTGATGGCTTTTGCTACTCTGCAAGCCAATTGACCAATTCTCCGAGCGTTGCCGATGGCTAAGCCTGACACGCTGAGCATACTGACCACAGCCTGGTTTATCAGAGCTGTGGGTCTGAATTCAGACTGCTTTCTGTAGCAAGGCAAGATAATGAGGTGTGTCATTGATTTACTGTGACCTGGGGTGATTCTGCAGCTTCTCTGCAACTTCTGGCGTTGTGCAAATGTCTTTTCTAACACCTATGGGGAGGTGTGAAGATAAACTGGGGATTTCCGGCTACCGGGTGCTCAAACTTTCCAAGCAATGGGCCGGTGCAAAACATGGGCCGGTCTGGCTTCCTTTGGTGGAAGCTGGCCGTTATTAACAACATACAGAAATTCAAGTGTCCCTTGCAAATCCCAACTGGAGCATTGTACAAGGCATGTATAAATAATAGCAACTACAGATAATAATAGCAATAAAAGACATTCAGCTGCTTCTTGAGGCTTCCCTTCTTGGTGGGGCTTCATGTGCAACTTGAGTTTGGAAAAGTCCTTAGAAGTGGCACTGAGTGTGCAAAATGTTCATAGAAATGTCTTTGGAGATGTAAGTCATAAAGGAAGACGGACAGCTGATGACCTCCAGGACAGTGACTGGTGCCGCTCTTTGCAATCATCCGGGTCTGATCCTGGCCTCTGGGACCTGCATGGGGAAGAGACTTGTTTGGGAGATAAAAATTCTGAAAGAGTTAGTTAGTTTTTGCACTTATAGGATAGCAATTGCTGTGCAACTATGGGACGTTGTCCCCCCCCTTTCTGTTTGTTTGTATTGTAGGACTCAAGGTCCGATAGGCCCGTTCCTCCACAATCGCTTGCCCCTGCTGATTGTAAGGAACGCCAAAAGTGAGCTTAATATCCCAGGTGGCCCTGAAGGTGGCCAGCTGCCTGGAGCTATAAGCTGGGGCGTCAAGGGACGTCGTGTGCCGACGTTCGCCCTTGGCCGTGGGAAAGGAGATGCTGCTCCACATGGGGAGCCGTTACTCCCTTCTGTGCTGTTACCCAAACAAACTGTGGGAAGGTATTAAGGCAACGTGCATGTGCTGCCATTTGCCAAAATGTGGGGATGTGTGACGTCCATTTGCCACACCTGAATGGGCTCTGTCCCTCGTGGGTTGACCCCCCACGAGGGCCCCCCCAGTGGCAGGTTGGACTGCCTTGTGAGCGCTTTGGCATTCTGAAGAGGGAATGCATGACTCTGAATTGGAGTTGTGCAGAACAAACTTAGCGAATTTTTGTCTATCACGGGAGTGATGTGTGCTCCCAGTAGACTGTGAAGCAAATTCCTAGGAAACTGGCTGTCAGCAATTATGTTGGAGCGTTCTTTGGCAAAGGTGCGCAAAGCGAAGTTCACGGCTGCCAACTCTGCCCGCTTGCGGAAGAGTCAGGAGCGTGCGCCAAGCTTGGTCCTCTTGCCAGGTAAGAACCTAATATGTGCGACCCCCATAAGTGAAAACTGTCCTAGCCCCCTGAAGAGGAACCAGTGACATGAATTCACACAAGGTGACTGTCTGCGTTTGAGACGAGTCTGGGGTCTTATGGCAAACCTTGGCACATGAAGCGCCAGGCTTCCCTTGGGTAAATTTCTCATGGAGGCCCCCCTGCGCACATCCGCCCACGGTGTGCGTGCACACTTTTAGAAGAGTGCCAGATGGTGGCTTAGCCTTTTGCCTGTGCTTAGACTAGCAGCAAAAAGGGAAGGGGTGGCCTAAAAATGCCTGTATCTGATTGAAGGTGTGACCTGACTGCACTCTTAAAATGGTCCTAGGCAGTCCTGGCTAATGGGTGGCACCCTGCACATGCTCGGGAGCTCAGGGACTAATCCTTCCTCTGTGCTCTGGAGTTTACAAAATGTGTCTGCACACTAGAGAGGGTGCTGTGGGCCAGGTGCCATACTTAAGATGACCTACTATGACTTATTAAAAACAAGCCAACTATGACATGCCAGCTGTATGGAAATAATACACAAAAAATGAAAAGACACACAGTTAAATATTTCCAGCAGGGAGTTCCACTGGCGAAAGGAGGGAAGGAGGAAAGACAAGTCAGCAGTTAGCACAATGAAAATGCGACAACTCTTATCATAACGAAATCAGATTAGGTCAGGTAACCAAGGCAACTGGCTGGGATCCTCCTTTTAAGGGATCCCGATCAGTAATTAACTCCTGGAGCCTGTGAAAGGAAGCAATTTAAGACTTAGAAGGAAACAAATTGGTTAGTTTTGTTCCTGTAAAGAGGCAAGCATCTTTTGAATATGCAGAGCGCAAGAATGTTTGCGTGCTTTTTCCTGTGAAAGGGGTACAATGAATGAGTTACTGATTACAGTCAAAATACCAGAACAGTATCTTCCTAAGAGAATGAAGGAGAGTTAGAGCGATTCTCAACCTGCGGCCAGATGTGGGCGAGTGGGCCGGATGTGGCCCATGTTGCTCTGCCACTTCCCCCACCGAGCCAAGAAGGGCTGTGCGGCAAAGGAATGGCAGGATGACTGTCCGGACCCCCAGAGCTGCCTGCGGCCCCGGAACTTTGGCCCCTGACTTTGAAAGGTTGAGAACCGAGGTTACAAGATGATAACACAATACACACATGAAGACAATGCAATTCTCTCACTCCTAGTGAGATACGACTTCCAGACGCTAAGAGACATTCAAAAAACCTTAAACACAGAGATGGTGGTTTGAGGAACACACACAGATGTAGGAAGGGGCCCCATAGTTTATGATCTGGTGAGGAAAACTCATAGAAGTAATTTTTGTTTTCAGATCGCGCTTCTGAAAAGAAAAATCTGTTTTCCTTGAGTGGCAAAACCGGTTTCCAAGAGCGGCTTAATCCTTTGACAAAGAAAAAGTTTCAAGGGAAGGAGGGGGAACCACCCTGCCCTATTTCAGGTGAGGATTCCCCCCCCCTCCTGCTTTTCGCCGCCCTTAAGCTGCTAGGCAGGCAAGGCAAAGGGTTTCGTTCATCATGCTTTCTCAACCTTTAAATAGCTCCTGTCCATGAGCAGAGTGCAAATTGTTTTAACACATATTTCACAGTGACATTACCACGCAGTTACACACAAGGAACACTTTTCCAGTCATACTGTGGTCATAGAGACAAGGCTTTTGCAATCATACACAGTTCTTGCAGTCATACATTCAGTGGTGCACCACACATACACACATTTATTTACGCATTCGCACATTCCTCCCCTGATCTGCAGCGTTCTATACTACACATGAGGAGATGGCTGATACACAGCTGGCTATTTTACAGCCATCTGGGTGCTTCTACTTAGGGGCAAGTTTCTCTGGGCTACTCCCAAGGCGAGACAAGTAGGTTCTGCCTGTGCCCTGGGGGAACTCGGGGTACTATTGCTGGGATGGTTCTTCTGGCATAGCCAGGGCGATGGCTGCCTCCTTTCTAGCCTGGGCCAAACGCATGCCAGGGTGGCCATTTGGCATGAAGACAATCTTTTGAAGATCTGCCTGGTCTAGATTGGCTTTCTCTTCTAAGGTGTCTCATTTTTCCACACTGGAAGCAGGCGCCTTGGGGTTTTGGCACTGCTCTGCGCCTGAGTGTGGTGATGGGTCTGCTCTGGAGCCCTGCGTGGCCAGGGGCCGTGCTGATTTCCGTGAGCAGTGGGCGCTGAGCAGCCCTGCCTGAACGTGTGTCTGCCTTCAGATAGGCTGAGCACAGCAGTTGGGCGCTAGCTGATTGTGCCACTGGCAATTTCCCCGTGAATGGATCTTCCTCACCCCTGCGCTGAATGGAGTTCTTTCTTTGCAGGGAACCTTTAACTGTCAGAGAAGCGCCAGGGCCTCTCATGCCATGAATTCCTTCAGTGACATCTGCAGCTGCCACTGAGGGAATGCTCCCTACACTGCCCTGCTGAAGCTGAAATAACGAATAGAGACTTCTTGGGGCTGATGGTTCTGACTGCGCTGGGGTTTTCTGGGTCTCTATCCGGACTGGGTCATCCTCTACTGAGAGCTTCCTACATTTGCTCCATTTGCGAATTATGCCCTCTGGAGCTTTCGGGGGTTGCTGAATGCAGTCTCCTATCTGATCCCAGAGCTCGAGGGTTAACGTACCTACTTCTGGGTAAAGCAGGCAGTGTTCCCCTAGGTACACCAAAAGTCTCGCTAGCTCCCTGCTGTGAAAACGCAACTTAAATATCCTGGCCAGGATCTTGAACCCTTCCTCATGAGTTCTTTGGCTAGCGGATGGACGCTGTCGCTGAGGACAGGTCCCCATATTACCTGCGATTGGGTCCTCGGAAGATTCCTCCTCGGGACGAGTCGACGCGTCTTTGGCAGGCAATAGGTTCTGGCGACGACGCTTCTGGGTAGAGCTCGGAGCGTGGACTGCGGCCACGGGCCCTCGGTGGCCACTGCGCTGTCAGGGGCTCACAGCTGCCCTGAGCGGAACGCGTTTTTCCCTTTGGCGCAAGCCGCCTCGAAAGTTGGGAGCAAGCTGTAGGATGCCTCTCTGTAATGCCTCACCACGTAGCTGTCTTCCCAATCGGATGGCTTTCCGACTGGGGCTGCTGCTCTGTCCTCCGGGATGATTGGACAAGGTTCAAGCGCAGAACCTGGCTGTGCTGATCGCTTACTCACGAGTAGATCACGTCGGGGTCACCAGATGTAGGAATTGGGGCCGTAAAGCGGCCCTTGAGGTCCCGGAGGAGACTGGTCAAAGGAATGACACGAGGCAAGATGGAGCGAAGACCAGTGATTTATTGAGGGAAAATCATCAGTATATATTATGCAGAAGGCTGTGCATGGTAGGATGGTTATCTGACAGAGAATCACATCACCTATTTGCTCGGGTTAATTGGGAACTTCTCTTGGGGAAGTTAATTAACTAGGACAAACACTGACCATTGTCTGAGGCTTAGGCTAGGGTAAATATGGCTTCTATTTGCACCAGAGATTACACTGAGACCTGGAGATGAGTGATTTACTCTAATGGGTAACCGGGTTAGATATTCGCTCTTTCAGCAGATCCGTTGGTCAGGTCAAAGGAATTGGGTGAATCAAACCCTATCATTTATCCACCCCCCTTACGCCCTGACAAGGGCCAGAGGCCAGGAGTTTGCTCACTGGTTTAACCTCTGCCAGAAGCCACTGATGCCCAACCGGGCACGGGGAATCTTCAATGCACGGTGTGGACAAAGTAGATAAGGAAAAACTGTTTTCCCTATCGCATAATACTAGAACTAGGGGACACTCCCCATCTGGAATACTGTGTACAGTTCTGGTCGCCATACCTCCAGAAGGATATTATGGAGCTGGAAAAAGTGCAGAGGAGGGCAACCAGAATGATTAGGGGACTGGAACACCTTCCTTACCATCTGAGGCTGCAACGGTTGGGCCTCTTCACTCTTGAACGACGACGTCTAAGAGGTGACCTGATTGAAGTTTATAAAATCATGCACGGTGTGGACAAAGTAGATAAGGAAAAACTGTTTTCCCTATCGCATAACACTAGAACTAGGGGACACTCCATGAAACTTTTGGGTACTAGTTCTCAAACAAATAAGAGAAAGTACTTTTTCACCCAGAGGATTACTGGTCTATGGAACTCCCTGCCAGAAGAAGTGGTGACAGCTGTCAGTCTTGACAGCTTTAAGAAAGGATTAGACAAGTTCATGGAGGAGAAGAGTATCAATGGCTATAATTATGGATACTTAAGGACAACCTCCGGGTTGGAGAGATAGGCAGGATATCTCTCAATATCATTTCCAGGGAATCCTAAGCAGGTGAAGGCATCTCCTTGGGAATACCCTGAAGGAAATGGTGAGCCACTGTGTGAGACAGAATGCTGGACTGGATGGGCTGTGGCCTGTTCCAGCAAGGCTGTTCTTATGCCGACCAAAGAGGGGAGAGGGGGGACATGCAAGATGCGCCTTACTGTCGGCGCTGCGCGCTATTAACCCATTCTACCTCTATTAACTACTTAAAGTTACTGAAATCTAATACTCATTGCTCCTTACCTATCTCCTCCTCCACCATGATCAAAGACGGCTCCTCTTCCTCCTCCCCTCGCTGTGGTGTCCCACCTGTAGCCCCACCGGCTTCCTCCCTCTCATATTCCCTCCCCAAGACTCCAGAATCCATCAATTCCTTCTTAAGATTTTTCCATTCTTCCGAGTCTACCTTTACCAGTTCCAACAAACTCAAATATTCCAATGGATTGGTGCCTTCATCGATGACTTGCATTCTTTTGTCATAGAAAAAATGCAATTGTTGCGGAAATCTCCAATTGTACCTTATATTTTTACTCATCAATAGTTTAGTAACAGGCCTCATCTTATACCTCCATGTTCTTTATTTTAATGAAATATCATTATAAACTTCAACATCTGAGCCATCAAGTTTCAACGCATCAGGACCAATTCGTTTCAGATGGGCCATTACTTTTAACTTATCTGCCCAATTCGCAAATTTAACCAACACATGTCTTTGAACCACCCTCCCTCTTCTTGGACCCACCCAGAATACGCTTACAAAATCCTCCTGAACAAATTCTTTCCCCATATTCAAACCATTTAACCACTGAACCACCCTCTCTCTTAACATATTTGGAGTGCGTTTCACCACCTGACGGATCACAATGTTCTGCTTTCTCATCATATCTTCCACAGCATCTATCCTTCTCTCTTGTTCCTCCAATTTCAGCTTATTCTCCCGCACCACCTCCTGAGTCCCTTTTACTTCCTTCTTTATGGCATTTACCTCAGTTTGAACCAATTTCACATTCCCCTCAATTTTTTTCAAACTTAAGTCCACCTTTTCTGAGAAATCTGCAACTGATGACATCATCTTATCTTGTTTTTTCATCATTTCATTTCTGTCTTTCACCCTTGAGTCCTCATTTTTCTCCAATTTTTGAAACAACTTGCCAATTTCCACCATAATTTGAGTCTGATCATATGACACTGTGGGCGGGGATGAAGACTGAGTAGATTCTTCCATTGGTGCTTTTTCTTTCTTCTTAGACTTTACAACTGGTTCTTCTTCCTTTGCTTTCCCTCTTGTACCTTTATCCATAATAATATAAAATGTAAAAAGCCCAATGTTGCAGTTCGTTGTAAAAGTTAGTCACTGAAGTGAGGCTTATAACACTGCAACCACTGGTTCCACAGATCCAATAGGAAATATACAAACGGAAGATCAAAAAGTTACTATAATCCACAGAGGTAAAACAGAAGGAAACAACTCTCCCAACAGGCAGCTTAGGAAAAAAAAAGAAGAGCAAAAAAAATGTTGATCCACAGCAGGTCCGTTTCCCCAAAGCAAATATTCCAATCAGTCGTCTTCCAACTGCGGTAAAAAGGCTTCAAGGGAACAGTCAGCCCAAGCTTCTCCTTTAAAAAACCAAGCCGCCAAGGAGAAAGGAAGGAGGCGGGGGAAACCAAAAGAAGAAAAAGTCCAAAACATCCAGCCAGCGAGGAGAAGAGGTGAGGGGCAGTATATTCCACAATAAACAAGCAAGTATTTCTAATCCACACGGTGAAGGCCAAAATCACCTAGTCTTTCTCATGAAGCGCACAATCAAAACGCCATTTTCCAGCGGCTGCCTTAACTTTTGGGTAAAAAACCCCCCTTCTCCTTCTAAGGAACGGAAAACTTTCTCCAAGCGATTTAAGCCGGGGAACTCCCAATCATCTTCCAATATTATAGCCCAGACAAGAATAATTAATCCACTTTGTTGTCATCAAACGTGGCGCGATCTTCTGGTGTGTAAAAAAAAAGCAAAGCCCAAACACGATCACTTTCGTTTCCAGGACCACCGCCATTAACGAAACCACCACTTGCTTTCATCCACTTCCACCCACTTCCTTTTCAAAGTCCGAGCTCATTTAACAAAAAATCCCCAGCCAATTTTAGGATTTAAAGTTCCATTCATGCACTTACATGCAGGCTATTTTCGTGTCAAACAACTTCTTGCCAGTTCCAGAGCTTTATCCGCAGTCTCGCTGATCCCGTTCTCGGCTCCCCGGCAGAGAAGCCGTGACTACCGTCACAGCTTCAGCCGCTCAGGGAAGCCTCCCGAACTTCGACCATCCAGCCTCAAAAGATCGCAAAATTCTTTAAAATTTACCACTTTAAAACTTCTCTCTTTCACTCTGACACTTTAGTTACCACTTTGTTAGGCGCGAGCGTCCGAATCTAGATGTTACTCGGCGGCCATCTTGGCCACGCCCCCCTGCACTCTACTGTTAATGATGACCACTATTGTTTAGAGTTGCCCTCCACTCTCAGTACACATAGGAGGGACCCTCAGTTGGTGTTTTTACCCCAGCATTAAACTTTGATTTTGAGCGATCCCCTGCTCCTCCATCTGACAAACGGGGCTTTGATTTGGGTTGTCAGTCCTCTCCTTCTAGTCAATCCCATGCTTCAGACGGATTGCCCATCCTACGAGCCCCCAAGCCACCTCAACCGAGTGTCCGACCAAAAAGGGAAACTAGACCACCAGCATGGTTAAAGGATTTTGTTTTTACCTAGGGGGGAAGAATGTTATGTATGATAACTGTGTGTAACTGTCAAAACTATTCGAACCGCCATGTTCCCGTGCTTTTCTAACTATCAAACAGTGTCCCTGTTTGACAGCTATGAAATCGCGTCAGACAGCGTAGTCTCGCGAGATTTCCGGAGGCGCGCAATTCGTATTCTGACAGGTGCACAATGTATCTTTTATATGCAAATAAGTGGATTGAAATGTGTGCACTTGTTGTTGGCCAATTGGCAGTGTTTATTGTTGTTACTGTAACCAGTTGAATTGTATATAAGTCCGAGTTTTGCCCCATCCAAAGTGTGTTCAAACCCCACCAATAAAGAGCTGTATTTCACTTCTTAATGCGAGTCGTCATCATTCCTTGAATACCAAAGGTCCTGAATAAAAGAAAACAACTATTGGCTAGGCACTTTATTTCAGAACATTATTTGTTTTGTCTGTAAGTAGAAAAGAAAAATCATCATGTCCAACAGCATTGGTGGGGGAAAGGCAATCTGTATTTCACTTCTTAATGTGAGTCGTCATCATTCCTTGAATACCAAAGGTCCAAAATAAAAGAAAACAACTATTGGCTAGGCACTTTATTTCAGAACATTATCTGATTTGTCTATGAGTAGAAAAGAAAAATCATCATGTCCAACAGCATTGGTGGGAGAAAGACAATCTTTTGTATTTTTATTTACTTATTGCAATTTATATACCACCCTTCTGGCCAAAAGGCTGCACAGGGTAGTGGACTACAAATAAATGCAACAGTTTAAAACATCATGAATACATGCTAGCACATGTAAATAAGCAACAGTGCAAAATCAGTAAAAAAAAAAAAAGCTATACGGTGAGCCTGAAGAATCATGAGTGTTGAATAGGAAGTGGGAGTATGTCTCCAAAGATTTCACCATAAAATTCAGTTTTGACAGCTCTTTGGAACTCTTGGAAAGGTGCCAGGCAGATATTCAGAGGGAGGCTATTCCACATCATTACGGCAATCACCGAGAAGGTCCAGTTCTCAGTATCAACTTTCCAGGCATTTCTTGGGTGGGGACTAAAGCCCTAATGTATTTGATGATCAGGTGGCCTGTGCAGAGTTTAACTGGAGAAGATGCTCCATCGGGTACTGAGCTCCTAAGCTGTGAGGGCCTTTGTATGTTGATATGTTGTATGATGCCTTTGGTATCCAGAACAGACTTGTAGTGCTGCCTCATGCTTGAACAATCACATGCACACACGGAATAAGCTAGAAAAGGCTGGAAATGGAGGAAATAATTGCCGTTCCTATTGATTCTTTCTTTCTGTTTTATCTCTTCAAACTTGAACAGGTCTTTCTTACAGAGTCAACAAGTTTTCTCTTTCTGTTGAGAACCACTACTTGTGTTGCCATAGCTTCAGTGTACTGTTAACTGAGTTGTCTAATGGAGCTAGTGCCCCTGACTTCATTAATAATAATTTTATGTCAGAATTTATTCTGGGTTCAGTGAAGGTGCACATTCATTTAAGATGTAATTCATACTTCTTCAAGTGTATCTTAATCCCATATGTTACCCCAGATCTGAAATTACCCCTTTTATGATTTTTAAAAATATTTTTATTTTAATAAAAATGCTTTTACTCTTTATTTTCCATTCCCCCCATTATACCCAATAGGCTTACATGTCCACAAACACCACACTGTACCATGATTCACTTGCAGGTAAGGTAACTGCAAGGTTGATTTTTAATAAATTTATAAAGATCTCAAACCACTATTTAAAAGAGCCATGGTCAAGGGGGGAGGGGCCCCCTTTCTCTCTTTCTGTTTAAGCCAAACCTCAACAGTAGTGAGGTTTGCCTGAAGAGGAGACTTTTAATGGATCCTGGGTGACTGCAAATATTTCTGAAATGTCAATAGGCTGAGATTCAAGGCACAGATAGTATTATGGAAATTAGAGGTAGACCTGACCAGCTGTTAAATTAGGTGAATGAGAAATCCATTGTAGGCAGTAGCTCTGGGAATGGCAGTTTGGTTTAAAATGCATTTTCCTTTCCCACATTTGATTTGCTCAGGAGTGTCCACATGGAAGAGGAGAAGTCCACCCACAAACCTGGTTGGTCCAGGATGTCACATGAAGAAGTGGGAGGAGTTTTGCCATGTGACATCCTGGACCAACCAGGTTTGTGGGTGGACTTCTCTTCCATGTGGACACTCCTGAGCAAATCAAATGTGGGGGCAGACTCATTCACCTCCCATGTGATGCCTTGGACCAATAGTGTTTGTGCAAGCCCCTTTCTGCTCCATTTGAATGCACATATAAGCTGGCTTCTCCCATTGTCTGGGGCAGAACCTCCTTCCTTCCTGGTTCTGCCCTGTGGTAGCAATTTCCCATAGCAATGTTGGCCATGTGTTATGGAGGTGATTAATTTGCCTCACAGTTCTTGTTTTTCTTTCTCTACCCAATGTTTAATTTTGCTTATTATTTTCTTATTTGCTTTCGAAGTAAACTTCTCTAATTTGCATCAAGCAATTGTCCATCAGTGGTTCATTTTAAAGTTTGGGGCTCGTTTTGTGGATGGACTCTATTGAATTGGAATGGTACTTTCAGTTCAATGATCTCCTTTCTATTTGAACCCACAATTTAATGTGGTCTTTCGGTTCCTGATTCAACCCTGCCTGTGGGATGTTCCCCTAAATTAAAAGTTAACAATTTTTCAGGTAACACGTACAACTGTGTTTCAAGTTACTGTATATGTTTAGAGTGTAACACATGTCTCCATATTTAATCAACATTCTGATTCTGAACAGTTTTTAATTCCTTCTCAGCAGAATAGGAAATGAACCTGAAAGCAGGAAATGTAGCGTTCAGGAGATGGAAAATCCCTCAAGAGCTTGTATCCAGTAGTAGGAATACAACAATAATAAATTACTTTTCTGTCCTTTCAGGACACTCAAAATCTACTGCCTACAATGGATTTCTCATTCACCTAATTTAACATCTGGCCAGGTCTACCTCTAATTTCCATAATACTATCTGTGCCTTGAATCTCAGCCTATTGACATTTCAGAAATATTTGCGGTCACCCAGGATCCATTAAAAGTCTCCTTACAGCTCCTAACTGTAGAGACAACAGGTTGAAAACTGTAGAGACAACAGCATAGCTGTCAAGTATCCCATATTGGCCGGGAAAGCCACATATTTTGAGACAATTTCCCGCCACCTCCCATATTTTTTATCCCCATAATTCTCCCGTATTTTATTATTTTATTATTTCTTTATTTTTAATTATACTTGTTATGTTTAGCTTTAATGAACGCTGGGACAAATGACCCGCCTGGGAGCTCTGGGGGTGGGGGAGACTGGTTGCGTGCACACTCGCAGCCAGTAGCATCGAGGGAGTTGGATAGAGACTGGTGCTGTCACTGCCTCCTCCTCCACTTCTCTCCTCCCCCCCCTTCCCCTTCCACTCCCTCTGCCAGGCTCCAGGCAGAGCCGGCTCACATGTTACTTCCTGTATAAAACTGTCCGCATGGCGTATGGTAAAAGTATGGTATTCTGTACGTGACCGTACGGTAAAATATGGACAGCTGGTTGGGTTGGCAACCCAGACTGAAATGCTTCCCGCCACAGCTGCCGCCGCTGCGTGTCCTTCTTTCTGCCTCTGGCTGCTTCTGCCTCTTCCTGTCGTGGGCGAGCATGCCTTCCCTTCACCCCCTCTGACCTTCCCAGGTCAGAGCTGTGCTTGCCTGCCTGAAGAGCAGGGAGACTAGAGTCCCATACTTAGTGGAGGGGCACCCGTCTCTCCCCCGTCCCCCCCCCCGCCTACCCTCCCCATCCAAGTTGGGAGCTCACCTTTGGGCTTGTTCAATTCCCCACCCCCACCCCCCCACATCAACAACACCCCGCTGGGGTGTTGTTGATGTTTTTTGCATTCGAGGCCCTGGAAGCAGGGAGCCGGGAATTGAACTCGGGGATTTATGCTCTTTACGCCGATCGCCAACTGGGGTGGAAAAAAATAAGCAAAGGAAAGCCCGATCCAGGGGGGAAAGTGAGTGACACTTCACATTTTTGAAAAAAATCATGCGCGGGGAAACGGGGAAGCCACCATTGCAAGTCGATCCTTTCTTTGAAAACAAATAATAATAATGATAATACATTAATTTGCAAATACCCCCTTTTCCAGCTAAAGAGGGGGGGGGCGTGCAAGTTGTTAATAGATTTTTTCCTTCTGCCAGAGGGTTTTATTTCTCCTCTTTCTCATGTGTGTGTGTGTGTGTGTGTGTGTGAGTTTAGTGTATGGGACCAAAGACAACCGGACAACCGAAGGGTTGGTTTAACTCAGGTTTATTGCATGAGGTTCCAGTGAAGCATGAGGTAATGGCGGTGATACATCTCAATATATACAGTAGCTCTCTACATTTGAATCTTGTAGCACGGTAGCTGATTGGCTGCTACCGGCGTGGCCTCGCCCAGGCACGCCTCTTTCTTCTGCTGCTGAATGCGGGGAAGGTTTTCCCGCGGCTGTCCGTGATTGAGCAATGTGAACCATGTGAGGCTGAACGCTCGCAGCTGCCCTCTATGGGCTGTCTGCTCGCGTTCTTTTACAGCTGGTATCGTTTGTATCTGGAGTGGTTACATTCTTGCCTTTACAGTATAATGAGCATGCATACATGCATACATAACATCCCTCCTCCCTAGGATGGGACGAAGTCCCGCAACCATTGTGGCTTGCCGCACGTGCGCTTGGGACGCGCTTGCGTCTGACCTAGTACTGGAGAGCCTGTGATCCCTGACTCCGCGGGTGCTTGTCCTGCAACAGGAAACGGGGATTCGTTAGTGGCTCTGTGGGGCGTTCGTGCCTGCCTCGCGCCCGGGGATGGGAAGGGAATGAATAGTTGGGAGGTGAACCCCTGCCTGTTGCTCTCTGACCCCGGGGACCCTCCTATTGTGAACCGCGGAACCGATGAGGTTGCCCTTGTGGTTCGGCTACCTTCTGATTCCTGCTCGGGGGACCTTGAGACTGTGGTGGGCGGACTCGCTGACGCCTCCCGTCTTGGGGGTGTCGGTCTCCGGGGAAATGGCGCTATATCGCATTCTGACTCACAGGGGCTACTGGGACTGGAGGTACCAGGGGCTGAACTGAAACCCCTCTTTTCGCTAGGACGGGTGGGGGACCACTCCGCTAACTCCCCCTGGTACTGTAAATCAACGTCTAAGCTTCTATGGGCATCTGTGTTTCGGGGAAACTCCCGCGGGGTATGTGTGTGGTCGGGGCTCTTCCATTTTTTCGGGGACTCCCGCAAAAGATTTCTGTGGATCGATTCCCTTTCCTCCCCCCTTGGTGGGGACCCATGCTCCCCTTTTCCTCCCCCTTGGGTTAAGCGGGTGGGGGAGTACCCTAACGCTGATTCGATACTATTCTCGTCTTCGTCCTGCTCTCCGGGGACCCTGCGCCTGAGTTGGTCCACGTGCCGCCTCCACAGGAAGCCTGTACTGGTCTCTACGCGGTATGAGACGGGGCCGGTTTGTTCTACTACGGTGCCCGGCACCCAGGCTGGCCCCGCGCTGGCGTAGTTCCTGCAATGCACCGGGGCGCCTACGCTGAAACTCTTTGTGGGTACCACCCCTATGTTCCGCCCTTTGTCCTCTACTCTCGTGGGGTCTAGCTTGGAGATTCCCGTGGCCAGCTTCCTGCGCATCAACAGCTCCGCGGGGGAGTACCCTGATGCTAATGGGGTGACCCTGTATCTTAGCAGGAATTGGCACAATTTCAGGTCGAGGTCTCTGGGGCCCATGCGCAGCAGGGCGTCTTTCGTGGTGTGCACGAGGCGCTCTACTTGGCCGTTGGTGGCCGGGTGAAAGGGGGCAGAGGTGACGTGCCGAATGGCGTTTCGCTCCATGAATGCCCCGAACTCGGCGGACGTGAAACAGCTAGCGTTATCGCTGACGAGGGTGTCGGGTAAACCGAACGTGGAAAAGACCCTCCTTAACTGTTTAATTGTTGTGGCCGAGGAGGTGCTCGAGACTGGAATGACCTCCAACCACTTGGAGAACGCGTCCACCACGAGGAGGAAAAACGTTCCCCTGAACGGGCCAGCAAAGTCTACATGTATCCGGGACCAGGGCCCCCTAGCCGTGTCCCACTCCCTAGGTGGCGAGCGAGCCTCTTCTGGCCTTGAGCTTTGGCACGCTTCGCAAGTGCCGACCATGTGTTCAATGTCGGCGTCTAGCTGGGGCCACCAAAAGTAACTGTGGGCCAGCGCCTTTGAGCGGACGATCCCCGGGTGGCTGACGTGCAGCAGTTTAAGCACCCTCGGCCGGAGAGGCGTGGGGATCACTACCCGCTGTCCCCACAAAAGGCAACCCCTCTCTAGGGACAACTCTAGTTTCTTTTTGAAAAATGTGTCGAATTCCGCTGCTGGGGAAGACACGGGCCACCCTTTCTGTACCCAGGAGCAAACGGTGGCCAGCGTCTTGTCCTTGCCTGTCGCTTGGGCGATGTCGGCCGGTACTACTGGAGGGGAGTCTAGAACCTCTATCATTAAGACCTGATGGTCCCTCTCTACTCCGCCCACGTGGCAGCCATCCCGGGGAATGGGGGACCTCGACAGGGCGTCGGCATGGCTGATCTCCTTCCCGGGCCGGTACACCAACGCGTGCTGATACGCGTTGAGAAAGATGGCCCACCTGAGCATTCTCGGGGACAGGATTTGGGGTGTGGGCTTATCTGCGGTGAAGATGCCTAACAAAGGCTTATGGTCAGTCACTATGGTGAAGGGGCGGCCGTACACAAAATCATGAAATTTCTTGGTCCCCGCAATTATTGCTAGTGCTTCCCTGTCTGTCTGGGCATAGTTTCTCTCCGCTTGGGACAAAGACCTAGAGTAGAACGCTATCGGGGCCTCCCTACCGTTCTCCAGCACATGGCATAACACCGCCCCCACCCCCACCGGGGATGCATCGCAAATCAGGACCACTGGGCGTTTGGGATTGAAGTGGGTCAGTACGGCATCTGATGCCAGGAGTCGCTTCAGGTCATTGAAAGCCTTCTCCTGGTCGTCGCCCCACTTCCATGCCTCGTCCTTTTTTAACAATTTGTGTAGCGGTTCTGCCACAGCTGCCTTCCGCGGGAGGAAGGAGTGGTAGAAATTGAGCAGTCCGAGGAACGACTGCAACTCGGGCTTGGAGGTGGGGCGAGGGGCCTTCTTGATGGCGGCTACCTTGGATTGTGCTGGCCTTATTCCCTCGGGCGTGACACGGAACCCTAGGAACTCAACTTCTGTAGCGAAGAAGACGCATTTGTCTTTTCGCAACCGCAACCCCGCCTTTTCGAATATAGTCAGGACCTTTCCCAACCTTGTTGCTAACTCGGCCCAGCTCCTCCCTGTAATCAATACGTCATCAAAATAGGGCAACACCCCCTCTAACCCCTTCAGGAGGCGTTCCACAAGTGACTGGAAGATCCCGGGCGCCGAATTCACGCCGAATTGGAGGCGCGATACCTGGAACGCCCCTTTGTGGGTGACTATGGTCTGCGCAGCAGCTGCGGCGGGGGTCACTGGGAGTTGCTGGTAGGCTTGGGCCAGGTCGAGTTTAGCGAAACACCTCCCCCCGTGTAACCTGGCCAACAAGTGGCTGACTACCGGCACCGGATACGCATTAGGGCGGATCGCCTTATTGATGGTGCACTTGTAATCAGCGCATATGCGGACCTCCCCGTTGGCCTTGAGCGCTGTTACAATTGGAGTTTCCCACTCCGCAGAATCAACAGGAACAAGAATCCCCTGGCCCACCAACTTGTCCAACTCCGCCTCTATTTTGTCCTTTAGTGCGAAAGGCACTCTGCGCGGTTAATTCTGATTGGACGTACTTCAGGGTCCAGGTCGAAAGTCACTGGGGGGCCCTTGAATTTCCAGAGCCCCTTTTAAAAAACCTCGGGGTGCGCATCGCACACGCTCTGTATTGGATCAGTCCCGGCGGCGTGTGCTTTCACGGCGTGAACCCCCCCCCCCAATGAACAATCCCAGGGGCTGGAACCATTGAGTCCCGAGGAGGCTGCATTTACCTCCCTTGAGGACGACTAGGGGAAGCGTTGCGGTGTGCTTTTTAAACTGAACCCGGAACTTCCCAACCCCCAGCACTGGGATGCGGTTCCCTTGCACGTCCTTCAGTGTGGCCCTCAACGCCTTGAGCTTGGGCCGCATGTGGGGGGCGATTTTCATAAACTCCCCCTGGGAAATAATGGAGTATGAAGAACCCGAGTCCACCTCCATTCTAACAGGGGCCCCTTGTATTACTACCTCAACGAAGTAACGGGGGTGCTCCGTGGAAACGCTGCAAACCGGCGCGTCGTCCTCGCTGTCGTCGGAGATGCGCCCTACTTCGTCCCGCGTCCTCGTGGTCCGGGTGCCGTCCTTTGGCCTCGTGGTGCGGTCCTGCCTCGTGGTGCGGTCCTGCCTCGCCGAGCGGTCTGGAGAACTCCTGGTGGCCTCGCGCCGTTTCCGGCAGACCTTGGCGATGTGCCCGCGCCGGCCGCAGTTGTGGCACTCGGCCTTGCGGAATGGGCATTTGGCGCGGGCGTGGGCGGCGCCGCAGCCGTCGCAGCGCCGGCCCTCTCTCTGGACCCTCCGGACGTCCTCGTCGTCGCCGCTCTCCGCAGACGAGTTCAAAACTCGCCGGCCGCGTGCACCGAGCTCTCTGCCTTGGCGGTCTTCGGGCGCCAGTCCTGAAGCTCGTGCACCCCGGCAGAAGTGGCCTCCGCGGCCTGTGCCGTGTCGAGGACTTGTTGCCACGAGGGAGGCGGCTCCCTTTTCATCAGCGCGCGCTGAGTCTCTGTGTCCCTCAGACCGCAGAGTAGGCAGTCCCGGAGGGTGATTTCGGGGAGCTCCCACTTGCATGGGCCGGCGGCCAACCGCAGGGCCGCGGCGAACTCATCGACCGATTCCCTGGGTGCCTGGACTTGCCTCCAGAACGCACTCCGAGCGGGGAACATCGCTATTGCTGGCCGGAGATGGGCGCGCAACGCCGCCAGGAGCTCTGTGGCTTTGAGGTCGCTCACCTTCCTTGGCGCAATCAGGTCCACCAAGGTCCTCTTGGTCTCGTGTCCGAGCATGCGGACGAAAATGGCCCTCTTTTTGGCCTCATCTGAGACTTCGAGCTCCACCAGCGCTGCGTTGAAGTCTATCTCAAACAGCTCCAAGTCTCCCGGCTTCTTGATCACGTAGCCGGCGCATGTCTTGGTCCCGTGGGCAGCCATATCCCACCTTCGTCGCCAATTTAGTGTATGGGACCAAAGACAACCGGACAACCGAAGGGTTGGTTTAACTCAGGTTTATTGCATGAGGTTCCAGTGAAGCATGAGGTAATGGCGGTGATACATCTCAATATATACAGTAGCTCTCTACATTTGAATCTTGTAGCACGGTAGCTGATTGGCTGCTACCGGCGTGGCCTCGCCCAGGCACGCCTCTTTCTTCTGCTGCTGAATGCGGGGAAGGTTTTCCCGCGGCTGTCCGTGATTGAGCAATGTGAACCATGTGAGGCTGAACGCTCGCAGCTGCCCTCTATGGGCTGTCTGCTCGCGTTCTTTTACAGCTGGTATCGTTTGTATCTGGAGTGGTTACATTCTTGCCTTTACAGTATAATGAGCATGCATACATGCATACATAACATCGAGAGAGAGAGAGAGAGAGAGTGAGTGAGTGAGTGAGTGATGAGCTCCCGTCTGTCCCTGCTCCTGCCAACCTAGCAGTTCAAAAGCAAGAAATTGCAAGTAGATAAATAGGGACCACATGACCACAGAAAACAGCACTGGCTCTTCGGCTTTGAAACAGAGATAAGCACTAAACACTAGAGTTGGATATGACTGGCTTTCAAGCAAGGACAACCTTTTCCTTTACCTAATAACAGCAAATCTCTGATTGGTATTCAAATTTGCTGTGAAGTTTGGCCCTGTTTATGTAAAGATCTCCGTTGCTCAAAAGCCAGTCGTATCTGACTCTAGGGTGCAGTGCTCATCTCCACTGACAGCCAAAGAGCCAGTGCTGTCTGTCTGTGTTAGAAGTTTTCATGCGGCCATGTGGCAGGCATGATGACTAGTGTCCAGCAAGTCACATGGACAGATTTGACCACGCCCACAGATTTGGTCACACCCACAGTGTTTCCCTTATTTTCAAATCCAAAACTTGACAGGTACACGTTGGGTTGCTGTTATGTATGCATATCAATGTGCCACAACGGTTGCGGGACTTCGTCCCATCCTAGGTGGGAGGGGTGTTATGTATGCATATCAATGTACTGTAAAGCTATCAAGATATAAATGTTCCATCAGTTGCTATGTTTTCTACTTTACAAAGGACAGTGTAAGGCATGTCTCCCCTCCCTGTGTGTATTATTTTGTTTTGTTCTGATTTGGAAGCCATCTTAAGGGCTGCCCAGTCAGACTCCCATTTAAGAAACGTAACAGAGGAAAGCTGCAGTCTTCAAGTTGCCCATTGACAACTTCAAGCTGCATTTATGCATTTATTTTTTTAAAATTTGTTCATCATGTTTCTGCCCAGCCAGCAATTTGTAACAGATTCAAAGCATACAACAACAGATTCAATTTTTTTTAAAAAATAATCAGATTCAAACATTCTTTAGAAGCCACTTAAAAAGCAAACCAGCAAACAAACAAAATTCAGTCCTAGTTAATACCTGCACATCAGACTGAACAGATACATAGATGACATGGGCAGTTTGGAGAGAGACAGTTAAAATCTCAGGAAAATATTATGCTTTTCTGTTTCTGTATATGGGGAGACATTTTCAGGACAAGCAGTTTCAGTAAAGAAATAAGCTTTCTTTTTGTCTCAGTCGCTGCTTTCTTTTCTTGGAGGCTTTTAAAGTAGAAGGATGATGTAGCCATAGATTTCCTGCTTTGCTCTCTCTCTCTCTCTCTCTCTCTCTCTCTCTCTCTCTCTCTCTCTCTCTCTCTCTCTCTCTCTCGTGTATGTGTTTGCATGTGTGTGTGCGTGTGCGCCCACACGCTTCCCTCCTTCTGTGATATCATAAAAGCCCACTCCCTCTTCATGGTTTTGGCCAGAAAATCTTAAGAAATAGAAACTGGCTAGCTTGTTGTTTGGCCCTGTTATGCTGGCTGCTTGGCATGTCTACCAGAACATCAAATTGGTGATGAAGGTGGGTGTTGTGTATGAATGCAGTTCAGCTGTAGTGCAGCTAGCGGAGCATCATGTGGCTCCAATTCCTCCAATGGTAACTACCGTGGGAAACCTTCCTGCCACAGGTGAAACTATGTTAGGTATGCATTACATCAGAAGGACATCACCAAGACTGTAACCAAAGGTGTGCCTACAGGCCAAATTCAAATGTACTGTGTGCTATATATAAGGAGGCAAGGCTCCCCCATTGCCTCATGTACAGATTGACCATGTTACAATAAAGTAGTGTTTAGCCTGCCTGCTGGCTCGTGTGCATTCAATCTGCCTACATCAAATTAGTGACGAGGATGGGATAATGGCATCCCACAGGGTCACGCTACCTCCGTTCCACATTTCCACACTGGAGTCATGGGACCTCTATGAGGAGCAATTCTTCTGCGCGATGGATGCCGAGAAGATTGAAGTTGAAGCCCAAAAGCGAGCCTGCCTACTGGCCCAGTGCGGGCTGCCAACTCTGGAACTGGCAAGGAACCTCCTGATGCCAAGAGCACTCAAGACGGTACCGCTGACTGACATCCTAGCAGCCCTGCAGGCGCATTTTTGCCCAAAAGTGTCTGTTTTCCCAGCGAGAATGGTGTTCAGCTGGCGGGACCAACGTCTGGGAGAAACTGTGGCTGAGTATGTGGCCACGCTGAGGCTGGCGGCCATCCCATGTTGGTGGGGAGCCACCCTGGCCAAGGCATTGCGAGACAATCTCCTACTCAGCCTGCAGGATGAAGAGGCTCAGCGGAAATTGGTATCCCAAGATGAGGACATCATGTTTGAGCAGGTCTTGCGGGTTGCACAAGCTGCTGAGTCAGTGAGGGATGGAGTACGGGCATGCAGGATGAGGTCCACAGCCCCAGGGAGCTCGGCGCCCATGGTGCAAGCCCACAGCTGTTCATCACCACGTGCACGAGAGTTGAAAGCTGCAGCAGCTGCCACAATGTCCTCGTCGGGATCCGGCAAGAGCGAGAGCGAACCAGAGGTCCAAAAGGTGAGGAAAAGGGTGCCCGAAAGGCAAGATGCCGCCAAAGCAAGCCAGCCCTGCGAGGGGTGTGGGGGCTCACATGACCGGAAGAAATGCCCATTCAGGAAGGCAGAGTGCCACAACTGCGGACAGTTGGGACACATAGCGAAGGTATGCAAGCAATGCAGGAAGCGAGACCCTGACCGGACCAGTCGCTATGGACAAAAGGACAAGGCCATCGGCAAAGTGTACGCTAGGGACACCGTGGTGAGACATGTGTCGGACCGACGCACCCGTTTCTTTGTGAATGTACTGTTGCAGGGGGTTCAGGTAAAGATGGAGGTGGATTCAGGGACCTCCTATTCCATAGTTTCACAGACAGAGTTCCTGCGGATACCCCCTCTGGACCGCCCGAAGCTGAGAGCTCTCAGAACGAACTTGCCAAGGTAACTACATTCCCATCCTGGGGGTGGGAGATTTCACTGTCTGGTTCAAGAACTTCACGAGGAAGCTGCCCCTGGTGGTGCTAAAGGGGGTCCACTTGCCTCCTAGGGACCCAGTGGTTCAAACTGTTGGGCATTGCATTAACCGGCATCAATGCTGTTCAGACTGACCCCATTCAGGATGTGTGCAATGCGCACTCCACTGTTTTTGAAAAAGGACTTGGGAAGTACAAGGGGGCCCCAGTGGACTTTGATTTAGACCCTTCCATTCGCTCCATACGGCTCAAGCACTAAAGGACAAGATCGAAGTGAAGCTGGACAAACTGGTGGGTCAGGTGATTTTGGTTCCGGTGGACTCTGCAGAGTGGGAGACACCGATTGTTACAGCTATGAAATCCAACAGGGAGGTTAGGATTTGTGCTGATTACAAATGTACAATTAATAAGGCCATTCACCCCAACACCTACCAGTTACCGGTGGTTAGCCATTTACTGGCCACGTTACATGGGGGGGAAATGTTTCACGAAATTGGATTTAGCACAAGCTTATCAACAGCTAACAGTTACACCTGCGGCAGCAGCTGCCCAGACGATAGTTACGCACAAGGGTGTGTTTAAGGTGACACGCCTCCAGTTCGGCGTGAGCTCAGCGCCCGGGATATTTCAGGCACTCGTGGAATGCCTGTTCAAGGGCCTCCCCCGGGGTTCTACCCTACTTTGATGACGTTTTGATAACAGCTGGGACTGAGTTAGAGTTAGCCCAGAGGTTAAACGAGGTATTATCAGTGTTCGAGAGGGCTGGGTTACATCTGAGAAGGGACAAATGTGTGTTCTATGCAAATGGGGTGGAGTTTCTGGGGTTTCAAATCACCCCCAATGGGGTGAAGCCATCAAAATCCAAGGTTGCAGCAGTGCAGAACGCCCCCAGACCAGCTGCAAAAAACTGAGTTGCAGTCTTTCTTAGGACTCCTTAATTTTTACTACTCATTCCTCCCATGGAAGGCATCCATGGCAGAGCCCCTTCACCGCCTGCTAAAGAAAGATGCAGTTTGGCAGTGGAGAGAAGATCAGGAGCGGGCGTTCAATGAGCTAAAGCGGCTCCTCTCTTCCGAGGCGATATTAACTCACTTCGACCCCAGGAAACCAGTGGTGCTTGTGTGTGATGCCTCGCCAGTGGGAGCCGTATTCTGCCACACACTCGAGAATGAGAGGGAGGCACCAATTGCGTTCTACTCGAGATACCTCTTGAAAGCAGAGCGAAACTACACCCAGATGGATAGGGAAGCCCCCGCGATCATTGCAGGGACAAAGAAGTTCCATGACTTCTTGTATGGGAGGGAGTTCACCATTGTCACAGACCACAAGCCCCTCCTGGGTGAAACTATGATAGGTATGCATTACGTCAGAAGGACGTCACCAAGACTGTAACCAATGGTGTGCCTACAAGCCAAATTCAAATGTACTGTGCTATATATAAGGAGATTGACCATATTACATGTACAGATTGACCATATTACAATAAAGTAGTGTTTAGCCCGCCTGCCAGCTCATGTGCATTCAATCTGCCTACATCAAAGTGGGATAATGGGGGCGTGGCCAAGATGGCAAAGGATTAACATCTGCTTTAACGCTGTGTGCTCTGCAATGTGTTTTCAAATGAGATTTTCTTACTAAAAAACCTGAAAAAAACCCAACAGCAAGGATTTTAAGTGTCCGGGAAAAGTTACCTTTGGTTATCGGCGCCGGGAGTCAAAGTCCGTGGAGTGGCGGCAGCAGTGGGTGAGGCTTGCGGCGAAAGCCAGGGGCCGAGCAGGCTGATGACGGGGTGTGGGTAGGCGAGACTTTTGAGAGGACACCAAAGGGAGAGAAAGGCAAAGAGAAAGCCTAAGTGGAAGCACGAACTTTGTGTTGGTGGCGGGTGAGACTGGTGAGTTGATTGTGGGTGCCCGATGAAGGAAACGGTGAGGAGGAAAGAGGGTGGAAGTCAAAAGAAAGTGAGAGTGAGTGAGTGGATGGTGGTTAATGGGGCGGAAGAAGAAAATGAAAGTTAAAGAGTGAAGGTGAAGCAATGGCAGAAAAGTAGTTGCGGAGGTGGTGGATTTTGGGAAGAAGTGTGGAGAGAGGTGAGAGTGAGAGGAAGAAAAGGAAGGAGAAGGAAGAAGGAATTAAAGAAAGAAGTAAAGATTGGATGAGAGTTTAAGACAGACAGTTTTGGCGAGTTCGGGCTGGAGGAGGAGGAGGAGGAAGGAAGAAGACTGGTCTCAGAGGCTGCAGTGAGATTTTTTTCTTTTTTTCTTTTTTTCTTTTTTCCTTTTTGTTGCATGTTGGAGTTAGTTGAGCTTTTTTAAAATAATAAGATGGACTGACGGACTGATATAAATTGGATGAAGTTTGGAGATTGGGGCTTTTTTCTCTTTCTTTAACATGTTTTTTTTCCTGCTCTGACCCCTCCTCTCTCTCCTGATATATACAGAGGACAGATGATGAAGATTTCCTCCTCCCCCCTTCTCTCTTAATTTTTTTATACATATAAAGAGGCTATTATTTTTCTCTTTTTTCTTTTTTGGATATTTTTCTTTTTTCATTTTTTCATTTTAATTATTATAAATTGATCCAGTATTTAATTGGTTTTTATATAGATTATTTGGTTAATCATCAATTGTAGATTAATTGGCTTGATTGGGTATTAGTTACAAATCAAATTTTTAAAATAATAAATTGATAAATTAAACTGAATGTATACTACATATACTACACTTGATTTAATTGACTGGGTATGATTAATTGATAAGTTGGTTATAAGGACAATACAAAAAATTATATATAAGTTTTTAGTTAAGTATTTTGATTGTTTAAAAGTTAATTGATTAAAATTGTAAAATTATACATTGAAGGAAAAAGAAATTGTTACTAAGAAATTAATTTTATATATAGTTGCTGGGAATATAGTTGCTTGTTTAAAGAGGCTCTGCCGATAGCTCTGGCAGAAAAGAATACAGCAGTCCCAGGGTTCGGTTCCCATCTATCTGATAGTCTTGTAACACACATGCTCCAACTGTTATTGTTCTCTGACAATGAGCTATGGTGATGGCGAGTAGGAGAAGGAATCTGCAAGTACTGGGATTGGAATAACACAAAGGACTAACACAAGCAGCCGGAGGGAAAGAGGAGGAGGAAGAGGCTGCCCCACCACCATCACCTGGGGCCAGGCCGCCGCTCCGCTCGCCACCCGAAACCCCCCCATTCCCTCAAGGAGCTGGAGGGAAAGAGGAAGAGGCTGCCCCACCACCATCACCTGGGGCCGGCCTGCCGCGCCGCTCACCACCCAAGCCACACACACCCCGGTTCCCTCAAAGGAGCCGGAGGGGAAGAGGAGGAGGAGGATAAGTAGTTAATTATTTCAATATAGAAACTGTAGTGACTCTGAAAGTACCCAATTTTAAGCGATTTGATGTAACTAACTTACAGGAGAGACTTTCTCATATAGAGACTTTATAAGAAACTGACTTACATAGTGACTTGAAATAGTTAACTAACAGCAGACAATTAACTCAATTTTTAGCCTGATATTGTGTTCTAAACTGATATTGTGCTCTAAACTGTGATAATATGCATGGTGTTACCTTGTTTTAAACTGTGATAATATGTATGGGGGGGGAATGGTGTAGAAACCGGCAAAGCACGCAAGGGAGTTTGCCAAGAGAACCCTATTGACCAAAGCAAAGGCAAAACAAAGGGACATATCAGAGGAAACAGGAAGGATGCTCAGCACATTAAATGGACAGAAAGGGATGGGGAGGAAAGGGGGAGGAGAAATACAGTGTTGTAAGGAACAATATTGCATAGGGACATGGAATGTAAGATCAACGAGCCAAGGAAAGCTGGAAGTAGTAAAAAAGGAAATGGAAAGAATAAGCATTGATATCTTGGGAATCAGTGAGCTAAAATGGACAGGGATGTGCGAATTCAGCTCTGGAAACCATCATATCTACTATTGTGGACAAGAAAACCTCAGAAGAAACGGAGTGGCCATAATTGTAAATAAAGGAGTGAGAAAAGCAGTAATGGGATACAATCTCAAAAATGATAGAATTGATGTCAGTCAGACTACAAGGCAAACCATTTAATATCACTGTAATCCAAATATATGCACCAACCACTAGTGCAGATGAAGCCACAGTAGACCAGTTCTATGAGGACTTACAACATCTTATAGAACAGACACCAAGAAACGACATCCACATTATCTTAGGAGACTGGAATGCAAAAGTAGGAAATCAAAAAGTGGATGGAATTACAGGCAAGTTCTGTCTGGGAACACAAAACGAAGCAGGGCAAAGACTGATAGAGTTCTGCCAAGATAACACACTAGTCATAGCAAACACCCTTTTCCAGCAACACAAGAGGAGACTCTACACATGGACATCACCAGATGGCCAACATCGAAACCAAATTGACTACATACTCTGCAGCCAAAGATGGAGAACCTCCATACAGGCAGCAAAAACAAGACCTGGAGCGGACTGTGGGCCAGACCACAATCTACTGATCACAAAATTCAGGCTCAGACTGAAGAAAATAGGGAAAACTAATAGGCCGGATAGATATGATCTAGACAACATACCCAAGGAATACATAGTGGAGATGAGGAACAGATTCAATGGTCTGGACCAGATAGACAGAGTACCAGAAGAATTATGGACAGAGATGAGAGACATTATGCAGGAGGCAGCAAGGAAAACTATACCAAAAGAAAGGAAGCGCAAAAAAGCAAAGTGGTTGTCGGAGGAGGCCCTTAAAATAGCAGAGGAAAGAAGGAACACAAAAGGCAAAGGAGAAAGGAAAAAACACAATCACTTAAATAAAGAATTTCAAAGAAATACAAGGAGAGATAAGGAAAGCTACCTAAATGAACAGTGCAAAGAAATAGAGGAAAACAACACAAGAGGCAGGACTAGAGATCTCTTTTAAAAAATTGGGGAAGTCAAAGCAAAAATGACCACGATAAAAGACAAAGATGGCAAAGAGTTAGCAGATGCAGAAGAGATAAAGAAAAGATGGAAAGAGTACACAGAGGAACTTTACAAGAAAAGAATTAAACACCCCGGATAATAACAATGAGGGGGAAATTGAACTTGAACTAGACATCCTAGAGAGTGAAGATAGAAAGGCCCTAAAAAGCACGGCAAATAACAAAGCCAGTGGAGAAGATGGTATCCCAGTTGAATTCTTCAAAGCCCTAAAAGATGATGGAATCAAGCTACTGCATGCTATATGCCAGCAGATTTGGAAAACAAAACAGTGGCCACAGAATTGGAAAAGATCAGTATACGTCCCAATCCCAAAAAAGGGCAATGCCAAAGAATGTTCAAATTATCGAACAATTACGCTCATCTCACAAGCTAGCAAAGTGATGCTCAAGATAATACAGAATAGACTGCAGCAGCATGTAGAAAGAGAACTACCAGAGGTGCAGGCTGGGTTCAGAAGAGGCAGGGGGACCAAATACCACATTGCCAACATACGTTGGATCATGAAAACAAAGGAATACCAGAAACAAGCTTACTTCTGCTTCATTGACTACACCAAGGCCTTTGATTGTGTGGACCACAACAAAATGTGGCAAGTAATTAAAGAGATGGGAATACCAGAACACCTCATATGTCTCATGAGAAATCTGTACATGAGTCAAGAAGCAACAGTTAGGACAGAGTATGGAATGACAGAGTGGTTTGGAATAGGAAAAGGAGTAAGACAAGGCTGCATTATGTCACCCTGCTTATTCAACCTATACACAGAGAACATAATGCACAATGCAGGGATGGAGGAATCAAAATATGGGATCAAAATTGCTGGGAGAAACATCAACAATTTGAGATATGCAGATGATAGCACCCTATTGGCAGAAAGTAAGTAAGGAAGACCTAAAGAAGCTCCTGTTTGTGTGTTTTCAAAAATAAGATTGAGTGCTGGAGCATTAGATAGTAGGCACATCTTGCACATTCCCCCCTCTTCTCTTTGATAGTCAAGGGCTACCTTTGTACAAAGAAGTGGGGAGTGTAGATATGAATGTTTATTGTTATAGTTGTTGTTATTGTTTATGTGTGGTAGAGGGAAACATGCCTTTAGGAGGAAGCGAAGGTCATAGAAGATAGTTTTTAAGATTAAGGTAGGAGAAATATTAAAGTGTTATCTTGGAATGTGAAAGGTACTGGTTCTCAAGTGAAGAGAAGAATAGAATCAGCCCTGAGGAAAGATAAACTGGATATAGTCTTTTTGCAGGAAACTTATCAAAAATCGGGGGATATAAATAAGATTTTTTAGAATGGATGCAAATTTATGAAAAGTCCTATGGTACATCAAAAGCAAGAGGGGTTGCAGTTTTGATCTCGAGTAGACTAGGTTTTGAGATGATAAATAGTGTTTCCAACCTGGAAGGTAGATACTTAATAATAAAAGGGAAGATTGATGATGAGGAAATAATTTTAGTGAACATATATGCACCACATGATCATCAAGGGGAGTTTTTAGACAAAATATGTGGTATACTGAAGAAAGAAAAAGCAACAAAAATGATTGTAGCTGGAGATTTCAATTTAATAAGGTCAAATTTGGATTGTACAAATATAGCAAGGAGTGGAAGAGGATCTCAAATGCAGATTCTTGATAAATGGATGAAATCTCTAGGCTTGAAAAATACATGGAGGGAGTTTAAAGGGTCGGAAAGGGTTTATACATTTTTTTCACAAGTGAGACATAGATGAGGTGGAAGTGAGAATTTTTAAAGAATCAGATCATGCAAAAGTGTTGATGGAATTAAGGATAGAGGGAGTAAAGAAAATTAGAAGGAATTGGAGATGTGATGCTAAAGTTTTTAAAGACCATAAATGTAAAGAGCAAATAATTGAAAAAATGGAAGGAAAGTTGGTATTGGAATGATACAGATGAGGTGAGTTTTAATATGGCAAGGGATGCCATGAAGTCGGTTTTTAGAGGGGAGAGTATTAAGTTGGCTAGCATTAGAAATAAACAATTTAATGAAACACAAGACAAAGTTGAAAAAGAGATAAAGCAGTTACAAGAAGTGCATGTTAACACAAATGATAAGATTTTCGACAAGATGCAAAGATTAAAGACTGACTTGGTAGGAAAGGGCATTGAGTGTCAACAAGCATGTGGATAAGGGGGATCCAGTTGACATTGTTTATCTGGACTTTCAGAAGGCTTTTGACAAGGTCCCACACCAAAGGCTCTTGAATAAACTTACCAGTCATGGAATAAAGGGACAGGACTTGTCCTGGATCAGCAACTGGCTAAGGGACAGGAAACAGAGGGTAGCACTAAATGGACACTTCTCCAAGTGGAGGGAAGTAAAGAGTGGGGTCCCCCAAGGTTCAGTACTGGGACCCCTGCTTTTCAACCTCTTCATAAATGATCTAGAGGTAGGAGTAAAAAGCAAGGTAGCCAAATTTGCTGACGACACTAAATTATACAGGGTAGTGAAAACTGTGAGAGATTGTGAGGAGTTCCAGAGGGATCTCTTGACACTGGGGGAGTGGGCAAAACAGTGGCAAATGAGTTTCAACATTAGTAAGTGCAGAGTGATGCATGTTGTGGCAAAGAACCCCAATTACATTTATAAACTGATGGGGTCTGAACTCTCTGCGACAAACCAGGAAAGGGACCTAGGTGTCCTGGTGGACAACTCAATGAAGGTGTCAACCCAGTGTGCCTCAGCAGTGAAAAAAGCAAACTCAATGCTAGGGATCATTAGGAAGGGTATAGAAAATAAGTCAGCAAGTGTCATTTTGCCTCTTTATAAATCTATGGTGAGGCCCCATCTGGAATACTGTGTACAGTTCTGGTCGCCATACCTCCAGAAGGATATTATGGAGCTGGAAAAAGTGCAGAGGAGGGCAACCAGAATGATTAGGGGACTGGAACACCTTCCTTACCATCTGAGGCTGCAACGGTTGGGCCTCTTCACTCTTGAACGACGACGTCTAAGAGGTGACCTGATTGAAGTTTATAAAATCATGCACGGTGTGGACAAAGTAGATAAGGAAAAACTGTTTTCCCTATCGCATAACACTAGAACTAGGGGATACTCCATGAAACTTTTGGGTACTAGTTCTCAAACAAATAAGAGAAAGTACTTTTTCACCCAGAGGATTACTGGTCTATGGAACTCCCTGCCAGAAGAAGTGGTGACAGCTGTCAGTCTTGACAGCTTTAAGAAAGGATTAGACAAGTTCATGGAGGACAAGAGTATCAATGGCTATAATTATGGATACTTAAGGACAACCTCCGGGTTGGAGAGATAGGCAGGATATCTCTCAATATCATTTCCAGGGAATTCTAAGCAGCTGAAGGCATCTGCCTGGGAATACCCTGAAGGAAATGGTGAGCCACTGTGCGAGACAGAATGCTGGACTGGATGGGCTGTGGCCTGTTCCAGCAAGGCTGTTCTTATGTTCTTATGAAAAGGTAAAAAGAGATTTGGTGTATTTTAAAAGGGAATATTTTGAATACAGTGATAAGAATTCAAAATTATTAGCAAGAGCTGCTAAAGAAAAGAGAAATAAAAGGGAAATTGGAATATTGGTTAATAAAGAGGGAATAAGATGTAATAGGATTAGAGATAAATGTAAGATTGTCAAAGATTTTTATCAGGATTTATATGCTAAAAAGAATATAGATTTGGAGAAGTTAAAGGATCAATTGGGGAAACAAATAGAAAATAAGATAAAACAGGAACACAGAAACAGAATGGAAGAGCAAATAACGGAGAAAGAAATAAAAGATGTAATAGCCAACTTGAAGTCAGATAAAGCCCCGGGGCAAGATGGGTTATCAGCTGAATTTTATAAGGAATTTAAAGACATTGTGGTTCCAAAATTGATGAAATTATATAATTATATTTTGGAAGGAGGGCAAATTCCAACTTCATAGTATAAAAAAAAACCAACTGTGGTACTTATCTCAGAAAGAAGGAGGACTAGGATTGCCAAATTTGAGGAATTATTACAGAGCTTTTCAAATTAAAAATATTGTGAAAATTTTAGCAAGGGAAAAGGCAATATGGGAAGAAATCAAGATGAGGATCTAAATCAAATGGGGAAAATGGTCTTTTTAGATAGTAATATGGGGGAAATAGTTACAAAAAATAAAATGATGAAGACAATATTAGGAGTGTGAAAAAAGTTGAAGATGGAATTGGCTCCAGATATATCTCCTATAATAGAAAAAGAGGATATCAAAAAAATTTCAATACAAATTGACAAAAGGATGAAAGAAGCTTTATTTAGAAATGATGTTTTCCTGTTGAAAGACTGGATATGGGTTTGTAAAGATGGAGAGAGAAAAGCAGATATGTTTGTACAATTGAGGTTGAACTGGCTCCAAATTGTGTTGGTAAATAAATGGAATAGTAAATATTTGACGGAAGTCAGTTTGGAAACAGGTATGACCGAGTCTGAAGAATTCATATCAAAGATAAGAAAGGGAGAAAGGGGTATTAAGGGCTTAGTAAGTAAATATATATAATGTTAAATAAAGATGGTAATCCACAAGAAGTGTTGAAAATAAATTAGGAACAAGAATTGAAAATGAAGATAGTAGACGAGGTTTGGAGAAATAAATGGAAGAAAAGGATCATGAGAACAATGTCTGTTAGAGTGAAGGAACATAATTATATAATGTTATGGAAATGGTACTTGACCCCAGTGAGGTTACATCAAATAGCTAAAAATAAAGATAAAATGTGTTGGAGATGTAAGGATACACTGGGAACATATGAACAAATGTGGTGGGGTTGTAATGTGGTAAAGGATTTTGGGGGGGAAATTGAGAAAGAGATTTGTGCTGTTATGGGTATGAGACTTAAATTGGGGCCAAGTACTGTTTTGTTGACAGATGTGGAAAATATGAATTTAAATAAGGATAAAAAAGAGCTATTGTCGATAATGTTGACAACGGGCAGAAAGTATATAGCCAGAAATTGGAAAAATGAAGCAACTCAGAAAATAGAAGAATGGTATAAGGAGATGTGGGATCTTGGTTGAACAATAAGCTAACATGGGAAATGAATAAGAAAAAGGGTATAGTTAAAGAAAATAGATTTTGGAAAATATGGCAACTATTCGTGGATTACTCACTGAAGGGGGATGAAGGGAATAGGCCAGTACTGGAACAAAGGAGTTTCTGGGGTTAGAAAACAACTGTGACACTCCGTTTTCTCCAGGGCATTGTAAATAACACTGGGTGTATTATGTGAAAATTGTATTTTAATTATTGTATTTTTACTTTGACTTAATAGTTGTATCAAATTGATGCGTTTAAGAATAGAGTTTGAATATGTATATTAGGATAGTTATAAGAGTATTATAATGTATTAATTTTTTTGGGAAATATAACTAAAGATGTATGGAAGAAAGAGGAAGGTAGTATATTATTAAGTCGTAGTTTAATTATATTCTTATGTTTTTTCTTTTATAATTTTTGTTATATACATTGTATTTGTAAGTATGGTGTTTGTATTTTCATTTATAGTTGTTGTTCTTTTTAAGTTGTATTATTGTTTAAAATTTAATAAAAAATTATTAATTAAAAAAAGTGGGATAATGGCATCCCATACACCTATCCTAGCTCCGTTCGACGAAGCCGCTCCCGAGAAATGGACTCTTTACGAGTGGCAGTTTTGGCACGCCATGGTGACGAGAAAAAGCACTCCTGCTTCCTGTCACAGTGCGTCCTTGCCACCCTTGAGCTAGCCACGCATCTCGTGTTGCCCCGGGACATCAATACCGTTCCACTGGCTGAAATCCTAGCAGCTCTTTGGACACTCTTCCAGCCGAAGGTGTCCATCTTCCCAGCCTGGGTGGGATTCCACAGACGGGATCAACACCCTGGAGAGTCCATAGCTGACTACAACACTGTGCTGAGGTTGGCTGCCACCCCGTGCCAATGGGACAACCTAGAGGAAGTGCTGTGGGATCGCCTGCTTGCCGGCATGAGGGACGAGGTGACACAGCGCCGGGTCATGGTCAGGGATGTCCTGGCCTTCAAGTCGGTTTTCTGGGAGGCATTGGCCTCCAAGGCTGCGAGGTTGGGCATCAAGTCATTCAAGCACAGGCCTGCCACCTTCAGGGGTTCAGATTCCGCTGTGCAGGCCCATCGCTGTTCTTCACCCCACTCCTCCGCGACTTCAGCATCGCCGGTGTCCACGTCGGGATCCGGGTACAGCGACGAATACTGTGAGGTCCAGAAGGTCTGGAAGAAGGCAACGGACAAGGGCACTGTTGAGTGGGCCCATCGCAGGTGCGACGGCTGTGGAGCTAGGCACGACCGTCGACAGTGACCCTTCAAGAATGCCGACTGTCATCACTGTGGCAAGAAGGGCCACATTGCAAAAGTCTGCAGGCAACGCCAGAAGCAAGTCCCGGATCAGCCCAACTGATCGAGCCATAAGGGAGCATACACATCGAATATCTCTGCCGTGGAGCCATCCATCCGCTGTGTCTCCAGGGTCTCCAGCCGTTTCTTCGCAGAGGTCCAGCTGCACAGTGTTCCGGTTAAAATGGAAGTGGATTCTGGTACGTACTACTCCATCCTACCCCAGAGAGAGTTTTTGGGGATCTCCCCAAAGTTTCACCTAAAACTGCAGGCTCTGAAGACATCTCTCTGAGACGTACAGAGTTGCCAGATCCCGCTTCTGGGGGTGGGCGATTTTCCATTGAATTCAAAAACATTGCAACAAAACTACCTCTTTGTTATGTATGTTAACGGTGTTTTCTGACAGGAGCAGAATGTATCTTTTCTCATGTATCTATTCCTATGCAAATAAGTGGATCAAAAATGTGCACACTCTGTTAGCCAATAGGCTTATTGTATTATTGTTACTGTTACTGTTTATAGGAGCAGAATGTATCTTTTCTCATGTATCTATTCTTATGCAAATAAGTGGATCAGAAAATGTGCACACAACAAGCAATGGGCTTGTTGTATTATTGTTACTGTTACTGTTTATAGAGTATATAAGTCAGAGTTTTGCTTCATCCAAACTGTATTCAAACTCCACTAATAAAGAGCTGAATTTCACTACTTCATTCATCTGCTTCTTCATTCCCTGAACATGAAACTGGCGATGAAGGTGGGATGGTGTCCCCACATGGCAGCAGCATCGGCCCATTTGACCCAGCGCGTCCAGAGTAATGGGCAACATACTAATGCCGATTCTGCCATGCAATGGCCTTGCAGAAGATCACGGCCTGAGCCGTGCCAAGTGGGCATCGTCAGCGAGCATTTCTTTGCAGACCTGAGCCTGCAGGACATCCCCTTCAAGATGGTGGTGGATTCAGGTACTACCTTTTCCATAATCCCACAGCGGGAGTTTTTGAGAATTCCCCCTGCCTCTCGGCCCAAGCTTAAATCTTTTAAAACTTCCCTCCGGGATGTGCAAAGTTGCCAGATTCCGGTCCTGGAGGTGGGAAATTTCTTGGTCAAATTCAAAAACATTTGCACCTCCTTGCCATTGGTTGTAATTAAGCAGGGCACTAACTGTCTTATTGGGACCCAATGGTTTTAGGCCCCAGGGAATCCGGCTTTCTGGCATTCACACAATAGGTGCTTATCCAATCCGGGACGTTTGTGCTGCACATCCTGAGGTGTTCAAAAAGGGTTTAGGGTTATACAAAGGACCCCCTGTGGACTTTGACCTTGACCCAACCATCAGGCCCATCTGGATAAAGCCATGCCGGGTACCCTTTGTTTGAAAGGAGAAGATAGAAGCCGAGCTGGACAAACTGGTGGGGCAGGGCATCCTAGTGCCAGTGGACTCCGCAGAGTGGGAGACACCAATAGTGACTGGTTTGAAAAGTAACGGGGAGGTCAGGATATGTGCTGACTACAAGTGTACCATCAATAAAGCTATTCGCCCGAATGCATATCCTGTGCCCGTGGTAAGCCACCTTCTTGCCTCCTTGCATGGAGGAAATTGCTTCGCAAAACTTGACCTTGCCCAGGCTAACCAACAATTAACTGTGTCTCCTGCTATTGCCATAGCCCAGACCATACTAACGCATAGGGGGGCATTTAAGGTAACTCGACTACAATTCGGGGTGAATGCGGCCCCCGGAATATTTCAATCTCTTGTAGAAGATATTTTAAAAGTTTTGCCCAGTGTCCTGCCATATTTTGATGATGTCCTGATCACCACTAAGGACACCATCAAACTAGCAGCCAGGCTTGGTCGAGTCCTCTCACATTTCGAGAGGGCCGGTCTACGTCTCAGAAGAGACAAATGTGTGATTTTGGCACAGGAAGTGGAGTTCCTGGGGTACCGAATTATACCCCAAGGTATCATTCCCGTCTGACTCTAAGGTGGCGGCCTTGCGAAATGCACCCAGGCCAAAATGTAAAGCCGAATTGCAATCATTTCTAGGATTGTTAAACTTCTATCACACTTTTCTCCATCGCAAAGCCTCAGTTGCCGAACCATTACATCGGCTTCTTAAGAAAGATACTGTTTGGCACTGGGGCCATTGCCAGGAGAAAGCGTTCCTAGAACTTAAAAGGCTGCTATTTTCGGATGCTGTATTAACTCATTTTGATCCTAACAAGGAAGTTGTACTTGTGTGTGATGCATCCCCTGTGGGGTGGGAGCTGGGTTATGCCATGTACTAAATGATGAGAGGGAAGCCACCATAGCATTCTATTCCCATTCGCTCTCAAAGCCTGAGAAAAATTACACTTAGACAAGACAGGGAGGCATTGGCAATCATGTCTGGCACTAAGAAATTTCACGATTTCCTTTACGGAAGACCATCGTAACTGACCACAAGCCCCTCCTTGGAATCGTTGTGAACGGGAAGCCCACACCTCAAATTCTGTCCCCAAGGATGTTGCATTGGGCAATTTTCCTAAATGCATACAATTTTACTTTGGTGCACAGGCCCGGCAAGAACATCAGCCATGCTGATGCCATGTCATGTTCTCCACTGCCAGGTTTCAGGGAAGCCGACTGCGAGATCGAAAGCGACCACCAGGTCCTTATTTTTGAGGTTTTCGACTTGCCCCCAGTCGTCCCCTCAGATATAGCCAAGGCTACGGCCAAGGATGTAACATTGACTAAAGTAATGTCTTGGGTACAAAAAGGCTGGCCTGTCTCTCCTCTAGCCGAGGAATTCAGAACATTCCACCACAAGTGTTTGGAACTGTCAGTGGAACGAGGTTGCCCTGTATGGGGCCAGTGGGTGGTCATTCCTGTCACTCAGGAAAAAGGTTTTACATCTACTTCACACAAGTCACTCGGGAATTGTCCATTCTAAAGCCCTTGCCCGTAGCTACTTTTGGTGGCCTCAACTGGAGCAAGACATAGAACAAATGGTCGGCACTTGTGCCAGTTGTTAATCCTCTTGCCCAGAGTAATCCTACCTTCCCTCTCAGGAATGGGATTCTGCTTGGGGCCCGTGGTCCAGGTTGCACATAGATTTTGCAGGTCCATTTAGGGGTGCCCTATTTTTGTTGGTTGTGGATTCATTCTCTAAGTGGCTGGAAGTGATTAGGGTGCCTAATACCATTTCAACCACCACGATAATGCACCTAAGAAGGCTGTTTGCAGCATTTGGACTTCCAGATGTGCTGGTGTCCGACAACACATCCACGTTCACATCTGCAGAATTCCAATCCTTCATGGAAAGGAATGCAATTAGGCACATCACTGCCGCCCCATTCCACCCAGCCACCACTGGCCAGGTAGAGCGGCAGGTGTGCACAACTAAAGATGCGCTTCGGCGTATGGGTGAAGGGGATTTGAAGCTCAAGTTATGCCAGTTTCTTTTCACATATAGGCTCACCCCCCTTGCCTCAGCGCTGTCCCCTGCTGAATTGCTCCAGCGAAGGAAACTGTCATCCTTGCTGGGCAGATTGGATCCCTCTAGGGTAGAGGACAAAGGCACAAATATAGCAATCCTACACCAGAAGGGTTCCTTGTCCAGAGACCCTGTACATTGCCGCAGTTATGCAGCTGGTGGCCCTACGTGGGTGCCTGGGTTTGTGATCGATCAAACTGATCTTGTTTCTTACAGAATCGAAACAGCCACTGGTCTGATCTGGAGGAGGCACGCGGATCAATTGAAACCCATTGTACTGGACCCACAAGACAAATACAGACACTCAATGCTAGGGTTTGCTCCCACCCATTTAAACCACGGGGTAGAGGTAATAGTCAGCAGCCAGCCAACATTGACCCAGAAGTGTCTTCTAGGAACTGATTTCAAGGGGAATTTGTGGAATGCTCTCCTATTCCGGCCAGGAGTACCCCTACACTGTCCCAGCCTAGCACTCTGGATTCCTTTATTGTTGGTGACCAATTTTGTTTGGAGTTGCCCTCCACTCTTAGTACACACAGGCGGGACCCTGAGTTGTCTTATTCATCCACAGAACTAGATTTTGGTTTTGAGCAATCCCCTGCCCCTCCATCTGACAAACGGGGCTTAAATTTGGGTTTACAATCCTCCCCCTCTAGTCAATCCCTCACTCCAGTCGGGTCAGCCATCCTATGAGCCCCTAAGCCAGTTCAGCCAAGCGCCTGACCCAAAAGGGAAACTAGACCGCCATCCTAGTTAAAGGATTTTGTTTTTACCTAGGGGGGAAGACTGTTATGTATGTTAACTGTGTTTTCTGACAGGAGCAGAATGTATCTTTTCTCATGTATCTATTCTTATGCAAATAAGTGGATCGAAAATGTGCACTCTGTTAGCCAATGGGCTTGTTGTATTATTGTTACTGTTACTGTTTATAGTGTATATAAGTCTGAGTTTTGCCCCATCCAAACTGTGTTCAAATCCCACTAATAAAGAGCAGAATTTCACTACTTCAGTTGTCTGCTTCTTCGTTCCCTGAACACAAAACTTACCTAACAAGAGATCGGCAGCCAGTGAACCGTAAGGGGTGGTGCTCTTCCTTGCGGATTGCTAGCTGCTGCTTTTGTATTACCTCCATCCATACCTGTCAAGTTTTGGATTTGGAAATAAGGGAAATTTCAGCTATGCTTATCCTCTGCTGCCCTCCAATGGCAGCTATGCTTATCCTTGACAGCTATGCTTATCCTCTGCTGCCCTCCAATGGCGGCAATAGGGGATTGCAGTCTAATTAATAAAGGATGACAGCGGGAAAGAGGGTAAAATAAGGTGTTTTCCTGGCCAATAAGGGATACTTGACAGCTATGCCTCCATTGGAAGTACAAAGGCAGTAGCCAGTCATCCGCCAGGGAGGGTGAGTCCCCTGATGAACTGCTGCCTACTGGTGGTATTTTTTTCCAACCCGGCTCAACTGACCTTTAGGCCGGCGGTAGTCTTGCCGTGTCTTCAGTGGGGTAACGTGGAGGAGAGGGAGTCCCTCTTCTCCCCATTGCTCCAGGAAAGAAGGCCGGTGGGTGTCTTGCCATGTTTTTTTGGGGGGGGTTGTGATGCCGTGAGGCACTTCGTCCGCCTGCAGTGGATATCCGTTCCCATTGCAGGAGGCTGGCGTGTTTTTATTTTATTTTTTGCACACCAGCTTTTTCAGCTTTCTGCGCGATCGCGCCCTTCAGCCTGATTGGCTGAAGTGCTCACCGTGCATAGGACGCTGGGACTTGGAGTTTTGTTTGTTTTGCTTGCGTTCGTGTGGTAGGTTTTTTCTGCGGCTCGATTTCAATTGGGCGCACCGCATTTCCCAACGTTCTTTTTGCTTGCACCTCTCAGCCTGATTGGCTGAGGTGTGGTGCAAAGGACATTGGGAATTGAAGTTATTTCCCTTTGTTCCCATTCGTGGGGCTGTTGCCCCTCTGGCGGCTTTGGCAATGTTGCGGGGCTCTGTGGTCCAGATTCGGGCGAGTTCAGGTGGCTTGGTACAGGATATGATAGCCGGGTGCAGATGTGTATATCGGAGTACAATGGTTAATGCCCCTCTTTATAGGTAAAGATGACGGCAAGAATGAGCCGTCTCAAAAACTGTTTCTTCTCTAGAGCAATTTTGACCTTAAATGGAAACTCTGGACTCTGAAGTCATCTTATTTTATTTGTTATACTAGCATATTTGTGCCCGGCCAGCCAGGCAGTTTTATTTGTTTTCTGTGTTTGTTTGGTTGTTGTTGTTTTTTTGGGGGGGTTGGTTTTTTTGGCTAAGGGTGGTTTGGGTGGTTGTGTTTTGCATTTGTTGTTTGTGACTTTTTTTGATCTATTTTATTAGATTTATTTGTGATTTGGATTTATTTTTTATTTTCTGACTTGTTTTTACTCTTGTGGCCTCTAGGTGGGGCTGTTAGCAATAGTGTTGGATTCTCTTTTTGTTTGACTTGTTTTTTTCTCTCCCAGCCTCTAGGTGGGGCTTCTTCCGGTAAGTAGTCTTTGTTTCTTCATTTCTGTTCTGTTCTGGAGCATACCTGTCAAGGAAAACCCCTTATTTTTACCCTTCTTCCCGCCCCCTCCCGTTTTATTAATTTCACCTTAATATCCCTTAGTTTTTTTTAAAAAAAAATCCTGACCAGAGCCCTCACAGGCGAAACTGCAGTATGTTTTTCCTGCCACCAGAGGTCGATTTGGCTTTTTGCTTGTGGAAGGAGAGAGAGAAGGGGGGGCTTCTGTAGTTTGTTTCTCTTTCATTTCCCTTTCCCAGCCACATGGTCATGGAGGCTTTGTTTTTTGCTGCTGGTGGTCGGAGCCACCATGGGACGGGAGTCAGTCTACTCTAGGTGAGCGATATTTCATATATGGAGATTAACTCCTCAGCTGCTGGGAGGCTTGGAAACTACAGAGGTTGCTTTTTACTTTACTAATTCCCTTCCTTAAGCTGGATCCGACATTCTCAGGTGTTGGTGCTTCAACTGGTTGCAATGAGGAACTAATAGGTTAATTTGGGGGGGGGGTTAATCCCTTGCTCCTCCACCCTAATTGGGGGTGGGGTGTCTAGCCACATGCAGGGCTAGTTCACCCTAGGGGGCTGGTTTACTATTCTGCTCTTTGCTTCCCAGAAACTTTTTAAAATTAAAAATGAGTAAACAAGAAAGAAAACAAAAGTCCCCCAAGAAGATGGGAAAAGGGTTATTTGGCCCACACAGCTTTGTGCCCATTGCATCTACAATACCATCTAGCCATCTTATTTATGGCCACCCCCTTCTTTTGTCCTCCACCTTTCCCAGCATCAAGGTTTTCTCAAGTGAATCCTCTCTTCTTATTTGATGTCCAAAGTACTTTAGCGTCATCTTTACTATTTGACCTTTAATGAGCAGTCAGGGTTGATTTCTTCTAGGATCGACCTATTTCTAACCCCACATTTCAAAGACATCTATTTTTCTGCGCTCAGCTTTCCTAACGGTCCAGTTCTCACACCCATACATTACCACAGAGAATACCATTGCTTTGACTATGCAATTTTTTGTTTGCACGGTGATGCCTCTACTTTTAACTATGTTCCCCAGGTTTCTCATAGCTTGTTTCCCAAGCATCAGTCGCCTTTTTATTTCATGACTGCAATCACCATCTGCAGCAATCTTTGATCCTAAGAAAGTAAAATCTGCCAGTCGTATCCAACTCTAGGGTGCAGTGCTCATCTCCATTTACAGCCAAAGAGCCAGTGCTGTCTGTGTGTGCAAGCATTTTCATGGCCATGTGGCAGGCATGACTACAGCCCAGTAAGTCACATGGCTATATTTGGCCATGCCCACAGATTTGGCCACACCCACTAATTGACTGAGGTGCGCCGCGGCACAGAGGACTTTGGGAATTGAAGTTGTTTCCCTTTATTCCCATTCGTGGGGCTGCTGCCCCACTGGCGACGGCCAAAACCCCATGGCGCTGAGAAGGCAGGGGTTACAGTGAGTGCAGAAGGCTAGGTCGGGGATGGTTGGACCTGGTGTGGGAGCCTTTGAACGAACCCAATAGTTAACCCCTCTTTTTATAGGTATAGATTGTACTATATTGTACTGTTTTAATTAGTGTTTTGCAGCTGTTTTAAATTATGTGGAGTGCCTCATCTGAGTTGATACAGTAACCAAGAAATTTCATTGCTCCTGCAAGGGAACAATGACAATAAAGATTTATTCTATTCTATTCTATTCTAATTTACATTCTCCAGTGATATGCTTAGATGCTGTATGATAAGCTAATCTGGGAATTAAATCGGAAGAAGGGTATAGTAAAGGAAAATAAATTCTGGAACATATGGAAGCCATTTTTGGCGTACACATTGATTGAGGATAAAGGTGGCAGACCAGTTCTGAGTTTTTAGAAATAGAAAGAGATAGTTATGGGAAAACACAGTCTCCAGGGCATTGTAAATATCACTGGTGATTTTATTTTGTCTTTGTTTTTTTATTTCATGTATTATTAGAATGTAGGAATAAAACATATATATTAATAGAAATATATATATAATATTCAAGTGGATATCTATACCTATAAAATGGTGTGTTAACCATTGGAATGTGACAAAGGATGTTGCACCAGGCCCCACTAGCCCCGTCCGAGCCTCCGTGCACTCGCCCGAATGGGGTCCGCAGGTAACTGTCAGGTTGAAATTTTTGGCCGGGGGACAGGAGCCCCCCGGACGCAAACCAAAAAAAGGGAACTTCAATTCCCAACATTCCTTGTGCCACGCCGCACCAGAGCCAATCAGGCTGAGCGGCAAAAGGAACGTTTGGAAACGCGCCGCAGCCAATCAAAAAAAAGCCACAGGGAAAAAAATGCTGCAGGAACCAAACACGCACAGGCAAAACTACAAGCCCCAACATCCTGCATGCCACTAGCACGCAGAATGCTGAGGCAGCCAGCGCGCGAAAAATAAAAGTAAAAAAAAACCACCACCGCTGCCCTTCCTTCCCACGGGCCAGCCAGCATGGCCCATGGAAAAGAAAGCCCCCCCCGCCATTGCCCTTCCTTCCCACGGGCCAGCCTGCATGGCCCATGGAAAAGAAAGGCCCCCCACCCGCCCTTTGCTTTCCACGGGCCAGGCTTCAAGCCTGGCCCACGAAAAAAAGACACACCCCTCACCCCTGTCTTTCCTTTCCATGGGCCAGGCATTGAGCATTGAGCCTGGCCCATGAAAAAGAAAGACACCCCCCCCCAAAAAAAGTAAACACAAAAACACAAACCAAAAACACTCAAAAACACTCAAAAACAAAAAACAAAAATACAAAAAGGAAACACAAAAACATCAAAAAAGTAAGCAAAAAAATCACAAAGACCCCCCCAAACCCAACACAACCCCCCCCCCAAAAAAAACCAGAGAGCTTACCAGGAGACGTCTTCACTGCATGACGACCGGAAATCAACTGAAAAAATAAAGAAAATACTTACCAGAAGCGACACCCAGAGGACAGTAGAGAACAATTGTAGAGAGGAAGTAAAGCTCACCACCCCACCCTGAGGCCACAAGAGAAAAAACATTCAAAAATATTGAAACTAATAAAATTAATTCCCAAATTAATCAAATAAATTATCAAAACATTCAAAAATATTCACAATAATCTCAAAAAATACCAAAAAAACCAGAAATCACTTTTCACTCAAAAAACCAAACCAAAAAATAAAAAATGTGTAAAAATAAAGATTTTTTTTTAAAAAATTAAATTTTAAATTAGAAAAGTTAATTTACATTAAATAAATTAAAATAAAATTTGCATAAACATAAAACAAAAACCTTCCAAAACCAATTTAAAGAGCCCGGCACTGAGGAAGCCAGTGTGCAAAAAATAAAAATAAAACACACACTGGGAGCGCAAGTCCGCCGCAGGCGGACGCAGTGCCTCGAAGCCACAAAATCACAAAACCTTTCAACACCATTTAAAACAGCCCAGTACCATTGGTTCAAGAAAAAACGAAACCCTTTACTATCCAACACAATTTTAAAAAGCCCAGCACCGCCGGACAAAATATGCTAGTATCATATAAGAAGTATATACCTCCTTGCTGCCCGAGGTGTTCCCCGGAGGGCGGAGGAGTCAGGCTGAGGTGGCCGCTGGCCAGAGTGAGGCAAGACTGGACAGGCAGTCAGGCAGGGGCTGCCTGCACCACTGCCTGATGCGACCGGCTGGGCAGCTTCGTCTGCCACCCCATTGCTGGCCGCACACAGAGAGACGCACGCTGGAGGGGGGCTTGGGAGAGCCTCCGGTGCATGGGCGTCACCAGGGGGGTCTCCCTCCTCCACCTCCAGGGCTCGCTCTCAGGCCTCCCAAGCCTGGCTCTTACAAGATGTTTGGACCAGGAATGCAATCTATCGAAGTAACATGTCCAGAGAAACATCTGCAGACAGAGACAGCACTGGCTCTTTAACTATAAATGCAGATGAGCACTGAACCCTAGAGTTGGGTATGACTTATTGGCTTTTGAAGCATGTAGAGATCTAATCAGCCTTAGGCAGAGCAGTTTATAGCCCCAGATAAACAAAGGAAGAATTAGGAATTCTAACGAAGGCCAGCTCCATTAGGCAGAATAGGGAAGAGACGGAGATAGAAAGAAAACACACACACACACACATGACTGCAGCCTTAGAGCTCAACAAAGGAATCATGGCGTCTCTTTATTAACCAGAATATAAAAAAAAGAGTCATACACACATCAGCCTATCAGAATCTCAGACCCATATATAGAGGGTGAATCAGCATTTTTCACACTTTCTGTGCATGTACCAAAGCAAGCGTCATCTCACGTCATAATAAAGGGACCTTTGTTTACAAAATGTGGAGAAAGCAGGCAGACAGAAACCAGATAGATTCCCACATGTCCTCCTTTTTCATTTAAATTTAAGAGAGGGATGGCTAATCATACCCCTGCATGTCAGCATTCTCCATAACTACTCCTCCATATACATGATCACTGTCCTCCTGGACATCGTACCCCTCCTGACTCCTGGTACCTTGTTCCAGAGGATGATACCTCATTGAGTACAATTGCCATCGTGCAAAACCAGATGTCTCCCTTCTACGCAGTGGACATGTATTACACATAGAAATAAGATTAGGAATACAATAAATGCAAAAACATAAAAATATAAGGCAAATAATAGTAATGACCCCATAAAAGAACACTTGTCTAAGGACAGACAGATCAGGCAACCAAGAAGTCATCCAATCAAAGAGATTAACATCAGTGTGTACATTATTAGTAATGCTCTCCTGTAAATTCTGAAGTTCTTTCTCAATAGTATTATTCAGATCTTGGAATTTTACACGACATCCCTGGTTCCTGACCAGTTTACAAAATCCTCCGGATTTTGCTAACAGGTAATCTATGGCCAGTCTGTCCTGCATTTAGTCTTGATGGAGCTCAGTGATTTCCATTTGAAGATCCCGTATAACCCTCCCTGTGGTGTTGATTGATTTCTCCAGCCTACAGGTGAGTCCCAAAATGGACCTTCTATTCTCCTGGGAAATGACACCTGGGTACGATCCCAAGGTGAGAGCTCCAGTGATAACACTCCCTATAGCTCTCCCCCAGGAGCTACCATCAGAAAGCTGAACATCGATTATCACTTCATCATTGCAACCAGAACCCATCAGGCCGGCAACAGCTCTCCGGTGCCATGCATCTGCCTGAAGCGGCGTTTGCACTTGTACGGGTAAGGTAAAATAACCCAATGCTGCACATAGATATTGTCCTGGGTGGAAATTCATGGCAACTCCATTAAAAAAGAACCACATGTTGGGATCCTTTATTTGCCATCCATTGCAAATTGAACCACTATCTATAGCAGAATAATGAGGAGTAAACATAGGAAATACATCATATATATCTTCAATAGTAGTGTTAAACAAGGTATAAGTAAGCTTATAAGAACTGTTATAACTACCCCATAACCAAAAATAATCATCACATCCCGTATAATTGCCTACATTCCGCAAAACCCTATTCCAGACCCCAGAACTATGACAGCAGAAACAAAGCCCTTTAGTGTATTTCTTGAACGTCATGCTTCGCCAGCGGGTGTTGTTAAATTGTTCTGGGGGATTAGAAAAGAGTGTAGACCTGTCAATATGTTGCAAGTGTCCGATAACCAACTCAGGCGTGTTGAACAATGCTGGAAGAAAGGCCATTTGAGACACTGCCAGTGGATGCTCATAGTATAACATTGCATTCTTACCATGAACCACAAACATATAGTTAGCATGATGAAGCCAAAAGTTGGGGTTGCCCCCATGAATCATTGTTCTTACAGCTGGAAGCACAGTAAGAAAGAAAAGAACAAATGTCAGCAAATTTTGTTTTTTTGTTTTTTATTATAATAAATTTTTATTTATTTCAAAAAAGCAAAAGATACAACTTAACAAACATACAAAAAAAACAATAACAATACAGTACAATGTTACATCAAACTCATAGAAAATAGCACATAATAGTAATTAAGCTAATTATTTACAATATAGCCCACAATATTAAATACCCACATTATAGGTTATTACTATAACCATAACAATCATAAAAGCTTTCAGTGCTACTACTATTTTTTATTTCTTTACTAATTACACAACACCCAGTGAATATTTACAATGCCCGGAGAGTTTAGTATCTATATCATCTCCAAAAACCACTTTGAGATGGTACAGGTCCAAAACTGTCCCTTGCCATAAGAGAGTGATCCACAAACGGCTTCCAAATACTCCAAAACCTATTTTCTTTTAATTTATCCCTTTTTACTTTAATCTCCCATGTCAGTTTGTCATTCAATGCTAAGCTCCACATTTCCTTATACCACTCTCCAGTCTGTATAGTTACATCATGTTTCCAATTTCTGGCAATACATTGTCTACCTGTAGTTAACATAATTTCCAATAATTCTTTTTCCTCCTTATTCAAACCCATACCTTCCACATTTGTTAATAGGATGGTACCTGACACCAACTTAATTCTTTTACCCATTATTTCCCCAATCTCTCCTTCTATTCTTCTCCAAAATTCATTTATTTTTTTGCAACTCCACCACATATGTTCATAAGTTCCAACCGTTTCTTTGCATCTCCAGCATAAATTATCCCTTTTATTATCCATCTGATGAAGCCTCAGTGGTGTCAAGTACCATTGCCACAACATTTTAAAATTATGTTCCTTAATTCTTACTGACATTGTTCTCATTATCCTCTTTTTCCATTTGTTTCTCCATTCAACCTCTCCTATTTTTATATTCAAATTTTGTTCCCACTTCCGTTTCAAATCATCATGTGGATCTTTGCCCTTATTCAGTATGATGTAAAGTTTGCTTACTAGACCCTTAATGTTCTTTTCCCCTTTTCTAATCTTTAATACCAATTCTTCAAATTCGGTCTTTGTTCTATCTATCCCTACTTCTCTTCTATATTCTTTATTCCAGTTATCAACCTTCAATTTCTGAAACCAGTCCAATTTTAACTTTTCATATATATTTTTCCTCTTGGTTTCATCATCACAAACTTTTAACCAGTCCTTCAATAAGGACATTTCATTTTTATCCAATATTTCCTTTTTTTCCTTATCTATTTTTATCAGAAAACACACCATATCAGTCAATTCCAGGATTGGAGAGAGATTTGGGACCATATCTTTCTTTACTCTTTTCCACACCTCCATGAGGCCTCTCATCATAGTATTGCTTGTCTTTATCAGTTTATCCTTTATTCCCAAAAAGATCATTTTGCCAATATTCCTATATTCTTTCATCTCCGATTCCTCCCAAATTACCTTTTCTCTTGCCAAGATCTTCACAACATTCTTAATTTGGAATGCTCAATAGTATGCTAACAAATTTGGCATACCCAAACCCCCTTCTTTCTGAGATAAGTACCAAAGCTTCTTTGGAAGTCTAGATTTTTTGCCTCCATTACAAAAATTATTAAACATCTTTTGAAACTCATTGATTTCCTTCTCCTTCAAATGGATCGCAAGTGCGTCAAATAAAAAATTAATCTTTGGCAGCAATATCATTTTGCAAATTGCAATCCTCCCGAACCATGACAAATTCAACTTTTGAAACTCTTGTAATTTGCTCTTAAATTCTACTTTCAAACTGTCGTAATTCAATCTTTTAAGTTCTTCCAATTTATTTGAAATAGTTATCCCCAAGTATTTCAACTTTTCTTTAATTTGTATATTAAGTGTCCCTACTATTTTTCCCATCTCCTTTACCCCCATATTACACAGCATCAATTCTGATTTATCCCAATTTATCATCAATCCAGTTATAGCCTCAAATTCCTGTAGTTGGTCTTTAATCCTATCCATTACCACCTCTGGATGTTTCACCATTAACAGCGTATCGTCTGCATACATACTCACTTTATTACCCAGAATCCCTTCTATGTTTGGATCATCCCTTATATTTTTAGCTAAAATTTCCATTGCCATAATAAACAGGATAGGAAATAGTGGACAACCCTGCCTGGTACCTGCCTCAAGCTTTACCACCTCTGTAACCTCTTCGTTTACTCTAATCCTAGCACTCCCTTTTTGGTATAGTAGATCAATTACCCTTCTAAATCTATCCCCAAATCCATAATTTCTAACTATTTCCTTGATTGAAGACCATTGTAGTGAGTCGAATGCCTTAAAAATGTCTAATGATAATAAACCCACCTTTTCCTTCGTTTGATTAACATTATCAATTAGATCTAATACCCTTCTAGTCAAGTCAGCCATGTGCCTACCTTTTAAAAAACCAACTTGGTCAACATTTATATATTCCCCCATAAAACTGTTTAAACGATTGGCCAGTATTGCTGTGAAGATCTTGGCATCCTGATTTATAAGAGAAATTGGTCTGTATGATTCCACCTTTTCCAGATTCTTTCCCGGTTTTGGCAGCAGAATGATTATGGTATTATACCATGAAGTCGGGATTTGTCCTCCATCTAAAATGTAATTATATAGCTTCACTAACTTTGGAACCACAACATCTTTAAATTCTTTATAAAATTCTGTCGATAATCCATCGTCTCCCGGAGCTTTCCCCATCTTCAACCCACTAATTACCTCCTTTACCTCTTTATCGGTAACCCTTTCCTCCATTTTTTCTCGATGTTCCTGTTTTATTCCATTCCCTAGCTGTCTCTCCAAGATCCCTTTAAGCCTCTCCACATCTACCTCCTTTTTTGCATATAATGCTTGATAAAATTCCTTCACAATTTTACATTTATCCCTATTCTTGTTACACCTTAACCCTTGTTTATTAACCAACACCCCGATTTCTCTTTTTTCCCTTTTAGCCTTAGCTGCTCTTGCTAATAATCTTGAGTTTCTATTAATAAATTCAAAATACTCTCTATTTAGATAAATCAAATCTCTTTTAACTTTATCGATATCCTTACCCTTTAACTCTGCCTTAAGTCTTTGCAATTTAGCGAAAGTTTTTTTTATCTTTACTTTTTGAATGTTCATCCTGTAACTGCCTTATTTCTTTTTCTTTTTCTATCTGGTCTACCTTATGTCTTTTATAATTGATATTCGACAATTTTATACTCTCCCCTCTGAAAACCGACTTCATGGTATCCCAAACAACGTTAAAATTAACTTCATTATTGTCGTTCCACTGCTAACTTTCTTTCCACCTTTCCATAATTTGCTCTTTACATTTTTGGTCTTTAAATAGGTTAGGATCATACCTCCATCTTCTTCCTCTTCGAATATCTTTTTGTAGTTTCAATTCCAAAAGTACTTTGGCATGATCTGATTCCTTAAAGATCCCAATTTCCATTCCCTCAATATTTTTAATCAGATTTTCTGTAAGAAAAACGTAATCTATTCTCGAGTAGGTCCCATGGACGTGTGAAAAAAAAGAATATGCCCTTTCCGAGCCCTTGGTCTCTCTCCAAGAATCCTTCAAACCCATCGCAACCATCCGTTTATCTAAAACCTTCCCTTTCAAACCAGTTCCACATCTTGCTAAGTTCGTGCAATCTAGATCTGACCTTATCAAGTTAAAGTCTCCAGCCACAATAATTTTTGCGACATTTTCTAGTTCCACTACTTTCCGAACTTTTTCTAAGAAATCCGCTTGATGATCATTTGGAGCATATATATTTACCAACATAATTTCCTCGTCTTCTATTTTTCCTCTTACAATCAAATATCTACCCTCTTGATCAGCAACACTTTTTGTAATCTCAAATCCTAATTTTTTAAAAATCATAATTGCCACTCCTCTCGCTTTTGAAGTTCCAAACGCCATCTCATAATGTTGAATCCATCCCAAAAAGAGTTTGTTCGTGTCTTTTGACTTCTGGTGCGTTTCCTGTAAGAACACTATATCGCGTCTATCTTTCTTCAACGCCAATTCCAACCTCCGCCTCTTAAGAACAGAACCTGTACCCTTCACATTCCAGGTTAATATTTTAATATTTCCCATAATCTATTTCCTTTCTAACTTCTAAACTCTCCATTGGGCGTGCCACCACCAACCCCTTCCCCCCAAAACACACAATTCTACATAGAACACACACTATCACTCTCCCCACTTTCTTCAAAAAAAGCCGCCTTCGACAACCAAAGAGGGGAGAGGGGGGACATGCAAGATGTGCCTACCAACCAGTGCTACGCGCTACTCACCCTTCTATACTGCTTAAATGATTTGATGTTTATTAATCTATTTCTCATTGCTCCTTACTTGCCTCCTCCTCCACCATGATCAGCGACAGCTCCTCCTCTTCTTTTCCCTGCGGTGTTCCACCTGTAGCACCACCAGCCTCTGCCCTCTCATACTCCCTCCCTAAAGCGCCCGATTCCAACAATTCTTTCTTAAAATTTATCCACTCTTCTGAACCTGTTTTTACCAAGTCCAACAAACTCAAATACTCCAATGGATCGGTCCCTTCATCAATTACTTGCATTATTTCTCATTAAAAAAAGCGCAATTGCTGTGGAAATCTCCAGTTATACCTTATGTTTTTACTCATCAACAATTTGGTTACAGGTCTCATCTTATATCTCCACGTTCTTTCTTTCAATGAAATATCATTGGATACTTCTACATCAGAACCATCAAATTTCAGGGCATCAGGTCCAGCTTGTTTCAAAAACGCCATTACTCTAAGCTTATCACCCCAATTTGCAAATTTTACCAAAACATTTCTTTGAACTACTTTCCCTCTTCTTGGGCTCACCCTTAATACACTTACAATATCTTCCTGTACAAATTCCTTTCCCATATTCAAGCCATTTAACCACTGAACCACTCTTTCTCTTAGCTGGTCCGGTGTCCGTTCAACCACCTGACGGATCACAATGTTCTGCTTTCTCATCATATCTTCCACAGTATCAATCCTTTTCTCATGCTCTTCCAATTTCAGTTTATTCTCCCGCACCGCCTCCTGAGTCCCTTTTATTTCCTTTTTTATAACATTTACCTCATTTTGAACCAATTTCACATTTCCCTCTATTTTTTGCAAACTTAAATCCACTTTTTTTGAAAAATCTGCAACAGATGATACCACCTTATCTTGTTTTTTCATCATTTCATTTCTATCTTTCACCCTTGATTCCTCATTCTTCTCCAATTTCTGGAACAATTTACCAATTTCCACCATAATTTGAGTATGATCATAAGGTTCAGGTGGCGGTGATGAAGACTGAGGGACCTCTTCCATTGGTGCTTTTTCTTTCCTCTTAGACTTCACTACTGGTTCTTCCTCTTTTGCTTTCCCTCTTGTGCCTTTATCCATGTTGACACCCAATAAGAGAGTCCAGTGTTGCAGAACGTTGCAAAATCTTAGTCAATCCAGTCAAGCCTGTACCGCTGCAACCACTAGTGCCACCTATCCAAACAGGTCAAACAAAGCTTATAGGGAGGAAGAAATCCAGCAGAAAGTTAGTTGCTGTAATCCACAAAAAAAAAAAGGAACCGGACTGTGCTCCAAACAAAAAGAAAAAAGAAATAATCCACATCCGACCCGTTTCCCCAAAGCAGGCAGCCCAAATATTCACCCTCCAAGCCACAAAAGTAGAGGCTCCAAGGAAACGGTCACCCAGATTTTTTCATTTGAGTCAAAGCCACCAGGAAGGGGGGGTGAGAAGAGAAAAAAGCTTCTCCTGCTTTTGTGATGAGGGTTGCTTCAGGGGTGAGCTGAGGTCTCCTGTGCTATCCTTGGAATCACAATCCTTGCTTCCTGCCACTTTGCATGCATTAATAACTTCAATCTGTGATGAGGTCCCCACCATTTGTTCCCAAACAGCTGGCACTAGTTGTTTTTTAGACCTTGCAGGCAGTGTTGCAGCATTCCCATTTGCCAGAGCCTCTCTGTTCACTGGATATACAGCAACAGGTTCCATATCCAGCACAGCTGCAGTTAAAGCAGCAGAGAACGGTGCTTTTGTAGTGCTAAAAGTGCTTGATTGCTGCAAGGCAGGATATAATGTCCCATCTCCATTTCCACCCCTACCTCCATCAAGGGGCTCATGCTGTTGTTTCCCATATGGTGGAGGGGCAGTAGCATGCAGAGTCCCTCTCTTGGCTGGGGGCAAAAGCTGTGGCAGTGGGGCAGCAAGCCTCTGGGACAACAGAATATTTTTTTGCGTGCACCTCTTTTGTTTCTGCCCTTTGTCCATTCTTATTCAGACAAAAATTCTGCTCTGGCGATGTTAACAACCCCCCCCCAATGATAAATCTGTCACTCACCCTGTGTGATCCAAAGTAAAACTTGGATGATTTTCAAGCGCTTGAAGACCTTTCCTCTGGTCGAAGATGAGTGAATGACAATAGACCTTTTCTCCGGTCGCCAATTATGAGGTGTTAATTGCTGAAGCAGAGTTCAAAGGCCTCACACGGGGCACCACTTATTGGCTTTTGAAGCATGTAGAGATCTAATCAGCCTCAGGCAGAGCAGTTTATAGCCACAGATAAACAAAGGAAGAATTAGGAATTCTAACGAAGGCCAGCTCCATTAGGCAGAATAGGGAAGAGACGGAGATAGAAAGAAAACACACACACACACAACTGCAGCCTTAGAGCTCAACAAAGGAATCATGGCGTCTCTTTATTAACCAGAGTATAAGAAACAAGAGACATACACACATCAGCCTATCAGAATCTCAGACCCATATATGGAGGGTGAGTCAGCATTTTTCACACTTTCTGTGCATGTACCAAAGCAAGCGTCATCTCACGTTATAACAAAGGGACCTTTGTTTACAAAATGTGGAGAAAGCAGGCAGACAGAAACCAGATAGATTCCCACAATGACTGGCTTTCAAGCAAGGGCCACCCTTACTAGGATGATGTACTCTTGTCTTATAATATCTATCATCTACTTTTAAATGAAAAGGCAAGTGCTTTATATGATCTGAAGAGAAACCAGAGTAGCAAAGGTGTTTTGCTTATACTGTATATATTGTTTTGGTTTTTGTTGTTGCTGTTTGTCTCTTATTCCTCTGAACCATTAATTTTTCTTTCTTCTTTTATCTTCAGTGAAGTTAAAAGTTAAACCAATTGTACACTTTGCTTTCAAACTCAGGAAGACTGATGATAATTTTTTATTTCTCTTGAGCAAAGATAGTTTAGCCTATTTAATCCATAGTTTTCTGAAGCATAGCTGGTGGAGGTTGCCTAGCCCAGTGGTGGTAAACCTATGGCATGCATGCCAGAAATGTCACTCGAAGCCCTCTCTGTGGGCACCCATGTGGTTGCCTCGGCACAGAGTTTGCCCCGCCCTTCTGCCCAGCAGTCAATGGGAGTGCTTCCTCCCTCCCCCATAACAGAGATCACCCCACCCCTCTACCTAGCAGCCCAATGGGAGCACTTCTTCCCTCTCTTGTTGCCATGTTGGTACTTTGAAGTAAATAAGTGGGTTTTGGGTTGCAGTTTGGGCACTTGGTCTGTAAAAGGTTTGCTACCACTGGCCTAGCCCCTTCCCTTTCCATCATTTCTTTTCCCCACATAGAGAGTTTGATGTTTGCAGATGAATAGGGCCAAATACATCTTTATTCAAAGAGTACACAATCTGAACATGAGGTAATGGTAGAGGCGCAGCTCCTTTTATACAGCATGGTACATTTAAATCTGGTTACACGGTAGTTCATTGGGTACTGTATTCTTGATGTCGTTGTAACACACGGCATTCTTCATCAGGTTTACCTGTGACGGGAATATCTCCTGCGGCAGACTGTAATTGGATAACCTGTACCATGTGAGCCGATCGCTATCAGCTGCCTCTAGATACCATCTAGAGGCTGTGGTAGCTCATCGTAACTGTTGCGATACATTGGGTTACATTGTTACATTCTATTTTAAAGGCATAGCATTCCATACATAACAGAGAGCAATGTGTTTGAAGTGTCCCGTTGCTATGTGGCATCTACTCAAACAACATGAGCCTCAGAATATCAGGTGCTTGCTTGCACTGAGAACATGCAAACCTCTCCTCTTCAGATATGTCACTCTCCACAGAGTGGTGGTGGTGGAGGAGGAGGGACTACGTGTCCTTGAGTAAATGAGTTGCTGAGAACCAGGCAAGCAAGGACTGGTTAGAGCATTTGTCAACCCCTGACCAACTGAGCAGTTTCAGACAAAGGGCCCCCAACATTGTTGAATCATTGCTTTGCTGATATTTCCTGCAGACAGAATTGTAATGGACCTTTTACAACAGGGGTGCCCAAACTTTTTGGGCTGCGGGCCAGTCACGTGGTTGAGGGGGCTGGTCACTACAGCCCAGGGGGGCCAGATCTGGACTGTAACACCAATTCATCCAGCCCACGAAACCCTTGACACTCACAGAAGTGGAAGTAAAACACACCCATATGGGGGCCGGATCCATATGGGGGCCAGATCCATACGGGCACATTTTACTTCTGCTTCCAAGAACCAGATGAATTGGTGTTGCAGGTTTAGTGTATGAGAACCAAGACACAGGAACAGCCGAAGTATTGGCTTAACACATCTTTATTGCATGGTGGTCTGGGGGAACATGTGGTAATGGCGGACGAACAGCTCAATATATACGGTGGCTATACATTTGAATGTGGCTCCACGGTAGCCCATTGGCTACTGCCAGCGTGACGTCATTTCAGGTCACGCCCTTCTTGTCCAGGTGAGGTAGTGGCGGGAATCTTCCCGCGCTGCAGTTCTTTGGGAATTGAAACCATGTGAGCTGGGCGCTCTCATCCAAGATGGCTTATTGCAAACACGCTTTGGGCGTGATGCTGGCTGGCTGGTCCCGGGAGTGCTACTGCTTCTCTGTCCCCTGGTTCCTTGTCCTGCAACGGGAGAGGGAGACTCGTTAGTGACTTGCCGCGGTTCTGCGGCTTTCGGGGAAGAGACGGAAAAACCGGGGGCACTGGGGACTAACGAAAAAACCCGCTTCTCACTTGGATGGGTGGGGGACCACTCCGAACCCCCCCCCCCCCGGTTTTGTAACTGAAAATCAGAATTATCTCCTGGGGTGTCATTAGAGGGATCCCTCAGGATATCTATGAGGACAGATTCCTTCCCCTCCCCCCTAGGTGGGGACCACTGGCCCCCCTCTCCTCCCCCTTGGGCTGAACGGGTGGGGGAGAACCCTAACGCTGAATCCTTTTCCGCGCCGTCCGCGCTCTGGTGTCCCGGAACCCTGCTCCGGAGTTGGTCTGCATGTCGTCTCCAGAGTAGACCCGTGACGGTCTCTACGCAATACGACACGGGACCCGTCCGTCCAACGACGACGCCCGGGACCCAGGCTGGCCCCGCACTGGCGTAATTCCTGCAATGCACCGGGGCACCGACTTCAAAACTTTTCGTGTCCGCTAACCCTATATTCCTCCCTGTGTCCTCCACCCTTGTGGGGTCTAGCCTGGTCAGAATCGTAGTCAGCTTCCTACGCATTAAGAGCTCTGCGGGCGAGTACCCAGAAGCTAGGGGGGTCACCCTGTAGCCCAGCAGGAACTGGCACACTTGTAGGTTGAGATCCCCGGGACCCATGCGCCTCAGTGCGTCTTTGGTGGTGCGCACGAGTCGCTCGACCTGGCCGTTTGTTGCCGGGTGGAAAGGGGCGGAGGTGATGTGCTGAATGGCGTTGATCTCAGTGAATGCCCTGAACTCTGCGGACGTGAAGCAACTAGCGTTATCGCTAATTAGGGTGTCGGGTATACCGAACGTGCTAAAAACCCTGCGCAAATGCTTCACTGTCGTTGCCGAGGAGGTGCTCGTAACTGGAATGACCTCCAACCACTTGGAGTAAGCATCTACTACGAGGAGAAAAAGTGTCCCTCTAAATGGGCCCACAAAATCAATGTGCACCCGGGACCACGGCCCCTTTGCCGCGTCCCATTCCCTGTGCGGCAGACGCACCTCTTCGGGTTGGGAGCATTGGCAGCTCTCGCAAGTGCCTACCATGTGCTCGATGTCGGCGTCTAACTGGGGCCACCAGAAATAGCTCCTGGCCAGAGCCTTGGAGCGGACAATTCCAGGGTGGCTGACATGCAGCAGTTTGAGTACCCTAGGCCTCAGGGATTCGGGGACCACCACCCGCTGGCCCCACAGAAGGCACCCTCTCTCTATGGACAACTCTAGCCTCTTCCTGAAAAACGGGGTGAACTCTGCCGCCGGGGAGGACGCTGGCCACCCTTTTTGCACCCAGGAGCTGACTAGAGCTAGCGTCTTGTCCTTTCCGGTCGCCTTGGCGATGTCTGCGGGTACAATAGGGGGCGAATCTAAGACCTCTATCAGGAGCACTTGGCGGTCTTTTTCTTCCTCGCCCACGGTGCTGCTAGTGTGTGGAAGGGGAGACCTCGACAGGGCGTCCGCGTGCCTTATTTCCTTCCCTGGGCGGTATACCAACGCGTGCTGATACGCGTTTAAGAAGATGGCCCACTGTAACATCCTAGGGGACAGGATCTGAGGTGTGGGCTTGTCCGCAGTGAAAATGCCTAGCAGGGGCTTGTGGTCGGTAACTATGGTGAAGGGGCGGCCGTAGAGGAAATCGTGGAACTTCTTAGTCCCCGCTATTATTGCTAGCGCCTCCCTGTCTGTTTGGGCGTAGTTTCGCTCAGCCTGGGACAGGGATCTGGAGTAGAACGCTACCGGGGCCTCCCTCCCGTTTTCCAGCACGTGGCACAGCACCGCCCCCACCCCCACTGGGGATGCTTCACATATCAGAACCACCGGCTTCTTGGGGTCAAAATGGGTGAGAATGGCATCAGATGCTAGGAGTTGTTTCAGTTCAACGAATGCCCTCTCTTGGCTCTCGCCCCACTTCCACGCCTCGTCCTTCTTGAGCAGCTTATGCAGCGTCTCTGCTACCGATGCCTTCCGAGGCAGGAAGGAGTGGTAGAAATTTAAGCGCCCTAGGAACGACTGCAATTCGGGCTTGGAGGTGGGGCGAGGGGCACCTTGAATTGCGGCTACCTTTGATTTGGAAGGTTTAATTCCCGCAGGGGTTACCCGGAAACCCAAGAACTCAACCTCTTTTGCGAAGAAGACGCATTTGTCTTTCCGCAACCTCAATCCCGCCTTTTCAAACACCGCCAGTACTTTGTCTAGCCTTTCAGCCAACTCCTCCTCACTCCCCCCCCCCATTATCAATACGTCATCAAAGTATGGCAAGACCCCATCCAGTCCTTTCAAGAGGCGTTCCACGAGCGACTGGAAAATGCCGGGCGCCGAGTTCACGCCGAACTGTAAGCGCGTCACCTGGAACGCCCCCTTATGAGTGACTATTGTTTGCGCAGCAGCTGCAGCTGGGGTTACTGAGAGTTGCTGATAGGCCTGCGCCAGGTCAAGTTTTGCGAAACACTTTCCCCCATGTAATCTGGCCAACAGGTGGCTGACTACCGGCACCGGATACGCATTAGGGCGGATCGCCTTATTAATGGTGCACTTATAATCAGCACATATGCGAACCTCCCCGTTGGCCTTCAGTGCAGTTACAATCGGAGTCTCCCACTCCGCAGAATCAACAGGAACAAGAATCCCCTGGCCCACCAATTTGTCCAGTTCCGCCTCTATTTTGTCCTTTAGTGCGAAAGGCACTCTGCGCGGCTTGAGTCTTATCGGGCGGACCTCCGGGTCCAGGTCGAACGCTACTGGGGGTCCCTTGAATTTTCCAAGTCCTTTCTTGAATACTTCGGGGTGCGCGTCGCACACCTCCTGTATTGGGTCAGTCCCAACGGCATGCACCCCCCCAATGAACAAACCCAGGGGCTTAAACCATTGAGTCCCGAGGAGGCTGCAACTTCCCCCCTTGAGAACAACCAGGGGCAGTTCTGCGGCGTGCTGCTTGTACTGGACCTTGAATTTTCCAACCCCCAACACCGGAATGCTATTACCCTGTACGTCCCGCAGCGTGGACCTCAACGCTTTGAGCTTAGGGCGCACGTGGGGGGAAATTCCCAAGAACTCCCGCTGGGACATGATTGAGTAGGATGAACCGAGTCTATCTCCATCCTAACAGGGGCCCCTTGCACCAGTACCTCAACAAAGTAACGGGGGTGTCCCAAGGACACGCTGTACACTGGGGCGTCGTCGCTGCTGTCGTCGGAGATGCGGCCCACGCCGTCCTGCTTCCTCGCGGGCTGGGCGCCCTCCTTGGTCCTCGGCGAGCGGTCTGACGAGCTTTTCCGGTCCCTGCGCCGCCGTCTGCAGACCTTGGCGATGTGCCCCCGGCGTCCGCAGTTGTGGCACTTGGCCTTCCGGAACGGGCACTTGATGCGGTCGTGGGCCGCTCCACATCCGTCGCAGCATCGGCCTTCCTTCCGAACCTTCCGGACATCCTCGTCGTCGCTGCTCTCCGTGGAAGATTTCGGCGTCCGTCTGGCCGCATGCACCGACCCCGCTGCCTTGTCGGACTGTGGGGGCCTTTCTCTGAACCCCTTGACTCCGGCCCTCATGGCTTCCGCGGCCTGCGCCGCCTTCACAACCTCGCGCAGCGTTGGGGGTGGCTCCTGGTTCATCAGCTTTCGCTGAACCTCCTCGTCCCACAGGCCGCACAGCATGCGGTCCCTGAGGGCGATTTCCAGGTTTTCCCACTTGCATGGGCCGGCGGCCAACCGCAGGGCCGCTGCAAAGGCGGCGATGGACTCACCAGGCGCTTGGACTCTCTTCCAGAACACGTCTCGAGCCGAGAACATCGAAACCGAGGGCTGGAAATGGTCGCGCATCGCCTTCAGGAGCTGTTTGACCGTCAGCTCGCTCACCTTCTTCGGTGATACCAGGTCCACCAATACTCTTTTGGCGGCATTCCTGAGCATCCGGGTGAGGATGGCCCTCTTCTTTCCCTCGTCCGTAATGTCGGACACCACCAGCGCATCTTGGAAGTCCATTTCGAAGAGCTCCCAATCTTCCGGCTTGTTGATGTCGAAACTGGCATGACTAGCGTGTGTCTTGATATCGTGGGGATCCATCATCCCACCTTCGTCGCCAATTTAGTGTATGAGAACCAAGACACAGGAACAGCCGAAGTATTGGCTTAACACATCTTTATTGCATGGTGGTCTGGGGGAACATGTGGTAATGGCGGACGAACAGCTCAATATATACGGTGGCTATACATTTGAATGTGGCTCCACGGTAGCCCATTGGCTACTGCCAGCGTGACGTCATTTCAGGTCACGCCCTTCTTGTCCAATAGTCTTCCCGCGCTGCAGTTCTTTGGGAATTGAAACCATGTGAGCTGGGCGCTCGCTATTGCCACCAGGTGGTCATTAGCTCGCGTCCTAATTACAACGGGTTACATTGATACAGTTGGTGGTTGTTTAAAGGCATAGAATTGAGAACACAACAGCAGGCCAGATACAGCCCCCAGGCCATAGTTTGGTATAGTGTATTCTGTGCCTTCAATTCTATTTACACCAGTAGGATGAGATGAAGCTGACTGGGTGGAGAAAGATTGCCTCTCTTCTCATCTTTTTCCTAATTCATTTTCAAGCTCCTCAGACAAGCTGTGCTGTTTCATTTAAAAATAAAAGACAATATTGTTCATAAACCAGGAACAAATTCTGCCATCTCCCATTTGACTTTGCATTTGTCAGTGTTTTGAACAGTATTAGGCTTTAGCTCCAGAACGTGTGGTATTTACTTGTATTCTGAAGCCAGTAGTAACAAACTGAAGAAACATTTACTCACAGATACACAGGTCAACATGACCAGCAAGATTTCTATTTTCTATCTAGCATACTCTTTCTGGGGCAATCACACAAGCCAAAAAAAGCCAAGGAAGACTATTAACCACAATACAGTATCCCTATTGTTGTGTATGTATGCGTGCATGTTCATTGTACTGTAAAGGCAAGAATGTAACCACTCCAAATACAAACGATCTCAGCTGTAAAGGAACGCGAGCAGACAGCCCATAGAGGGCAGCTGCGAGCGTTCAGTCTCACATGGTTCACATTGCTCAATCACGGACAGCCGCGGGAAAACCTTCCCCGCATTCAGCAGCAGAAGAAAGAGGCGTGCCTGGGCGAGGCCACGCCGGTAGCAGCCAATGAGCTACCGTGCTACAAGATTCAAATGTAGAGGGCTACTGTATATATTGAGATGTATCACCGCCATTACCTCATGCTTCACCGGAACACCATGCAATAAACCTGTGTTAAACCAACCCTTCGGTTGTCCTGTTGTCTTTGGTCCCATACACTAAATTGGCGACGAAGGTGGGATATGGCTGCCCACGGGACCAAGACATGCGCCGGCTACGAGATCAGGAAGCCGGGAGACTTGGAGCTGTTTGAGATAGACTTCAACGGAGCGCTGGTGGAGCTCGAAGTCTCAGATGAGGCCAAGAAGAGGGCCATTTTCGTCCGCATGCTCGGACACGAGACCAAGAGGACCTTGGTGGACCTGATCGTGCCGAGGAAGGTGGGCAACCTCAAAGCCACAGAGCTCCTGGCGGCACTGCGCGCCCATCTCCGGCCAGCGATAGCGATGTTCCCCGCTCGGAGCGCGTTCTGGAGGCAAGTCCAGGCGCCCGGGGAATCGGTCGCCGAGTTCGCCGCGGCCCTGCGGCTGGCCGCCGGCCCATGCAAGTGGGAGACCCCAGAAGTCACCCTCCGGGACTGCATGCTCTGCGGTCTGAGGGATACCGAGACTCAGCGCGCGCTGATGAAAAGGGAGCCGCCTCCCACGTGGCAACAAGTCCTCGACACGGCGCAGGCCGCGGAGGCCACGACTGCTGGGGTGCAAGAGCTTCAGGACTGGCGCCCGAAGCCCGCCAAGGCAGAGAGCTCGGTGCGCGCGGCCCGGCGAGTTTCGAACTCGTCTGCGGAGAGCAGCGACGACGAGGACGTCCGGAGGGTCCAGAGAGAGGGCCGGCGCTGCGACGGCTGCGGCGCCGCCCACGCCCGCGCCAAATGCCCATTCCGCAAGGCCGAGTGCCACAACTGCGGCCGGCGCGGGCACATCGCCAAGGTTTGCCGGAAACGGCGCGAGGCCACAACAAGGAGTTCTCCAGACCGCTCGGCGAGGCAGGACCGCACCACGAGGCCCAAGGACGGCACCCGGACCACGAGGACGCGGGACGGCGTAGGGCGCATCTCCGACGACAGCGAGGACGACGCTCCGGTTTGCAGCGTTTCCACGGAGCACCCCCGTTACTTCGTTGAGGTAGTAATACAAGGGGCCCCTGTTAGAATGGAGGTGGACTCGGGTTCGTCATACTCTATTATTCACCAGGGAGAGTTCATGAAAATCGCCCCCCGCGTGCGGCCCAAGCTCAAAGCGTTGAGGGCCACACTGAAGGACGTGCAAGGGAACCGCATCCCAGTGTTGGGGGTTGGGAAGTTCCAGGTCCAGTTTAAAAAGCACACCGCAACGCTTCCCCTAGTCGTCCTCAAGGGAGGAAAGTGCAGCCTCCTCGGGACTCAATGGTTCCAGCCCCTGGGGTTGTTCATTGGGGGGGTGCACGCCGTGGGAGCACACGCCACCGGGACTGATCCAATACAGAGCGTGTGCGACGCGCACCCCGAGGTTTTCAAAAAGGGGCTCGGAAAATTCAAGGGCCCCCCAGTGACTTTCGACCTGGACCCTGAAGTACGTCCAATCAGACTTAAACCGCGCAGAGTGCCTTTCGCACTAAAGGACAAAATAGAGGCGGAGTTGGACAAGTTGGTGGGCCAGGGGATTCTTGTTCCTGTTGATTCTGCGGAGTGGGAAACTCCAATTGTAACAGCGCTCAAGGCAAACGGGGAGGTCCGCATATGCGCTGATTACAAGTGCACCATCAATAAGGCGATCCGCCCTAATGCTTATCCGGTGCCGGTAGTCAGCCACTTGTTGGCCAGGTTACACGGGGGGAGGTGTTTCGCTAAACTCGACCTGGCCCAAGCCTACCAGCAACTCCCGGTGACCCCCGCCGCAGCTGCTGCACAGACCATAGTCACCCACAAAGGGGCGTTCCAGGTATCGCGCCTCCAATTCGGCGTGAATTCGGCGCCCGGGATTTTCCAGTCACTCGTGGAACGCCTCCTGAAGGGGTTAGAGGGGGTGTTACCCTACTTTGATGACGTATTGATTACAGGGGGGAGCCGGGCCGAATTAGCAAGCAGGTTGGGAAGGGTCCTGACAATATTCGAGAAAGCGGGGTTGCGGTTGCGGAAGGACAAATGCGTTTTCTTCGCAACTGAGGTTGAGTTCCTAGGGTTCCGTGTTACTCCCGAGGGAATCAGGCCATCCCAATCCAAGGTGGCCGCCATCAAGAAGGCCCCTCGCCCCACCTCCAAGCCCGAGTTGCAGTCGTTCCTTGGACTGCTCAACTTTTACCACTCCTTCCTTCCGCAGAAGGCAGCAGTAGCGGAACCGCTACACAAATTGTTAAAAAAGGACGAGGCATGGAAGTGGGGCGACGACCAGGAGAGGGTTTTCAATGACCTGAAGCGACTCCTGGCATCAGATGCGGTACTGACCCATTTCAATCCCAAACGCCCAGTGGTCCTGATATGCGATGCATCCCCGGTGGGGGTGGGGGCGGTGTTATGCCACGTACTGGAGAACGGGAGGGAGGCCCCAATAGCGTTCTACTCTAGGTCCTTGTCCCAAGCGGAGAGGAACTATGCCCAGACAGACAGGGAAGCACTAGCGATAATTGCGGGGACTAAGAAATTTCATGATTTTGTGTACGGCCGCCCCTTCACCATAGTGACTGACCATAAGCCCTTGCTAGGCATTTTCACCGCAGATAAGCCCACACACCAAATTCTGTCCCCGAGAATGCTCAGGTGGGCCATTTTTCTCAACGCGTATCAGCACGCGTTGGTATACCGGCCCGGGAAGGAGATCAGCCATGCGGATGCCCTGTCGAGGTCCCCCATTCCCCGGGATTGCTGCCACGTGGGCGAAGTAGAGAGGGACCACCAGGTCTTAATGATAGAGGTCCTAGACTCCCCTCCAGTAGTACCAGCCGACATCGCTAAAGCGACCGGCAAGGACAAAACGCTGGCCACAGTTTGCTCCTGGGTACAGAAAGGGTGGCCCGTGTCTTCCCCAGCAGCGGAATTCGACACATTTTTCAAAAAGAAACTAGAGTTGTCCCTAGAGAGGGGTTGCCTTTTGTGGGGACAGCGGGTAGTGATCCCCACGTCTCTCCGGCCGAGGGTGCTTAAACTGCTGCACGTCAGCCACCCGGGGATCGTCCGCTCTAAGGCGCTGGCCCGCAGTTACTTTTGGTGGCCCCAGCTAGACGCCGACATCGAACACATGGTCGGCACTTGCGAAGCGTGCCAAAGCTCCAGGCCAGAAGAGGCCCGCTCGCCACATAGGGAGTGGGACGCAGCGAGGGGGCCCTGGTCCCGGGTACACGTAGACTTTGCTGGCCCGTTCAGGGGAACGCTTTTCCTCCTTGTGGTGGACGCGTTCTCCAAGTGGTTGGAGGTCATCCCAGTCTCGAGCACCTCCTCGGCCACAACAATTAAACAGCTACGGAGGGTCTTTTCCACGTTCGGTTTACCCGACACCCTCGTCAGCGATAACGCTAGCTGTTTCACGTCCGCCGAGTTCGGGGCGTTCATGGAGCGCAACGCCATTCGGCACATCACCTCCGCCCCCTTTCACCCGGCCACCAACGGCCAAGTAGAGCGCCTCGTGCGCACCACGAAAGACGCGCTGCTGCGCATGGGCCCCGGAGACCTCGACCTGAAATTGTGCCAATTCCTGCTAAGGTACAGGGTCACCCCATTGGCGTCAGGGCACTCCCCCGCAGAGCTATTGATGCGCAGGAAGCTGGCCACGGGAATCTCCAAGCTAGACCCCACGAGAGTAGAGGACAAAGGGTGGAACATAGGGGTGGAACCTTCAAAGAGTTTCAGCGTAGGCGCCCCGGTGCACTGCAGGAACTACGCCAGCGCGGGGCCAGCCTGGGTGCCGGGCACCGTAATAGAACGAACCGGCCCCGTCTCATACCGCGTGGAGACCAGTACAGGTTTCCTGTGGAGGCGACACGTGGACCAACTCAGGCGCAGGGTCCCCGGAGAGCAGGACGGAGACGAGACAAGCAGTGAATCAGCGTTAGGGTACTCCCCCACCCGTTTAGCCCAAGGGGGAGGGAAAGGGGAACATGGGCCCCCACCAAGGGGGGAGGAAAGGGAATCGATCCACAGAGATCTTTTGCGGGAGTTCGCGGCAGAAAGGAAGAGCCCCGACCTCACACATACCCCCCGGAATTTTCCCCGAAACACAGATGCCCATAGAAGTTTAGACGTTGATTTACAGTACCAGGGGGAGTTAGCGGAGTGGTCCCCCACCCGTCCTAGCGAAAAGAGGGGTTTCAGTTCAGCCCCTGGTACTTCCAGTCCAAGTAGTCCCTGTGAGTTAGAATGCAATATAGCGCCAATTTCCCGGAGACCGACACCCCCAAGACGGGAGGCAACAGCAAGTCCGCCCACCACAGTCTCAAGGTCCCCCGAGCAAGGATCGGAAGGTAGCAGGACCACAAGGGCGACCTCATCGGTTCCGCGGTTCACAATAGGCGGGTCCCCGGGGTCCGAGAGCAACAGGCAGGGGTTCACCTCCCAACTATTCATTCCGTTCCCATCCCCGGGCGCAAGGCAGGCACGGACGCCCCACAGAGCCACTAACGAATCCCCGTTTCCCGTTGCAGGACAAGCACCCGCGGAATCAGGGATCACAGGCTCTCCAGTACTAGGTCAGACGCAGGCACGCCCCAAGCGCACGTGCGGCAAGCCACAATGGTTGCGGGACTTCGTCCCATCCTAGGGGGGAGGGATGTTGTGTATGTATGCGTGCATGTTCATTGTACTGTAAAGGTAAGAATGTAACCACTCCAAATACAAACGATCTCAGCTGTAAAGGAACGCGAGCAGACAGCCCATAGAGGGCAGCTGCGAGCGTTCAGTCTCACATGGTTCACATTGCTCAATCACGGACAGCCGCGGGAAAACCTTCCCCGCATTCAGCAGCAGAAGAAAGAGGCGTGCCTGGGCGAGGCCACGCCGGTAGCAGCCAATGAGCTACCGTGCTACAAGATTCAAATGTAGAGGGCTACTGTATATATTGAGATGTATCACCGCCATTACCTCATGCTTCACCGGAACACCATGCAATAAACCTGTGTTAAACCAACCCTTCGGTTGTCCTGTTGTCTTTGGTCCCATACACTAAACCTATCTAGCCAGCGTTCATAATGTTATCAGCCATGAAGTTTTACAGATTACCAGCAAACTACATGAACAGAGTGGCATAGTCAGTTTTTAAATTCAATTTTTAAGTGATAATGACAAAATGATGACCCAAGGAGGAAAAAGACTTTTATTTTTCTCAAAATCAAAACCTCCTGATTTCAATTTCACTTCTTCACTTGTTAACTCAAATGATGAAAAATTTCAGTAGATCAGAAGCCTGAATTCTGGCACATTCAAACGGTCTCCAAAAGGCCAGAACAGATGTTTTCATTTTGGTTGGCTTTGTTGTTTCTCTCCACCAGTGTTACTGGTTTCAACACTGTTCTAGCTCAAGTGAAAAGAACACAGTAAAAGCAATAGATAGTATGTATGATCAAGGGACTGTGATTTAGCAAAAAGAAAAAAGAAAAGACAGTATAAGTAGAACAGAATGTAGGGAAGGAGATAAAAGCTAGACCAGAAGGAAATGAGGCAATATGACCTTTTTATAATAAAAATTGATGCCAAAACATTGGGATGTATTAGACACGCTTGGGAATGTACTACAAAATTGTGCTTGTTCTGTTATCACACTTTGATAAAGCCTTTAATGCTAATGATACCTAAAATGAAGAAGTTACATTTTTGTTTTGGCATTAATAAAGGTTTCCCTGCTTGTTCACATGTCTGCACATAGACACATGGACACAGAAGCCCTGAAACAGTTGATTGCATGTCCCAGTTTCCACAGGCAACACCCCCTCTGATTGGCAAAGGAGGCAGTATGTTCAGTGAACCAGGAGGGGGGGTCACCTAGGGCAGTTCTGGGAAAACTATTATGTGTAGATGTGTCAGATGTGTCTTAAGAAGTATTGGGTTTTTCTTATAAATTGGTAAGAAATAAAGGAACTTTTCCACTCTGTGTATATAATCTAACATCTTTGGATCTCTTTTGCCTTAGAAGGGGGTGACTGAGATACACTCTTCTCTCTGTAAAGGACCAGATGATAGCCTTGAATGTTTATGGCCAATGTCTAAGATCAAGACAATGGGGAACTTAGCTCCAGTACAAGGCTCCTTTGAAGCACTACAAGGACCAGCTGAAACAAACCATGAAGGTGTCAGGCATAAACCCACAAACCTGGGAGACAATGGCTGAAGATTGTCTACTTTGGCACCATACCATTTCTGCTGCTACCAATCACTTCGAAAGGAAACGCTGCAGACATGAAGAAGCTAAGCGACAACTCAACCACGTCCTCCACTACCTATTCAGCGTAACGTGCTGTGGGTCAGGGCTCCCGTGTTATCCTGGGAGTTATCATCTTTGGTACTGGATGGGGCTCTTTTGCCTCAGACAGACCCAGTGCATAATTTGGGGGTCCTACTGGACTCACGACTCCTGTTCGATGAGCATGTAACAGTCATGGCCAGGAGGGCTTTCGCACAACTTCGTGTTATTCACCAATTACGCCCGCTCCTGGACTGGGACTCCTTGCTTATGGTCACACACACTCTGGTCACCTGCAGACTAGATTACTGCAATGCGCTCTACATGGAGCTGCCCTTGATGACCATTCAGAGGCTGCAACTGCTGCAAAATGCAGCTGCCCACGTGGTGATGGGGTGTGGGCATTATGCCCATGCCTCACTCACTGGAATGATCCAGTAAGGCATTCTAGGAATTAATTACAGGCAGTTACATTCCAAAAGCAGTCTAGAATTAATTTTCTAATTAGGCCACATCAACTCAATTCAACCCTAGTTGTGCATAATTAGGTGGGGTAATGGAGGAAGCTCTTATTCAAGTAATGTATGAGATCCAGGGTAATGGTGCATGATCTATCTTAACCTATAAGAAGGGGGTAGGTTGGTGTGTGTCTGGCATTAGCGGCCACACCCAGCCCAACCATCCTGTACCGAGCTGGCCACACTTACCTTTACACCATTCAAGGGTCACCTCAAGGGTCCGGTCGCTGAGAGTGGGGCAACCACCCCACAAACACAAACAAAAAAACCTACATGTCCCAGTGTCCTCCGTGCCACGTCTATTCTTCTGTGCTCAACCTTCCTTATGGTCCAGCTCTCACAGCCATACATTACTACTGGGAATTTCATTACTTTAACTATGCGTACTTTTGTTGTCAGGGTGATGTCTCTACTTTTTATTATGCTGCCTAGGTTTCTCTTAGCTTGCCTCCCAAGAATTAAGTGTCTTTTTATTTCATGGCTGCAGTCACCATAAAAACATGTAAATAATTACTGTGGTGTCCTGTCTGTGACCAAGCTACAAGGCAATGGATCAGCAGAGGAGAGTCATAATGTTGGATTAAAAAGGTTATATCACAATAAAGAAGGCAGTAAAGAAAACTGATGCGATAAACATTTTCTCCTGACTTGCCATTTATAAATATGGAACCAGAAGAAGAGGAAGAAGCAACTCAGAAAGCAGGAATACCTATGAGTGGCACTGATTTTTTTAAAAAAAGAAGAGTTATGTCACTCTGATAGAGGAATGATATACAGTAACTCTCCCCCTCCCCCCCCCCCACGCTACTGACTCTTAACAGCACACAGCAGAAGGATAAAGCTTAAATAGACCCCAGAGAGTGAGAAAACAGGGAGAGCAAACAGGAGCTTGACTGGGGACTTCCACAGAGTAGACCAAGGGAGAGGCCTGTAATACAGTAAAACCCCGACTTACATATGCCTCGAGTTACATAAAATTCGACTTACATAATGATTTTGTGCTAAAACCATGTCTGCAGAAGCAGACCTATGGGTTTGCTTTGAGTTACATAAAGATTCTTTTTCCTATGGGTTTGCTTCAATTTACATAAAAATTTCATTTTTCCTATGGGTTTGTTTCGAGTTACATAAAAATAATTTTTCCTATGGATTTGCTTCAAGTTACATTAAAAAATTGATTTAAGCAGAAGCCTATGGAACGGACTTTTTCGTAAGTAGGGTTTTTACTGTATATATATTTTAATATATACATATTTTTCTTTTAAAATGTTTGATTTCTGGATATAATCATGCATTAGTATACTTTCTCAGCAGCATCTAAGGCAGGCAATACAACAAAAGAGGCACTAAGAAACAAACTGAAGGAAGTTAAAAGGTAACAGATTATGGAGAGCGACACTTCAGTAGTGACGACATGCAAGGTGCGTGCTTATGTTTGTCTTCATACCTGAGAACATCACAGTATATACATGTAAGTGTAAATCAGACCATTTTACCCTTCTTCCACCACAAGGCACTTCCTGGTGCAGTGGGCCACATGAAATGGTGCCATGGGCCAGATCTGGCCCACAGTCCACAGGTTGAGAGTCCCTGGTATAAACTGATAGCATTGTTGGAAGAAAAAGTAGATGAATTGAAGAAGCAACTGACCATGCTTAAGACAATAAAAAGATGAAGAGTATATAGACAGTCCTCTTGAGCTGCAGTAGTCAAGGTAGTCACTGGAGGTAGAACTACAAGGTGAAGCAGCAGAGGAGAATGCTGATGAGAGAACAAACATGGTGGAGGAAACACCATGGAAAAGTATTACAGTTAGTAGCAAAAGAAGGAGAAGATACTTTTCACCAGTGGAACTGCAAAACCACTTTCAGGCCCTTGAAGAGGAGTCTGGCAGACAGCATGCAGAAGGGGACAATCAGGAATCCACCCCACCCCTGGAAGGTTATGAAAGAAGCTACAGAACCCACACCCTACAAAATAAGAGTAGTTGTAGTAGGAGACTTCCTACTGCACAGGATTGAAACTAAAATATGCCCAGAAGATACTTGGAACTGCTAGGTATGCTGTCTCCCTGGAAGACATATTAGGGATGTGATGGAAGGATTACCGTTGCTCATAAAACCCATTCATCTCATCCACATGGGAACAAATGACAAAGCTAAGAGAAACTATGAACAAAGATGTGTTCAATTCCTACTTCAACTTTCCCAAAAATAGTATATGACCCTCCAGGCAAACGTGAAATACAAAGGGAGGGGGCAAGATTACAGCTTGGGACTGATAAACAAATAGTCAAGGAATACATTATGATTTTGAATGAGTTAAAATCCCCAGGGGTGGATGACCTGCATCCAAGGAAATTGAAAGAACAGATTGAAGTGATTTCAGAACCACTGTCTATAATTTTCTTGAAATCAGGGTGGGTGAAGTGACAGAAGAGGGCTAATGTTATCCCTGTATAGTCTAAAAAATGATGAGGTACTAGTCGTCCTCTACTAGTCAGACCACAGTTGGAGTATAATAGCACTCTTCAAATACTTGAAAGATTGTCATAAGGAGGAGGAGCAGGATCTGTTCTTGATCATCCCAGAGTACAGGACACATAATAATGGGCTCAAATTACAGGAACCCAGATATAGGAATGATATAAAGAAAACCATCTTCGCTGTTAGAACAGTACAACAATAACACCAATTACCTTGGGAGATGGTGAGAGCTCCAGTGCTGGAGGCACTCAAGAGAGAATTGGACAACTATGTGTCAGATCTGCTATGATTTGAATTCTTGCATTAAGCAGGGGGTTGGACCTGATGGACTCATAGGCCCCCTTCCAACTCAGGTATTCTTTGATTCTACAAGTTTGAGAGTCAATGGAGTGTAGATAGTGAGTCAGACTAGGACTCTGGAATTCAAATCCCTGCCTGGCCATGAAAACTCAGGGGGAATTGGTACTCACTTACTATTTTACGCATTCTGAAACCCTACTAAGATTGCCATACTTTGGAAGTGACTTGTTGGCTCATGACAACAACAGAGGAGCACACTGTAGCAATTTTATCTTTTCAGAGCTGTGAAAAGTGTTTTGTTGGTGGGGATGGGGAATGGGGGTGGTGGTTCCATAGATCACTGAATCTTTGATTCAGCATAGCCAGTGGCTACACTGAAAGCAGATTCCTTGAGTGTAGTCGAAAAGGGTAACATTTCAAAGTTTTTCCTTTCTATAATTTACGGGTACTCCAACAGTCTCTGACTAGAAGATATCATATGGCACCGCTGATAATCTGTTAGGTGTGAAATGTATCGAAGAAGTTTCCAGACATATCTCTGAACATGTTAGGCTGGGCATGCAAGGGGACCCAGACTCATTCACTTTTGCTTGTGATCCCACTGCTCAGGCCAACAACCAGCCAGTGCAAAATAGTCCAGGCTAGGAATCAGCCTTCAAACGCTAAATACATTGCATGCATTTGTATCAGAAATTACATTTTTTTCCCCTGAAGCAGGAAAAATGCCATTGACGTTTTAATATATGAGAACCAAGACACAGGAACAGCCGAAGGATTGGCTTAACATGTCTTTATTGCATGGTGGTCCGGGGGAACATGTGGTAATGGTGGACGAACAGCTCAATATATACAGAGGCTATACATTTGAATGTGGCTCCTCGGTAGCCCATTGGCTACTGTCTGCGTGACGTCATTTCTGGTCACGCCCTTCTTGTCCAGGTGAGGTGGTGGCGGGAATCTTCCCGCGCTGTAGGTATTTGTGGAATTGGAACCATGTGAGCTGGACGCTCGCTATTGCCATCTGGTGGACATTAGCTCGCGTCCTAATACAGAAGGTTACAGGGTTACAGCTGGTAGTTATTCTGTCCCCTCTTCGAGTGTTACATTGTTTAAAGGCATACTTTCTTATACACAACATCCCTCCCCCCTAGGATGAGACGAAGTCTCTCATCCAATATGGTTTATTGCAAACGCGTTTTGGGCACAAGGCTGGCTGGCTTGTCTCGGGGGCGCTATCGCTTCTTTGCTCCCTGGTCTCTTGTCCTGCAATGGGAGAGGGATACTCGTTAGCGATTTGCCGCGGTTCCGTGGCTTTTGGGGTAGGGAGGAACTCCATTGTGGGAAAACCGGGGGCACTGGGGGCTAACGCAAAACCCCACTTCTCGCTTGGATGGGTGGGGGACCACTCCGAACCCCCCCCCCCGGTTTTGTAACTCAAACTCAAAATCATCTACTGGGGAATCTATGGGGGTATCTGTCAGGATATCTACGGGGACAAACTTATTCCCTTCCCCCCGTGGTGGGGACCACCGGCCCCCCTCTCCTCCCCCTTGGGCTGAACGGGTGGGGGAGAACCCTAATGTTGAATCCTTTTCTGCGCTGTCAGCGCCCTGGATTTCGGAGATCCGGCGCCGGAGTTGGTCTGTGTGTCGCCTCCAGAGTAGACCTGTGCTGGTCTCTACGCAATACGACACGGGGCCTGTCTGTCCAATGACTACGCCCGGAATCCAGGCTGGCCCTGCGCTAGCGTAGTTTCTGCAATGAACCGGGGCGCCTATCTCGAAACTCTTCGTGCCCACTACCCCGATGTTCCTCCCAGTGTCTTCCACCCTGGCGGGGTCTAGCCTGGTCAGTATCGTAGTCAGCTTCCTGCGCATTAGGAGTTCTGCGGGCGAGTACCCTGACGCTAGGGGGGTTACCCTGTATCCCAGTAAAAACTGACACAACTGCAGGTTTAAATCCCCAGGGCCCATGCACCTCAGCGCGTCTTTGGTGGTACGCACGAGGCGTTCTACCTGGCCATTTGTCGCCGGGTGGAAAGGTACGGAGGTGATATGCCGGATGGCGTTGATCTCGGTGAATGCCCTGAACTCAACGGACGTGAAACAACTAACGTTATTGCTAATAAGGGTGTCGGGTATGCCGAACGTGCTGAACTTGTATAGGGTCAGTCCCAATGGCATGCACCCCCCCAATGAACAACCCTAGGGGCTTAAACCATTGAGTCCCGAGAAGGCTACAGCTTCCCCCCTTGAGGACAACCAGGGGAAGTTCCGCGGTGTGCCGCTTGTATTGGACCTTGAATTTTCCAACCCCCAACACCGGAATGCTATTTCCCTGCACGTCCCGCAGCGTAGACCTCAGCGCTTTGAGCCTGGGCCGCACGTTGGGGGAAATTCCCAAAAACTCCCTCTGGGAAATGATTGAATAGGAGGACCCCGAGTCTATTTCCATCCTAACGGGGGCCCCTTGCACCAGTACCTCAACAAAGTAACGGGAGTGTCCTAAGGACACGCTGTGAACTGGAGCGTCGTTGTCACTGCCGTTGGAGATATGGCCCACGCCATCCTGCTTCCTTGAGGGCCGGGCGCCTTCCTGGAATCTCGGTTGGCGGTCTGTCGAGCCTCTCTGGTCCCCGCGCCGCCGTCTGCAAACCTTGGCTATGTGCCCTCGACGTCCACAGTTGTGGCACTCGGCCTTCCGGAACGGGCACTTGGTGCGGTCGTGGGCCGCCCTGCAGCCGTTGCAACGTTGGCCATCCTTCCGCACCTTCCGGACGTCCTCGTCCTCGCTGCTCTCCGTGGAGGATTGTGGCGCTCGCCTGGCCGCGTGCACCGGGCCCGCTGCCTTGTTGGGTTGTGGGGGCCTTTCCCTGACCCCCTTGACTCCGGCCCTCGTGGCTTCCGCGGCCTGTGCCGCCTTCATGACCTCGTGCAGCGTCGGGGGCGGCTCCTGGTTCATCAGCTTTCGCTGAACTTCCTCGTCCCACAGGCCACAGAGCATGCGGTCCCTGAGGGCGATTTCCAGGTTCTCCCACTTGCAAGGGCCGGCGGCCAACCGGAGGGCCGCTGCAAAGGCTGCGATGGACTCCCCAGGTGCTTGGACTCTCTTCCAGAACGCGTCTCGAGCCGAAAACATCGAGACCAAGGGCTGGAAGTGGTCACGCATCGCTTTCAGGAGCTGCTTGACCGACACCTCGCTCACCTTCTTCGGCGAAACCAGGTCCACCAATACTCTCATGGCGGCATGTCCCAGCATCCGGGTGAGGATGGCCCTCTTCTTTCCTTCGTCCGTAATGTCGGACACCACCAGCATGCTTTGGAAGTCCATTTCGAAGAGCTCCCAATCTTCCGGCTTGTTGATGTCGAAACCGGCATGTGTCTTGATCTCGTGGGGATCCATCATCCCATCCTCGTCGCCAATTTAATATATGAGAACCAAGACACAGGAACAGCCGAAGGATTGGCTTAACATGTCTTTATTGCATGGTGGTCCAGGGGAACATGTGGTAATGGTGGACGAACACCTCAATATATACAGAGGCTATACATTTGAATGTGGCTCCTCGGTAGCCCATTGGCTACTGTCTGCGTGACGTCATTTCTGGTCACGCCCTTCTTGTCCAGGTGAGGTGGTGGCGGGAATCTTCCCGCGCTGTAGGTATTTGTGGAATTGGAACCATGTGAGCTGGACGCTCGCTATTGCCATCTGGTGGACATTAGCTCGCGTCCTAATACAGAAGGTTACAGGGTTACAGCTGGTAGTTATTCTGTCCCCTCTTCGAGTGTTACATTGTTTAAAGGCATACTTTCTTATACACAACAGACGTGAATTTGTTGAAGGTGGATCCCACCTTGCCATGAAGTGACCTACACACTATGATCACGGAGCCATCTCCTGGGGCACATATGAAATGAGACATGCAGGATTTAACACTGCGACTGCAATGGACTGCCGCAACTTTGAGGATATTATTGAGGTGTGCCTTCATAGCCAGTCCATCTGGCATGGCCTCTTCTGCCTTCATTAACGCATCAAAAGCAACTGTATAAAAGAGCAGGAAAGGCAGAACATGATGGGCGTTGAAGTTAAAAACATAGACAGTGGTGTCATGCAAAATTAGACAGTGCAGGGGCTTGTCAGGAAAATCCAGAGAGGCCAAATTGCAAGCAACTGTATGAGTCCCTGTCAACAAATGAAAAGCAAGTCATTGCAGGCGCACCCCCCCCCCCAAAGAAAGATTCAGACACCGGTATATGGATAAAGGCATTGGGCCACTTTTATTGAATAATGCCCTAGTCCGAATTATAACTTTCAATTGGTGTATTCATCCAATTGTAATTCTTAAGGCAAGCAGGCTGCAGTAACACTGGTAAGGTTCCTCCCAAAATTGCAAATGGCAATTGGCTACAATGTATCCATTTGTATCAATTTGTTTGTTGACACAAACAAATTGTTGACCAGAGTCAATAAACTATCTACTGACCCCACCCTCTGACGTGTATCCGTCAAATCACGGGGTGATGCATGCTGAAAAGCTCCTGCCATCACCCCTTGCCTGGTTCGTCGTTGACCGGTCAAAGCTATTACACCTGTACCTGTCTAAGTGTTGGCCAGTCAATTGCGAACCTGCCGGATACCTATGGGTCATAAATCTTTACCTTACCAGTGCTACCCACCACACGGGGAGGCTTCAATGAAGACTCACTGCCCCCCCCAAAACCGTCAGCTCAGTCAACAGGCCTGCTTGCAAATCTTCCCAAAAGAGGTTCATACCTCTAGCCGACAGGTGGACCCCATCCCCTGCATAAAGATCATAATTTTGTAAACTAATCGTGGGGTGTCGGATGACCATCCCCAAACCCTTGTCTGCCAAGAACTGAACAACAGCCCTGTTCACCGAGCGGCGAGCACGGTCAAGGGCACAGAGGTCAATACCTCCCCTGTATGAATGACGCGGTATGATGTCCGACCATAGCAGCCTTGTGGATGGCCACACATAATGCAAATAAGCTAGGTCACTGCAAATCATGCAGCATTTCAGTTTACAGTGAAACACTGAGAAGGAAATCTCCCTTTTTCAGACTGCTCCTCCCAGAATCCCCCCACCTGCCATGGCTATGACTTTTTCCACTTTCTGGTTTACCATATAACTATTTGCATGTTCTTGAAACTAAGTGACTAAGAGCCCATGTGTACAGCTGTCTCAAGGCCAGTCCTATAAGGTTTCCTTTATGGCCAAAGCAGTATATTGGAGTAGAGGAGGTTTTCTCCCATTTCTTCTTTTGACTATTCACAGGAGCTGATTCTTTCCAAAACGAACAAACATGATCCCTGTTTTTGCTGTGTTAGGCATAAATGTGGGGTAATATGTGCTGCTGATAGGACTGCACAGCAAATCAGAGTTGTCAGCAGGCTAGAATGCCCCCTTATTGATATAGAACAGTGCAGAGAAATAGAGGAAAACAACAAAGGGGCAGAACCAGAGATCTTTTCAAAAAAATCGGGGAAATTAAGGGAACATTTAAAGCAAAAATGACCATGATAAGGGACAAAGAGGGAAAGGAGTTAGCTGATGCAGAAGAGATTAAGAAAAGATGGAAAGAGTACACAGAGGAACTCTACAAAAAAGACCTCAACACTCCTGACAATCACAATGATGAAGTAGAACTTGAGCCAGACATCTTGGAGAGCGAACTCATAAAGGCCCTAAAGAGCACTGCAAACAACAAAGCTAGTGGAGATGATGGTATCCCAGTTGAATTTTTCAAAGCGCTAAAAGATGATGGCGTCAAATTACTGCATTCAATATGCCAGCAGATTTGGAAAACAAAACAATGGCCACAGGATTGGAAAAGATCAGTATACGTCCCAATTCCAAAAAAGGGCAATGCCAAAGAATTTCAAATTATCGAACAATCACGCTCATCCCACACGCCAGTAAGGTGATGCTCAAGATAATACAGGATAGACTTCAGCAGCATGTGGAAAGAGCATTACCAGAGGTGCAGGCCGGTTTCAGAAGAGGCAGGGGGACTAGAGACCACATTGCCAACATACGCTGGATCATGGAGAAAACAAAGGAATATCAGAAACAAGTTTACTTTTGTTTTATTGACTACACTAAGGCATTTGACTGTGTGGACCACAACAAGATGTGGCAAGTAATTAAAGAGATGGGAATACCAGAGCACCTCATATGCCTCCTGAGAAATCTGTACATGAACCAAGAAGCAACAGTTAGGACAGAACACGGAATGACAGAGTGGTTTGAAATAGGGAAAGGAGTAAGACAAGGCTGCATTTTATCACCATGCCTATTCAACCTATACACAGAGTACATAATGCGCAGTGCAGGGATGGAGGAATCACAATATGGGATTAAAATCGCTGGGAGAAACATCAACAATCTGAGATATGCAGACGATACCACCCTAATGGCAGAAAGTGAGGAAGACCTAAAGAATCTCTTGATTGGGCTGAAGGAGGAGAGTGCAAAAGCTGGCTTGAGACTAAATATCAAGAAAACCAAGATAATGGCAACAGGCCCAATCAGTTCCTGGAAAATAGATGGGGAAGAAGTAGAAGCAGTGACAGATTTTACTTTCTTAGGATCAAAGATCACTGCAGATGGGGATTGTAGCCATGAAATAAAAAGGTGACTGATTCTTGGGAGACAAGCAATGAGAAACCTGGGGAACATAGTGAAAAGCAGAGACATCACATTGCAAACAAAAATTAGAATAGTCAAAGCAATGGTTTTCCCAGTAGTAATGTACGGATGTGAGAGCTGGACAATTAGGAAGGCTGAACGCAGAAGAATAGATGCCTTTGAAATGTGGTGTTGGAGGAGGGTTTTGAGAGTCCCCTGGACAGCGAGGAGAACAAATAGGTCAATCTTAGAAGAAATCAACACTGACTGCTCATTGGAAGGTCAAATAGTAAAGATGAAGCTAAAATACTTTGGACATCAAATGAGAAGGGAGGATTCACTTGAGAAGGCATTGATGTTGGGAAAGGTGGAGGGCAAAAGAAGAAGAGGGAGGCCAAGGATGAGATGGCTAGATGGCATTGTAGACACAATGGGCACAGAGCTGGGAGGGCTGAGGGGGATGGTGGAGAACAGAGGTGCCTGGAGAACAATGGTCCATAGGGTCGCAAAGGGTCGGAATCGACTGTGCGACTGAACAACAACAAATTGATATTTTAAATATCTGATACATTAAAAATGTGCAGAGAGTACAGATAGCAGAGAGTAAACAAAACAAAAAATGACAAATAATCTTCTGGCACCTTAAAGACTAACTCCAGTGGATCACAGCTAAAACATGCACAGCTAAAACATGCTTTGGTGCACCCCCTCCTGAAGAAAATGTCCCTCGACCCAGCTGTCCTTAACAACTACAGGCCGGTCTCCAACCTGCCCTTTCTGGGTAAGGTTTTGGAGAAGGCGGTGGCGCGCCAGCTGCAGAGTGTCCTGGAGGAAGCGGATTATCTAGACCCCTTTCAATCAGGATTCAGGCCCGGGTGTGGAACGGAGACGGCATTGGTCGCGCTGATGGATGATCTCTGGCGGGAGCGGGACGGGGGTTGTCCATCCGTCCTCGCTCTTCTTGACCTCTCAGCGGCCTTCGATACCGTCGACCACGGTATCCTGCTGGAACGGCTCGAAGGACTGGGGATCCAGGGCACTGTGTTGTCCTGGTTTTCCTCTTTTCTGGAGGGCCGTACCCAGTCGGTGTGGTTAGAGAGTGAGAGGTCCAGCCCTAGGCTCCTCAAGTATGGGGTGCCTCAGGGCTCTGTGCTCTCTCCTCTCTTATTTAACATCTACATGAAGCCACTGGGTGAGATCATTCGTTCCCACGGGGTGCGGTACCATCAGTACGCGGATGATACTCAGTTATACATCTCGGCCCGTGGGGACCCCAGTGATGCTGTTGAAATCCTATCCGGTTGCCTGGAGGCCATTGGGGTCTGGATGGGGGCCAATGGGCTTCGGCTGAATCCCAGCAAGACAGAGTGGCTGTGGATAAGGGGCCCCATGTTATCCAAGGAGTTACCATCTTTGGTATTGGATGGGGCTGTTTTGCCCCAGACAGACCCAGTGCGCAACTTGGGGGTCCTTCTGGACTCACGGCTGCTGCTAGAAGAACAAGTGGCGGCTGTGGCCAGGAGGGCTTTTGCCCAACTTCGGGTGATTCGCCAACTGCGCACACTCCTGGACCAGGGCTCCTTGCTTATGGTCACTCATGCTCTGGTTACCTCCCGACTAGATTATTGTAATGCGCTCTACATGGGGCTGCCCTTGACGACCATTCGGAGGCTGCAGCTGGTCCAGAATGCGGCGGCCCGGGTGGTGATGGGGTGTGGGCGATATGCCCATGCCTCACCGCTGCTTCGGGAGCTGCACTGGTTACCAGTTTGTCTCCGGGTGCAATTTAAGGTGCTGGTTTTGACCTTTAAAGCCCTATATGGCAGGGGGCCAGGATACCTTAGAGACCGCATCGTCCCAAGAGTGACTGCCCGTCCAACTAGAGCGGACCGGAGGGGCTCTCTAATGGTGCCGTCCACTAGGGGTGCACATCCGTCTAGTACCCGCAGGAGGGCCTTCTCCGTGTCCGCACCAACCCTCTGGAACCTCCTGCCAATAGATATAAGACTTCAAAGTGAACTGCTGCCCTTCAGGAAAGGAGTAAAGACCTGGCTGGCAGGGCAGGTGTGGGGCCCGAACGGGACTATGGTTCCCGCCGGCTGGCTTTTATAAAATAAGAGCTCTCTCTTCTTCCCTTTGTATAGTAGGTGGGATGGGTGGGTGGGATATGGGTTTTTAAATGGGGTGGATGTGGGTTTTTATAAGGTTTTTATAATGTTTTTATGTATTTTTAGAATTGTTGTAATGCCGCCCTGAGTCGGGTTCTGCCTGAGTGGGCGGCATATACAAATATGACTATAAATAAAAAAATAAATAAATAAATAAAATCAAGTCTACTTTATCAGACATAAGAGTGAGACTTCATGGCATTAATTTATACATATTGAGCACAAGGGTACACAATGGTTGGCAGGCAAATCATGCCTCACTAATCTGTTGGAATTTTTTGAGAGTGTCAACCAGCATGTGGATAAGGGGGATCCAGTTGACATTGTTTATCTGGACTTTCAGAAGGCTTTTGACAAGGTCCCGCACCAAAGGTTCTTAAATAAACTTACCAGTCATGGAATAAAGGGACAGGTCTTGTCCTGGATCAGCAACTGGCTAAGGGACAGGAAACAGAGGGTAGCACTAAATGGACACTTCTCCAAGTGGAGGGAAGTTAAGAGTGAGGTCCCCCAAGGTTCAGTACTGGGACCCTTGCTTTTCAACCTCTTCATAAATTATTTAGAAGTAGGAGTAAATAGCAAGGTAGCCAAATTTGCTGACAACACTAAATTATACAGGGTAGTGAAAACTGTGAGAGATTGTGAGGAGCTCCAGATGGATCTCTTGACACTGGGGCAAAACAGTGGCAAATGAGCTTCAACATTAGTTAAGTGCAGAGTGATGCACGTTGGAGCAAAAAACCCCAATTAGATTTATAAACTGATGGGGTCTAAACTCTCTGTGACAAACCAGGAAAGGAACCTTGGTGTCCGGGTGGACAGCTCAATGAAGGTGTCAACCCAGTGTGCCTCAGCAGTGAAAAAAACAAACTCAATGCTAGGGATCATTAGGAAGGGTATAGAAAATAAATCAGCAAGTGTCATGTTGCCTCTTTATAAATCTATGATGAGGCCCCATCTGGAATACTGTGTACAGTTCTGGTCGCCATACCTCCAGAAGGATATTATGGAGCTGGAAAAAGTGCAGAGGAGGGCAACCAAAATGATTAGGCGAGCGCGGTCAAGGGCACGGAGGTCAATACCTCCCCTGCATGAATGACGCGGTATGATGTCCGACCATAGCAGCCTTGTGGACGGCCACACATAATGCAAATAAGCTAGGTCACTGCAAATCGTGAATTTTAAGGAAAGGCCAGTGACCTGGGCGAGGTCATTGCCCCCGAGGTGCAGTACAAGGACATCAGGCGGTTCAGCATCCCTGATGGAAAACAGGAATGGCAATAGTTCCCGCCATCTCATTCTGCGCTTACCGTACCAACGTATGCGTGTGGTTGCACGCAGTCCAAGCTGGGGTCCCCACTCTGTCGCCGCAGCATACTGCGCTGCCCAGTGCACGTAACTGTGGCCCACCAGCCATACTGCCACCGGTGTGCGGGGACACACAGGGTCTGTAAAAGAAGAAAAGAGAACAATGACTTAACTGGTACTCATACCTGAAGAGGGCGAACATATAATGCAAAACGCATAGATCCCCATCTTCCCATACAGCGTATATCAGCCTCAGAGTACCCAAATGCAGCCGCAGTGGATGCAGCACCTATCCTAAATGAATGGGTGCCGTAACGAGCCCCGGGGAGGCCAACACTGGATAGTGCCATACCGGTCACCTTCCAAAATTGAAATTTAGTAAGGGGAGACCCATCCTGGTGGCAGAAAAACGGGCCAGGGTGCGTGCCACGCACTGCCAAGAACTCCTGTAGGGCACCAACCGGACAGATGTCTGCAATGAAACATCGTAGCATTCTAACTCCACTGCCTACGCCGTGCTGATCAACTTTTGAGGACCGTATCCTCAACTGAGCCCACTCATTAGTAACATAGACATCGTCGAGTTCCAGTGCCCTACGAGTCGCATCCGCCTTAGACAGTAGTACCAACTCACTGATGCGGAGCGCTCCAAAGAAGGCCACCGTGGTAGCCGCGTGAAAAAGAGCCGCCTCATACTTGTCAAAACACAGATTATGCCAGCCTCGTGCAAGGTGGGTCAGTACCCCTGGTGAAATTGGGTGGCGAGTGTCCGGGCGGCGGCCACGTTCCTGTGTCCACCCCTCCAAAACATGTCGTATGCGGAAATCATTCACACAGTCAGCAAAACCCCTCACTTTGGCTATAAATGCCAGTGCCGACAGCCTGGATGCTATAGTGCGAGGAGCCAAACCTTGACTGTGTAAATAAACCATAAATTGTAAAACTTGTTCGACTGGAATGGGCCACACTTCGGGCAACTGAAGTTGCACACAAAAGGTTCTAAATTGAACGAAAGCATGGTGATACGCCTTACGCGTGCGAGGTGCCAAAGACATGCCGATCGCCCGGTTCACCTCTCCTTGCCAAATGTCCAAATCTCGGCCGGGAGTGGCGAGGAGAATTCCTCTGCTTCTGGAGCCAAGGCACGGAACCGGGGCACCTGCAGGCGGGATAAAGCATCAGCAATATCATTATTAATACCTGGTACATGTCTGGCCTTAAAAAGCACATTCAGGCGTAGGCTACGTAACACAAACTGACGAACCAACGCCATCACCCTAGGTGACTTAGACGTCTGAGCGTTGACAATGTGCACTACCGCCGCATTGTCACACCAAAAATGGACAACTGAGTCGGCCCACTCCTCGCCCCATAGCATCAAAGCTCCCAGGATTGGAAAGAACTCAAGGAATGTAAGATCGCGGAGGCGATCCGTGCCCCGCCATGCTGGAGGCCATTGGCCATAAGCCCACCTCCCCTCAAAGTAAATCCCATATCCTAGGGAGCCGGAGGCATCCGACTGTACTTGGAATCTAGGGGAAACCAAAAGGTCGGATCTCCAAAAAGAGACCCTATTAAATTCCCGCAGGAATTTAAGCCAAACCAAAAGGTCAGCTCGCATGCCCCTGGTCAGTCGGACCCTGTGGTGGCGCTTTAACAGGCGAGACATGGTGTCACATAGGCGCCGCACAAATGCTCTGCCGGGTGTCACCACCCTGCAGGCAAAGTTAAGATGGCCATGAAGTACCTGAAGCTCACGAAGTGACACCTTACATTTGGCCAGCAAGGCCAAAATCATCGCGGAGATCCGGGTGACCTTCTCAATGGGTAACCGGGATGCCTGTGCAACCGTGTCAATTTCAATACCCAGAAATGTGAGCGTAGTAGATAGGCCCTCGGTCTTTTCGGGCGCTAAAGGGACACCGAGTTCCCGCATTAGCGTCTGAAATGTAGTGAGGAGACGCGTGCACGTGTCCGAGCCCCGTTCACCCACGAACAAAAAGTCATCGAGGTAATAGGCTACAGACCGAGACCCGGACCTGCGAACAAAGGCCCACTGAAGGAAAGTGCTAAAACGTTCGAATGCTGAACATGAAATAGAGCAGCCAAAAGGCATGGCCTTATCTACATAGAACTTCCCTTGGAATCTAAAGCCCAATAGCTCAAAGTCCCCCGGGTGCACTGGCAGTAATCGGAATGCCGATTTAATGTCGCATTTTGCCAGGAGGGCACCAGGACCACAAGAGCGCACCATCTGTAGGGCTTGGTCAAACGACATATACCTGACCGAACAAAGGTCGTCAGGAATAGCATCATTGACAGAGTAACCTGCCGGGTACGATAGATGGTGGATTAAACGAAATTCCCCTGGGTCCTTTTTAGGTACTAACCCCAGAGGGGAGACCTTCAGGTCAGGGAAGGGTGGTTCAGAAAAGGGGCCCGCCATCCTCTTGGCCTCTACTTCTTTGGCAATACTCAGGGCAGCTACCTCCTCCTTACCCTTCAGGGAAAGTAAATTGGGGGCATCTTGGGGTCCCCGCACCCCTTTGAATGGGATACGGAAGCCCCACTGGAAACCCTCCAGGAGGTACCTCGCATCCTCCCTCCTCGGATAAGTTGAAAGCCATCGCTCCAACACATACACATTAACTGGGGAGGGGGCCTTTTGACTGGCTAGCTCCATCAGCAGAAGCTCTGCCCGCTCCCTGTCCACCTCTACCTCTGCCCCGTGACCCACCGGCCCGCAGGCACGCGGCGGTGGCGTGGGGGCCAGCGCAAGAGGGACACTCGTGTTTATATCGACACTGTCACTTATTGCACACGCCATTAGCCGAGAAGCTCCAACACAGCAAGCGGCTGGAACCCCCTGCCCCGCCGGTTGGCGGGGAGCCTGTGTTGGAGCAGCTCGCTGGACGGCATGGCCACAATGGTACCTGTCCCCAGGTGCTGGACGCGTGGGGGTCATGTACAAGAGCCACAATTTTTGACAGGGCTCATCCCATCTCATCTCCGGGTGTAGGGGCACCCTCATTCTAAATTCCTCATCGTAAGCCAACCACGATGGGCCAGGGAAATCCACCATCGCCCTGTAAATATTGTCCAAGTATTGGACCATAGTAATGGCCAGATCAGGCCGGGCCCTAAGGTATACCGCCATGTAAATAAGATATGCCGGCAACCAGTTGGCCCAGGTGCGCAGTGGCTTACAACGACGGGACAGCTCTTTGTCTCTGTTGTCCTGTCCCTCTCTCTCCTCCTTAGTGGGCTCACGGTTCAATAGGGAGAATATATCCACGTACTCCCCCTGCCAAATCTTCTCCCTCGTGACCTGGGACAAATGATCACCAAGGGGCAAGGAATAACCAGCCGTCGGCAAAGCTGTCACCGGCACATTATGTATACGGGGCATACGCAGCGGGACCTGGACTGCCCCTGCGATGCCCGGCACTGCCCCAGGGCGGAAACCCCCGCCCTCAATGAGGTGCCATTTTGAAACCAAGGGGCACTGGGATAGACTGGTAACTGATGCTCACTCGCCTCAACTTGACGAGGCCAGGGCCACTGAACCCCACCACTGGAAGTGGGCTGTGATGTAGGTGCACTAATTTGAACCTGATACTCACTAGGTGCACCCCCGTGAGCCGCCCCCACCGGGGGTTCCGGCCCATGGTGGGCGCGGAGCTCGCGACCGGAATCGAGCTCTGGGGCCACACCTGATTGCTCCCCGTCTGCAGCTCTGGACGAACAGGGAGCTGCGAGACACCGGCAGGCACAGGCCGGAGCGTCTCAAGCAGCTCAACCCGGCTGGCCACCTGGTGCAGCGTGGCGGCCGTCGAGGTAGCTGGTGGACACGAAGGGGCCCCGGCAGAAAGAGAAGCGCCCCCTCCCACAGGAGGCTGTGCAATCCCCAAGGATGCCTCCAGCACCGCTAAACATGCTAGTAAAGCATCCACTGCCACAGAGCCCCCAGCATAAGGCGGGCCGGGTTGGCCGGAAGGCCCACTAGGCAGTTGGAAAGGGACACCAAAATGAGAGCCAGGGCCAGAATAGGGCCATGCCCAAAACTCCGGCCCATGAGGGGCCGGAGGAGGAAAGGGTTGCGCGCCTGCACCAGGCCCTCCCCCGCTGCCCTGGCCCATGGCCGGTAAAGGCGGGCCGAGGGCCGGAGCCCCTGAGGGGCCGGCCTGTGACTGGCCAGCCAAGCCCGACTGCCAAGTGCCAGCCTGAATCGCCCCACTGGTATCGGTGGGCAAGGCTGGCATAGCGCCCTGCGGCGGGGCGCAGCCCTGGTCCTCCGACCCGATGGCTGCTGCCCATCCTGCGCAGGGCCAGGAAAAGTCCTCCCCCATGGCCGCGGCTTCGTCGCTGGCGCCTTCCGTTTGGGAGGCACGTCAAGTAAAGTAGAATCCCTTTCGAGGGATCAAAAAGCAGGCGAAGCACGCAGAGCCAAGGAACCAAGGCTCCGCGTGCACAAATCATCCTTTCCCATCCGGGAAAGGCTCAAAGGCTAAAGAGCCGAAGACTGGAAACAACAGCGACGGAGAAAACTTCTCCTCTCTGTCGCTATTTCTAAAATGGCAGCTCGTCTGCCTCGTGGCCACCCCTTTTATAGAGGGGTGGCCACGCCCCTAACTCACCCGGATGTCTGAGTCCGGGTGGGGGGGCCCCGCAAAGAGCACGGCGGCCATTTTGGTGCCGCGCTTTCATTTGTGAAGCAAATTGTTCTAAATTGCTCACTCAAGACAAAAATCACCAAAAGTATTTTGCATTACAACAAGGACTGCTTGCATCAATATACAAAACCAATTTATTTCCCACCTACTTTGAGGATTACAGCTAAATTCAGAGGGGAAACCGTGGTGTGTGTGTGTGTGTGTGTGTGTGTGTGTGTGTAGCAATTATAGACCCTGCCAATGAGAAGCCCTGGGTCTTCATCTCTGTGAACACTAATTCCACTATACTAGTTGCACTACACCAATGAGCTGGGGTGCCTCCACTGTACACATAAGGCAGCAAAACAAGTTTAGGGACTTGTAACTTTGGGGGGGGGAGTTGGTTTAGGGACAACAAAGGTCCCTACACATCAAAACAAAGGAGTAGGTGATACCTTTATTAGACCAGGAAATTACCAGACAATCAGCTGGCTTTTTGGTAATGATTGGCTACTAGACAATATTTTGTGGATAGGGCAGAATAATTATAAATGAGAATCCCAAAAATCATTAACTTGGCAACAATTGATTCCATCTAATGGATTACCATATATTTTAACGCTAATTCCTCAAAGCAGGTCAATTAATATTTTTATGTTGCCCTGTTCTCTGGCTTTGTATGGAAGGGGGGCAGGCACATGGTGATTCTTTGTTTGAGGAGATGGGGGGTTAATATCCAACCAACAGCTACCTGGGGTGTAATTTGATAAATGTATCTCCATTGCAACAAGCATTTCTTTTCCTAACTCACCTCTAAGGAGCATATCCAGAACAACCACCTGCCATTAATCTTTGGTATTCTATAATTATTCTGCACTATTAATAAAAGCTGGTGCTTTGCCTAAATTGCTATTGAAGGCTAGCAGTATTCCTATGTCCAGCCACATTCTGCCCACATAACTTAATGGTCTCTGATTGCATTAAGGCTGAATTTGCTGCCCAGTGTGTGTAACACAAATGGATGTGCACTGTAGTATCTATACGGTGATTGATTCCTCTAACATGGCGGTGCAGTCCCATAACAAACAATGGAAATTTGGGTATGGGTTTCCATAAAATTTTGTATTGTTTCCTAAGACTCATTGGCTTAGCAGTGATTGTAATTATAAAGCAGGAGTGCCCAAACTTTTTGCGCCGGGGGCCTGACCATGTCCCTTGAACAGCTGAGCATACATGGTCATGCCCCCAGAAGTGGGGGCCCATTTGCACATGCACAAACAGGCCGGCACCACTCTGTGAAGTGGTTCTGGACACCCCTGCATGTGCACAAATGCACCAGCACCACTCCCAGAAGTGGCATGGGTGGATTTTTTTGAATTGATATATAGCAACTGAGAAACTTCGTTGTTCCTGCAAGGGGACAATGACAATAAAGATCTATCTATCTATCTGTTTGCACATGCATGGGGATTTCCCCATCCACTTCTGGGAGTGCTGTGGATGCATTTGCGCATATGCAGGGGCATCTGGAACCACTCCAACGAGTGGTTCTGGATGTGTATGTGCATTGGCAGGCGCATCCCCCATCCACTTCCGGGAGTGGCTAGGGTGCCCTGAGCCTGATGAATTGGCATCACAGACCACTGGACACTTGCCTCATCCCTTCCCAGTCAGCCTGGCTGGAGAAGGGCAGAAACACCTGTGAGAGGGAGGCAGGCAACTTTAAAAGAACTTTGCCTCTGCTGCCTCTGAGGCCACCGGACACTTGCGTCATTCTGGAGGGAGTGATAGCATGTGCACCATCTCCTCACAGCAACGAGGGGACCTGTTTGTGCTCACTAACACCTGACATTGGGGCACAGAGAGCAGAGCTTTTTCCCCCAGTCTGTTGAGAGCGTGGAACTTTGGGCTCTGTGGGAACTGTAAAGACACAACCTTTATGGGATTGTGATAATTGTGCTGAACTTTTTGACTATTTGTATATTGAATTTTGTAATGCATATTGATTCTGTGCTGTGCTACTTTGTTAGTTGGAATTTTTGTGGTATACTTTAGGATGCTGTTGTTTATAGACTAGTCTTTTTGCATTGATTGTATATTTAATTCTGCAGTTGTTGATTTGTAATTGTATACTATTGTGTTTTGTATGTTTATATTGTTTTCTCTTGTTATATTGTATTTAATTTACTTGTTGTAAGCCGCCCTGAGTTGGCCCTGGCTAAGTAGGGCGGGATATAAATCGGATAAATGAATGAATGAATGAATATCCAGCCCATGGGCCATAGTTTGGACACCCCTGTTACAAAGTATAAGGAGCTGAGAAATGAAAGGGGCAAAGGATCAGCAGGATGTCTTAAGCAGTGGAAGGGTACTCCCCACTATTGGGGAAAGCACTTTAACAGGGGGGGGACTTAGAAACATCATTCCCTTTGAAAGCAATAAAACCTCTAGACAGGTCACAAGCTGGTCTACTGAAGACATGAAATACTGAGGCAATAAAACTGAGCAGGAGCGCCACCGTGAAAGTGTAAAAGGACATCAGCAAATCAACAATGGGAGCATTAATCCTTTAGAGAGAACTGCATATTTAGCAACATGCATAGAGCACATCACAGGGCCTCTAGTAAGCTTTGATGCAATTCACTACTTTGAGCTTTAAAAAATAACAATACAAATACTACCAGTAACGAATTGCTGTTTAAATATTAAAAGTCCATCAATAAAGGAGAAAGAATCCATTTTTGTGTGTGCAGCTTTATCTTGGATTTTGTCACAGATAAATAAATAAATACATATCATGTCAGAAATTACTGTGGGTTGAAAGTATTTTTGCTGGAGAAACTCCACTCAGGGGATGCCCGAAGGAGGCTCCTTTCATGTCCCCAAGATCCATTGTGCAGCACTCTAATAGCAAACCCCTACCTTCCAGACTTCAAGCTCATTGTCTTAACCACTAAGCCATCGCAGTGCTGCTTGTCACAGATAGGATAGTTGGTTATACAATGCTGGAAGAAGGAAAGGAAGAAAACAAATGAGGACAAAAATGTACATAAATGTGCATATGTTACTGTATATTTAATGCATGCAATGCCAATTTTGATATACTTGCTATGATGCAAACCATCCATCACACTAAAATGAGGGAAACTGTAACCAGATGTCTTTTGTTGCTTGATTGATCTGCTGAGCTCTTTGGGTGGGTGGGGACTTCATGGTCCCTGCCTTCACATGTTGTGACTGCCTTGAAACAGGTCTTGTAGCAGTGAGGTCTTCATACTAAGTAAAGGTCAGTCATCTGTAGAGTTGGATGTTTGATCACATATGTGGATACACATTTCTTTTTTTCCCTTTTTCTTTTTTTGAAAAAAATTCAAAATGTTATTATCTAAAACAGGGATGCCCAAATTACAGCCCAGGGGCCGGATCCAGCCCCTGATGCTAATTCATACGACCCATGAAGCCCTGGTTGCTCCCGGAAGCGGAAGTAAAACACACCCATATGCTTCCGGGAGCAATGAGGGCTTCATGGGATGGATAAATTGGTATCAGGAGCTGGATCCGGCCCCCAGGCCATAGTGACTATACCCCTGAACCACGTGTCCAGCCCATGGCCCAAAACGTTTAGGCACCCCTGATCTAAAATAATCTCCATCATTTTTATCCCCATCTCATATTTTGGTTGTCCAACATGCAGCATTTCAGTTTACAGTGAAACACTGAGAAGGAAATCTCCCTTTTTCAGACTGCTCCTCCCAGAATCCCCCCACCTGCCATGGCCATGACTTTTTCCACTTTCTGGTTTACCATATAACTATATGCATGTTCTTGAAACTAAGTGACTAAGAGCCCATGTGTACAGCTGTCTCAAGGCCAGTCCTATAAGGTTTCCTTTATGGCCAAAGCAGTATATTGGAGTAGAGGAGGTTTTCTCCCATTTCTTCTTTTGACTATTCACAGGAGCTGATTCTTTCCAAAACGAACAAACATGATCCCTGTTTTTGCTGTGTTAGGCATAAATGTGGGGTAATATGTGCTGCTGCTGATAGGACTGCACAGCAAATCAGAATTGTCAGCAGGCTAAAATGCCCCCTTATTGATATTTTAAATATCTGATACGTTAAAAATGTGCAGAGAGTACAGATAGCAGAGAGTAAACAAAACAAAAAATGACAAATAATCTTCTGGCACCTTAAAGACGAACTCCAGTGGATCAAGTCTACTTTATCAGACATAAGAGTGAGACTTCATGGCATTAATTTATACATATTGAGCACAAGGGTACACAGTGGTTGGCAGGCAAATCATGCCTCACTAATCTGTTGGAATTTTTTGAGAGTGTCAACCAGCATGTAGATAAGGGAGATCCAGTTGACATTGTTTATCTGGACTTTCAGAAGGCTTTTGACAAGGTCCCACACCAAAGGTTCTTGAATAAACTTACCAGTCATGGAATAAAGGGACAGGTCTTGTCCTGGATCAGCAACTGGCTAAGGGACAGGAAACAGAGGGTAGCACTAAATGGACACTTCTCCAAGTGGAGGGAAGTTAAGAGTGGGGTCCCCCAAGGTTCAGTACTGGGACCCTTGCTTTTCAACCTCTTCATAAATTATCTAGAAGTAGGAGTAAATAGCAAGGTAGCCAAATTTGCTGACAACACTAAATTATACAGGGTAGTGAAAACTGTGAGAGATTGTGAGGAGCTCCAGAGGGATCTCTTGACACTGGGGGAGTGGGCAAAACAGTGGCAAATGAGCTTCAACATTAGTTAAGTGCAGAGTGATGCACGTTGGGGCAAAAAACCCCAATTACATTTATAAACTGATGGGGTCTAAACTCTCTGTGACAAACCAGGAAAGGTTTGTGGACAGCTCAATGAAGGTGTCAACCCAGTGTGCCTCAGCAGTGAAAAAAGCAAACTCAATGCTAGGGATCATTAGGAAGGGTATAGAAAATAAATCAGCAAGTGTCATTTTGCCTCTTTATAAATCTATGATTTATAATCTGGAATACTGTGTACAGTTCTGGTCGCCATACCTCCAGAAGGATATTATGGAGCTGGAAAAAGTGCAGAGGAGGGCAACCAAAATGATTAGGGGATGAGAACACATTCCTTACCATCTGAGGCTGCAATGGTTGGGCCTTTTCACTCTTGAACGACGGTGTCTAAGAGGTGACCTGATTGAAATTTATAAAATTATGCACAGTGTGGACAAATTAGATAAGGAAAAACTGTTTTCCCTATCACTCAACACTAGAACTAGGGGGCACTCTATGAATCGTTTGGGTACTAGTTCTCAAACAAATAAGAGAAAGTACTTTTTCACCCAGAGGATCACTGGTCTATGGAACTCCCTACCAGAAGAAGTGGTGACAGCTGTCAGTCTTGATTTGGGAATACCCTGAAGCAAATGGTGAGCCACTGTGTGAGACAGAATGCTAGATTGGATGGGCTGTGGCCTGTTCCAGCAAGGCTGTTCTTATGTTCTAAACTCATATGCTTTTCATTACACTTGTGTGCAATTTTTACTTGGGCAGATTTTGACTGCTCTGGGACCTTTGGACCTTAGTTTGCCCTGATTCTGAGAGAAGCTTCAGTTTTTACACTGGATTAGATTACTCATTTTAAGAGATTCTACACCTCCCTTAATATCTTTTATTTATTACACAGACTTACATTTACACTCACTCACTTCTCTACTTTATTTTACATTTCCCTTCTGATATTTCCCATTCAGATTCTCCTGGATCAATATTTCTTGCACATTCCCCCAAGTCTTTAGAAACCAGAACTGTACACAGTATTCTAGATGGGGCCTCATCATAGATTTATAAAGAGGCAAAATGACACTTGCTGACTTATTTTCTATACCCTTCCTAATGATCCCTAGCATTGAGTTTGCTTTTTTCACTGCTGAGGCACACTGGGTTGACACCTTCGTTGAGCTGTCCACCAGGACACCAAGGTCCCTTTCCTGGTTTGTCGCAGAGAGTTCAGAACCCATCAGTTTATAAATGTAATTGGGGTTTTTTGCCCCAACATGCATCACTCTGCACTTACTAATGTTGAAGCTCATTTGCCACTGTTTTGCCCACTCCCCCAGTGTCAAGAGATCCCTCTGGAGCTTCTCACAATCTCTCACAGTTTTCACTACACTGTATAATTTAGTGTCGTCAGCAAATTTGGCTACCTTGCTTTTTACTCCTACCTCTAGATCATTTATGAAGAGGTTGAAAAGCAGGGGTCCCAGTACTGAACCTTGGGGGACCCCACTCTTTACTTCCCTCCACTTGGAGAAGTATCCATTTAGTGCTACCCTCTGTTTCCTGTCCCTTAGCCAGTTGCTGATCCAGGACAAGACCTGTCCCTTTATTCCATGACTGGTAAATTTATTCAAGAGCCTTTGGTGTGGGACCTTGTCAAAAGCCTTCTGAAAGTCCAGATAAACAATGTCAACTGGATCCCCCTTATCCACATGCTTGTTGACACTCTCAAAAAATTCCAACAGATTAGTGAGGCATGATTTGCCCTTGTAAAAACCATGTTGACTCTCCTTTAGCAGAGCCTTCTCTTCTATGTGCCTATTAATTCTTTTAGGATGGTTTCCATCACTTCACCTGGGACTCATGTCAAACTGACAGTTCGTTAATTTCCTGGATCACCCCTGGATCCTTTTTTGAAAATTGGTGTTACATTCGCTACCTTCCAGTCATCAGGCACAAAGCCTGATTTGAGGGAAATATTGTATATTTTGGCTAGGAGATCAGCAATTTCATCTTTAAGTTCCCTGAGAACTCGTGGATGGATGACATCTGGTCCTGGTGATTTGTTAGTGTTTAGCTTAATAAGACATGCAAGGACCTCCTCCCTGGTTATTTCTATCTGGCTTAATTCTTCGGTTTCCCTCCCTACGAAGATAGGCTCTGTTTTGGGCATGTGGTCTCTGTCTTCTTCAGTGAATACTGAAAGAAAGAATTCATTGAGTCTCTCTGCAATCTCTGTTTCCTCTTATCCCCTTGCCTTCCATTGTCATCTAATGGTCCAATGGCCTTCCTAGTTGGGTTCTTACTTCTAATGTACTTAAAGAAGTCTTTGTTATTTCTCTGAGTATTTTTAGCAATATGCTCCTCAAAGTCTTGCTTTGCTTTCCTGATTGTTGCCTTGCATTTGTTCTGCCAGAATTTATGTTTCTGCCTGCTGTCCTCATTCGGACAAACCTTCCATCTTCTAAATGAGCATTTCTTGCTTTTGATCACTTCCCGAACAGCTCCTGTAAGCCACATCGGAGTCCTCTTAGACCTGCCAGTGCCCTTTTTCCTTTTGGGTATGCATTCCAATTGGGCCTCTGTTATTGTTTTTGTAAACAGCCTCCGTGCCTCTTGGAGTGTTTGGACTCTCTCAATTTTCCCTTTCAGCTTCTTTTTTACTAGTTTCCTCATCTTTGGGAAATTTCCTTTTTGAAAATATAAGGTCTCTGTGTTAAATTTTATCAGTGACTTGCGGTCTATGATCAAGTTAAACATAATTGAGTTGTGGTCACTGTTCCCTATTGGATCAGTCACATTAATATCTTGCACCAGATCCTGAGTATTACTCAGGACCAAGTCAAGGATTCTTGTACCTCTAGTTGGGTCTTCAACCATCTTTCCCAGGGAACAATCATTTAGCATATCTAGGAACTTTATCTCTTTATCATGTGCTGAACAACAGTTCACCCAGTCTATGTGATGGTAATTGAAGTCCCCATTATAACCAGGCTTCCCTTCTTGGATGCCTCCTTTACAACATTCTCCAACTGCCAGTCTCCCTCAAGAGTTTGGGTCGGAGGCCGATAGTATATGCCTACTGTTAGACCATCCTTGTGGTCTGGTACTTTTACCCACAGAGTTTCTAATGGTGACTCCAAATCACCTAGATATTCCAATTCATATGATTTTATCACTTCTTTGACATACAAGGCTACACCACCTCCCGTTTGCCCCTTCCTATCCTTCCTGTACAGTTTGTAGCCTGGGATAACTGTATCCCATTGGTTATCATCTGTCCACCAGGTTTCAGTGATACCAATAATATTAATATTCTTATCTATTGCTAAGTATTCCAGTTCCCCTATTTTGTTCCGGAGGCTTCTGGCATTTGTATACAAGCATTTATATATGCTTTCCTGATCCAGTCTTTTGTGTCCAGTTACATTGTTAGACTGCCTCTTGCATCCTTCTGCTAGAGTGCTGGTGACTAGCTCCTTGCTCTGCTCAGTAATTTTTACATCCTCCTCACTACTCAAGTACACACTTTCCCGAACCGGATGCTGCCCAGCTCCTGTCGGCTTTCCCCCAGTTATCAGTTTAAAAGCTGCTCTGCAGCCTTTTTTATGTTGAGTGCCAGCAATCTGGTCCCATCATGGTTCAAATGCAACCCATCCCTCCCGAACAGATTTGGCTTGTCCCAAAATGTTCTCCAGTTCCTGACAAATCTGAAGCCCTCCTTTCGACACCACCGCCTCATCCATGCATTGAGGCTTCTGAGCTCTGCCTGCCTGGTAGGTCCTGCGCAAGGGACAGGCAGTACTTCTGAAAATGCTACCTTCGAAGTCCGGGACTTCAATCTTCTTCCTAACAACTGCTTGTTGTTTCACTAAACTCTATGATTTTTCCTATGATTTGACTTCTTTACCTTTAACCCCAAAATTCAGTTCTGTTGGTAGATTGGCAAGCTGGGAGCCAAAGTGCATTGCACCTCCTTTTTGGTTTTTAATTCCCAGAGACTAAATCATCCTTTTGTTCTGTAGCACATGACATGAGCAATGCATCTTATCAGGATATACTCTGGGCCTGGAGCCACTGAAAGTATCCATACTGCTCAATTGTCTTCCAACTCAGCCAGAGCCTTTGCTGGCCACTGCAATCATGTGTTTCTCCTTTTTTGCTAATTCCATTGTACACAAGTGTAGTCTGTGAGTAACCGTCAGCTCTTTTTGTCAACAGGAAACAGTCAATCATGCGATTTATGAAACAAAATGAAGATTTCTTCAATGCCATTCCATAAGCAGGCCATTCTACAAGTTAGGAATCTGCTATTATACTTGGCACGACAGATAGATGATTGCTGGGTACCCGTGTCAATTCCCAGAAGCCTATGTCAATTACCCAAAGCTCTGATCAGCCTATGTACTGACTTAGGCTTCTTGGAATTGAATTCCCACTGTGGGGCATGGGCCTCACACTGGGAACCACTGACTTAAGGTTTGATCTTTCTACCAGATGTTGACAACATTTGCAAGAAAATGAGCTGGAGACATTCTTTTTTATCTCATTCTTTTTTTTAATGCTCAAGTGGCTAAGACACTGACTGAGAGGCAGAAGGTCAGCAGTTTGATTCCCGAGTACTGCAGGACGGAATGAGCTCCCGTCTTTGTCCCAGCTCCTGCCAACCTAGCAGTTTGAAACCAAGAAATTGCAAGTAGATAAATAGGAGCCACTTCGGTGGGAAGGTAACAGCGTTCTGTGCACTCCGGTGTCTAGTCATGGCTGCCACATGACCACAGAAACATCTGCAGAAACAGACAACGCTGGCAGTTCGGCTTTGAAACAGAGATGAGCAATGAACCCTAGAGTTGGATACGACTGGCTTTCGAGCAAGGGAAACCTTTACCGTTACTAATTTAATTGTGTCATTGTTTATTTCTGTTCTTCATTGCTCTCTCAGTTCCTTCCAAATTTCAGTAGCACTGGCAATAAAACAGAAATGGTTTTCAGGATGCTCAGTATATGATCAACATTTCTCTTCAGGCCAGTGTTGAGGATTTTGACCATGATGGTGCCATCTATTTTCTCTTAATTTTGTTCACAAACTGTCAACAGAATAAGTCAGCTTTTGATATATAGTGGCACCTCATACAACGATTTTAATCCGTTCCATGGGGCTCGTATAGCAACTTCCCCTATAGGATGCATCATACAACGATTTTTTTTTTTTGCTAAGTGGTTTTTCCCATTGAAAAATTGTTGTACGATTTTTTTTCCACAGGGAAAATTGTTATGAGGGATGCCATTTCCCCCCAAAACTTAATTGTTATGTGATTTTGTTGCTATATGGGGCAATTGTTGTATGAGGTTCCACTGTACTTCTCAAAACAGTCCACTACAGAGATCCATCAAGCATCTTGTACGAGTGTTACCTTGCTTCCACCTAGAGATGTGAAGGCCCAGGAAAAAAAACCCAGAAAAATCAGGAAAAAACTGATTGTTTTCCATTTTTCTCTGTAGCCTATTTTGTTTTGTTTTTTTCTCAAAAAACGGGGAAGGGAGAGAAGAAAATTAATTGTTGAATGTTTTATTTTAGCATGATGAATAAAATAGTTAAAACAAGGTACATATATCCTCCAAATCATTTCTAAAAGCCATGTATAGGATAGCTCAGAAAATAAGTCTAATTAATTTTCATCAGTCAATCAATCAATCAAAATTTTATTTATACCCCGCTTTTTACCAGAGGCAACCCAAAGCGGCTTACAACAGGGAGAAGAAAAAATACAAAGCCTAGTAAATACATAAACAAAACATAATAATACATCATACAGTACAAAATAGTCAATAATACAGTGCAAAATAATCAATAATTGTCACATATCACAGTATAAATACAGATACAGTATACAGTATCAAAAATGCAATAAGAATGGGCAATACAATTACAATAACACTTTACAAATTAAATAGCAATTAACTGTGCAACAATGCAACATTCCGTTCAAAAACCAAAGCATCAGTAAACAAATACAGTACAGTAACAGGTAAATAACTGTTCCATAAACACAATTGTGTCATACAAAACAATACTTCCTGGCCCCCAACAGGAAAGAGGTGGAGGCCCGAGGGTGGGGCGGCATCGCAACCGGAGCTGCCACGGCTAGGGCAGCAGCCCAAGTCCCTTGCCGCCACTTGGCTCCCCGTGGCTTTTGAGCCCCTGGTGGCATTGGGGCAGAGGCCCGGGGGTGGGGCGGCATCAAGTCCGGAGCTGCCGCAACTGGGGCAGCAGCCAAAGTCTGTTCATTGAATCTTAGTCCCTTCCACACTTCCTCATTCAATTTGTTTTATGAGAATAGGTACTATTATAGTCACCGTCATTCAGTAAAGGTGAAAGGTAAAGGTCACCCTTGCTTGAAAGACAGTTGTATCTGACTCTAGGGTTTGGTGCTCATCTCTGTTTATAGCCAAAGAGCCAGCGCTGTCTGTGTCTGAAGACATTTCTGTGGACATGTGGCAGGCATGCCAAAACAGTGCATGGAACGCTGTTTAACTTTCCACCAAAGTGGCACCTATTTATTCCCTTGCAATTTCTTGCTTTCAAACTGTTAGCTTGGCAGGAGCTGGGACAGAGACGGGAGCAAACTCAGTTGTGCAGCACTCAAGTCTCACTGACCTGCCGACCTTCCAGTCATCAAATTCAACATCTTAACCATTAAGGCACATTCAGTATTGCCCCCCCCCCAAAAGAGTATTTCCTTGTTTCAGTTTGTTTTTTTCCTAACAGCTATACCAAAATGACAGTAACTTTTATTAAAAACAATAGCAAAAGCTCCCGCCCACTCACCTTCGGGCCCCGTCGCTGCCGGGAGGACTGGACCAGCTGTGGCCGCTTGGGCAGTGGAGGAATCTCCCGCCCACCTAACTCTGGGTTCCACCCGCCTGGAGTGGGATAAAGGCCGCCACAGCCGGGACCTGGAGGACACTCCCACCTGCTCACCTTCAGGCCCTGTCATCGCCCAGAGGAGGACTGGATCACCTGCGGCTGCTTGGGCGGTGGATTCTCCCGCCTGCCTAACTCCCGCCCGGAGAGGGATAAAGGCCGCCACAGCTGGGACCTGGAGGACGCTCCCACCCGGGGCACAAAGGCTGCTATGGCAGCATACGGCAGAACTCTGCCGCCACCCTTGGATTTTGCCTGCGGCCGGAGTGGAGAGGCCATTGTATATTATAATGTGTTGCTTTTATAGACTGAATTTTGTACATTGTGTTATTGTGTATTTACTTTGAATATTGTTGATTTATATTGCGATTTTTGTGAGCCACCTTGAGTCAGAGTATGCTGAGTGGGCGGCATATAAATCAAATAAATCAAATCAAATCAAACATGACAATTCCTCAAGGCAGTCTTTAAGAAATATGGTAGAATAAAAATGTTTATTAACTTAATGGTCCTGCCTGCTCAAACATGTTCCTTTTGTCTTCATCATCATAGCATTTCTCATGATGTTGTTTCATTTGCTCTACCAGGCCTTTAATTTCTTTGTTGCAATGTCTGCATTTTACATGCCTGCTTGCCTTACCCATTAAAATCTCCCCAAACTGGGTCTCTTTTACAACATCCGGCCATTATAGGTTTTCTCCTTCAGGGAAAGAATAATATGATAAACCCCAGGCTATGCACAGGTCTTCTTCTTCTGTGTCTAGGCCAGACACAAAACTGCCGAAATGAAGCCGCCTTTGGAGAGTTCATTGTGCAGTTCCTTTCGCCTCACACGGGTAATACACTCACACATGGGCTAACTGCGGTCAAATGACTTGCGTACCTGAAAAGGGCTTTCATAACATGAAAAATATTGATATGTGTCTTTTGAAAATGATCTATTATAGCAATAGAAATTACACTTCTAAACCATCCTACAGTGCTTAGTGCATTGTCTGGGCAGTTCACAAGTTAATTAGCATTTTGCCTCCAACATGCTGGGTACTCATTTTACCAACCTTGGAAGAATGGAAGGCTGAGTCAACTTTGTGCCCTGGCCAGGATCAAACTCGCATTGTTCTGGCAACAATTTAACCACTGTGCCACTAGGGCTCTTTATTTACCTTATCTTGGATAACTTGGAGTCATTATTCAGTGAGATGTCAGTGCATTGGTAGACGTCTCTGTGATGACATTCCGCACATGCAAATGGACTTGAGAAATCAAGTCCATTTGCATGTGTTTTTTTAAGCCATTGGGATATCACATCACCCACTGGCTAGGCGGACCATGATGTGTGCCCTCCGCTTTCACATTGCCCAAGGGATCCGACGTAGGACGCTTTGGTGAGTTTTAGTCCCGGCCTAGCATCATTGACAAGATATGGGCAACATTGCCTAGTTAGACCACTCAAGTTCCTGCACCCCAACAAGGCTCTCACCTATCTATATAACTAAAATCAAGGTCCAGTGCTGTATGTTCATTATACAAATCCACACCCCTGAACCAATTGCGCTGACACTCGGCACATATGTACCTTGGGCCGAAGAGACGGTCACTGCGGGGGTGTCATGCTCCATGGGGAGGGTTACGCCCCTAAATCAATCTGCAAAGGGGATACCCCCACCGACAGGAGAAAAAGCAAGGGGGGAAAGCCAACCGGGGGGGGGGAGGGATTGTGATGTTATCGCCACAGCTCAACCAATTCCCAGCTGACCAGATCTGGGGCTCCATGACATCACAGGACTCCCTCATACAAAGCTACACCCCTGCACTGATTGCGCAGGAAACTGTGTGCACGCCTACCTTCAACATCTGGGGTGGCCGGCGTGGGTAACCGACAGCCCACCTTGGAGTCTTTGCCCCTGAAAAGGAGTTGCAACGCACGCACGCCCCGGCTGGCAGAAATGACATGGTGTTCCAGGCTGTGGTGCATGTGTGAAATTCCATCCGTGATATGGCGCCTCATGGTGGGGCTAGGAGAGCGACCACAGCAGCAGACAAAAAGGTAAGGCAGCTGGAGTGGGGGTGGGGCAGGCCCGGGTCTCTCCTTGGCCTGGGTAGGGTACCCCCGGGCAACACCGGGTCCTCTGCTAGTTATTTCTAAAACATTCATTTTTAAGGTAGCTGTTCTACCATGAGGCAGAGAAAGGTGGATGCTTTAGGTAGAGGATGGAGAGGGGATTTGGGGGGAGGGAACAGTAGCAAAATGTGGGGTGCTTCTGCTGTGTATAGTTCATGGGGCTGCCCCTTGCCTGCTAAGATGATTCAACTGCTGGTCAAGTCTGATTTTGCATGGGGGAAGGGAATTGTCTTGTTCCATCTTTTGCTTCAGACATCACAATGTCTTGGACTGCCCCAATAAGTGTTTGTTATTTTACTTATATAACCAGAAACATAAGCTGATAACCTTCCTGAAGCTACTTATCAAATAGAACACCAGGGACTTATTTGGCAAAAAAGTGACAAACCAGAGCCACAAAGAAACTTTGTCACCTGAAAATACCCATTATATCTCACCCAATGAAAATCATCAGCCAAATGTCAAATCACTATCAATTTTATAAACATTAACCTGGATTAGTGAAGACATGTTGATCCTTACACCTGTTTTTAAATTCAATTTGGAATTTAAACATTGTGTTAGCAAAGCACCTGACTGATTCCTAACAATCACTCAGATCAGAACCTACGCAAGAGGCAAAAAAAGTTTAAAAGATTTTAGAAAGGAGTTAATTTGCTCAGCAGAGCTCTCCAGTAATTGAAAGTTTTGACATTCTTCTATAGCACATACTGCAAGCTTCTCCTAGGATTTTTGTTAATGTAATTGTTTATTACCACCCTCTAGTGATGTACAAGGAGAAGACACAGCAGAATGCCAGATTTTTTTCTCCCCCAGTCCTGGACACACCTATTCAAGGAGGTTTAAGGCAGAGAAACATCTTGCCAATGGGCCAAATTTTACCTGCAGAAGTTCTCTACCTGTCCTGTGGGGATTCTTCTGGCGCTACCTCTTATCAATGGTCAGAGATAAACAGCTAATTAAAAGTTTAGGAGGGTTTGGGGATGAAGTGACCTCTTGTTTTCAGCTATGGAATATTCTGTGTGGAAGAGGAGTTTTCCATAGCACAGTGGCAAACCTTGGTATGGAACATGAACCTGTTTGCAGACTTAGGACATAGAAGCAACTTTTCTAGGATGTTTTATTTTTAATGTGTGGGCTCAATGACGACTTGCTTTTTCAGTCTTGATGACAAACACTAAAGATTTGACTTCTTGGCATTCAAAGCAACCACATTCCAGGGCAATTACTGGTGAAGATGACTCAAAAGCAGCAGATACAGTGATACCTCATACAACGTCCAAACTTGGTTCCACAAGTTTGGACTTTATACAGATTTGGACTTTGTATGAGGCATGTAAAACCCTAGTCACGATGCCTCATACAACGTCCAAATCCTTGCCGCGATGCCTCGTACAACGTCATTTCCATAGAGATACATTGTACTGTAACAGCACAGACTTCAGGGCAAAGTCAAGGAAACAGACAGGAAACTGACAGAACTTTAAGAAACCATTGTCTAAAGGCTAAATACATTACAAAAACATGTCAAACAACCCTGATTGTCCAAGAACCTGAAAAATGCTTCAAAAATCCCAGGAATGCTTCTAAAAATTCTGACGAAAAAATTAAAAAACAAACAAACACCAAATCACGCTCAAAACCACTCCTAAACACTCTTCGCCTCATGCAAAACCCACAAGAGCAATGCACACATGCGTCCTGCCTTTTATACTGCCCAGGCACAATGCAACCTGGGGAAAACTCCAATGCCTCATACAAAGTCGCAGCGACTTTGTATGAGGCAATTTTTTTCAAGGAATTAGGCGATGTTGTATGAATTCGATGTTGTACGCAGCGGACTTTCTATGAGGTATTACTGTACTTTATTTATTGTATTTGGCAATCTTGTTTATATGATTTTCCCTCATTTATTTCAGCTGTCAAGTCCATTCTTACAGAATTGAGAAGTTAAAGTCTAATATGACCCTGTGTGAAAGATGTGTTCCCAACCAAAAAGGCAAATCTGCAGTCTGAGAAATACTTACTGATGCAGCACTGTCATTTGCTCAAAGTTAATTTTTTATCTCTTTCTGTTGGTGTGCCAGTTGCAACCTGAACTGGACTGAGACCGCTCAGTCATGGCAATTTTCTATATAGCCTATGTATGTAATGACCCATGAAGTCTGAATCAACTTACAGATGCCTTAACAGGGCTCTCAAAGTGAGTGATAGATATAAGGAGTAGTTTTACTAGTCCCATCCTCTCCGTGAATTTCCCTAACTGTGCAGGGAACTCAAAACCACATCTCTCGAGACCAAGTATTTCAAACCTATTTTGCCAGGGTTTATCAGCTAGACACACTCCTAGTGCATTCCTAGGCTCAATTTCAAGTTCTGGTTTAAACTTTTAAAGCACTTCCTGACAGCAGGTTACCTCTAAGTTGGCCTCCCCCTTTTTTTTCTTCTTCTTTCTTTCCCCTAAAGGCTAAAATCTTCTCCAGAGACTTTACTTTATGTGCTGCTATCACCAAGTGAGGTGAAAGGTAGCAATTCCTACAAAGCCTCCCCGAAGATTGTGGTATTTTTGAACCACAATCAGGCAACTTATCTGTTGCAAACAGATTGCAAGGTGCGTTTTACTTCTGCTTCAGGTGGGAGGAACCACGTGACTGGCACGCTGAATCACGTGACCTGCCTGTGGCCCAAACATTTTGGGCACCCAAGTGCTAGCCGGTAAAGAGACATATCACTTGAAACCCCTACTAACCTTTGCGCTTACCTTCAGACTGCAAATGCTCTACTACTTGCCCTGTGCCTTCCTAAACAAACCATCACGTACCTACTTGTCTCCCTTCTGGGGAGTGGTTGCAGCTGCCAAAACATCCTGCTCTATGAACAATAACTTTATTAAGTTAATAAAGTTACAAAAATAAAAAGAGAGAACAGCTAATGTAGGGAGACAGACAGGGAGGGAACCCAGGGAGGAGGCAGGTGGCTTTGCACGGAGATGAAAATGTCTAATATGGTTTCCTGAGACGTCTGGAACAGAACAGCTGCAGGACTTAACAGACTGTGTAGATCATTAGCCCAAGAACAGTTTGGGGGAATCAGTTCTCTTAGGGTACACAGAAAGAGCCTCCTCAAAGATTGTGGTATTTTTGAACCACAATTGGGCGTATCCTGGTAACAGCACCCTTGTGTTGCTGGCTAATCTTTCTCACACCAGGCCAGGACAACCTGATCTTCTATCAGGGTTAAGTGAGCTCCAGGCAGACTATGCAGACTGTCCCGCTGGGTTCACAAGAGACAGCATGGAGCTAACGGAGCTTTTATGCCATCTCCCCAGGGCTCTCTCTCTCCAGCTGCTGAGATTCTTCTCTACAAGTCTGACACCAAGGCATCCCTTTTGTGTCCCTTCTTAGTCACGGCATGCAGGTATTTCAGTCGAATGGCAGGAAGCTCTTCATAAAGGTCAAAACCTTCTGAGTTCTCTTTGTTTGGCAATTTGTAATACAGTAGATGTCTCTTCAGGGCCTGTAAAACGGCAATAAAGAGAGTGTCATTAAGATTCAGAACAACTTTCTCCAATATCAGAGAGTAAACAAAACATATATTTCAGACCCTGAGAAACTACAAGTATTTCTAGAGAATGTATTGTGTACGAAGGTCACCCAGTTTACATAATGTTAATCTAATTAGTACTTCCGTTGCAGGAAGCCACAGCAAGAATGCAGAAAATGGGGGTTCTGGCTTACACAGAGATGCCTTGGGTAGAAAAGGCTGTCTTCTTCAGACCTACCATTTCTCCCACAAGCAACAGAGCAATGGAATGGATGGGAAAAGCAATGCTTGTGTGTCAGTTTAGATATTGAGAATATAACTGTTGTGGCCCGAGATTTCGAGTGCGAGGAGGAGGACAGTTGGCCGGCCCAGCAGCCTGTTGCCAGCTCCATTCTGGAGTCGGAGTCCGAAGAAGATCTGCTACCAGTCCCTCAGGCTGCTGCCGGCCCAGATCCAGACTATGAGCACAAGGAGATGGACCTGGCACCAGCCCTGCTGCCAGTTCAGAGTCGGCTCCTCGTGGCCAAGCCAGTCAGGCTGATTGGGGCTTGACAGGAGAACCAGGTCTCAGCACTCTGGAGGACCAAGCAGAACCCAGCATGTCCCAAAGGAGCAGGGCTCTCATAAGACAAAACCTACAGCTGAGACGAAGAAGGGCTAGAGCACGCCTCCAGGGATAACCATCAGCTGTGAGCCCTGAGTCTCCTTAAAAGAAGGGACGTGCTAGCAAGCTTTTGTCAGAGCAATCCATCTTGGACTGCGATACCTGAACCTCTGATCTTAGAAAACCTGAACCTTTGCCTGTGACCCCGACAATGTCCCTGGAACATCCTCGTATCTAGTTTGCTACAGAACGGCTCCGGACCTCAGCTACCCATGACTATGGCTTTGCTTATACCTTCTGAACTGAAAAGCAAGAACTCTCTCCTATTCTTGTACAGCAGCTGCTGGCTGACTGGCTTGGCCAGTGTCTGGGCCATAACAGTAGAAAATATTTATATACAGTAAAACCCCAGTTTACAGATGCCCTGGTTTATGTTTGCCGCAGTTTACGACAGCAAATTCCTTGAAAATAACGTCCCAGTTAGCAACATTTTTTTGCCTTATGACTGGGAATTAGACCACAGTGCCATTTAAGACTCTAAAATGGTGGCCCAGCACCATTTTTTACTCTAAAACGGTGCCCACCCCCACTGCCGGAAGTTACGATTCATCACTTACCATGGCAGAGGTGGCAGAGGCGGCGATATTTTTGGCACTGTTTCCACATTGCCTGCCACTTCTACTGGCAGCAGAAACCTGTGGGGACCTTATCCGCTTGGTTCCAGTCTTCATCCGAGCTCTCTGCATGGTGCTACAGCTGGGAATGTGTACCTGGGCACCCGGTGCGTAACCAGTAAGTTCCAGAGGCACACGTTCCCGGCTGTAATGCCGCACAGGGAGCTAAGGTGAAGACTGGAACTGAGCAGATATGATCCCCACACTCTCCTGCTGCCAGTAGCAGCGGAGACTGGGCTTCCCCAGCGGCCGGACAAACTGCTCAGGAAGAAGCAGTGGCATGGAAAAGGTAGGGAGATTGCTTCCTTTTGTATTCTTTTCCCTGTACCTTGATTGATCTATCTCCACTGTTGAGGGTCGGATGGGAGGGAAAGGAGGGGGTGTTCTTAGGGGCTTCCCCTTTCTCTCCCACATCTAAAGAACTCCCCCTCTTCTCCACCCCAGCCACTAATCAGCTGAGGAGTTTGACTGATTGAGGTGCAGGATAAAAAAGGGGTAAATCCTTTAAGAACACCCTCTTTTCTCCACCCCAGCCCTCACCGGGGATCGATCAAGGGGTGGAGGATGATTGTGTATGGCATATTTTTGAGGGTTTTTTTGTATTTTTTTAAATTATTTTTGGTCCAGTTGCGATTGTTTTTAAATTTTTCAATGCATTCCTATGGGAAAACGTGCTTCTGTTTACAATTGATCCAGTTTCCGACAAAAGCAATCATAACAGAACAAAATCGTAAACCAGGATTTTACTGTATTTGTAATGAGCAACAGCTGAAAGAATTTTGGCTCATCCATGATAAATAAAAGATTTTTTTTTCTTTATAGCAATGGCATTTGAAACAAACAAACCACTCCCTTTTTATGCACAAGAAACTTTTATTTTATTTTATGATGTACTTGCAGTGGTACCTCATACAATGATTTTAATCCGTTCCATGGGGCTCATTGTTGTACAAAACAATTGCTATACGATGCATGCATCGTATAGCGATTTTCCCTATGGGATGCATCATACAATGATTTTTTTTGCTAAGTGGTTTTTCCCATTGAAAAATTGTTGTACGATTTTTTTCCATAGGGAAAATTGTTATGCAGGATGCCATTTCCCCCAAAACCTAATTGTTATACGATTTTGTTGCTAAACGGGCAATTGTTGTATGAGGTTCCATTGTATTTGGTTGTTTTATTTTATTTTAGGCATATCAGGAAGCAAAAACAAAAACACTGCAGAACTTTAAAGATTAACTGGTATATTTTATTGTTTGTTTTATTATGTTATTTTTTTATTTGTATGTGCACCGTCCAGAGTGGGAAATAGACCAAAATGGGCAGTATAAAAATGCAATAAATAAAATAAATAAAATAAAATGCATTTTGTATTGACCAACTTGCAAATGCAGAACAAATTTAAGGTCGTCTGCACATAATGTCAAGTTTTCTGAGCAAAAAATACTGACACCCCCCGACACACACAAACAGTGCTAAGATATGAAAAATCCACAGAAACTCTTGCAGTTTTGCTTAGCAAGAAAACTTCTGAAACTTTTCATTCTCACCAATACGAACAAAATAAGCAATAATCTACAACTCTACTAAATGTGATTAAGCATGACTGAACAAGGTTTGTGGCTCCTTGATTCTGTTGTCTGAACTGGGAAATGGGTAAGGATTGAAAACAGCACAATGGGTTTCCAGTGAGCTTTTGCGCTGCCTCAATATATTTGAGGTCAAACTTGCACAATTCATGGAAGAATGTTTCCAAAGTTAAAGATCCTGCATAAAAGTTGTATGATTTTTTTTTTATATTTGTAGCATGTTGAGTACCTGATGTAGAGAGTGTAACCCAGTGGTGGGCTCCCAAAAAAATTTACTACCACACTGCGGGCGTGGTATGGAGGGCATGGCCAGTGGTGGGATCAAAAATTTTTTACTACCTACTCTGTGGGCATGGTATGGTGGGCAAGGCCAGGGGGAAAGCCCTGCATTATTTCAAAACTTGGATGGGTAGGGCCAGCCAGAATTTCTGCTACCGGTTCTGGCGAACTAGGGCAAACCTGCTGAATCCCATCACTGGGCGTGGCCAGGGGAAAGCCCTGTGTTGCACCCGAATTAGGACTACTTTATTTCAAAACTTGGATGGGCGGGGACAGCCAGAATTTCTGCTACCGGTTCTGGCGAACTGGGGCAAACCACATGATGCCCACCACTGGTGTAACCTACCTCATCTGCCAAGCACCAGGTCTTCTGCAACATATTTTTTCGAGCCATGTCAGCCTCCTGAGACAAAATATAAAAGACATGATATCTGACATCATTTTTTTAAGAGTAAAAATTCCTCACAAAAGAATTGTGTCTGTCATCACAGAGAATGCTAAAACTAGGTAAAGGTCACCCTTGCTTGAAAGCCGGTCGTATCCGACTCTAGGGTTTGGTGCTCATCTCTGCTTATAGCCAAAGAGCCAGCGCTTTGGTCATGTGGCAGGCATGCCTAGACACCAGAGTGCACGGAACGCTGCTTACCTTCCCACCAAAGTGGTAGCTATTTATCTACTTGCAATTTCTTGCTTTCCAACTGCTACATTGGCAGGAGCTGGGACAGAGACGAGCGCTCATTCCATTGTGCAGTCCTCGGGTATCCAGTCTTCAGGTTCAGCACCTTAACCACTAAGCCACCACAGTCCTCTGCAATAACTACAAATGCTGCAAACTCCATGTCTAGCATGTAAAATGTTTCTTTCTCTCAGAGTCTGGGTTGCACAGAAGAACCAATGATGATATATCTTGTTTCTCAGATGGCTCTTTCTAGTCTACCCTTTTGCCACGTGAAATTTCTAATAGTATTCCCAACAAGTAGACTGATGTATCAGAATCTGGCTTACTGAGGATTTTATGAATGCACTATACAGTTGGCCTCAGAAGATAAGCCTTGTCTGTGTGGATTTTGATGAAGATAGCAAAACTACCCAGGGATGTTTTTTGTGTGCAATGCACACTGCACAACAGCATACATAATGAGCAAACTTTGAAATATCATTATTTACCTGCGTGGTGCTGTCCTGAGAGAAAATGAAGCTGTTAACATGGGCAACAGCAACCACATAAAGTACTGGGCACCAGTTCTGTTGTAAGGTCCTTGTGACCAGGGTATGGAAATACTGTTGTAAGAGGTTGAGATTGTCTTCAGGAGGGGAAAGGTATCGCTCCAAAGGCAAAGGGAACTGAAAAAAGCAAAGGAATTAATCAGCATTCTGCTCCAATGTGAAGCAGACAAAGAAAACTTTAATTGAGCCTAATTACCAAAGAGAAGTAGAGAAGAAAGCACCCACAGTGGTCCTGTGAAGAAAGGACCACTGAGGATGCTCGGTCGTGGAAGCAGGAGCAAAAAGCATCAACAGCCTGTTGTCCTGTGCTATGGTGCAATAAATCATTTCACAATCCATACTCCAGCATTACTCTAAGAGGCTTGATGGCGAACCTTGGCACTCCAGATGTTCTTGGACTTCAATTTCCAGAAGCCCAAGCACCCTGTGAATCCACACAAATGGGTTTACTGCGATTCATCCGGCCTGCACTGCCCTCACCACTCCCGGAAGCGGAAGTAAAACGTGCCCGTATGGCAAGGCTCTTCTGGGTTAACCCTTCCTCCATACGGGCGCACTTTACTTCCACTTCCGGGAGCAACGAGGGCAGCACGGGCCGGATGAATCACAGTAAACCCATTCGTGTGGATTTACAGGGTGCTTGGGCTTCCAGGAATTGAAGTCCAAGAACATCTGGAGTGCCATGGTTCGCCATCACAGCTCTAGAAGCCAGCTGGAGTCAATGTGGTGTAGTGGCTAAGAGTGCAGGGCTCAGACATGGAAGCTCCAGCTATAATTTCCCATGAAATTTGCTGGATGACACTGAGGCAGTCTCCTCTTTCTGTCTCAACCTGACTGACCTTATGTAGCTGATGTAGCTTTAATCTTAACCTATAAAACCAAGTGTTCACCGTTGGAATTGGCTATGGGCTGCTGTGCGTCGCCCTACTTACCCGTTCCCTCCCTTCGAGAGCACGGGCGAATTCCCTACGCCGGTCAACGAAGGATTTAAAAAATCGCGATTGGGGCCTCAGCCCCACTAACGGCAAGAAACGTAAAGAACTTCACGTCCCGAAAGTCCTTGCGCCGCGCCGCGCCAGAGCCAATCAGGCTGAGAGGCTCTCGCACTGAGCAGCGTTCGAACACGCGCCGCAGCCAATCAAAAGAAAAGGATTTTAAAAAAACGCAGCACAAACACAAAGCACCAACACATTACTACAAGCCCCAGCGTCCTGCGCGCAATGTGCGAGCAGAACGAGGAGGCAGCCGGCGCAAAAAAACAAAACTAAAAAAACCCGCCTCCACAACCATTCAACCCCACGGGCGAGCCAGCATGGCCCGTGGGGGGGGGGGACCCGCCGCCGCTACTCTTCCGTTCAAAGGGCCGGCGCACGAAAAATAAAAGTTAAAAAAAGCCCACCGCCAAGCCAGCATGGCCCGTGGGGGAAACCCCCCCCCCACCGCCACCATGGCCCTTCCGATCGAAGGGCCAGCCGGCGGGCCAAAAAAACGAGAAACAAACAAAAAAATAATGCACCCCCGGCCGCCGCTGCCCTTCCCTTCGAAGGGCCAGCCACAGCACCAAAACTTAAAGCAAACAACCCACCCACCCACCCCCCGCAACTGCCCTTCTTTCCCACCGGGCCAGCCAGTATGGCCCGCGGGAAAAAAGAATGAACACCCCACTGCCTCTGCCCTTCCTTCCCATGGGCCAGTAAGTATGGCCCGTGGGAAAGAAAGCCTCCCCGCAAATGCCTATCCTTCCCACGGGCCATCCAGCATGGCCCATGGGGAAAAAAAACATCCCCGCAATTGGCCTTCCTTCCCACGGGCCATCCAGCATGGCCTGCGAGAAAGAAAGCCACCCCCACACACACACACACTTGAAAAAACACAAACAATCTCAAAACAAAACCATTCAAAAACACACCAAAACCAAAACAATAAACACACAAACAGCCAAATATGAGGAAGATAAACACACACATACACCCCCCAAAAAGAATCAACCCCCAACCCCTCCCCCCAAAAAAACCCCCACATACCTTACAAAAAGACGTCTTCCTACTACGAGAACCAGAACACAAATGAGAAAGAGGAAACTTACAGCTCAAAAGCTCAACACCACCACCCAGCGGCCAAAACAGAAAAAACATTCTACAATATTTAAAACATAATAATTCTACATTTAATAACATAATTTATACAAACATTCAAAAAAAAAAACCACACTAATCTCAAAAATTACCAAAATAAAGCCACTTTTCACTATGAAAAACCAAAACAAAAAAAGAACATTTTAAAAAACAAAATTAAATTTAAAAATAAATAATATTATTCAAAAAAAATACACCACCATTTAAAACAGCACATCACCATTGCTTCAACAAATAAACAAAAGCCTTTAGTATCCAACACGATAGGACACACTCCCTCAGACAGCTTTGGGGGCCGGATGGCCATTTTGCCCTTCCTCCACCACATGGCACTTCCACGTGTGGTGCAGGAGTGTTTATTAAAAAAAAAACCCAAAAAGGCATTGTTTTATTTTTTAAAAAACCCCAAAAAAAGCCCGGCATCGCCGGGCAACCCATGCTAGTATGATATAAGGAGGATGCGAGTAATGCATGATGCCTTGAACTCACCAAGGTGGAGGATAAATAGCAACAGCAATGATACAAGCACTTGTCTTGTACCATTAGTTGCTCCATGATCCAGATGTTTTTCTTCAATAACATATTGGGTCTTGACTTGATAATTTGGTCCCAATTTGTTTACAAAAGACCTCTTCAGGGCAAAATTAAGAGTAGCTAGAATTGATGTGGCTGTGTACCAACTTGTATTTTGAGAACCTCCTTGGGCAATATGGGGGACAGTGATCAAAGCCCCTGCTTCAAAAAATGATTACTGCTGTTTTACAGGACTTCATGAAACTTCTCTTAAACTAGTACAGGGTTGCCCAAACCTTTCAAGCAGTGGGCCAGTCACGTGGTTCAGCAGCGACTCAGATCTCAGACATGGAAGCTCCAAGTATAATGTCCCACCAGAAACGGAAGTAAAATTCACCTGCGCATGCACAGAAGGCTTTTGGGCACAGTGTGGGCCAGATGAATTGGTGTCAGGGGCCAGATCAGGCCCACAGATCGTAGTTTGGGCACCCCTGAACTAGTAGGAGCAGTACTGAGTGCTGAAGGTGGCAATGGGATATCTATTTCCTTTTCTTCTGGGACCAAAGTCCATATCTCAGGGGCAGAGAAGTAATTCGACGGATGCCACTCTTAAAAGATTCCCAGGAAACTTCCTCTTCAAAAGAAACAGCACACAGAGAGCATTTTTCACTGAGAAAGAGAAAACATATCAATGCATTCCACCTCTCCTTGCCCTGTTCCAAGCTATTGCATAAAGCAGTGCTCCCCAACCTTTCGTGTTTGGACTTCAATTCCCAGAAGCGTAAGTTAGTACATTAGCTGATCAGTGTTTTGGGGGATTGACTTGGGCTTCTGGGAATTGAGGTCCAAACACCAAAGGTTGGGGAACACTGGCTTAAAGGACCATGGGACATTATGCATGTCTGAATGAAATGCCTTTGTCTGGAATGGCCAGAAAGACTCAACCTGTAGCTCTCATCACATTGCACTCTGAAACAGAAGCGGTAGCTGAGAGACAGACCTGCTGGAGTGGGACGCCCAGCGCTCTCAAGGCGCTCGTGTGTTCTCCAAAGACAGCCAACCTTAGCTGAATGCTGAACCGCCTCTGAAGAGGAAGAAGCACAAAGATCCCAAAGAGAGAATCTCCAAAGGAAACACTCTCAAATTGTTCCAGGAAGTTTATGTAAAGGTCGTAGAAAGAGGCTAAGCCAGGAAGGGGAGCATCTAAGTCCAAGGAGTCCTGTACTCCGGGGTGGCAGTAAAGTGAGAGAAGAGCAGCGGTGTAGCAGTGGATAGGACCTTCCAGGAACAGGTCACTGCCTGTAAGGAAGACACACATCAGTCTTGCCAGTTTGGCTGCAGCTGAGATGCCTTGAAGGACGTTGACCCTCCAGGACTCCAACATGAGGACCCACTGCAGGTTCCGAGTCACAACGTTCACCAGATCCACAGGAAGAGAGGGAAGCACACCCCACCTTAGTTCTGCCCCTGTCACTTGGTTATAGAGCCTGATCAAAGGCAGGAAGGGCCAGTCAGAAGGGAGGATGGGTCCCTTGACCTCCGGGAGTTGCATAGATCGTACAAGGTGGGTTCGTCCTTGGTAGACATCACTGGAATGAAGGAGAGCAGGCTCCAGATCAGCAAAGTGAGAGAGGTAACAGGTCTGGATCAGCGGGAGATGCTGGTAGGCTTCTTTCAGTAAGGCCCCACGGCTAGGGAGTGAAGAGATGGCAGCAGCCAAGCTTGGCTGGGCTAGCTTTGCCTTTGAGTCTAAGTGCAGAAAGTCAGAGAAGTCTGCAGCTTCTGGACCTCCTTCTTTGCCTTCTCTGTGAAAAAGAGAAAACACGATAAACCTGTGGTGCTTTCTTTAATCCTTTATAACCTGAAGCACAAGAACAATCTCCAAGAGAGGACATCACTTCCCAAATGAAAAGGGCTTGGTGATTCAGACTATAGGATACTTCATCGGATGCGAGTCGATTAGCACAGTTAAGATTCAGTATACAACTATCAAGACAAATTAAACTTTAAAAATATTTTTTTTTAAAATTAAGATTATCACAATTAAGAAAAATAAAATATACGTTTAAAAATCTAAGCATTTATGGGAGCTGCAGTCATATCCTACCCAAAGCTCTAGAAAAGGATTATTCAAGGGAAATTATGTGGTGGTGGGTGAACAAGAGAAACTTACGGAATCAGTTTTGGATTAAAAATGAGGCCCAATAGGAGATTGTGAGCCAGGTGCTCGCTGCCTGGCAACAAACGACTTAACAGTGCCATGGCAACACAGTGATGGAGTGAAGCATGCTTGCTGTAATCCGGATAAGTACCTGCCTGCATGGGAAACAAAAATCCAACATATGTAAGTGGTGCAAACAATTCCATTGACACAGATATAGGGAGACAGTGAGGACGCTGTGAGATACTATGGGCCAATTTGCAACAGTGAACAGTTTTCCTACTGCCAACACTCATTTTTCCATTTCTTCTTCTTTAAGTATGTTCACAAATCTCCAAATCACCATGAAACAGAACAACACTGTGTGTAATCAAAATGGCAGGAGAAAAAACAAGACAGAGACTCTGATTGGTCAAAGTCTAGAATTTGCCATGGGCTTGCACAATTGCCTATATCCATTTTTATCTCGTGGTTAATGCAGGGCGGTGGTGGGGTTACATGTGGCCTTCCAGTTCTCTGACACAGTATAGCCCCATGATAGTGAACCTTGGCACTCCAGATGTTCTTGGACTTCAATTCCCAGAAGCCCAAGCACCCTGTGAATCCACACGAATGGGTTTACTGCGATTCATCTGGTCCGCGCTGCCCTCGTCGCTCCTGGAAGCGGAAGTAAAACGCGCCCGTATGGTTAAGGCTCTTCTGGGTTAACCCTTCCTCCATACGGGTGCATTTTACTACTGCTTCCGGGAGCGACGAGGGTAGCGTGGGCCGGATGAATCGCAGTAAATCTATTCGTGTGGATTCATAGGGTGCTTAAGCTTCTGGGAATTGAAGTCCAAGAACATCTGGAGTGCCAAGGTTCACCACCATGGATATAGCCTAACAAAGCCATGAACAAAGATAAGTATTGATAGGAACTGCAGTCCAGCAACATCTGGAAGACCACATATTATCCACCCATCAATATAAAAACCCACATTAAATGAACAGAAAGCAGTCCAGAAGCTCACTGAAACTATGTCTCTTTTAACCCTTTGAAACAAACTTTGAAGCCTTAGGTAAAGGTCGCCCGACTCTAGGATTCAGTGCTCTTTTCTGTTTATAGCCAAAGAGCCAGCCCTGTCTGTGTCTACAGACGCTTCCATGGACATGTGGCAGGCATGACTCAACACCAGAGTGCACAGAACACTGTTTACCTTCCCACCAAAGTGGTCCCTATTTATCTACTTGCAATTTCTTGCTTTCGAACTGCTAGGTTGGCAGGAGCTGGGACAGACACGGGAGCTAACCCCATCATGCAGCACTCAGGTCTTGAACTGCTGACTTGCCGACCTTCCAGTCATCAATTTCAGCATCTTAACCACTAAGCCACCACAGTCTCTTACCTTTGAAGCTTTAGGCATCTGTAAACTACTAATAAGCTACTCTGTTGTATGGACAGGTGTGGCTAACTGGGCTGCAATGCATCATTCTACACCTTATTGTCTCAATTTCTTTGTCAGAAGGAGAAAAATATTTGCATGTGTTGGCAGGGCAAGGAGCAAAGTACAGTGACTGCCACCAGACTTTAGAAAAGATGACCCAATCACATTCGCTATCTATCGTTCCCGTTACCTTCCCTCTCCTCCTCTGCAGGTTCTATACTTAGCAAATGAAATCAACAATCCAGAACAGATGATTGAAGGAGTGAACATACCATTTTCTGAGCCAGCGCAAGCACAAAATATTGAAAGTGGTACTCATGGCGCAAAAGCCAGGCAGAAGAAGGGGCTAGAAAGGGTGGCCCGGTCGTCCCGCTTTGGATCAGATAATGTTTCAGGCTTTTCACGTCCATTATGGAAACATACTGTTTAAAAAAAATTTGAGCTAGTTACAAACTTAAATCCAGAGAGAAGATCCTTTACAGTTGGTCACTACTGTCAAACAGAAATGGCATTTGTATGTCCAGCGACAGGTACTACTAACACCCTTCTTGTGGTCTGCTGAGAAGATATATAATTGATGGCTTCCTGGAAGAGCAAAATGTACTTTATATTTACAATGTTCCCTACTGACACTTTTTGAAGACACAACACAATATTAATGTTGTTAGATCTTACCCTTAGCATTGTCTGCTACAGACATCTGGACATGAAGACGACGACGCCACGCGAAGCCGTCCCTCCCCGCACCCTGCCACCGGGCGGGGAGTTTAAAAGGGCTCCCGTGGCCAGAGGGAGACGAAGCCGCCGCCGTGCGAAGCTGTCCCTCCCCGCCCCCTGCCACCGGGCGGGGAGTTTAAAAGGGCTCCCGTGGCCAGAGGGAGCCGAAGATGCCGCCGCCGCGTGAAGCCGTCTCTCCCCGCCCCCTGTCACCGGGCGGGGAGTTTAAAAAGGGCTCCCGTGGCCAGAGGGAGCCGAAGACGCCGCCGCCGCGTGAAGCTGTCCCTCCCCGCCCCCTGCCACCGGGCGGGGAGTTTAAAAGGGCTCCAGTGGCCAGAGAGAGCCTAAGACGCCGCCGCCGCGCGAAGCCGTCTCTCCCCACCCCCTGCCACTGGGCGGGGAGTTTAAAAAGGGCTCCCGTGGCCAGAGGGAGCCGAAGACACCGCCGCCGCATGAAGCCGTCCCTCCCTGCCCCCTGCCACCGGGCAGGGAGTTTAAAAGGGCTCCCGTGGCCAGAGGCAGCCTAAGACGCTGCCGCCGCGCGAAGCCGTCTCTCCCCGCCCCCTGCCACCGGGCGGGGAGTTTAAAAAGGTCTCCCGTGGCCAGAGGGAGCCGAAGATGCCGTCGCCGCGTGAAGCCATCCCTCCCCGCCCCCTGCCACCGGGCGGGGAGTTTAAAAGGGCTCCCGTGGCCAGAGGGAGCCGAAGACACCGCCGCCGTGCGAAGCCGTCCCTCCCCGCCCCCTGCCACCGGGCGGGGAGTTTAAAAAGGGCTCCTGTGTCCAGAGGGAGCCGAAGCCGCCGCCGCCGTGCGAAGCCGTCCCTCCCCGCCCCGCCCCGCCCCCTGCCACTGGGTGGGGAGTTTAAAAGGGCTCCCATGGCCAGAGGGAGCCGAAGACGCCGCCACCGTGCGAAGCCGTCCCTCCCCGCCCCCTGCCACCGGGCGGGGAGTTTAGAAGGGCTCTCGTGGCCAGAGGGAGCCGAAGACGCCGACGCCGTGCGAAGCCGTCCCTCCCCGCCCCCTGCCACCGGGCGGGGAGTTTAAAAGGGCTCCCGTGGCCAGAGGGAGCCGAAGACGCCACCGCCGCGTGAAGCCGTCCCTCCCCGCCCCCTGCCACCGGGCGGGGAGTTTAAAAGGGGCTCCCGTGGCCAGAGGGAGCCGAAGCCGCCGCCGCCGCGTGAAGCCATCCCTCCCCGCCCCCTGCCACCGGGCGGGGAGTTTAAAAAGGGCTCCCGTGGCCAGAGGGAGCCAAAGAAGACGCCGCCGCGCGAAGCCGTCCCTCCCTGCCCCCTGCCACCGGGCGGGGAGTTTAAAAGGGCTCCCCTGGCCAGAGGGAGCCGAAGAAGACGCCACCGCGCGAAGCCGTCCCTCCCCGCCCCCTGCCACCGGACGGGGAGTTTAAAAGGGCTCCCGTGGCCAGAGCGGGCCAAAGACACCGCACGGTGACGTTCCCGTCCGTGGCCCCACCATGGTTGTGGACTTGGCTGCTGAGGTATGCGGTATTTGTCTTGTCTCTTTTGTATTTTGTAGAGTGTATTATGGTATTATTGCTCATTACTAAGCTGAGCTCCAATGTAGTTGTTGAGCCCGGCTCACATTAAGAGTTGTGTAAGGTCGTTGAGCCTTGGGTTCCGACCCTCCCCCCTTTTGGATTATTGTTTTTTTTTTCCTGATTATATCTTGTAATATTGTAAACTGTTATTATGTTTTGTATAAGTTTATTTTTTATTTAATTGTTTATATTGTGTTTATGCTTGATATGTTGTTATTGCCCTGTATTGCATAATGAACTGTATTGTGTCGTATTTCCCCTTTCCCCCTCCCCTTTCCCTTTCCCCTACTTATGTTTAGTAGCTGAGGGATCGTGTAACCGTTTTGTTATGTTAGAACTTAAATGTTATTGCATATTTTATTGTTTCACTGCTGTATTGTAACATTGTATCATTTGTAATTTTGTATATTGTATTTGATTTAACTGTTGTAAGCCGCCCTGAGTCGGCCCTGGTCGAGTAGGGCGGGGTATAAATCGAATAAATGAATGAATGAAATGAAATGAATGAATGACTCAAAACAGAAAGAAACAAATAGCATTATATCTTTGGGTATAGTCAGACTCTACCAACTTCTATACAAGGAGATGCATAACCTATGGTTGACTCCCCATGTAACGGGAATTTCGGTGTCATGGTCTAGTCTGTCCAGAAAAGTGCCTAATCTTTCCTGCAAGATCTTCTCCTCCTATGGGCTAGCGTGAAAGGAACTCCCACTTCCTCTGATCAGTCATGGGACTTAAGAGGGATTCTTTTCCTGGCTTCATGCTCGGTTGCAAGCTCTGGGTGACAGTAATTTTTGCTCCTATTCTTCCTTTTTCTGCAGAAGGCCTAAGTGTTCCTGTACTTTGGCCAAGGACTGAGTGGGGCCAGTTGATGTACAATTTCCCTTGATGTCAACCAGCTGTCACAAAAAGCTTCCTTGTAAAGTGAATATATTTGTTTCTGTTCCAATCTCCCGTCCATATTAATTAATGCTCGGTTTCCTTTCCAACATCTCTTACATTGTATGTCCCACACAATCTAGACCAGGGGTTTGCAACCTTTCCGCTCCATGGGCCGGACCATGCCATCTCACACAGGTGAGCAGGCTAAAAGCGTGGCTCCTCCTGCCGCTTCCCATTTCAGGTTGTGGAAGCGGGTGCAGTCATGGCGCGATCTCGGCCATTTTCGCCACTTCCCATGGAAGGGAGCAAGGGCAGCATGTTTCTGCCACTTTTACAGCTTTTTTGGGGTGTTTTTGTGGCATTTTCGCCACTTCTAGCGGCAGTGGCTCTGGGATTAGGCCCACGGGCCAAAGGTTGCGAACCCCTGATCTAGACCAGTGGTTCCCAATGGGGGGCTCACACCCCACAGGGGGGCTTTAATTCCCAGAAGCCTAAGTCAGTACACTGGCTGATCAGGGCTTTGGGGAATTGACTTAGGCTTCTGGGAATTGAAGTCCAAAAACCAAACATTGGGAAACACTGCTCTAGACTGTAAAATCATTCTGGGAAACTTTTTTTTACTCAAGAGCACAATATAAATACAGTCAATCAATCAATCAATAATCAATCACATACTCCAGCTAATTTTGAGATGATGTGAATGAGTTTAGTCTCCTCTCTGGATTCATCTTGCCAGGCTGACTATTCCTAATGCCTTTCCTTCTCCTGCACTTCTGAGAAGAGGTGCTTGGAAGTGTTGTAACCATGTGATTAATTAGGCAAAGGGTGACTAATTGAGCTTCCAAACATCTCCTCTTGGCCATGGAAGAAAATGAAAAAATGGGGAGCATGAAAATCCAGGAAAGGTCAGAGAGGTAACACACCATCACAGGGTAGTATTGTATCCAAATACAGCTAATACAACCCAACTCTCAGCTCCCATTTTCAGATTTTGCAGATTTGTTGCCTTAGCAACATAACCAGAATGAATTTAGTAGCAATGGCAATTATATGTATATACCACCCCATAGCACTTAAATGACTCTCTGGATGGTTCACAAGTTAATTAGCATTTTGCCCCGAACATGGTGGGTACGGGCGCGTTTTATTTCTGCTTCCAGGTGAGGCAAGGGTGGTGCAGGCCAGATGAATTGGGGCTGGATCCGACCCATGGGCCATAGTTTGGGCACCCCTGGTTTAAGCAGAGAAAATGGCAGCCTAAAAATCTATCCTGTTGCAAAACAGATTGCAAGGCACATTTTAATTCCACTTCCGGTGGGAGGAACCACGTGACCGGCCCACTGAGCCATATAACGAGCCCACAGCTCAAAAGGTTTGGGCACCCCTGCTATAAAGAATGTGTATAGTTATAGTACTCATTTATACAAGCTTCCCAAATGCAGAAAGTGTTCTACTAAGAATCCCTCCTGCTTTGAGGCAAACAGAGCATGTTGTCTACAGAAAAGCTCTATATTAAAAGCAGGTCACCAAAAAGCCAAGGACTCACCTCACCAACCAGACCTTTGTGTACATGAATGATGCTGTTGATGAGAGCAAGTAAGGCAGTCAGGAATGGAAAAGGTGATTTAGAGCCTACTAAACTCAATGGGGGCTTTCCTCCAGCGCAACTCAGAGAAACAATGTTGGGGAGAGACTCTGGTACTGGGGAACACGACAGAGGGTTGCAGAGAGCAGAGCATGGCCTGTGTGGAGAGAAAAGAGAAGAGAAAGAATGGTGATGCAGTCACAACCATTGTTTTTACTGGGTGCGGGTGGGGGGACAGTTCATTTTTTAAAAAGTAGAAAGCTACTCACTTTATAGGACAGTAGTGTTTAAATTTTTACTAGCACTAATGGAATCTCAGTGATTCATACCTATAAGTCCACATCATCTACTTCAAATTATTTCAGTGAAACATCTGTATTTGAATAAACTTGTATTCTTAAGCACATGGGAAATATACAATGCCTCAGAACTGAGCTGTAGTCGCTAGACCAGGGGTGGGGAACCTGCGGTCTTAAGGCCATATGTGGCCTTCTAGGTCTTTAAGTGAAGCCTTTTCGCTGAATCCAGATTTTAACAAAACAGATCCTTGTATTTTTATTAATACAGTTTTGTCTGTCTTTTTTTATTAACTATTACATTAACAAATAGTTTTGATTTATTTTTTTGAAATTATTACTACATAGCACAGTAGACCCTCACATAACATTGCTTGGTTCCCCAAGTAGTGTCGCTATAGGGGAAACGTCGTTGTGCGGTTTTCAATGGCAGCTGCGCCATCTAGCGGCAAAAAACTGTCATCCGCACAATGATGTTAAAAAAACGTTAATCCGCACAACGGTTTTTCGTCATTGTGCGGATAGTCACGTGGTGAGTGATGACGCGTTGTTAAGCGGAAATGACTCTATTCAAACGCGCCATTAATCGAGGGTCCACTCGATCAATGTTAGGTCCTAAGTACTTGCCTAATCTATTGGGTTGCATAATATACCTTGTTCACTTTTGCTTTAAGAACACTGAATGTTTGCTGTGACAGCTTTACTGCATTAGCTCATTAGCCCTTGTACATTGTGTTTAAAACCAAGGCTTTAACCACCCTTTAGTAGACGTTGCATTTGGAGGGCATCACTCTAGATGTCGGCATAGAGGGAAGCAGTCTGTTGTTGGACTTTCTGCATGTCCAGCTGCTCAAAGGCTGATGGCACCTACATTTGCTTCGCTTACTGTGTTTCCCAGTGTGTCCTCAGGTTCTTGCTGCTGCCTTCTATCTGAAGGTTGCTATGCAAAACGTTATCCCATTCTGCAGTTTGTGTGGTTGCTAAATTCCAGGGGTGAGATTCAGCCGATACGCCCCGGTATGCCCATACCAGTAGTAGAAATTCCAGCTGGCCTCACCCATCCAGTTGCTGGAGCCTCAGGTTGTAGGCCTGCGCCTGCCTCCCATACTAATGGCGCAGGATCCCCAGGCATCCCTCATCCGGTTGCCAGAGCCACCTAGCCACGCCCACCCAGTCACATGGTCACCTGACCATGCCCGCCATGCCATACCCATAGAGTAGGTAGTAAAAAAATTTGAATCCCACCACTGCTTAATTTGCTCCCAAAGTTGTTCTCTTTGGTGACAAACCCATGACATATGCAGTGGTTTGTCACAAAAGAAAAGATGGCAGAGAAACCACCTTTTTCTCTTCTCCTAAGTGACACAATGCTATTTAAGATAAGAGGGAGTATCCTTGTTCGACTGATGTATTGTTGTAGTGTTATGCCACTTATTAAACAAACAAACAAATAGAGAATTCATGCCACAGCGCATGAAATGACAGCTGTGACAAAAGGCAAGAAAAGAGGCAGAGGAGATACAAATAATGGAAAGGGGTGCGTGGGGGTGGAGGTAAAAGTCTCCCTTGCTAGAAAGCCAACTCTAGGATTCAGTGTTCATCTCCGTTTACAGCCAAGAGCCAGTGCTATATGCATCTGCCAATGTTTCCATGGTCATGTGGCAGGCATGACTAGACACCGAAGTGTACAGAGCGTTGTTACCTTCCCACTAAAGCAGTACCTATTTATCTACTTGCAAATCTCTTGCTTTGGAACTGCTAAGTTGGCAGGAACTGGGACTAACGACAGGATCTCGCTCCATCATGCGGCACTCGGGTCTCAAACTGCTGCCATGCCGACCTTCTGGTTATCACGGCCAGTGTCTTAACCCCTAAGCCACTAAAGTCCATAATTGAAAAGGGGAGAAATAATAATTTGAAGTGATGTCTGGATCCTTCTCACAGGAGAAGAAAGCCTCATGTGAGAATGGAAGAATCATCCAAGTGTAGAATGAAATAGATCACACTGAAGGCAAGAGACTAAAGCACTACATACTCTCGACTTTGTTTGCTGCAAAAGAATAATCCATTTCTCTATAACAGATGGCAGCTCAGCTTCAAATAGTGCACACAAGCTAAAATATTCTGCTCTAAACTAAATTCAAGGTGTGTGAAAAGCAAGATTCTATTATCGTTACTGAAGATGCAAGTTAAACACAATATATTTTTTACATCATTCTTTCTGCCTCTGCCAATCCTGGGAGGAAACTAACAAAACATTGAAGCAGAATTACAGAACAAATTTTTTTTGCCTCTTAGTTTAAAATAATTAGCCTTGCAAACTAATTCAATCAGCTCAGGAATGTAGACGGATCATGTAAAACTGCTTAAGTAGCTCATTGTAATCATTGTTAAAATTAAGAAAACGAGCAAGCCAGGGCTGCTGTCCTGCAACAGTTAGATATATCTGCAAAGGGTTTTTACCTGAGCATTTCCCAGAGGGTTTGCATAGCTGGCTGGCTAAGGAGAGGCAGCAACACAGTTGAGGTCAGATGCTCCAGTTCCTCCAAATAGTCAACAGGGTTAATGGATGGCTGTGGAGAAAATGGGCGGAGGGAAGAGTTCTTGTGAAGACCTTTCAATGAAATTAGCAAGGGGGATGGTCCCCAAGTGGATTAGATCCCACTTGACTCCATCTTGATGGAGGGCAGCAGCTTCATCAATACTGGTCTGGGGCTGAGGAGGACTTTGTGTGCCAAAAGGGCTCAGGACCAGAAAGAGACTCGCAAAACTGGATCAGTGGTACGGGTGTCATGCTGCGATGTGGAAGGCAGATGAAAGGTCACTGCGTTTTATTCTCAGAGCTGTCTTCATGGTATGGGTACAAAGAAAGAGCCTCCTCGAATATTTTTTATTTTTGAATCACAATCGGACGTACCCTGGTAACGGCAACCTTTTGATACCAGCTAATCTTTCTCACACTAGGTCAAGCCAAAGGAACTGCAGAATGGACTCACCAAAAGGTAGTTTCATTGTGGCAGTTTCACATCTGGCCTAGGCATGGAAGAAGAAAATAGCCATTTCTGCCTAACAAGTCATCCCTTTTGATTTTCTTTCTTTTTCCACTCAGTTCATTACAAATGTAAGTTTTGCTTCATATGAACATCCAAGACAATAATTTCATTATATGCTTTGAACGCATTTTGCCTCAGGTTATTTTGTTAAACCAGTGAAGGACAAGGATGCTGTCCAAGAAACACCAATAATGTAACATGGCAGACTAATATTTATTTATTTATTTATTTAGATTTATATCCCGCCCTCTTGCTCCAGGACAACTCATGGCGGCGTACAACATATAAAAATGAGTGGCCTTAAGTTCAACTGGAAGACTAAATGATGTAGAGACCATGTCAATAAGAGCTGATTCTTTCCCCTTATCTAATATGTCAGCTCCTCACAAAATAAAGATGTTAGTCATTCAGCAGCTGTTCAGGACTGCCAAAATATGTTAAACAACTAGTAATGAAGTAATTTTCTACCAAGCTCATTTCCCACAGTTGAGTGTGAGGGCCTATTACTTCCACTTAACACTGCTGTTCTCAAAGGCTGATCCCCAGAAGTTGTTGGACATCAACTCCTAGAAGCCCCAGTCAGCCTGACTTATGTTCAGGGATGCTAATATAGTCCAACAAGACCTGGAGTGCTAAGTTTGGAAACAATTTTCTCATCCATAGGCATTTGGTCTTCTTTGCTGTGCTTATAAAGGATCATATAAAGCACGTTATAAACATGTACTGTACTAATCTTAGAAAGGATAGTACAAACACTCAACATTTTACTCTGAGAATCATGCTTGTCTGAGCTTTAGATCAGTTGTTCTCAGCCTTTGATTCCAACCTTGGGATGTTCTTGCACTACAACTCCCAGAAATCTTGGCCAGCACAGCTAAGTGCTGTGAGGGCTTCTGGCAGATTGGGGACCACTGCATTAGATGAATAACCAAAGTCTTCCATGTAAAATGCATGTGGCTCTGATCAAACGTAATCAAACAATGAAAATGTCCCAAATATTCCCAACCATAAAATTATTTTCACATATTAGGCGATTTTTAACAAATTTTGACTGTCTGCTTTAAGTAACATTCTGGAGCTCATCTCAACATGGCCTCAGAACTGGCCCAACTACTGTATGTTATATTTTTCCTCCTAAAACGAGACAGCTTTTAATCCTACTTAGAGATAAGTCAGTAAAGGATGGATAGTTTGTCATAATCACAGAGTCTCAAAGGCTCACCTAGTCTGTGGTAAGTATCTTCCAAGGATCAATTTTCTTTACTAAAAACCTTGGAGAACTTCATCCATACCCCAATGATCCTGCACACACCACAAGAGTATAGAGCTCAAATTTAGAACTCTACAATCTTTCAGTCACAAGGCTATATTACCTTTTCTTAATAGTATTTCACATTTTGTCCAGACCAGTGGTTCCCAATGTGGGGCCCACACCCCACAGGGGGACTTCAATTCTCAGAAGTTTAAATCAGTACATTGGCTGATCAGTGCTTTGGGGAATTAATTTAAGCTTCTGGGAATTGAAGCCTAAAAACCAAAGGTTGGGAAACACTGATCTAGACAGACACTGAGGGATGACATTAAAAACTCTGCAAGTACTTGCATGTACTGATACCTTATTTTCATAGGTCTTACCTGTTGACTGCAGTTACTGTAATACACCTCCAGATAGATGACGCAGGCAGTAGCGAGTGGCTGCAGTTCTAGCCAAGTATCTAGATGGGATATCTCTTTAAGGCATCCCTTCAAAATCAATTCAACAATGGGTCTGAAACCTGACACCTGAATCCAGGTGATTGGTGGAGGTGGAATTTGTTCACCATCTTCTGGATCACTTCTTCAATAGAACAAAAAGGCAAGATGATAAGAAAAAAAATAAGCTACTAATGTTAAATAATGTTAACAGTCTGAGTAGTACTTACAAAACCCACAGGTGAGTAGATGGGAAACCCAAGGAAAACTTAACATGAACAGATCTGAGAACATCTGAAATTTATGTTGTGTTATTTGGAATATGCTAATACCATATAGTTATCTATACCTATAAATCTGTGCGTTAACCGTTGGAATGTGACAAAGGATGTTTAGCCAGGCCCCACTAGCCCCATCCGAGCCTCCGTGCACTCGCCCGACCAGGGTTCACAAGTAACTGTCGGGTTGAATTTTGTGCCAGTGGGGCAGGAACCCCCCGATCGCAAACAAAAAGAAAGGACTCCATTTCCCAATGTTCCTTGGGCCGCGCCGCACCACAGCCAATCAGGCTGAGAGGCGCGAGCAAAAGGAACTTTCGGAAACGCACCGCAGCCAATCAAAATGAAGCCGCAGAAAAAAAACTGCTGCACAAACGGTAAAAACAAACCCAAAACTACAAGCCCCAGCGTCCTGCGCGCCATGAGCGCACAGAACGCTGAGGAAGCCAGCATGCGAAAAATAAAAATAAACAACACACTGGGAGCGCAAGTCCGCCGCAGGCGGACTCAGTGCCTCAAAGCCACGCAAACACCCGCCAGCCTTCTTGCACGGAGCAACGGGGAGGAGAGGGACTTCCTCTCCTCCACGCTACCCTGCCAAAGACACAACGAGACCACCACCGGCCTCAACAAAAGTTGAGCCAGGGTGGAAAAAAGCCACAACAACAGAGGAAGTTCAAGGGGGGGGAGGTATTGATGCCTTGCCCACCCCCCTCCGAAAGCAAAACAATCCCTCCGGAAAGCAAACGAACCGGACGGTGCTCTGCCCGGTGCCTTTACTTTCCGAGTAAGTGTTTTGCTTTCAAGGGAGGGCGAAGGCATCATTGCCTTCCCCTCCTTGAAAGCGAAACAATTCCTCCGCAAAGCAAAGGCACCGGATGGGCGCTCCGCCCGGTGCCTTTACTTTTCGAGTAAGTGTTTCGCTTTCAAGGGAGGGTGAAGGCATCATTGCCTTTGCCAACCCTTGAAAGTGAACTTGTTCCCAGGTAAGAAAAGCCAGCGGACAGCGCTCCGCCAGCTGACTTTACTTACCCCAAAAGTTTTTTGCTTTCAAGCGGGGGCAAAGGCAATGGTGCCTTGCCCCCCCCTTTGAAAGTGAACCCATTCCCAGGTAAGCAAAGCCAGCGGACGGCACTATGCCTGTTGACTTTACTTACCCCAAAAATACACAAAAATCACAAACAAAAACATCCAAAATCAAACCCAAAAATAACACCAAGAAGAAACACACAGACCCCCCCCCAAAAAAAAAACACAACACACTACAAACCCCCAAAAGAAATTAAATCAGAGAACTCACCCAAACGACCTTCCTCCATGACGTCCGGAACTGAAATGAGGAAAGAAAGAGACTACTAACCGGAAGAAGCGACACCCAGAGGCCAGTAGAGAAAAAGAGTCAAAGTAAAATAAAACCTCAACAGCACCACCCAGAGGCCACAGGAGAAAAATCAGTCAAAAATATTCACACAAAAAATCTAAAATTTCTAAAACATTTCTTAAATCCTGTGTACAGTTTTCACTCAAAAAACAACAACATCTAAACACAGTTTAAAAACATTGAATTTAAAAAAACACATACTTACACGTTTTAAAAAATATTATTCAAGGTACAACTATTTTAAAAAATCACATAGTAAAACATTATTTGTTTAAAAAATAATTGTTAAAAATTATATCATCCTTTCCTCCTTTTGTTAATCCCAAAAAACAAACCAAAAAAAGCTGATCACAGTTTATAACAGCCCGTGCGTATAAATAAAAATTTTTAAAATCACAAAACCTTCCAAAACAATTTAAAATAGCCCGGCACTGCCGGGAAAAATCTGCTAGTACAACATAAATTTCAGTCAGTAATACATCATATTTCTCCCTAAATATAAGTGGTTGAACTAATAAATGGAATCAGAACCTTGTCCCAAATTTATTAAACCTGGCAATACCAGGTAAAGGTTGCCCAGCTGTATCCGACTCTAGGGCTCAGTGCTCATCTCTGCAGACATGTCTATGGATATGTGACAGGCATGACAAAACATCAATGCATTATACTAAAGCTTAAAGTCTTACTTCTAGAGCGAGAGAGAAAACTCTGTTTCCTAGAATATGTGGGTGAACAGAGAAGGCAAAAACAAAAACCCCTCCCAAGAAATCACAAGATGAAAAGAAAGATAAATGTAGAAATTGGCATGATACTGTTGAAATGATTATACAAAAAAAAATCATACTAAAAACATCATCCCCCATGGGTCATGGCATCAATCTCAGTCTCAGAAACAGCACATCCCACTGCTTCAAACTTTCCACTATGGTATAGGCAAGGCACTACAATGGATTTCTGCAACACTTCTTAATATTACCCTCTAACACAAGCTGGGGATGTTGTATCCTGTGATGTATGGCTGGTGTATATTTAAACATATTTGTAATGCTCTTTTTATTTTGGGAGCTCCCCAGACACTACCTAGACAATAAACAGATAATAAAATTTAAAAATAAAACAGAAGGAAAAGGACCAATGGCTGACAGAACAATTTGGGACAAATAAATGTATTGCTTTATTTGTCGTTAGAAGTTACACAAATTAAAGTGAAAAGCATTGTGTTTGAAAATTCCATCTATCACATTAAGTTCTGTGATGGGGGATAAGCTCACTGCATGTCACATGCATGAAGCAACCAGAAGCAGCCCACATTAAAGCCATTAATTTAAAAACATGTGTAACTGATTTTTCTCTTCTGCCCAATATATCTGCACAACAACGATTTTGCTACTGGGGATAACACATGTGATTTACATGATATTGAGTGTGCTGATTCCAAATGTGAACTCAGAACTTGCCTATCACATACAGATTTTAAGTTACAGGTGTGCTATAGCTGTTCACATGGTCTGTAATTGGGTAATGGGAACATTACATAGGAACATTAAAACAGTTGGAGCTACCACTGAGCCTGCTGCTGCCTCAGCTGAATCACATCCCCTGGTGGTATGCATGTTCCAGCAGTGGCTGGGCAAGTCAGTGAGCTGATGTCGGAAATATGCATATAAGGCAAGATGGACCAAGGGCTTGTCTCTAGTGTGAAACCATCTTACTGGATAGTACAGCTAGGCCATAGTGAGTCTGTTTTGAGCTAAAGATGAATATGCACAGCTGTGTTAATAAACCAGACAATTAAGAACATAAGAACAGCCTTGCTGGAACAGGCCACAGTCCATCCAATCTAGCATTCTGTCTCACACAGTGGCTCACCATTTGCTTCAGGGTATTCCCAAGCAGATGTCTTCACCTGCTTAGGATTCCCTAGAAATGGTATTGAGAGATATCCTGCCTATCTCTCCAACCCGGAGGTTGTCCTTAGGTATCCATAATTATAGCCATTGATACCCTTGTCCGCCATGAACTTGTCTAATCCTTTCTTTTTTTATATAATTGATTTTTATTTAAAAAAATTAACAGACATACAGAAAAAAAGAAGAAGACAATAACATTACCATACAGTAATACCTCAAAGATAACCTCAATACAATATTAACTCACATTCATAGAGGCTAGCACATAACAATACTTAAACTGATTGTTTACCATTTAACCACAATATTAGATACCACAATGTAAAATATTACTCAATCAAACAATAAAAGCTTTCTAAGCTACCTCTATTATAATTTTTTAATAATTACAAATCACCCTGTGAATATATACAATGCCCGGAGAGCTTAGTTGCTATTTCAACTCCAGAAATCTCTTTGAGATGGTGCAGGTCCTGAACTGTCATTTACCATAAGAGAATGCTCCACAAACGGTTTCCATATATTCCAAAACCTATTCTCTTTTAAATTATCTCATTTCACTTTAATCTCCCATGTCAATTTGTCATTCAATGCTAGGCTCCACATTTCCTTATACCATTCTCCGATCTGTATATCTACATCATTTTTCCAATTTCTAGCTATACATTGTCTACCTGTGGTCAATACAATTTCCAATAATTCTTTTTCCTCCTTATTCAAACCCAAACCTTCCACATTTGTTAAAAGAATGGTACCTGGCACCAACTTAACCTTTTTACCCAATATTTCACCAAACTCCCCTTCTATTCTTCCCCAAAAATCCCTTATTTTTTTACAACTCCACCACATGTGTTCATATGTTCCATCTGTTTCTTTACATCTCCAACATAACTTATCTCTTTTATTATCCATCTGATAAAGCCTTAGTGGTGTCAAGTACCATTGCCACAACATTTTAAAATTATGTTCTTTGATTCTTACAGACATTGTTCTCATAATCCTCTTTTTCCATTTATTTCTCCATTCAACCTCCCCAATTTTTATATTCAAATTTTGTTCCCACTTCCGTTTCAAGTCTTCCTGTGGATCATTACCCTTGTTCAATATAATATAAAGTTTGCTTACAAGACCCTTAATGCCTCTTTCCCCTTTTCTGATCTTTATTACCAAATCCTCAAATTCCGTCTTATTTCTATCTAACCCTACTTCTCTTTTAGATTTTTTATTCCAATTATCCGCCTTCAATTTCTGAAACCAATCCAAATTTAACTTCTCAAATATTTTTTTCCTCTTAGTATCATCATCACACACTTTTAACCAATCCTTCAATAAAAGCACCCCATTTTTATCCAATATTTCCATTTTTTCCTTATCTATTTTTATTGGGAAACACCCCATATCCGTCAATTCCAAAATTGGAGAGAGATTTGGGACTATATCTTTCTTTACTTTCTTCCACACTTCCATGAGACCTCTCATCATAATATTATTTGACCTTTTCACCTTGTCCTTTATTCCCAAAAAAATCATACTACCAATGTCTCTATATTCTTTCATCTCAAATTGCTCCCAGATTGTCTTTTCTCTTGCCAAGATCTTCACAACATTCTTAATTTGAAATGCTCGATAGTATACTAACAAATTTGGCATACCCAAACCCCCTTTTTTCTGAGACAAGTACCATAGTTTCTTTGGAAGTCTAGATTTTTTACCACCATTACAGAAACCATTGAACATCTTTTGAAACTCATTAATTTCCTTCTCCTTCAGATGGATCGCTAGTGCATCAAATAAAAAATTAATCTTTGGCAACAATATCATTTTACAAATAGCGATCCTTCCGAACCATGACAGCTTCAACTTCTGAAACTTTGTATTTTATTCTTAAATTCCGCTCTCAAGCTGTCATAGTTCAATCGTTTAAATTCTTCTAATTTATTTGAAATAATAATCCCCAAATACTTCAGCTTATCTTTAATTTGTATATTAAGTGTCTCCACTATCCTACCCATCTCACTTACTCCCACATTACACAACATCAATTCTGATTTATCCCAATTTATCATTAATCCAGTTATAGCTTCAAATACCTGTATATGATCTTTGATCCTGTCCATTACCAGCTCCGGATGTTTCACCATAAGCAATGTATCATCCGCATACATGCTCACTTTATTACCCATAATCCCTTCTATATTTAAATCATCCCTTATATTTTTGGCTAGAATCTCCATTGCCATAATAAACAAAATAGGAGATAATGGACAGCCCTGCCTAGTACCAGCCTCTAAATTTACCACATCAGTAAGCTCCTCATTTACCCTAACCCTAGCATTCCCTTTTTGATATAATAATAAGTCTATTACCCTATTGAATCTATCCCCAACCCCATATTTTTTTAACTATTTCTTTAATTGAAGACCACTGTAATGAGTTGAATGCCTTAAAAATATCTAATGATAATAAGCCCACCTTTTCCTTAGTTTGATTAACGTTATCAATTAAATCTAATACCCTTCTAGTCAAATACGCCATATGCCGACCTTTTAGAAACCCAACTTGATCTACATTTATGTATTCCCCCATAAAACTGTTTAATCGATTAGCCAATATTGCTGTGAAGATCTTAGCATCCTGATTTATAAGTGAAATTGGTCTGTACGATTCCACTCTTTCCAGATTCTTGCCAGGCTTTGGCAGTAGAACAATTGTGGTATTATACCATGAAGTCGGAATTGATCCTCCATCTAAAATATAATTATGCAACTTCACCAATTTTGGAACCACTACCTCCTTAAATTCTTTATAAAACTCTGTCGATAATCCATCATCCCCCGGAGCTTTCCCCGTCTTCAACCCACTAATCACCTCCTTAACCTCTTTATCATTAATCCTTTCCTCCATTTTCTCCCTATGTTCTTGTTTTATTCCATTCCCTAACTGTCTCTCCAATATCTTTTTAAGCTTCTCCAGGTCTACTTCCTTTTTTGCATATAATAGCTGATAAAATTCCCTAACAATTTTACATTTATCTCCATTCTTATTACACCTTGTACCTTGCTTATCAACCAATACCCCTATTTCTCTTTTTTCCCTTTTAGCCTTAGCTGCTCTTGCTAATAATTTTGAACTTCTATTACTAAATTCAAAATATTCTCTATTTAAATAAATCAAATCTCGTTTAACTTTATCAATATCCTTACCCATTAGTTCTGCTTTAAGCCTTTGTAATTTCGTAAAAAAAAATTTATCTTTACTTTTCGCATGATCCTCCTGTAATTGTTTTATTTCTCTTTCTTTTTCTATCTGTTCTGCTTTATATTTTTTATATTTAAAACTCGCCAGTTTTATACTTTCCCCTCTAAAAACCGGCTTCATGGTATCCCATACCACTTTAAAATTAACCTCATTATTATCGTTCCACTGCCAGCTTTCTTTCCAACTTCCCATAATCTGCTCTTTACATTTCTGATATTTAAACAAATACTCTTCGAGTATCTTTTTGTACTTTCAATTCCAGATATACTTTAGCATGATCCGATTCCTTGATAATCCCAATTTCCGTTCCTTCTATGTCTTTGATCAAATTTTCGGTAAGAAAAACATAATCTATTCTTGAGTATGTCCCATGAACATGTGAAAAAAAGAGTATGCCCTTTCAGAGCCCTTAAACTCTCTCCAAGAATCCTTCAAACCCATAACATCCATCCATTTATCCAAGACCTTCCCTTTCAAGCCAATTCCACTTCTTGATATATTTGTACAATCTAACCCTGACCTTATCAAATTAAAATCTCCAGCCACAATAGTTTTTGCAACGTTCTCTAGTTCCACTATTTTCCGAATTTTTTCAAGAAACTCCGCTTGATGATCGTTTGGAGCATAAATATTTACCAGCATGATTTCCTCATCCTCCAATTTTCCTCTTACTATCAAATATCTACCTTCTTGGTCAACAACCCTTTTTGTAATCTCAAATCCTAATTTTTTAGAAATCATGATTGCCACCCCTCTTGCTTTTGATGTTCCAAACGCCATCTCATAATGTTGCATCCATCCTAAAAAAAGTCTATTCGTGTCTTTTGACTTCTGATGGGTTTCCTGTAAAAACAATATATCTGGTCTATCTTTCTTCAGCGCCAATTCCAGTCTCCGTCTCTTAAGAACAGAACCTGTACCCTTCACATTCCATGATATTATTTTAATACTTCCCATAACCTACTTCTTTTCCAAGCTCTAAGCTCTCCATCGGGCGTGCCACCAACCACCCTTTACCCCTATAACATACAAAACTACATAGAACACACACTATCTTCTCCCCACTTTCTTACAAAAAAAAGCCGCCTTTGACAACCAAAGAGGGGAGAGGGGGGACATGCAAGATGTACCTTCCAACCGGTGCTACGCGCTATTCACCTTTCTATATCAATTAAATGCTTTAAATTGTTATAACCTGATTCTCATTACTCCTTACTTGTCTCCTCCTCCACCATGATCAACGACAGCTCCTCCTCCTCCCCCCTTCGCTGCGGTGTTCCACCTGTTGCCCCACCAGCCTCCTCCCTCCCGTATTCCCTCCCCAATGCTCCCGATTCCATCAGTTCCTTCTTAAGATTTATCCATTCTTCCGAGTCTACTTTTACCAGTTCCAACAAGCTCAAATACTCCAATGGATTGGTCCCTTCATCAATTACTTGCATTCTTTTTTCATAAAAAAACGCAGTTGCTGTGGAAATCTCCAGTTGTACCTTATATTTTTACTCATCAATAATTTGGTTACAGGCCTCATCTTATACCTCCATGTTCTTTCCTTCAACGAAATATCATTATAAACTTCTACGTCAGAACCATCAAATTTCAAGGCATCAGGACCAACTCGTTTCAAATGGGCCATTACTTTTAGCTTGTCTGCCCAATTTGCGAATTTTACCAACACATTTCTTTGAACCACCCTCCCTCTTCTTGGGCCCACCCGGAATACACTTACAAGATCTTCCTGGACAAATTCTTTTCCCATATTCAAACCATTTAACCACTGAACCACTCTTTCCCTTAACAAGTCCGGAGTTCGTTCCACGACCTGACGGATCACAATGTTCTGCTTTCTCATCATATCTTCCACAGCATCAATCCTTCTCTCTTGTTCCTCCAATTTCAGCTTATTCTCCCGTACCACCTCCTGAGTCCCTTTTATTTCCTTTTTTATGGCAATTACCTCGGTTTGAACCAATTGCACATTTCCCTCAATTTTTTTCAAACTTAAGTCCACCTTTTTTGAAAAATCTGCAACAGATGATACCACCTTATCTTGCTTTTTCATCATTTCATTTCTGTCTTTCACCCTTGAATCCTCATTCTTCTCCAATTTCTGAAACAGCTTGCCAATTTCCACCATAATTTGGGCACTGATCGTAGGGCACTGTGGGCGGGGATGAAGACTGAGGGGCTTCCTCCATTGGTACTTTTTCCTTCCTCTTAGGCTTAACAGCTGGATCTTCTTCCTTTGCTTTCCCTCTTGTACCTTTATCCATAATAGTATAAAATCCCAAAGTTGCAGATCATTGTAAAAATTAGCCAAACAAATAAGCCTATAACACTGCAGCCCCTGGTTCCACAAGTCCAACAGGGAAACTTATATTAAGCAGAAGTCCAAAGAGTTATTGTAATCCATAAAAAAAGGGCAGAAGGAACCAATACTCCCAACAGGCAGCTGAGAAGAAAAAAAAAAGAAGGGCGAAAAAGAAAATAATAATCCACAGCGGGTCCATTTCCCCAAAGCAATCAGTCCAGCCAGTCGTCTTCCACACTGCAATGTAAGTGCTCCAAGGAAACAGTCACCCAAAACTTCTCCTTTAAATCCAAGCCGCCGATAAGTAAAATGAAAAAAAGGGAAGGGAGAATGGAGGGAGAAAAAGCCCAAAAACCAAACAGGAAAGCAGGAGAAGTGAGAAGCAATATTTTTCAAAAAAAATATTAAGTATTTATAATCCACACGGTGAAGGAGCAAAAAAAAAAGCCCAATTAATCCTTCTCTTGAAGCAGACAAGTCAAAATGCCATTTTCCAGCAGGCTGCCTTAACTTCTGGGTAAAAGCCCCCCTTCTTCTTCTGTGGAATGGCAGACTTTTTCCAAACACTTTAAACTGGGAAATTCACTGTTACCTTCCAATATTATAGCCCAGACAAGTATTTTTTTTAAACCACTTTGTTATCGTCAAAACACGGCGTGGTCCTTCTGGTATGCAAAAAAACCATAAACCCAAACACAATCACTTTCGTTTTCCAGAACCACCGCCATTAACGAAACAGCCACTTGTTTTCATCTACTTCCTCCCATTTCCATTTCAAAGCCCGGGCTCATTAAGCAAGATCTCCAGCTGAGTTTAGTCTTTAGTATTCCATTCATGCACTTACATGCAGCTGTTTTCGTGCCAAACAACTTCTTGCCAGCTCCAAAGCTTCTCCGCAGTCTCACTGGTCCCGTTCTCGGCTCCTCGGCAGAAAAGCCGCGACTGCCGTCGCAGGCCTCACTCGCCCAGGAAAACCTCCCGAACTTCGACCATCTGACTTCAAAAGTTCCCGAAATTTTCCAAAAAGACAAGCAAGATTCTTATCTACAAAAGTTGCCACTTTAAAAGTTTTCCATTTCACTCCAACACATTAATTACAACTTTGTTAAGCGCGAGCATCCGAATCAAGATGTTACTCGTCGGCCATCTTAGCCTGTCCCCCGTCTAATACTTTCTTAAAAGCTGTCACCACTTCTTCTGGCAGGGAGTGCCAATTGCGTCTATACACATAATTAACTTAAGATCCTGACGTTCTAGGCAGAATCAGACTTCAGATTTGGATTCAGTGCACTTGATTTAGTATAGGACACATGGATTACACCAAGTAGCAGACAATATTTATTTTATTTTTGTGAAGTGGTAAGATTTTTTTTCTGGGCTTTACCTGAAGAATCTACCAGTTCCTATCTGTTTTACTTCAAAGTGCTCCTACATTCTCCCCATCACTCAATTCATTAGATCAGCCCACCAGTCTTGAATGAGCTGTGTATTCGCACCTACCCCAATGATTAGCTTTTCCATTAAATTTATTGCCTGCCTTCACTTCTTCAGCAGAAATAAATAATTATACTTGCTGGCCTCAACATTGGGAATACTGTTATTAATTGCTCTTTTATAAAGATTTACCATTTCATCCTATTGGGATGAAAGAGAGCTATGTGATCCATATACAATACAAATGCTAGAATAGGCAATACTTTTACTGGATCTCTAAAAAATGAAATATGATTTATTTATTTTACTGATCCAATAAAGGTATTTTCTGCTCCTGCATTTGTTTTATTTCATCCCAGTTTCTCTAGAAAGTGAGAGAAAGGAAATCAATGAAAATAAATGGATTTTCAGAATGACACTCATATTAGTATGCTACAAACAAAAACATCATAGGGCACCTTGAATATTTATTATTAAAGTATTAAAATTTATTATGGGATGTGGTTTATGCACAGCGTATTTCATCATATGGTTGAAGGAATATCCAGAAACCTATGGCACTGGTCAGTGAGGCCAGATGAAAATTAAACACAAAACATATTAACAGCAAGAATTACTGTATTTTTGGACCAAAAGACACACTTTTTCTCCCCCAAAAGTGGGGAGAAAATGAGGGTGCGTCTTATAGTCCAAATGCTGATCTTCGGCCAGCTGTGGCTGTTGTAAAATGATATTTTACAACAGCCGCAGCTGGCTGAAGACTACTACTGCCACCTCTCAGTTGTTCAGCTGTTGGGGCAGGGGGGAAAAACATAGGAAAAACAAGTGGCCACTAGAGGGCAAAAATCGTAATTTCCCATTTAAATGCATTGGAAATAAATTTCTTGTATTCAAAAGTTTTCTGTTTGTATGTTCCCAATGCATTTAAGTGGGAAACTAAACCTGTGCTTAAAAAGAAAGGGTTTCACTTACCTTGATGCTTTTGTCTCTACTCCAGGTGGACAAAATGGAGGGGGAAAACATGCTTCCTGGTTGAAAGGAAAGCAAGAGGCTAGGCTAGAATATCACTTCCTTCCTCAGTGCAATTGGCCTGCCTGCCTGCCCATTTCCCCTGCAGCACCACCACTGGTTGGTGGTGCAAAATACAGTATTAAATTTTTTGTTTTGTTTTCCTGCTCTGAAAACTGGGTGCGTCTTATGGTCAGGTGTGTCTTATGGTCCAAAAATACGGTACATTATTAAACATTATCATTCACTAAAACCATTGTTTCTATAACAAACACATCCTGATACTGTACTAGAAAAACGAATTAAGACACACAGTGTGAAAAGAAACCCTTGTTCTGATTCAAGCTCTGAGACAGACTGGAATCTCTTGATCAAATATAAACAAAATCAAACAGCAAAAAAGACAAAAATTATTGTGGCACCTTAAAGGCTAACTGCTGTACTGTATTTAAATGTGAGCTTTCGTGGACCAAATCCACTTCATCAGACATAAAATGATATAAATCACACATCCCTGGCTCTAATATCCCTTTTAGTTTTCTTTGCTCTACAATGAAAACTTTTCAAGGCAGTGAAAAGTCTTTTCCAGATGTTTATTCAACCTGGTGAAAGGAGCAAATGCAGAAAGGAATTACTAGCTCTGCCTTCTCTCCATCTCTGGGTCCTTCACAGTTACAGCATTCAGTATGTACAGACATTTTTGCTCACATGTTAAGCAGCATTCACTAATTTATGAATGTAAAAGAATGGACAGATTATATTTGTTTCTTGCAAGTCCTTGTGATTTATTTATATTTCTACCTTAAATAGCTTCTCTGTATTCATGTAATGAAATTATGAGAGGTCCAGGCATGTGGTTCTACAATGATGCATATGATCTAAATTTAAACCCATTTCCCAAAATAAAAAGTATTATCGTCCCAAAACTGATTAAGCGTTCCAGCCGAAAATAATAATTGAGAAAGAAAATGCTTCAAATGCATTTAAGAGAGCCCTTCAGAGCCCTAATGAAGCCCCTTCAGGGGGGAAAAAATCTGCAAAGCCTCCATTTAGACAGGGTGTTATTTGAGCAATATGCAAAGGCAGCACATGATGGTACTTTTAAGTCTTAAAAGAGACATTGCCAAAATTTTAGTTTAGTAAGAAAGCTCCTAAAAATCAGCAAGACAACAAACATGTAAGGTGCATTCATAAGCTCATTTTCTCCTTCTGTTAAATAAAGGTAGTTCTTGCTCAAAAGTCAGGCATATCCGACTCTAGGGTTCGGTGCACATCTCCAATTACAATCAAAGAGCCAGTGCTGTCTGCATCTGCAGACATTTCCATGGACATGTGGCAGTCATGACTAGACAAAGAAATACACAGAACACTGTTACCTTCCCACTAAAGTGGTACCTATTTATCTACTTGCAATTTTTTGTTTTCAAACTGCTAGGTTGTCAGGAACTGGGACAGAGACAGACGCTCACTCTGTCATGCAGGACTCGAGTCTCAAACTGCTGAACTGACCACCTTCCAGTCAGCAGGTTCAGCATCTTAACCACTAAGTCACCGCAGTCTCCTCCTTTTGTTAACCTGTCAGTAAAGCTTGATCTGGGGAATTGTTTTACTGAAGTTTAATAAAATGTGCCTTTAAAAAAAGGAAGACATCTAAAGCAGAGATGACCTTGGAATATCAGTTCAGTCATCCACTAAACTATAATTATGCACACATACACAGTTTTTTTAGTACTACAGGAAGACACACCAAAAAGGTATAGCCACTCCAGCTTGTTAAGTGTCACAGGAATTTATCTGCTCACTGTCAGGATACCAGACTTCATGGGAATTGTCTAATCTAGCAAAACACTCCTACTCTGACAACATCCGTCACTGATGAATAAAAATATATTTTTATGTAATTAATGGAAGATATTCAGTACCTAATACAGAGTCCTAAGCTAAGTATATTCAACTCTGGTCTATATCCAAAAGAGATGAACTCCTTTACACCATCCCGAGTTCCATGCTAAAACAAAGGTAGAGTATGAAATCTGCTGGCCTCTAGTAAAGTTAAAGGTAAAGGTAAAGGTTTCCCTTGCTCGAAAGCTAGTCGTATCCGACTCTAGGGTGCAGTGTTCATCTCTGTTTCTAAGCCGAAGAGCTAGTGTAATCTGCTTCTGCAGACATTTCCGTGGTCATGTGGCAGGCATGACTAGACACCGGAGCGCACGGAACGCTGTTACCTTCCCACCGAAGTGGTCCCTATTTATCTACTTGTAATTTCTTGCTTTCAAACTGCTAGGTTGGCAGGAGCTGGGACGAAGACGGGAGCTCATTTCCGTCCTGCAGTACTCGGGAATCGAACTGCTGACCTTCCGCTTCCCAGTCAGCGTCTTAGCAACTTGAGCCACTGCAGTCCTCTACAACTGTGCAAAGATTTTTCTTCTTCAGCAGGTATTTTATTTGCTGCAATCCATCATCTCCTTTAAACATTTTATTTTCTCTCTATTCCTCCTCTGTTTTATTTAATTTGTATTATCTTTTCAAAACCTATTCTCCTATTTCCATCATCGGTAATTAGGAAACACTACTAATGCTGTTACTGTTATTGTTGCTACTACTACACTGTTGTTGTTATGTGTCATCTAGTTCAAACCAACTTATAAGAACCCTAATTGGGCTTTTAAGGTAAGTGTATTTTTAAAAAAAGAGTAGTTTTAACAGTTCCACACCTCAAATAAGTTTCCACAGCTGAATAGGATTCGATGTTATTATATCTTATAAATTGTTGTCATGTTGAAACTTATCTGGGCCTTTTGGTATGCATGGAAACATGAAGAGAAACCATTTGAAAGACAGACAGACAGACTAATCCAAATAACATGATATTTCTCAGAAACATACTGAAAAATTCTGCCTTGATAGGAAAGAGAAAGGATTAGAATGGGACATGCAGAATAAGGACTGTTTCAGTACCCATCGAAGCAGCATTAATTAATTTAGTCAAATATTCACAGATTTAAGCACCAAATTTAGTGAAATTTGTATGGTTTTGTTGTGGAGTTGTATTTCAATTCAAACTGTTATTTCAACAAATTTTGAATACCATCATGAAATTTATTATTGTAGGGCAGTATGTAAATATTTCAAATAAGTAAATAAGAGAAGGGGGTTCTACCTGCTTAACTGAGCCAGTAGTTCTGCTCTACAGCCTGCAGTTTGTGTTATTTGGGTAAGTAGAGTCATTATGGCTGCAGCTTGCTGGATGCAAAGCTCAAATGTAGACTTATTGGTTTGAAAATCACTGGCCAACTGAGACAGAGATGGAATCATTTTCATGATGACCGAGTAGAGATCCCTGCAAGTTTAGAAATAGAGAGGAGAAGATCATAGGGGTGGGGGGATGAATAATGCTTCAAAATACTTTTTACTTCTAGCAAAAACCAAAATTCAACTACAGAAAGTTTCACATAAAAACTTCAAAATTACATATTTTTAAAAGTTTTAATTTTAAAAAATCAGCTAGCCTTATAGTAAGAGTATCATTTCTTCTAGACCAGTGGTTCCCACCCTTTTTTTGGCCATGCCACACCTAAGTATCTCGAAAATCCTGATGCCCCTTTCCCCTGTAATATAGAATTCTTATTATTCAAAAAGTGAACTCCCATTCACGTGGAAGAAACCTAAAAGGCCATTAACTTGGTCTAACGCATTCTCAAATTGCCCCACTTAAAAACCAAATTGCCCCTGTGTGGGGCGTGGGCCCAGGGCTGTAGCCAGGATTCTAGATGTGGGTGGACAAATATTTTTTTCAGGATGGGCAACAATGTCATATACATATATATGTCATATACATAAGCAGCCAGGAGTTTGAGGGTGGGCAAACTGCTAAATCAGGGTGGGCAAAGCCCACTCTGGTCATGCCCTGCCTTTGGCCCTGCGTGGACCCCACATTGGGAACCACGGTTCTAGATTCAATTTAGTTGCTGATTTGAGAATTTTAATCATTTCAGGCAATCCTCCTCATATGGAACAATTTCAACTTGTACTTCCCAATGATACAAAACCCATAACTGGGTACATTGTACAGTTAATCACAAGTTGAGTCAAGCTAACTATAATAATTTATGATGCCACTCTGATGAAGCTTGATCTTTTCTGCTAATGAGCCATCATGTTTTGGAGAGAATCACCAACCACAAAAACAAAAGGATGATGGCTCCTTTGAGACTACCACATTTCTTCCATCATGAGCTTCTGTGGACAACAATCCACCTCATCATACACATAGAACACAATATCTGGGCATTCGTTTTATATATACTAGACCAAGGATAGGGAGGGAGGGCATGATAGGATCCAGTGGTATGACAATTGCATGTTAAACCTGGCAAAGAGCTTCCAAGGTTGCAAATAGCATCCTTAACACTTGCAGGAAACATTCAAAATGTTGATGAAATTAACATCCTCACAACAGCAAAATGCAAATGACTTGAGTTTTCAGCCTTTTCAGGAAAAGTAGATGGTAATAAGGTCAAAAACAGCTGTTTGATGGCACATAAGGCAGTAAATAGAGCCAGCTTATTAAGATATACAGAATACTGAAAAGCACCAATCTGTATTTAATTCTTTGTGTGCTGGAATGTTTTAATTTATTATATAACCTACTCCCAATATTTCCCTCTCATATCTCCCTTTGTAATTCGAGTTTTAATGCAAACTACTTAAGAGATGAACAAATGTTTCTGGTGTCAAATATGTGTTCATTAGCTCATTTAATCTCTTGTAGAGGAAGCATCTTGTTTGCCCTACATAAAATACAGAGGGGCACAGTTGGTCCTGGATGGCATATATCACATTAGAAGATGAGCAAATTATGAACTCCTGATTCCAGAATAGATATTTTATGTCTGGCCTGACATCCCGCTACGGTAATTAAGACCATATGGCCAGCGACTCAACGCCGAGTGTTGGGCAGTGGTAAGGGGCCATTCAACAATTATGTGATCCATTTTGGGGGGGAAATTGATCCCCTCCCCCTATGTAATCCGACCGTAATTTTAGCTTCAACATTGCACAGTAGTAATGTTTAAGGAAAGACACAATAGTTTCTATGTTCCATGAGTATACCTACATATAGAGATCACAGGCCTGACCATAGCCAGCGGCTACAGCCCACAAACGGAACACCTCTGTGTTTATCCTTATGGCTTCCTCGACTCTCAGAGGAAGATCTTTAGGATCTTCAGCAACAAACCGACTCAGTCGACTCTTCATCTCAAACTTATTAAGCTGGAAATAATAAGCAGATCGTGTTTGAGTAAAAGACAAGACTTGACAGAAGAGCAATGGAGAAAGAAAACTCTGGCAACGTAGGAAGAATTTTAATGATGGCTTCAAGAGAGGGATCAGACCAACTCACAGGGAATGTGTCTATCAATGACCAGAACTTTTAAAAGTCACTTTCTGGGACAGCTCCAATAATTCCCCAGGAAGCTCAGGTTCTTGCCACATTGACTGGTCAGTTTTAGGAAATTGAAGCTTCCCATTCCAACTTTTTCAAGTTCTGATGAAGGCTAAATGAAATCTCGGTTGTAACGCTACCACAGAGATAGTAAAAGTTACTGTTTTGGAATACAGCTTATCAATGCCCCAGCCAGCACAACTAATAGATCCTAGCTGGGTGATTCTTGGAGATATAGTCCAAAGAAGTTACTTTTCCAAAATCAGTTACTTTTCCAAAATCTGTCACTGAATAACAATTACCAGTAGACAAATCAAAGAGCAATTTTGCCCTCACACTCTGCTTGTCCCTTTGAATTAGTTTAATTTAAAATGCTATGTTCCTTGATAATGACGTTCAATATTTCCCCCAGTGGATGTAAGGGTGTAATCAGAGATGATCTGAAGTTATTCAAAGGTGCAATTAATTTGAAGGTTTTTAAAAATTACAGAAGATAAACAGGAAATAAGAACCACAATATAAAAGAAATCAAAGAACAATGGATTTCTAACACAATACAACAACTAAATGAGAGCTCTAATTTATAACTATAGTATCTGGATCAAAGTATAAGATGACATCATAACATGTAAAATAATTCACAGTTAGACCTTTACAAAACACAGCATTAACCCCTGAACTCTACTTACAGCTCACTATGTATCCAGCCATTTAGCATTCTTTAGCCTAAAGACTGAGAAAGTCAAACATACAGCTATTTACAGTGGAACCTCGGTTAACGTAATTAATGCGTTCCCTGGGACATTTCTTACAGTGAAAAATACTTTAACCGAATTTCCCATAGGAATGCACTGAATGAAATTTTCTATAGGAATGCATCGAAAACCAAAATACTTTAACTGAAATGCAGTTTCCCATAGGAATGCATTGAAAACCAATTACATTATTTTTTGGACCATAAGACGCACTTTTTCTCCCCCAAAAGTGGGGAGAAAATGCTGGTCTTCAGCCAGCTGTGGCTGTTGTAAAATGATATTTTACAAGAGCCGCAGCTAACCGAAGACTACTACTGCCGCCTCTCAGCTGTTCAGCTGTTCCAGGGCAGGGGGGAAAAAACAAATGAAAAACAAGTGGCCACTAGAGGGCGAAAATCGCAATTTCCCATTTAAATGCATTGGAAATAAATTTCTTGTATTCAAACGTTTTCTGTTTGTATGTTCCCAATGCATTTAAGTGGGAAACCAAACCTGTGCTTAAAAAGGGTTTCACTTACCTTGATGCCTTTGTCTCTACTCCACGTGGACAAAATGGAGGGGGGAAACATGCTTCCTGGTTGAAAAGAAAAGTAAGAGGCTAGGCTAGAGTATTACTTCCTTCCTCAGTGCAATTGGCCTGGCCTGCCCATTTCCCCTGCAGCACCACCACTGATTGCTGGTGCAAAATACAGTATTAATTTTTTTTGTTTTCCTGCTCTGAAAACTGGGTGCGTCTTATGGTCAGGTGCATCTTATGGTCCCAAAAATACGGTAATCCATTCCCAAAAATATTCCGTAAACTGAGCCACTATTTTCTATGCATTTCCTTTTGTTATGCGATTTTTATTTTAACCGAGATGTTTGTTAACTGAGGTTCCACAGTACTGTATATGAAAAAACAGGTTCCTGTAGACTGATCCAGGAAAATTTGGATGGAAAATCAAAAGAAGAAAATAAACAAATGAAGTCATAAATTCTGAACCTTAGTGGTGTGAGTGTGTTGCAGGAATAGAATAGAATAGAATAGAATAGAATAGGAGAATCAAAGTTCAACAAGAGCAGTCCACATAGATACCTAGTTCTTTGTAGTATAACAACAACAACAACAACAACGGGAAACTCATTAGAACCTTACCAGCCTGGCAGTTGCATTTCTCCCTCCAGATGCCAAGACTCTAATCAGTTTCATGGCAGTGGCACATGGAACTCCATGGAGGCTTGTAAGAAACTGCCCAGGCTCAACAACTCTTGGATTCCACTGGGTGGGAAGGAATTCTCTGATGATAGTTTCAACTAGACGAGGACAGCCCAAGATCTGTTAAATAGAGTGTAGCACCAAGTTACCTCTTTTAATATGCAGCAATGCATATGTTAGCCATTTGGAAAAGAACATGAGAGTCTCTTTTTTCCAGTTGCCTAATTTCCTCTTTATTTCTAGTCACTCACACCTTCTCTAAGGAATAAGATTTTACACCACCTGAGGCAGAGACTACATTATCCACCTATGAAGCAAAGTGGGTTTCTACTGACACTATTAAGTTAGTGTATCATCTAAAATTTTCTCCAGTCTATGGTTGTTGCCTACTTTTGTTTTTCACTGTCAAGGGTCATAAGCATTTCATTTAAAAGAATAAATTTTGTTCTTATCAGAAGCCCTTGGGTGAGTCAAATTAAATCATCTCCTTTTCCAGTAGAACATAATTTGAGTGTCCTCATCCTACTTTCACTCCTTATCTGTAACTAAATATAAACTCCATAGCTTAAAAATCAGATTTTTCCTCCATGTCCCCCTCTTGTTGCCACTGCTTTATTATGTATATCTTGCTGAAAAAACTGAAACTCTGCAGTATTTGGTAACCTTTCACTTTGGCTAATAATGACTTTGATCTATTTTCCTTTTAGCCGAAATGAGTGCAGCAAAAATTGTATTGGTTACTGGAAATTCTTATTTTTAATTAATTTCTAATATAGATCAGGCCTTTGACCTTTACCTTGTTCCGAGTCAGCTATCTCTACCCTCTGTACTAGTAGCAAGCTGATAAGAAAATGAGGCAGGTCAGCAGTTCAAGACCTGAGTACTGCACAACGGAGTGAGTTCCTATCTCTGTCCCAGCTGCTGCCAACCTAGCAGTTCAAAAGCAAGAAATTGCAAATAGATAAATAGCTACTACTTCGGGGAGAAGGTAAACAGTGTTCCATGCACTCCAGTGTCTAGTCAGGCCTGCCATATGTTCACAGAAAAGTCTGCAGTTGCAGACAGAGCTGTCTCTTTAGCCGTAAACAGAGATGAGCACCAAACCCTAGAGTCAGATACAAGCAGCTTTCGAGCAAGGGCGACCTTTACCTATACCTAAGGTCAAGATGTACGTTCTTCATAGAACGTCAGATCCATACAACATCCAAGGGAAGCTTCCGGTGAGAGCAGGGAGGCTTTTGCAGACGTTTCCGTGGTCATGTGGCAGGCATGACTAGACACTGGAGTGCACGGAATGCTGTTACCTTCCCACCGAAGTGGTCCCCGCTCTCACCAAAGGAAGAGAGAGAGAAAGCAAGCGCTGCTTAGCAGGCCGGCCGGCCGGCCACGACCTTTCCTTGCAGCTCTACGCAGGGACCGATCCTCAAGTGGGGTGGCGCTGCTATCGTCGTGGCCGAAGAGGAGGAGACTGGTCGGGTCTCCCGCCGCATTCTCCAACTTCCTTCCACCCCGGAACTTGCTTCAATTCCTCCTCCCCGCCCATTCCTCCTGTCCTGTTTGCCACCGGGCAAGGGAGGTTGGGGCCGCTTGGCTCCGTCAGTAGCAGCCATGGGGAGGCAACAACAAGCAGTGGACCAAGGGTGAGTCAGTGGTCGCCGTTGGATATTTTGGGGGGTTCCCCCACGCTCACGCCGGCCGCCTCACAGCTGGGGGCAGTCTGCTCACAACCAAGGGTCGCTTCCCCTGGTTAGAGCGGGGAGGTGGGGGCGAGTCTTCTTATGGGCCACGCCGGCCGCCTTACAGCTGGGGCCAGCCTCTAGCCCCCCTCTCTCAGCTATGGGAACGATGTTATACAAAGCATCAGTGGCAATAATTTGGACGTTGTATGAGGCATCGCAGCTAGGATTTTGCATGCCTCATACAAAGTCGGAATTCATGCGACGTCCTAACTTGTGGAACCATGTTTGGACGTTGTATGAGGTATTACTGTATGTCCCTTCTTATGATATGTTTATTTAGTTATTTATATTGTGTGTGTGTGTGTGTGTGTGTGCGCGTGCGTGCATGTGTGTGTGTGTGTGTGCATTTGGGATGCAGATGCAGAGTTTTTTTTGTCATAGTTGGTTTGACATGTGTGTAGTCATGCCTGCCACATGACCACAGAAACATCTGCAGAGTCCAACATGCAAATCAGCTGTCTCCAACATTCTGTTTCCAGGCCTGGCTTTTAAACTGCCATTTTTCTCCCATGGCACCATGGGAAGTGAAGTTTGTGTTCTTTTCCCCATTTTGTTGGGCTTGGGCCCCACTCTCGGCCCCCAGACCCTCGCGGGGATGATCCCAGTTTGGCAAGGTAAGTGTGGCCGGCTCATTACAGGATAGGCTGGACGGGTGTTGACACGTATTCCAGACACGCACTGCCACATCCCATGTTTATAGGTATAGACTGAGTTCTGAAATAAAGTAAGATACTGATTTGTTACCTAGTTCATGTGTTTCCTATTCTGCAGAATGTGTGTATTCCCTTTCCAAGTATATTGGAAAGGGAACCTGCCAGGGAAAAGAACAGATGGTAATGCATACAGAGACTTACCTGACTGCATGCTTGAGAGGAGTGCCTTGCTATGTGGATGAGGATGTCTAAAATCTCCAGCACTACCAAAGGCACGGGTCGCATCACTTCCAGAATGTATCTTAAGCGATGAAGAATTCTCGTTTTCAGAAGTCCCTGGGAGAAAAAAACATATCATCATTTTCACTCCCACAGACATTTGGGGTGTTGTTTTTTTTTGTTTTTTTAAAAATAGTTTTCCCCGCTTAATTCAGAAAACTTTGCTTAGCCGTATTACAATATACAATGGTTGAAATGCTGTGGCTTATCATAGTGAGTTGCACTAAAGTAGACCCACTGAATCACTGGTGATTTGGTGAGTCAACTCCTTTGTAAGTTCCATGGACCCAAATGTGGCCACTCTAATTGTGCTTTACTGCACTAAAGTGAGTTGCAATCAGAAGAGGCCCTTTTGAATCAAAGGAAATTACAGAAGAGTTGACTCAGCAAATGCCTATGTATTCAACAGACCAACTGTAGCTGCAATGAACTTCACTAAGCAACAGGATTCCAGCCTTAAAGTGTTTAAAGTGCTGTACTTTTTGCCTTTGTTTCTTTTCCCCATCTTATTTTTTACCAATATGTCAAGACAGCCTAACACCTGGATGATGTGAAAGATTTGTCATTCAGGTCCAACACCAAGATGTGCCACACTATGTATTGTCATTTTCCAGAGGGACACTCAAAAGCATTTACATTCACATTCTTTAGGGAGGCTTTTTCTGTGTCCCCCAGTCATCTACCTATTTGTGGTAATATTACAAAACCAGGCAGTTGATTGGCTCTTCACTAATTAGCTTCAGTTTGCTGTCATATCAGAGAATAAACAAAGCAAAGCAAAACAAAAAAATGTTGTAGCACCTTGAAGACTGTTAAATTTTATTGTGAGCTTTCGTGGATCAAGTCCAGTTTGTCAGACTTGATCCTCGAAAGCTCACATTAAAATTTAACAGTTAGTCTTCAAGGCGCTACAATGTTTTTTGTTTTGCTTATTTTCTGATATGCTTGAGGCTACTATTCCAAAAAAAAAATCTGTCATATGTTACATAATTTTAGTTCCAAGGAGTTAAATCCGAATTGGATTATTGCAATAAAAACAACCAGGTATCATTTCAGGCAAATTTCTGAAAGTTTACCTTCACAACATCATACCGTGCCACTTCTGGATCTGGCTTGTTTTCATCTTTTGATTTCTGTTCTTGTGCTTTTTCATCTAAAGTTTGTTCATTTTCCTCCTCCGCCTCCTGCTCTTCTTCTTCTTTATTGCTTGGCGTAAAGGGATAAAAAGCCATGCCCTGATACCATGAGAAGGTCTTGTCAAGATACTTCTAGAAGAAAATTAAAAACAAGTGGAAAGACAAATGGACTACAGCTAGATCTAGAGGAAATCCCTTTAAAGAATACCATTTTAAGCTCAATGAGGCAAAGGATGGATAGAAATGTAATAAAGAAATAAACAAATGAGTATTTGCTGAATTATGTCCCTTCATTGGATAAGTATCAGCATGTTTATAGCATAACTAGACAAAATGCACAAGTTTTCTCTTCCTTAAGGACTGTATATGTACACAACTATTTTGGTTGTACAAAATTAAATCCAACATTGCGCTAGTGGGAAACAACCACTGGAATTTGTTCTCTCTTCACTCCTTAACCCTGCAGATCTCTGTGCTGTTCAGAAATCTTCTCTGGGTGGTTTTATAAAGCATATTTTGAGAGTGCTCACTGCAGGTGTTGTTGATAGAAGCTGTTAGTCATTTGGTTGGTTTGAATGTATACCTCACCCATCCAACATACAAAACAGAGCAAACTCAAAAAGAAAGATGATGATGGCAAATTGAAGAACAACTTCAGGTTCATACTAAGAGGATGTTATCAACCTCCTTGAAGACCTCTCTAAACAGCTCTGCCTTCACCAGCATATGAAAAAATTGTATAAGGAGGCCAAGTGCAAAGTTAATGGAAGAGCCTTCAAAGATTATGGGGACACCACCAGGAAGGCCTGATTCCTAGTCGTAACCTGCCCAGCCTCTCTTGGGGTGGGTACTCCCAGTCTGTGATGGAAAGAGTCACAATTTATTCAATATGGAGTCTCTTTGGTTTTTAAACTGTCTTAGAATGTAGCTTTGCTTCTTTGCAAAAGCCTCATAATTATTTCTGCTGCGCTTATCAAACAGATGTGCTTAGTAGAAGCTTATCAGAGCTTCAGGCCTATGTTATGTCTTCTTCTCCAGGCCTGGAATGTTCGCTTGCATCAACATCCTGAGCCTGGGAACACCAGACATTTGTTATGGGAACCAGGGAGTGTTTATACAATCCCTGGACTCTAATTAACTGTATGCTAATTAGGAGAACCAAGCTCATGTTCTTTCTTTTAGACACATGGGTTTGGGAATCAATTCGAGTTTGGGGTTTCTGAGAGTGACACCTCAGAAGGGAGAGTGGGACTCTAACACCGAGTCCTGACTCCAACCCAAGCTTAGTCATGATTACCTAGATTAGTCAGGTTTTCCTTTTGTTTCATGGGGGAAGGCCTGAGTGTGAATTTCCCTACCTGAACTTGTTGATTAGTATTGTTTTGCTGGATTTTTTTGTATCCTGAACCAACGAATGAACTGCTATTTCTACATTATGCTTTGAGAACAATAAACATCTTTTACTTCATCAACAACATGTTTATTGGAAGAGGGGGTAAGACAAGAGTTAAGCCATAAGCCACACACTACCACATACATAAAGATATTATTCTCCCCATTATTGTCTGGGCTCTGTACAATTCAGGTAAGCCCAAGGTTGATGCACATATTTGCAGGACAGTATTTAGGTGACCTGAACTCGAAGTCTTGGTTTCCACACAGAGCAGGCCGGTACAAGGAAGCTCTTAAAAGGAACAGGGAGATACCAAGGCAAGGGTCAGGCTGAAGTCTATCTGTCACACAGTCCTAATGCCAGGGAGGACCAGGGGAGCTTGGGCTGATTTAGATGGGTCCCAAGGTCCCAAAACCATCCAGGGCCTTAGGTGTCAGAACTAATACCCTTGAATTGGGCACAAAAGCTGACAGGCAACCAATTCAAGCAGGCCAGAATCTGTCAACAGGGACTTCTTGTCCTGAAATGGGCACAGCTGGGTGTGATGCCTAAAATGGAAAAAGGCAGACCTGGCCACAGGAGATATTTGCTTCTTCAAGGAGAGCTGAGTCCAGATTCATGCCCAGATCCCGAATCTGTTCCTTCAGGGTGAGTGGGGTGAAATGATTTTTCTGCTCAGGGGACGCCCAAATGAGGCTCCTTTCATATCCCCAAGATCCATCGTGCAGCACTCAGGTATCAAACCCTGACCTTCCAGTCTCCAAGTTCAGCGTCTTAGTCACTAAGCCACCACATTAAAATGCCATAATTACAGTCTAAGAATTTCCATGTCTCGGATATTAATGCAAAATAGAAAAACATTTTCACTGCTGTTTTGTCTTCCATAATTACTCTACAAGCTAAAAAAAGACTATCATACTAACTAAAAGTAAATTGTGTGTGTTATCAAGTCATCTCATTTACGGAACATTTTTCAAAAACCTTAATTTCAATGAAAAGCCATGTTCAATAATGATTTTACAGTACAAGTTATAATATTACAAGTGGCCATTTTCATTTGCTATGTGCTTTGTATAGCCTCAAAGCTATTACCAGTAGAATGAGGAATATTATCTAACATTTATCAGGAGCTTAAAGGAGTATGGAGAGCAATAATACAAGGCTAATAAAGACATTAAAACAAAGGTGACTTTCTAGATTTTTTTTAGTTCCAGTTCTTTTTTTAGTCAATGCTTTATGGGAATTGCAGCCCAGCTACTTCAGAAAGACCACATGTTTTCCATCTCTGACTTAAAAGGGTATATTTAATTCAGGATACCTCATCATTTGGAGAGACCAACAGAGCATGGAGGGCATGGACAGAGGCTGCAATCACATTATCCACTGGATCATCTATGGAGAAACGCAGCAAGAAGAGAAAACCAGCATCAAGCAGCACTCGTAGGACACTTCCCTTCAATGAGCTGGTAAACTCCCCTGCCTTGGCCTGAAAGACACACCAAAAAGAAAACAAGTTGTGGGTTTTTCCCCCTAAGAGGATTATGTCAGAGGTAACCACCTATATAGTCTAGTGCAGGAGTTCTCAACCTTTTAAAGCCTGGGGCCAGGTCACGCTCCCTCAGACAGTTTCGGGGACCGGACAGCCATTTTGCCCTTCCTCCACCACATAGCATTTTCTGGTGTGGTGGAGGCAGTGTGTGTGTGGGGGGGGGTGGGGGGTGGGGGGGGCACATGAAATGGTACCACAGGCCGCATCCGGTCCATGGGCCGCAGGTTGAGAATCCCCGGTCTAGTGAGCTCTTCCAAGATTTCCATTGGCAGCAACAGAGAGACTGTAGCATAATACTTTGCTTAACTGTGGTATGGAGGTACCAATGGCATCGGAAGAATCATACTGTCAATGCCACCCATGTGATTTTCAGCTCATGAGTATGGCATGGGAAAGAGCCAAATCCCAGCAACCCCAAAATAACAGCACAGGGGTCAACTACAGGCAAAGTAAATGAATGCCACTTTTTATTTTGAATTATAAGGTAGAAGCTGTTTCTCAGCTTTCAATGACACTTTTCAACGAAATGTATATGGTTACAAAGAAGCTTATCTCTCTTTCTCCTTAAGAATCCACAACTGAAATTGCAGGGCTAACTATGGCCACTGGATCTCTCACTTGCAGGCGAACTGTTCTTCCTTCATGTGACCTGATTCACAAGTAATTCAAAACCTATGCAAGGTCAAAATCAAAGTTTTCATTAATGTGGGTGACCTGATCCTGACTTCTGCCCTGTGTTTCAGTTGCATTCCAAGTGTCTCCAAAGAGCAATGAAAAAAACAGAGAAAAGACGTCTCCCCTTAACTGAATCCTGAAAATATGACACAAATAATGGATGCCTACCAACAGATACTTTACCAAGCGATATATATTAAAAAGAATTTTAATGTTCTATAATGATGGTGATTTCAGCCAAGTTTCATACCATTTCCCATTGCTTTAAATAACCTAATGTTCTATTCTTGCCATTCCTAAATATAGTCTTTATACATGCAAAATCCAGTGTCTTAGTTAAATCAACAACTAGAATAGCGTTTCCCAAACTATGTTCCACGGATAGGGTTGCCATAAGTCCCGGAAAACCAATATTATCTGGGTCTGAAAAATTGTCCTGGCCACTTCAATAAAAATCATGTTAAAATCTCAGATTTTTAAAACTTACTGATTGTGTATTATAGCACACTATGTCTGTGATTCAGACATCCCTTCTGTCACTCTTGCATCCTGCTACCCAGGTGATGCAAACTCATCCGCGTCCACCTCCTGAGTGCGGCTGTTTCCAACAACTCGGATTGCTCCAACATGGGGAAGGTGGAGCTGTCTCCTGGCGCGAGGGGTGGCGGGGGTGGCGGGCCTTTGGTCCCAGCCCATGCTCAGGGGCTGGCAGGAGTTGTAGTCCTGTCCGGGAAAAGCGTGCCCTATGGCTCCCGTTGACACCTGGCGGTCGGCTCTTGGCCACGCTCAGTCCTACAGTGGCCGCAACAGGGGATGGTGGCAGGGGATGATGGTTGGTGTGGGCGGCATGGCAGTGCTTCAGCCCTTTGCTCCAGTTTCACTACAACATGTATGGTGGGAGGAAAGGGTCTTCATGCCTTCAGCTCTTTCTTTCTACAAGACCCCCTCCTCCTCTCTGTCACCCTCCCAGACCCTGAGGGGACCCCCAGACCCCCCCCTCCTCCTCCTTCTTCTTCCTGCTGTGCCCCTTTGTCAAGTATACTTCTGTCCCGGTTTTGTGGGAGAGAATTATGGCAACTCTATCCGCGGAACACTGGTGGACTTCAATTCCCAGAAGCCTAAGTCAGTACATTGGCTGATCAGTGCTTTGAGAAATTGTCTTAGGCTTCTGGAAACTGAAGTCCAAAAACCAAAGATTGGGAAACAGTGATCTAGAAAATGCTGCTGATTTTGTTTCAATGGAACGGGTTCCTAGAATAACATGTATAATGCCATATATTGAATTTTCCAAGTTAATAATATGACAACATCATAAAGCAACAAAACAACTAATATGGTTTCAGTTTTTAAAACAACATATAATATTTTGAAGCAGATCTCTATGGCTGGCCATCATATGGAATCAATATATGCACAATTCCAACATGTTTTAAATTATCAAATCATAAAGCAGGATAGTTAAAACTATGATTTAAAAAAAAAACAACTTAGGAACAGTGCCAGGACTAGGGTGTCTCTGATGCATGCCATTCTTAACTTTATGAAAACAATTCCTTTAGATCAAACTTGATGCAGTTTTGCAATGAAGCCTCAAGTATTTAAATCTGGACTATTCTTCAAGCTCAGTTATCTCATAGATCATATCAAAAATGAAAGAACAGTGTAGCAATTTGCCAAAAGGTAGACTGCTTGTGTAGAAAGACAAGAATATTTAATCATTCATTTGCCATCTTGTCACACTAGAACCTGTGATTCTCTTCTAAAATGGAGATGAAGAGAAAAACAACTGTGTAAAAAGATTAACTTACCTTCTGGACCACATGGCCCAACACCTGTATAGCCAGAGTCCTTTGCTGGATCACTTGGCTGCGAGACAAGTGGAAAAGCTCCTGGAGGGAATAGCCAGCCCTCTGTTATAATACATAAACAAATATCAAAATGGGATCCTTATGGTCTGGATAGTTACACACATTCTGTTATTCTGCTGTATTTTCAGTAAAGGTAAAGGTTGCTCTTGCTTGAAAGCCAGTCGCATCCAACTCCAGGATGTGGTGTTCACCTCCATTTACAGCTCAAGAGCCAGCGCTGCAGCTGTTTCCGGGGTCATGTCGCAGTCATGACTAGGTGCAGGAGTGCACCGAACACTATTACCTTTCACGCCAAAGCAGTACCTATTTGTCTACTTGCAATTTTTTGCTTTCAAACTGCTAGGTTGGCAAGAGCTGTGACAGAGACAGGCGCTTACTCCCTCATGCAGCATTCGGGTCTCGAACTGCTGACCTTCCACCTCCCAGTCAGCGTCTTAGCCACTTGAGGCAGTGCAGTCCCTCTTTGTCTTTTCAGTAGGTAGAAATTTATCGTCCCTTCAACAGAATACTAGTTGTATTGAGCAAAAGTCAAGAAGCTATCTTTCTACTTACCAATTCCACCACAAAACAAAGATGGTGGCACGATATTCTGTTTGTTACCAACAAGGCGCCTAAAATGATGTGTTTACAAAGCAATAACTCTAAAGGAGTTTGAAGGCAAGTCCACATTACAGAAGAGACAGGGAACTGCTAGATCAGGTCCCTCAAGATTTCCTCCTTTGACATAAACCCTGCTCAAATCTCACTCCCAATACTAGACTTTCTCTAGCTGAAAGAATAGGACATTATTACCTCTGATTACAATTACAAGTAGAGTAAAGCCCCGACTTATAAATGCCTCGAGTTACATAAAATTTGACTTACATAATGATTTTGTGCTAAAACCATGTCACAGTTTACACTATTCCCTATGGGTTTGCTTCGAGTTACATAAAGATTCTATTTCCTATGGGTTTGCTTCAAGCTACTTTTTTATAATTGTATTTATGTCTTTTGTGAATTGTTGTGATGCCGCCCTGAGTCGGGTTCTGCCTGAGCGGGCGGCATATACAAATTTGACTATAAATAAATAAATAAAAAATAAAGCTACGTAAAAATTCATTTCCCTATGGATTTGCTTCGATTTACATAAAAATTTCATTTTTCCTATGGGTTTGCTTCGAGTTACGTAAAAATCCGATTTAAGCAAAAGCTTACGGAACAGACTTTTTTCGTAAGTAGGGGTTTTACTGTATGACTCAATCATTTAGAACACCAAAAGTTTTAATCCTGACTGTGCTTCCTAAGAAAGAGGTTAGCCAAAATTGCATGGGGGCATGGATGATGCTGATGATGTTATGTGATTTGCCACCTGTTAGGCCTTGGGAAACTGCACAGTCTAGGAACATCATCTACTAAGAGAAACTGGTAAACCACTTTTCTAATGAGAAAACCTGAGAAGAACAGACTTGGTGGCACCATCCTTGCTCCCGCCGCCACAGGAAGTGGTGGAAGTGGCGAAAATGGCCAAGATTGCACTGCGAATGCCGCAGCTGCCACCACCACCAGAAGCACTGGAAGCGGTGGGAGGAACCATGCCTCTGGCTCACTCACCTGTGTGAGGGGGCGTTGCCCAGCCCACGGTGCAGAAAGGTTGTGAATCCTTGGACTACACAGAGCCAAACATGCACTGACCCTGCCAGCCATTCACTTTAAGTCTATTCTGCCCTTACCTCTGCTTCTTCTCCATGGTGGTGTAAGCCGAAATGCGTAGGCAGGTCTTTGTCTGGAGGAATTAGTTCTCCCTTCAGACTAAAGCGGGCTTGCATTCCCTATGGTGAGGAGGCAAATAAAGAGACATTATATAGTTATTATTTCCTATGTCTTGAAGATATAATGAATATCCTGGGACATAATTTCATTTATGGTGGTGAATAAAACTTGGATATATGTTTTTGAAGAAGTAAATAAAATAACATAAAATGAGAAGAGAGGATTCACTTGAGAAAGCCTTGAAGCTGGGAAAAGTGGAGGGCAAAAGAAGAAGAGGCGGCCAAAAATGAGACGGCTAGATGGTATTGTAGACGCAATGGGCACAGAGTGGGGCAGCCTGAGGAGGATGGTGGAGGACAGAGGTGCCTGGAGGACAATGGTCAATGGGGTCACAAAGGGTCAGAATCAACTGTGCGACTGAACAACAACAACAAAATATTATCACTTAGAATACGAATGTGTCCTAGAATTGCCTTGCTAAATGAACTGGGAGGACTAAAGTGGAAAAACATAAGAAAGATATTATTATGGTGATGATGACAGTTGCAAGAATATTAATAGCTAAAAATTGGGGAATGTATAGATATTTAGGATTGGAGGAATGGTATAAAGAAATGTGAGCTATGGCGATTAATGATAAGCTGACCTGCAAATTAAAACTGGAAAAAAGGTATTATTAAGAAAAATGAGTTTTGATGACATTTGGAGAGAATTTATTGAACTTGTGTTGGGAAAATCTAAAGGAGTTAAACCTGGAAATGAATATCTGATATTTTTGGAAATGGGGGAAACGATTTATGTAATTTGTATAGTTGGTTTAAGTTTTTACGGTTTTAGACAAGAGGACCACTGGGTGCAGGGTCTACATTGTATTTGTACTTATATGGAAGATATAAATGGGGTTTTTTTGTAATTGTTTTATGTTTTTATGTAAACATTAAATAATAATAAAATAATAATAATAAAAAATATTTACTATGTCACTCAGTCACTTAAAGCACAGCTATTCAGTTTTAGTAGGATACAGATCTGGGATGTGATTTCAGGTTTTTTGGACCTCCAAAATTTCCCCAGCACCCCCAGGCAGAGTATTTGTAGTGGGAAGTCTCCTTTTGTTTCTGGGCTCTTACTCCCAGAATTGGTCATTTACCAATTATGCCCGCTCCTGGACCGGGACTCCTTGCTCACGATCACTCACGCTCTGGTCACCTCCAGATTGAATTATTGTAACATGCTCTACATGGGGCTGCCCTTGGCGACCATTCAGAGGCTTTAACTGGTCTAGAATGCGGCTGCCTGGGTAGTGATGTGGTGCGGGCGCTACGCCTGGGCCTCGCCACTGCTTCGGGAGCTGCACTAGTTGCCAGTGTGCCTCCGAGTGCAATTCAAGGTGCTGGTTTTGATCTTTAAAGCCCTTCATGGCATTGGACCAGGCTACTTAAGAGACCGTGTCGCCCCAAGGAATTCAGCCCGTCCTACTAGGGCAGACAGGAGGGGCTCAGTGGTGGTACCATCAGTGAAAGAAGTACATTTACTGGGACCAGGAAGAGAGCCTTCTCCGTGTCTGCCCCAGCCCTGTGGAACCTCCTACCACCCGAGCTGAGTCTCCAGATGGAACTAATCCCTTTTAGAAAGATGCTGAGGACATGGCTATGTCAGCAGGTGTGGGGCATGATTCCCTCCACCACTCTAAGCCCGCTGGCTTGTTTAGCCTCGGTGTGGGACCCTCCCCGGTCTGGCAATTGTTTTAAGGTGGGTGGGGGAGGGTAGGCTTTTAATGATTATTTGTTGTTTATGTGTTTTAACTCTGATTTTAGTTGAGGGGGTTTGGATAATATTTTAGCTGCTGATGTTTTAATTGTTCCATATTGCATTTTTTTCCCTTTCCCCTTTCCCCTTTCGCTGTTAGCTGCCCAGAGTAGTGTTCCCACCAGGAGGGCAGAATACAAATAAACAAAATAAATAATAAATAATAAATAAATACTGCAAATTATAGAAGTGGGAGTCCAAAATGTCAAAAGTCTCATCCCTATTTTTATATATATTCCAAGCCAGTTCTTGTAATTATCTGTGATCATAATGCTTTCCTGCAGAAGCTTATAATGCTCCCAGCCAGCATTTAAATACTATCAGGGGGTGAAAGGAGCATCTCTATCCCATTCACCTGGACATGAACAATCTGTAGAAGGACATTCTAGGACAGGGGTGGTGAGCCTTTTAGAGATCAAGTGCCCAAATTCACCAGGCTGCCGTCTGCGGCATGTGTGCCACCCCCCTTACCCCAGACAGGGGAGGGAGGAAGCGCTCCCATTGGGCTACTGGAAAGAGGAGTGAGATGAACTCTGTGCCAGGAGAGGGAAGAAGCACTCCCACTGGGCTGCTGGGTAGAGGGGTGAGGCAAACTCTGTGCTGGGGGGAGGGAGCGCTCCCACCGGGCTGCTGGGCAAAAAAGCAGGGCAAACTCTGTGCTGGGGCGATGGCACACATGCCCAAAGAGAGGGCTCTGCGTGCCCCCTCTGGCACACATGCCATAGGTTTGCCACCACTGTTTCTAGGAGAAAATAATTTGAAAGCAAAAAAAAAAAAAAGAAATTGCATTTCAGTCTCTTAACCAACCTTTTTGGTCTTTCTCTGCCGAGATAGAGGCAGGTCCTTTGTCCACTCCAGCTTCTCAAACTCTACACTGTCCATGTGAAGCCATTCTCTCTGAGGCTTCACAGGAAGATCTGCATGTGGAGAGAGGCAAACAAAGACAGTGTTATTCTTCTTGGGCACAAAAGAAGAGCATACACCACTTTCCTTGTCAATTTTTCTGGCTTTGAAAACTGCTTCACATTCTGCTTTCACGGCATAACAAGGAGAAAAACCTCAAAGCTGACTCTTCATCACTACAGAAACATCAAAGGTCTGCCAATAATTTAATCTATACCTATAAAAAGGCCCCTTAACCGTTGGATTCGTTCAAAGGCTACCGCACCTGGCCCAACCATCCCCGACCGAGCCCTCTGCACTTACCTTAACCCCCGCCTCACCAACGCCACGGGGGTCCAGAGGTCGCCAGTGGGGCAGCCGCCCCATGACCGCAACCAAAAAAATTAAACTACGAGTCCCAGAGTCCTCTGCGCTGCGCAATCCCTCAGCTAATCAGGCTGAGGTACGCGAGCGCAGAGGAGGCTGGGAAAGCACGGTGCGGCGGTTTTAAAAGACAAACCGTGCTGGGAGGGAGACTTGAAAGACCCAGCCGGAGCCAGGAAAAGCTAAGTGCGGTCGGTGGGGGTTAGGGATTGTGGAGGGGAAGGCATGGCCCTGATAACCACGCCGCCCCCACTGCCCCACCACCTAGCCCCCCCTAACCCCCACAGACCACACTTACCTTTTGCCGGCTCCGGCTGGGTCTTTCAAAGTCTCCCTCACGGCGCGGCCTTCTACTTAGGGAAAAGCACCGGCCTCTCCTTCAACCTCTCCTTCAACTCTGTGGGCGACGTGGCCTTGACGCCCGCACGGACGAAGGACAGGCCAGTGCTACTCCCTGAGGCAAGCGGTTCGTCTTCCTAGGAATTCAGCCCCTGTCTTCCAAGGAAGACGAACACCTTACAAACGGGAGACGAAGGCCAAGCACGGAGCACCGTTCTCGGCCTCCGTCTCCCACAACCGCCCCCTCTCCCCCCCCCAGGCTTCTCAAAGACAGCAGGGGAAAAAATTCCCACACAGCCTCAGAGTCCAGCACAAGCCGCCACCATAGCATGGGGGGGGGGTGGGGAAAGAGAATACCCCTCTCTTCCCCCCCGACCCATGCTTCGGTGAGGCAGCGGAGAAAAACTATGTTTTTCCCCACAGCCTCGGAGACCAGCACAAGCCGGCCCATAGCTTGGGGGAAGGGGATACCCCCCTCTTCCCCCCCCCCCAACCCAGGCTACGGCAAGGCACCGGCCAGCCCCCCTGTAAAAAAAAAATAAACAAAATAAATAAAAATAACCCACCGACCCCAATGCCAGGATTTAACGCGGGCTGGCCAGCAAGGCAAGGCCATGTTAAACCCTCCTAATCCACCCCACCCCACCACCACCACCACCACCACCCCACACACACACAAACATAAAACCCTCCCACCCACAACAAAAAAAACCTAGAACTCACCTACACAGAACAACCAACACAGACGTCCTACCTTCTCAAACGCCTCGCACTGAACGTTAGTAAATGTAGTCCACCAGAGGGTGCCATTTTTAGTTAACTAAAAAAAATAACTAAAAATAGCACCCTCTGGTGGACTACATACAGACACAGACATACACACAAACACACACACACACACACAACACTCCTGCCATAATAAAAAATAATAATGTGTGAGTTGGTGGTTGGAGTGGTTTTTTACATAGGAGTGGTGGTTGTGCAGAACCAAAACCACCCCAAACCACCAACACACACATTAAAAATGCCCAGCAGGGCCGGGCAAAATATGCTAGTCTTCTATAAGATCTAGACAAGGAAAGTAGCTGGGGTCCTTAATGACATTCATAGAAAAAATTATTACGATCTGAATACCAATTTGGATCTGAAATGTGTATAGTAATATTAGAAATCCAGAGCAGGATCTCAAATTATTTTATTTAAATTTATGACTTAAACTGCTGTCTACAACTATAAGAAAAAGTAGGAAAACAAAACTACAGAGCAGAGAAAAATGATAATCTAGGAAAGCAACTCTTGAAGAAAAGGAGCTCAGCAGGTAGTATTCTATTTCTTTCTGAAATACTATTCAACATTTTGGAGCTACATTAAAATCCAAGCCAGAAATGGAGAACAATCAAAAGAATATCAGAGAGTAATCAAAACTAAACAGAAAGACAAAAAACATTGTAGTACCTTAAAGACTGTCATCTATGTTAATGTTAGCTTTTGTGGATCAAGTCCACATCTGTCTGACGAAGTGGACTTGATCCACAAAAACTAACATTAACATAGAGGAGTTAGTCTTTAAGGTACCGCAATATTTTTGTCTTTTTGTTTTGTTTTGTTTTGTTTTGTTTACCCGCTGGTATGCCTGCACAGACTAACATGGCTACCACTTCAAAAAATCAAAAGAATGATGTACAAAAAACATTTTGGTTTAGCAACAACTTAAGAGGTGGTAATACTTGTCAACAATATCAGAGAATAAACAAAATAAAACAAAAACACTGTAGCACTTTGAAGACTAACTGTTATATTTTAATGTTGGCTTTTGTGGATCAAATCCAAATTTCTGAAAGATGTAAGGATGAAAAAGACCAATTATTAGCTTTTTAGAACTAGACAACAAAAAGAAGGAACAAAATGAAGAGTATTAGCACTCTACCAGTCTTTTAGTATACTGAGATATCTGTGGAATGTTGTCTCCTCAGACCTTCACCATTTGTGGTGAAGCATCAAAATGACACTGAAATAAAACTCTAGTAACTGTAGCAGACTGTAAAATTCAGACATTTTAGTACTGATTTTTAAACCTTACAGTACCTATTTTTCATTTTGGATAACAAGCATACTAGCATAGCCTGTGCTGGGTGCTTCAAAATAGACCCAGAAGCTGATTTAGAATGCTCAAGTGGTTAAGAAGCTGACTGGGAGGCTGAAGGTCAGCAGTTCAAAACCCGAGTACTACATGACAGAATGAGTTCCCGTCTCTGTCCCAGCTCCTGCCAACCTAGCAGTTTGAAAGCAAGAAATTGCAAGTAGATAAATAGGGACCACTTCGGTGGGAAGGTAAATAGCGTTCTGTGCACTTCAGTGTCTAGGCATGCCTGCCACATGTCCATGGAAATGTCTGCAAACACACAACAGCGCTGGCTCTTTGGCTATAAACAGAGATGAGCAGTGAACCTTAAAGTTGGATACATCTGGCTTTTGAGAAAGGGCGACCTTTACCTTTACCAATATGCATCTATTCTGAAGCCTTATTGTTTTCAATGGGGCTTACTCTCTCAAAGTGGGCACAGGATTGCAGACTTCATAATGTTACTACTATAATTATTTTTGAAATACCTGTAGTGATGCTCTGATAACAATCCAGGAATGAATGCACCATACATTTCCCAATTGACAGTGAAGTGACTCTTCTGACTGTCTCTATTTTAGCTATCTCTTTGAACACTATAATAATAATGATGATGACAACCAGGGATTTTCCATTATTTTCAGTTGTAAAAAGCTACACTGTTACTTTTCTGCTAGGCTGGCAAACCATTAGTGTGCCTATGTACCTGATGTGTGTAAGTTGACGCCATGAGGCCTTGCTCTTATGTCTTATGAAGTGGATTTGGTGAACAAAAGATCACATTTAAATACCGTAGTCAGTCTTTACGATGCCACAACATTTTTGGTCTTTTTTTTTTATTTGTTTACTCTCTGATACATACCTGTCAAGTGCGGCTCCAGACAATACGGGACTTGCGCAGAAGGCTTCTGTGCAGAACTCTTCTGCACATTCGTAGAAGGGTTCTGCGCAGACGGGGATGCGCAGTAACTACTTTCGCCCACTGTCAAATAACGGGATGGCGACGGGTCCGGGCAGGAAAGTAGAAGCGGTGCTGAATTACGGGAAATCCCGGCCAATATGGGACACTTGACAGGTGTGCTCTGATATACAGCCATCTTGAGTTTCTCTTCTGACCCCAAAAGACCATTGGGGGCTCAAAGCACCAGCTGCAAAAGGCACAACTCATGGGTTTGTTCCATTTGGGAAGATGGACACAAGACCTTGAGACTTGGAATAGAAAAACAAGCTGCTCAGTCTAAATCAGGGATTCTCAACCTGCAGCCTATAGGCCGAATGCGGCCTACGGCACCATTTCATATGGGGCCCCCACCTCCTCCACCACACCAGGAAGTGCCATGTGGTGGAGGAAGGGCAAAATGGCCGTCTGGCCCCCAAAGCTGTCTGAGGGAGCATGATCCGGGGCCTGGCTTTAAAAGGTTGGAAACTCCTGGTCTAAATGAACCACTGCAAGAGTGGAAAGACATATTTCCTTTGAAAATGTGGCTGCTATTAGTTTTATTTTATGAGGCACTGACTCCTTGGCAGTTTTCCCAATGCTAAGTGCTAATGCAAAATTAATATTACATCTCCCACTAGTCACAACAGGCTACATGCATTGCCTTGGCCCGCTTGAAAAGCTTCACTGGTTTTTTGTAATTCCTCCTCTTTTCCAGTGATATATAAAGTCACCTTGTAGACACCGCCTTCTTAATTTGATGCACCTTTCATTTCCTGGGGAATAAGTTCTGGTTGTTTTTTTCTCACTGCCTCTCCAAACATGCCATTGCATCAAATCTTTCTACTGCCTGTGGCTCTCCCAAATCTGAAAAAAATGTTTGACCCAAAGGACAGCTTTCACTGGGAGACATCAACACTTCCCTTCACAATAATGTTATTACTTTAGCAACAGATGGCTAAAAATTAAACCTGATAGGCATGAAACGTGGAGGCTGTGCTGAAGGAAAAAGAAACTGGAGGTGGAAGAAATGAGATATGCTCTTTTAGAAGTGCCAATCAACCTGCTCCTCTTCCTTCACTTTCTCTTCTTTTGCACATTAAACCTGCTCTCTCAACAAGAAAATATTATAATAAACAGCACCCTTATCTTGCCAATCCACACTGCTCAAAACCAAGAGCTATTCAAAGAGCTCATTAAGCAGCCTCCCTCCTCCCGTGCGCCCCCCACATCAGCAAAACCCAGAGAATATGCCAGGAACAAAAGATCAGAGTGGGAAAGAGAATCAGAACAAAATGAAGCAATTGGGGATGTGAGGGGCATGAGAACAGACAAGCAGCAAGGCAGGGGAAAGGAACAAGAAAGGAACAGTAGTGAGAGCAGGAAGCTAGAGCTAAAGAATAGGCCTGCACAACCTGTGATCCACCGAGCCACCGGCACAATACTGGCCAGGATGTCATGCTCCTGAGGGACACTGTACATAGCTATTTAGCTGTCATAACTTGTCCATCAGGACCTGAGTTGGCTTAGGGGTTTTTTAGACCAGGCTTTCTCAACTCTTTCGGGTGGCAGGCCTGACTACACCTCCTGGGCAGCTGATCAGACTGGGCACGTGGTTCCGGACACGCGGAAGTAAAACGTGTGCTGTGCATGCGCAGAATGCATTTAGCGGCATTCTGCACATGCATGCTGCACAGTTTTCCCCGCTTCTGGGTTTGGCGAGCACGTCACAGGCCTGATGAAATAGCTTTGGGGGCCAGGTCTGGCCTGCAGGCTGTAGGTTGAGAATGCCTGGTTTAAACGCTGAACCTGACTACTGGAAGGTTGCAGGTCAACAGTTCGAGATCCCAGTGCTACACAATGAAGTGAACATCCGCCTGTCCCAGCTCCTGTCAACCTTTCCTGTTATCCCGGGAGCTACCATCTTTGGTCTTGGATGGGGCTGTTTTGCCCCAGACAGACCCAGCGCGCAACTTGGGGGTCCTCCTGGACTCACGACCGCTGCTTGAAAAGCAGGTGGCAGCCATGGCAAGGAGGGCTTTTGCACAACTTTGGGTTGCCCGCCAGTTGCGCCCGCTCCTGGCCCAGGACTCCTTGCTCATGGTCACTCATGCTCTGGTCACCTCCAGACTAGATTACTGTAATGCGCTCTACATGGGGCTGCCCTTGACAACCATTCAGAGGCTGCAGCTGGTCCAAAATGCGGCAGCTCGGGTGGTGATGGGGTGTGGGCGTTATGCCCACACCTTGCCACAGCTTTGGGAGCTGCATTGGTTACTGGTTTGCCCCCGGGTGCAATTTAAGGTGCTGGTTTTAAGGTGCATGTAGTGGGCCAGGATACCTAAGAGACCGCATCATCCCAAGAATGTCTGTCCGTACAACCAGAGCGGACCGGAGGGGCTCTCTAATTGTTCCATCAGCTAGAGGGGCTCGTCTCTCTAGCACAAGAAGGAGGGCCTTCTCCGTGTCCGCACCAGCCCTATGGAACCTCCTGCCGACAGAATTACGGCTCCAGACAGAATTGCTGCCCTTCAGAAGAGAACTTAAAACCTGGCTGGCGGGCCAAGTATGGGGTGCTGGTGGGAGAGTGACCACCTTCGGTTAGTTGATATAGATCAGATTGCCTCCCGCCTTCGGTTCCAGCACCCCTTTTTATTGGGGGGTTTGTAGTTTTGTTTTATCTGCTGTTTTATCCTGTGTTTGTTAGCCGCCCTGAGTCAGCCTTGGCTGATTGGGCGGGGTAGAAATTGAACAAATAAATAAAATAAAGATAGAATAAACCTAGCAGTCCGAAAGCAGGAAATTGAAAGTAAATAGGTGCCACTTTGGTAGGAAGACAAACAGCAGTTCATGTCTAGTCATGCCTGCCACATGTCCACAGGAATGTCTGTAGAAACAGATAGCGCTGGCTCATTGGCTGTAAACAGAGATGAGCAATCAGATATGACTGGCTTTGGAGTAAGGGCGTCCTTTACCTTACCTTTTTAACTTCTCCATCATCTTAAATAAAAATAAAATGTGCTTTCAGGATGTAAAGCTAATGCAAACAGCTGAAGAATAGGACCCAAAACTGCCTGGTGTGTTTTATCAGCCTACAACAGAGGACAAGAAATGGTTCGCTTGGCTCTGTGGATCAGAATTCAGCCCTTTAAATCTCTCTTTCTGACCTTTATCTGCTACATCACCGTGACTTAGTGGGCCCAACATTCAGGGAGGATGAAAATCACCTGTGACTTGACTCAGCTGCCATAAATATTTTAATCCATTAAAGCACATTCATCACTTTCTATTTTCCTCTTCCTCGTTTCCCTTCCTCTCACTAGTATTCCCACTCACAGCCAATATTTAAATGTCAGCTCCTTGAGGCAGAGATGCAATCTGCCGCTTCTTTCCTCATCATCACTTCTTTTATTCTGCAAAGCCCCATAAATAGGGCTCAGTGCTACATAAGCAAAATAAAGGGAACACTTCCTTTCCCAGAGGTCATTATGTTAAATTCTGGTAAGTGTACATATACATTCTTTCTTATTATGTTATTCTTTTTGTCTGGGGATAAGAAAGATGATCCTTGCAGCTTGCAGCTGTCCTTCAGCAAGAACAGCTGTCTGAAAGTAACTCAAATGGATCCGCTAGTAAGTTTCGTAAGTTCAGGAAACAGAAATTGCTCTGATGGGTATAAAAGGAATACAAAAGATATTGATCCTTGCAGCAATCCTATCACATCAGTAGCAGAATGCAAGATTAAGTAGATGCACATGAGTCACTCTTTCAAACTTGACTCTAAGGACATTTTGGAGTTTCTCAACCATTATAGTTCACTTCTAATTCATATGCAGCTTTCATTAACTTCCCTTACGTAGTCTGGAAGAGACGGAAGGCAGAACTCACTACTAGAGCCTGCCGAGCAATGAAAATGTTCAGCTGTGTGCCTTTTAAGTCTAGAAGACAATCTGTTCTGAGGAAAGTATGATCTTAAAAATGCAACATTCTTAAATCCCTAAATCCCACATGCTTCACCATGTCAGCTAGTCTTAAGAAGCTCCCAAAACTTCCCCCAAATGTCCTTATGCTCAAATCATGTTCTAGCTGGAAGGCGCACTTGTTTTGCAATTAAACCAACCTCTTGCTTACGTTTAACAAATCTGCATAACTTTGGAAGCAAAGTAAAGCAATATATACCATATATTATGCCCCACAGCGCTTAATGCACTCTCTGGGTGGTTCACAAGTTAATTAGTATTTTGCCCCCAACATGCTGGGTAATCATTTTACCAACCTCAGAAGAATGGAAGACTGAGTCAACCTTGGCAAATTATCCCCGGTCAGGATCAAACTCACAACCTTTTGGTTGTAGTACAGCAGTTTAACTACAGTACTGCACCACCAAGGCCATAACAGGGACCCAAGTTCCAGCTAGCATTTCATTTTCCATCTGAAATCATTCTTATCTTCACCCAAAGATTCTAAGTCCCATGCCACTGTGCTTTTCTGTTGGTTTTCTGCTGGTTATGTTAATATTTCTTTTAAAATACAGTACATGCTTTGATGCTACTATCAGTGTGCACAACTTTTTTAAAACATTTCTAAACTGATCAGAGAATATTGCTGATAGCTGGTATGAATCAATGAATTCTAGATAAGCTCTGGGTTACTGTCTTTCACAGCACAGGCAGAAAATAATGCCAAAAGGAAAACAGCAAAGGGGAAAACTTTCTTTAAAGTGCATACATTTACAGGAAACAGATACTGCTGTCATTTGGCAGTTTGGGTAATATGATAAGTGGATCAGCGGGGGGCAGAGGGGACAAATTGATTGCTCCTAAAGGACAGATAATTTGCCAAGAACTGAAGGTGCCATTCAAAATTACTCCATAAGCAGTTGCCTTTCTAAGTAGTGTGCAATCAACAACACAAGTGTTGACTTCTTAGTTACTGGCAATCCACTGCTGAGTTTTATGCCGGTGGCCTAATTAATAGGGTTCTGGATAGATAAATATTGCCCCTGTTCGAAAGCCAGTCGTATCCAACTATAGGATTCAGTGCTCACCTCTGTTTATAGCCAAAGAGCCAGTGCTGTCTGCATTTGTAGACGTTTCCATGGAGATGTGGCACTCCATGGAGATGTGGCACTCCATGGAGATGTGCTGGAGTGCATAGAACGCTGTTTACCTTCCCACTGAAGTGGTACCTATTTATCTATTTGCGATTTCTTGTTTTCGAACTGCTGTGCTGGCAGGAGTTGGGACAGAGACAGGAGCTCACTCCACCATGCAGTACTCGGGTCTCGAACTGCCAACCCGTTGACCTTCAACTTGTCAAGTTCAGCATCTTAACCACTAAGCTACCACAGTCCTGGTGTACAAAACTAAGCATGAACAAAACTGAGCTTGAATTGCTTAGCTGATAGCTTTTTTTAGAACTTGGGCAAGTTGCTTTTCTTTTTGAATCAGTTCTCAGAATCCCCTTGTCCTTGTTAGGTAGAGGATGCTGGGAGTTGTAGTCCCCAAAGTAATTTCCCCAAGCCCTACATCTACTGCAGTGATGGCCAACCTTTGGCACACCAGATGTTCTTGGACTTCAATTCCCAGAAGCCCATGTCAACATACCTGCTGATCAGGGTTTCTGGGAAATGAAGTTCAAGAACACCTGGAGTGCCAACGTTGGCCATCCTTGTTCTACTGCATCTGAAGTGTGCCTGTTATCACCTGTGACATCCGTCCTTTGACATGCTTCAGTCCTTAAAGAGTCCTCTGTGCCTGACATCTCTTCTGTGTCTGACTCCAGGAAGGAAGTAGCTTTTTGCGTTTCTTCTCCCTCACGCTGAGCCAGAGGTCCTGTTTCTGGATCCACCATCTTGCTTGGCTCGGCACGTTCCATTTGTTCTTCTCCTCCTTTTACTGCATTAGCACCGCAGCGTGACTTTATGAATGCAAGTAAACTGGGATCTGATAATAAAAAACAGGACAAAACACAAGACAGCATTAACAGTCCTCCGTGAGGCTGTGACCAAGATTTCCGTTTTGATTCTTTCTGTCAAAATGACTGATAAATAAATTTCCAGAAAAATAATAGCTGCCTGGATTTTGGAAAGAGATCTGTTTATCTGAGTGCAAATTAAAGCAAAGAGACCACAATCCTGTCTGAGAAGTATTTTATCAAAAACAATAACATCGGCAGCTAAGTCAGACAATAACTTTGCTATTAATCCATCTGTTCTGAAGGCAGATGCTTAAATTTGGTTGTAAAGAAACCACCTTATACCGAATCAGGCCACTTGTCCACCTATTCTTCACACAGAGGTCAGTGCCTGGCAGTAACTCTCTGTGGTTTCAGGCAGGATTGCTCCTAACCCTACTTCTTCATCAGCAGAATCTGAATACAGTACACCCTCACATAACAACGATGCTTGGTTCCCCAAGTAGCATCGCTATAGGGGAAACGTCGTTGTGCAGTTTTCAATGGCAGCTGCGCCATCTAGCAGCAAAAAAACTGTCATTATCCGCACAACAACATTTAAAAAACATCATTAGTCTGTTATTCGAATGCGTCGTTAATCGAGGGTCCACTGTACAGTATTGGTGATCCTCATGGCGATCAATGTTAGGTCCTAAGTACTTGCCTAATCTATTGGGTTGCATAATATACCTTGTTCACTTTTGCTTTAAGAACCCTGAATGTTTGTTGCGACAGCTTTACTGGATTAGCTCATTAGCCCTTGTACATTGTGTTTAAAACCAAGGCTTTAGCCACCCTTTAGTAGACGTTGCATGTGGAAGACATGACTCTAGAGGTCGGCATAGAGGGAAGCAGTCTGTTGTTGGACTTTCTGCATGTCCAACTGCTCGAAGGCCGATGGCACCTACACTTGCTTTGCCTACTGTGTTTCCCGGTGTCCTCAGGTTCTTGCTGCCGCCTTCTACCTGAAGGTTGCTATGCAAAACGTTAACAATCAACCATGAAGACTGCCCTGAGAATATAACACAGTGGCCTTTCAGCTGCCTTCCACATCATAGCATGACCTCCATGCCACTGATCCAGTTTCGTGAGTCACTTTCTGGTCCTGAGCCCTTTTGGCACTCAAAATCCTCATCAGCCCCAGGCCAGTATTGATAAAGCTGCTGCCCTTCATCAAGATGGGCTCAAGTGGGATTAAATCCACTTGGGGACCATCACCCTTCCCTGTAGACTTCACCAAGACCATTAGTCCTCAGGGATGTCAGGTTAGTTAACCGCCGCCTGACACTCAGTGTTGAGTCACTGGCAGTATGGTCTACTCTATTACCATAGCAGGATAACCTGGTCAGACCTGGCACCCCTACTTGCAGATGCCAAACTTTGAACCTTTGACCTTCTGCATGTAAAGCAGTTGCTCTGTGACTACACTTGCACACACCCTACAAACAACATTCAAAGCATAAAGTCTTAAGGAATGATGTTCTGCCTTTGAACCACAACAGGAGACGTGCCTTTGATGCTGCAGGTACTCTGCTCTTGCAGACAGTTTTCCCTTACACAGAGCTGATATTTTCAAAATGGTTGAGATTTCCCCCAATCCTTAAACTCTTTTGCGGGCAACTTATTGAAATGAATGACTTTTTTAATGTTTTATGATGGTACTTGATTTGTGATGTTTTGACTTATGTGATGTTTTTGATACTGTGGTTTATTTCTTTTTAAAAAAATATTTTTATTAAGATTTTTAAGTTTAAAATACAAAACACAATACAAAATTATACAACATAATACTTAAGAAACAAAAAATTCATATACAAAGTACAAAAAAGGTGTACACCTATCCTGGTAATTAACATCCATCTTTATAGATACAATCTCTTGACTTATTACTTACAATTTATTTTCTAACCTTAATTCCCCTCTCTGAAACTCATTTTCAAGTGAAACATTTAATACCATTATGAATAGGAATACAAATGTATAAATGCAAATAATAAATCACTCTGTGTTTATTTACAATGCCCTGGAGAGATCAGAATATCTCATTAGCTTAATCCCAAAATCCCATTTGCTCAGGTACAGGTCTATTTCTCTCATCACCCATAAGGGAGTGATCCACAAAAGGTTTCCAAATATCCCAAAATCTATTTTCTTTTCTTTATCTCCCGTCAGTTTGTCATTCAAAGCTAAATTCCACATCTCTTTGTACCACTCTTCAGTTTGTATAATTACATCATTTTTCCAATGTCTAGCTATGCAGTGTCTAGCAGCTGTAATCATTATTTCTATTAGCTCTTTCTTATCCTTATTTAAATTAATACCTTCCACGTTTGTTAACAGAGTGATACCTGATCCCAGTTTTACCATCTTACCCAGAATTTCTCCAATTCCTTTTTCAATTCTATTCCAAAAATCTTTAACCACTTTACAACTCCACCACATGTGTTCATATGATCCGATAGTGTCCTTACATCTCCAACACATTTTATCCTTTTTATTATCCATTTGATGTAACCTCACTGGGGTCAGATACCATCTCCACAACATTTTAAAATTATGCTCCTTTATTCTGACCAACATAGTTCTCATAATCCTCTTTTTCCATTTATTTCTCCATATATCCTTTCCTATCTTTATATTCAAATACTTGTTCCCACCTTAATTTCAAATCCTCTTGTGGCTCACCATCCCTATTTAATATTATATACAATTTGCTAACTAATCCCTTAATATTTATATCACCTTTTCTAACTTTTAAAATCAGCTCTTCAAATTCCGTCCTTTCTCTTTCCAAATCATATTCACTCATATATTTACTATTCCATTTAATAATCCTCAATCTTTGAAACCAATTAATTTTTAATTGCTCAAACAATTTTTCCCTACTAGCTTCGTCTCTACATATCCGAAACCAGTCCTTCAACAGGATAACCTCATTCTTCCTCAAAATCTCCTTTATCTCCTCATTTATATTAATTGGAAAATTCACCATATCTAATATTTCCAATATTGGAGAGACATTTGGGACCAAATCCTTTTCTACCCTCTTCCATACATTCATTAATCCTTTCATCATAATATTCTTAGTCACTACCTTTCCCAATTTGCCTCCTAAAAAGACCATTTTACCCAAATATTTATAGTCCCTCATCTCAATTTCCTCCCATATTACCTTTTCCCTTGCCAAGATTTTCACAACATTCTTAATTTGAAACGCTCGATAGTATGGAATCAAATTCGGCATTCCCAACCCGCCTTCTTTCTGCGGTAAATACCATAACTTTTTTGGTAACCTAGATTTCTTTCCACCATTGCAAAAGTTATTAATCAATTTTTGAAACTCCTTAATTTCCTTATCCTTCAATTGAATTGCTAACGCATCAAATAAAAAAATTATTCTAGGTAACAACATCATTTTAGCAAGTGCAATTCTTCCAAACCAAGACAATTTCAACTTTTCAAAACTTTGTATCTTATTCCTAATTTTAATTTCTAAGATATCATAATTCAATCTTTAAAGCTCTTCCAATTTGTTTGGTATAATTATTCCCAAATATTTCAACTTATTCTTAATCTGAATATTAACTATATTAACTATATCCTTTATCTTTTTCTGATCATTTTCATCCATATTGCAAAGCATCATTTCCGATTTATCCCAATTTATTTTCAACCCAGTAATATCCTCAAAATCCTTTAATTGTTGCCGAATTCTATTCATTACCTTCTCTGGTTGTTTTACAATTATCAAAGTATCATCAGCATACATATTTATCTTATTCCCCATAATACCCTCTATTTTTACTTCCTCTCGTATAGCTTTTGCTAATACCTCGCCTCTGCCTCTCCCCGGCCCCTGTCATCGGCCTGGGGATGTGAGGCACCTGGAGCCGCTCTCCTCTGCGCCCGCCTTGGCGGGATAAAAAAGGAAGACGCGCCCAACGCCCCGGGACCTCGCCGCTGCCTCTCCCCGGCCCCTGTCATCAGCCTGGGGATGTGAGGCACCTGGAGCCGCTCTCCTCTGCGCCCGCCTTGGCGGGATAAAAAAGGAAGACGCGCCCAACGCCGCGGGACCTCGCCGCTGCCTCTCCCCAGCCCCTGTCATCGGCCTGGGGATGTGAGGCACCTGGAGCCGCTCTCCTCTGCGCCCGCCTTGGCGGGATAAAAAAGGAAGACGCGCCCAACGCCGCGGGACCTCGCCGCTGCCTCTCCCCGGCCCCTGTCATCGGCCTGGGGATGTGAGGCACCTGGAGCCGCTCTCCTCTGCGCCCGCCTTGGCGGGATAAAAAAGGAAGACGCGCCCAACGCCGCGGGACCTCGCCGCTGCCTCTCCCCGGCCCCTGTCATCGGCTGACAGATTGGCTGCAGTTGCGAGGTAGCCCGGTGCGCCCATAAGAAAATCTGCCATGCCGGGGAGCCACCAACGTTGCCGGACGCTTCCCCTTGGTGAGAGCAGGGGTGGCGGGAGCGAGAGACTGGCTGCTGTTGCGAGGCAGCTGCGAATTGTACTGTTAATTGCTATCTTATAATTGTAAGTCGAACAATCAATTGTATTATTGTTCTATGATGTGTATTAATTGTATTATCGATTGTGATTTGATATTTTTGTAAAGTTTATTGTGATTCTCATTATGATTGTATTTTGCACTGTATTTTCCCCTTCCCCCTCCTCCTCCCCCTCCCCTCCCCCTTATGTTTTGTTTGTATTTATTGGATTGCTCTGTAAACCGCTTTGAGTTGTCAGTAGACAAGTAAAGCGGTATATAAGCACAATAAATAAATAAATAAATAAAATAATAACTCCATTGCCATTATAAACAATATTGGAGATAGTGGGCAACCCTGTCTCGTACCTGCCTGCAACTTAACCTTGTCTGTAACCTCATCGTTTACTCTGACAGTGGCTATTCCTTGCTGATATAATTGACCAATTAACCTTCTAAATTTGACCCCAAATCCATAGCTTTTCATTATTTCCTTAATTGAAATCCATTGTAAAGAGTCAAATGCCTTGAATATATCCAAAGATATTAATCCCACTTTTTCTTTTGTTTGACTCACCGTATCAATTAAATCAACTACTCTTCTGGTCAAATCTGCCATATGTCTTCCTTTCAAAAACCTCACTTGATCAACATTTATATATTCCCCCATGAAAATATTCAATCGATTAGCAAGTATTGCTGTGAAGATCTTATCAATGAGATGGGTCTATAAGATTCTACTTTCTCTAAATTCTTTCCAGGTTTTGGCAAAAGTACAATTGTGGTCCGGCACCATGAAGTCGGAATTAGCCCTCCATCTAATATATAATTATATAGTTTTACAAGCTTTGGTATCACAATATCACCAAATTCCTTGTAAAAATCCGCAGGCAACCCATCTTCTCCGAAGGCTTTTCCCAACTTCAATCTGGCAATTGTCTCTTTTACTTCTTTCTCTGTCACTGATTCTTCCATTCTATCCCTATGTTCCAGTTTTATTCCACTAATTATTTGCTTTTCTAATTGCTTTTTAAGTTTCTCCTCATCTATATCTTTTCTTGCGTAAAGGGCTTGATAAAAATCCTTCACAATTTTACATTTGTCCTTTATTTTATTACATCTTATCCCTTGATCATTAATCAAAACTCCCATTTCCCTCTTTTCCCTTTTATCCTTTGCTGCTTTTGCTAAAAGTTTTGAATTTTTATTGCTAAATTCAAAATATTCCCTTTTTAAATAAACCAAATCTCTTTTCATCTTTTCTATTTCTTTACCTGCCAATTCAATCTTTAATCTTAATAAATTAGTAAAGACTTTTTTATTCTTTGTTTTTGAATGTTCCTCCTGTAACAACTTTATCTTTTTTCAAGCTTATCCTGTACTAACTTGTAATTTTTATATCTATTACTAGCCATCTTTATACACTCCCCTCTAAAAATCGACTTCATGGTATCCCAGACCACATTATATTCTACCTCCCCATTATCGTTCCATTGCCAACTTTCACTCCAATTCTTAGTAATTTGTTCTTTATACTTTTGATCTCTAAATAAATTTGCATCATATTTCCAAATTCTCCTTGGTCTAATCTCATTCCGTAATTTTAAATCCAATCACTTTAGCATGATCCAATTCCTTAAATGTTCCCACTTCCATTTCCTCCAAACTTTTAATCAAATTTTCAGTTACAAATATATAATCTAATCTAGAATAAGAGTTGTAAACGTGCAAAAAATATGAGTATACCCTTTCTGTACCCTTAAGTTCTCTCCAAGAATCTTTCAAACCTAAAGCAGCCATCCAATTATCCAACATTCGACCTTTAATCCCTTTTCCACTTCTTGATAAATTTGTGCAATCCAAATTTGATTCTACTAAATTAAAATCTCCAGCCAATCATCTTCGTTGATTTTTCTTTTACCAACATCATACGAATTTTTTCTAAAAATTCCCCTTGATGATCATTTGGGGCATAGATGTTCACCAATGTTATTTCCTCATCATCTATTTTCCCTTTTACTATCAAGAATCACCGTGATCCAAATATACGCACCAACCACTGGTGCAGATGAAGCCACAATGGACCAGTTCTATGAGGACTTACAACACCTCATAGAACAGACACCAAGAAATGATGTCCAAATTATATTAGGAGACTGGAATGCCAGAGTAGGAAATCAAAAAGTGGAGGGAATAACAGGCAAATTTGGTCTTGGAACACAAAATGAAGCAGGGCAAAGATTGATAGAGTTCTGCCAAGACAACGCACTGGTCATAGCAAACACTCTCTTCCAGCAACACAAGAGGCGACTTTACACATGGACATCACCAGATGGCCAACACCGAAACCAGATTGACTACATACTCTGCAGCCAAAGATGGAGAACCTCCATACAGTCAGCAAAAACAAGACCTGGAGCAGACTGTGGCTCAGATCACAACCTACTGATCGCAAAATTCAGGCTTAGACTAAAGAAAATAGGGAAAACACGGAGACCAGAAAGATATCACCTAGACAGCATCCCTAAAGAATACACGGTGGAGGTGATGAACAGATTTAATGGCTTAGACTCGGTAGACAGAGTACCGGAAGAATTATGGACGGAGATGAGGGACATCATGCAGGAAGCAGCAAAGAAAACCATACCAAAAGAAAAGAAGAGTAAGAAAGCAAAGTGGTTGTCTGATGAGGCTCTTAAAATAGCAGAGGAAAGAAGGAATGCAAAAGTCAAAGGAGAAAGGAAAGACTACAACCATTTGAACACAGAATTTCAAAGAAAAGCAAGGAGAGATAAGGAAAACTACCTAAAAGAACAGTGCAGAGAAATGGAGGAAAACAACAAAAGAGGCAGAACCAGAGATCTTTTCAAAAAAATTGGGGAAATCAAGGGAACATTTAAAGCAAAAATGGCCATGATAAGGGACAAAGACGGAAAGGAGCTAGCTGATGCAGAAGAAATTAAGAAAAGATGGAAAGAGTACACAGAGGAACTTTACAAAAAGGACCTCAACACTCCTGATAATCACAATGATGAAGAAATTGAACTTGAGCCAGACATCCTGGAGAGCGAAGTCATAAAGGCCCTAAAGAGCACTGCAAACAACAAAGCTAGTGGAGATAATGGTATCCCAGTTGAATTTTTCAAAGCGCTAAAAGATGATGGCGTCAAATTACTGCATTCAATATGCCAGCAGATTTGGAAAACAAAACAGTGGCCACAGGATTGGAAAAGATCAGTATACGTCCCAATCCCAAAAAAGGGCAATGCCAAAGAATGTTCAAATTATCGAACAATCGTGCTCATCCCACATGCCAGCAAGGTGATGCTCAAGATAATACAGGACAGACTTCAGCAGCATGTGGAGAGAGAATTACCAGAGGTGCAGGCTGGTTTCAGAAGAGGCAGGGGGACTAGAGACCACATCGCCAACATACGCTGGATCATGGAGAAAACAAAGGAATACCAGAAACAAGTTTACTTTTGTTTTATTGACTACACTAAGGCATTTGACTGTGTGGACCACAACAAGATGTGGCAAGTAATTAAAGAGATGGGAATACCAGAGCACCTCATATGCCTCATGAGAAATCTGTACATGAACCAAGAAGCAACAGTTAGGACAGAACATGGAATAACAGAGTGGTTTGGAATAGGAAAAGGAGTAAGACAAGGCTGCATTTTGTCACCATGCTTATTCAACCTATACACAGAGCACATAATGCGCAGTGTAGGGATGGAGGAATCACAATATGGGATTAAAATCGCTGGGAGAAACATCAATAATCTGAGATATGCAGACGATACCACCCTAATGGCAGAAAGTGAGGAAGGCCTAAAGAATTTCTTGATTGGGCTGAAGGAGGAGAGTGCAAAAGCTGGCTTGAGACTCAATATCAAGAAAACCAAGATAATGGCAACAGGCCCCATCAGTTCCTTGAAAATAGATGGGGAAGAAGTAGAAGCAGTGACAGATTTTACTTTCTTAGGATCAAAGATCACTGCAGATGGGGATTGCAGCCATGAAATAAAAAGGCGACTGATTCTTGGGAGACAAGCGATGAGAAACCTGGGGAACATAGTGAAAAGCAGAGACATCACCTTGTAAACAAAAATTAGAATAGTCAAAGCAATGGTATTCCCAGTGGTAATGTACGGATGTGAGAGCTGGACAATTAGGAAAGCTGAACGCAGAAGAATAGATGCCTTTGAAATGTGGTGTTGGAGGAGAGTTTTGAGGGTACCCTGGACAGCGAGGAGAACAAATAGGTCAATCTTAGAAGAAATCAACACTGACTGCTCATTGGAAGGTCAAATAGTAAAGATGAAGCTAAAATACTTTGGACATCAAATGAGAAGGGAGGATTCACTTGAGAAGGCATTGATGTTGGGAAAGGTGGAGGGCAAAAGAAGAAGGGGGAGGCCAAGGATGAGATGGCTAGATGGTATTATAGACACAATGGGCACAGAGCTGGGAGGGCTGAGGGGGATGGTAGAGGACAGAGGCGCCTGGAGGAAAATGGTCCATGGGGTCGCAAAGGGTCGGAGTCGACTGTGCGACTGAACAACAACAAATCAAGAATCTCCCTTCCGGATCTGAAATACTATCTATTATCTCAAGCCCCAGCCTAGCTGAAATCAAAATTGCTACTCCTCTTGATTTTGATGTGCCATAGGATTTCTCATAGTGCTGCATCCAACCTAAGAAAATTTTATTTGTATCATGAGATTTTTGATGAGTTTCCTGTAAAAAAACTATATCCGGTCTATCCCTCCTCAGAGCTGATTCTATCCTCCTCCTCTTAATCTGAGATCCTGTACCTTTCACATTCCATGTTAATACCTTTATCGCTCTCATGATTTAATTTGTCCCCCACTTTTATCCCTCCTGATCTCTCCATTTGGCGTGCTACAAATTAACCTAACAAAATAAAAACCAAACATAAAACACTCATTAACAACCTCCCCGCTTTTTCCTTCAAAAAAAGAAGAGGGGAAAAAACGCCTTTGTCTTCCAAAGAGGGGAGGGGGGAAACGGGTAGGATGAACCTAATAAACCTCATAATTAAAGCTCCAGCGCACTATCACATTTTAAAAATAGAACCATTGTAAATAACCACTTTGCCTTTAACATTTCTCCCTTCTTCTTCTCCTTTCCCTCTCTAACCTTTGCTTGACTCCTCCTCCACCATTATCAAAGACAATTCTCCCTCTGCTCCCATTTGTTCTCCTCCTGCTGCACCTCCCTCATCCGTTCCCCCGTAGTCTCTTTTTATCCCTCCTGACGCCAACAGATCCTTCCTTAACTCCAACCATTCATTTGAACCCGCACTGACCAAATCAAGTAAAGTCAAATATTCCAAAGCATCAGTTCTTTCGTCAATCACCTGCATCTTTTTATCATAAAAAAATCTTAACTGTTGTGGGAATCTCCAATTATATTTTATCCTTTTTTTAATCAGATTTTTTGTCACTGTTTTCATTTGTATCTCCATCCACGTTCCTTAATTGGAATATCATTATATACCTCCACATCTACTACATCAATTTTCAAAGCTCCACAACCCTTTCATCGTTTTCATTTCATTTTGCATCAACTTAACAGTACCCTCTAATTTATGAGTATTAATTTTTATGAATCAATTTTTTTAGAAAGGTCAGTGATCGATCCAGTCAATTTATCCAACATTTCATTTTTATCCTTCACCCTCACTTCATCCATCCTATCAATTTTTTGAAATAATTTGCCAAATTCCACCATAATTTGAGTCTGGTCAAATGCAGGTTCCGGCGATGATGAAGATGATGGTGGAGGTTCCACATCCCTTGCTTTGCCCTTTCTTTTTGGTTTCACAACTTCCTCCTCCTCTTCCCTGCTCCATGCAGCCTTATCCATTGTAATATCAAATAATAGCTTCAATGCAGAAATTGATTTTGATCCCCCACAACGCTTTCCTTGAAAATGTTCCAGAATTCTTAACAGTTGCAGTCAAAATCCAAGTACAAAAATCAGACCAGAACCAATCCAGTAGTGTTGAATTTTATATCCGTATTTTGCTCTTATTATAGTCCAAATCTTCTTAATTTTGTAATCCAATTGTGTAAATAACAGTAAGAAAAACAATTCCCAAATTGTAAATATTCCAAGGAGGTGAAGATCCAGGGGGAAAAAAAGAAAAAGACAACACGGCAAAGCAAGGTAAAAACAAACTGAGGAAACTGCCAACACTTATACTCCACCGATGTTCCGCCAGTATGAGGGGACAGTCACAATCCAAAAATAGAAAGGGAACCCATATTAACTATCCCAAAGTAAGAGTCAAAGTAAAATAAAAATCTTTGTAATATCCAAACCACGGCAGCGGCAGCGGCTTTCAGGCGAGAACCCTCTTCGTTCCTCCTTAACCAAGCCAGGCTGACCAACCAATCCAGTCAGAAATTTTCAATTCTTCTTATTTTTTTAGTCCTTTCCTCACGTCCGCCTGACTTCTTTTCCTCACTTTCTCGCACTTTCACTTTCAGAGCTACAACTTTATAAACATTGTTGCGCCATTACATTCCTTTCTTTCCCTCTTTAAGTTTCAATTCCTTCTCCTCTCGTCGCCATTACTCCTCTCATCTTTCCCGTCCTCCTCTTTCACAAACACCACCTCCACCTCCCCTCTTTACCTTCTTGCAGCTCCCGAACTCAATCTTCGGGTCCCGTCCTCCACCGGCCTTGATTGTTTAACCCACTTTTTCCACTGGAGCCCGAAAAAACAACAAGCACCAGGCCTCATCTAGCCCTGAGTGGCTCATTTAGCGCGGCCTGCGCCGCGCCTCACTCGCGCCCCTATCCGCTGAACTCTGACTCCGATGGCACTTCCACTTTATAACGATTGTAGCAAGCACTTCCAAGGCTCCGTGATCTTATCTCCAAAGATTAAATTCCCAGATTTAAGCGTAAAATCTCATTTATTTCCACATTCGAGCGCGAGCTGATCGAACTACGTACTACTCCGGCATCACCCTAGCCACGCCCCCTGTAGTTTATTTCTATTATTGTATGCTAATTGTATCTTATTTTACTGTATTGTGATATATGTATAACTAGCAGAGGTTGCCCGGCATTGCTGGGCTGTTTTTAAATGGTGTTGGAAGGTTTTTTTTCTTGCTGTTAATGTTTGTAAAGAAGGTTAGTCTATAATTTTTTATTTATACGCATTTTTTGGCGGGCTGTTATAAACTGTGATCAGTTTTGTTTGGTGTTTTGGTTTTGTGAATTAAAAAAAGAACAAAGGATGATATACTTTTTTAAAAAATTTATTTAACCAAATAATGTTTTAGTATGCATTTTTTTAATAGTTGTACGGTAGGTAATAATTTAAAAAATGTGATAGTACATGTTTTTTACAATAAATGTTTTTAAACTGTGTTTAGATGTTTTTGGTTTTTATTTGAGTTAAAATTCAGCACAGGATTTTTGAATAGTTTTTATTTTATTTTATTGACATATGTTTTTGATTTGTGTAAAATTGTGATTTTGTGTTATGTTTTTGACTTGTTTTTACTCTTGGAGCCTTTTGTGTGGGGCTGTTGTGTCTTTTTGAATTGTTTTTACTATTGTGGCCAGCAGGTGGGGCTGGTAGGGGTTATCTTGTATTTTGACTGTTTTTTCTCTCGTGGCCTCTGGGTGGAGCTTCTTCCGGTAAGTAGTCTCTTTCTTTATTTAATTATTTTCCGGTCGTTGTGGAGTGAGGTCGTGTGGTGGTGAGTTGGTTGCTTTTCTTTATTGGGGGAGGGGGGTTGGATTTTGTGGTGTTTGGCTGGGTGCTGGGTGTGTTTGAAAATTTTTGTTTTTGTTTATTTTGTATTGTTTTTTGGTGTAATTTTTGTTGTTTTTGTGGGTTTCTTTGATATTTTTGATTTTTTTTTGTGTTTTTTGTGTCCTACAGGGGGATCCCCTCTCTGCCATGTCCCCTGGCTCTGGAAGGGTTGTGGGGACAGACCCCTTTTGTCCCGCCAAACCTTCCAGTCTCGTGGGACCCAGGAGAGGGGATCGAATCCAGCCCACCCTCTGATATTAAAAGGGAAATCTCAATTGGGGGTTCCCCTTTAATATCAGTGGGGGGGTGTGATCCCCCTCTCCGCTGGCTTCCTTGGGTTTGGTAGGGTTGGGGGGACAAAAGGGGTCTGTCTCCTCAACCCTTCCGGACCCAGGAGAGCCATCGGAGAGGGGGATTCCCCCCCAAAAAAACTCCGTTTTTAAAGAGAAGTAACCACTTGGTTTCTTCTCTTTAATATGGTGTGTGTGTGTGTGTGTAGGGAAATCACCTCTCTGCCGGGTCCCCTGGAGTCAGGAGGGTTGGGGAGACAGACCCCTTTTGTCCCCCCAACCCTCCCGACCCCAGGGGAGCCAGTAGAGAGGGGGAGCGCAACCACCCCACACAGTGATATTAAAGGGGAAACTCCGATTGGAAGCTTCCGGCACCGTTGGGGAGGGGGGCTTTGGTTCCCGCAGCTTGGCCTTTGCTGAAAGCATAACCCTTTTGCGGTAAGTAAAGTCAGCGGGCGGAGAGCCGTCCGATGGCTTTGCTTACCTGGGAATGGGTTCACTTTCAAGGGGGGGCAGTGCCTTTCCCCCCCTTGCCCCCCCCCATTTTTGTGGCTTTTTTTCTGTGAGGCGCTGTGTCCAGCTGCGGAGGACTTGCGCTCCCGGTGTGTTTTTTATTTTTATTTTTCGCTCGCCAGCTTCCTCAGTGTTCTGCGTGCTCATGGCGCGCAGGACGCTGGGGCTTGTAGTTTGGCATTTGCGTTTTCGGCTTGTGCGTCATTTTTTCCTGCGGTTTCCTTTAGATTGGCCGCGGCGCATTTCCGAATGTTCCTTTTGCTTGCGCCTCTCAGCCTGATTGGCTGTGGTGCGGCGCAAGGAACATTGGGAAATGAAGTTTCCCTTTTTTCACATTTGTGGGTGTCTTGCCTCACTGGCACATTTCTCAATCCTTCGTTGACCTGCGGACCCAGTTCAGGCGTGTGCACGAATGGTCGGTGCGGGCTAGTAGGGCCTGGCTAAGGATTGTATCTGAAGTTCCAACGGTTAACACTTGATTTTATAGGTTAAGATGTATTAGATGTGGTATTGTTGTGAGCCGCCCTGAGTCACATTGTCGAGTGGGCGGGATACAAGTAAAAATATAATAATAATAATAATAATAATAATAATAATAATAATAATAATAATAATAATAATAATAATAATAATAATAATAATAATAATAATAACAACAATAACAACAATAACAACAATAACAACAATAACAATGATGATGATTATTTGTAAAATATCCAAGCATATAGTGCACAATATTATTAATATTATTTACAATCTATCAACATATGCATACAGGAAAGGGAAAGTCAGCAGTGGTCAGTACCTAACTGAGCGAGCACTTGCTTCTGTTCCTCCAATATTTCTTCTTTAGACATGGACTGCAGCCTCTCCAAGTTCTCCTTGTGGATGTTCTGGGCTTCTTGCTCACCAACCAGCTTTCCAAGGCCTTCCCCAGTGACAATACGAGGCCATTGATGGTGTACTTTCTCTCCTGGCTTATCTAGAAACCAAGACCTCTGTGAGCAAGACTTATAAACAAATCTAAATGGACAACCTATTACGGACTGTCTATATTTGTATCAGACAATAAGGAAGCTATACTTGGAAAAGCGTTCAGCTTAACCTAGTTCTACTTTTTAAGGAATCAATGGGGAAAAGAGCTGCAGAGCTGACATTAATTATGGATTTTTCCTATGCTTTAGCCTTTGGAAATAGAATATATGAACAACAAGAAATCTAAAGATGCTGATCTAAGGAAAATAAACAAGTACTTTTCCCTCCTTTTAGTCTGTAAATAAATAAACAGCAAGCAGAATATGTCTGCAATAATAATTATATGAAGCCATGCTTATCTTTAGTTCAGAAAATAAAATGCTTTTTTTTTTGTTTACTTAAACTCAGGTCTCCTACAAATCAAAATAATTTTCTTATTGGCAGGCTTCTGTGCAGCTCTCTGGCAGAACTCTTGATATAGGCAACAATATTTTTCTTAATCAGAACATAGGGAAGGAAAGCAAAGCCTGAAGACTTTGGTGCTATTAAGGGGTGAATGCCCAGCTAACTCTTTGTGCCTTTATGTAAGAATATCCTGTCTCCTCCTCCTCTCTAGTCTGGTCAACAGAATCATTTCCAGCACTGAAATTCTGAGCGTGAACCTCTGCAATTGGGAAATAGGCTGCTGGGCCCATTTGCCAAAGCCCACATCAAAGACCCACCTACAAAAGAGAAATTAATTTTGGGTAAAATGGGTAGAAAGCTTTGATTGTGATTCTTTTATCGTTTTGGAATTTATAAACATCTGGAGAGCCACAACTGTCCCCTCCTGCAGTCAAAGCTGAGTAATAAAGGATTCAAGCATGCCTCCTCTTCTCTGTAGATCCCAATGCATGAAGCAGACATGGAGGCCAATGTCTCCTGGAGGCAGCTTGGTAAAGGTAAAGGCATACCTGTCAAGTATCCCTGATTGGCCGGGAAATCCCGTATTTTGGCAAACGTTCCTCCCCTTTCCCGGCGCCGTCCCGTATTTAGAAAGCCTGGGAAAGGGGTTACCACACATGCGCAGAACCCATCTGTGCATGCGCAAACGTGTTCTGTGCATGCGCAAAGGCCAGAGCAGTTCCTGTATTTTCTGGAGCGGCGCTTGACGGGTATGGGTAAAGGTCTACCTTGCTCAAAAGCCAGACATATAGGACTCTAGGGTGCAGTACCTATCTTCATTTACAGCAAAAAGAGCCAGTGCTGTCTGTGTCTGCAGATGTTTCCATGGTCATGACTAGACACCAAGCACACAGAATGCTGTTACCTTTCCCACCAAAGAGGTACCTATTTATCTACTTGCAATTTCTTGCTTTTGCCATTACTGTATTTGCCAACATATAAGACACATCGGAGTATAAGACGCACCCCGTTATTACCAAAATAGCCTACTATAGGCCACTATATATACCAGTTCTCAACCTTTTTAAGCCGGGGGCCGGGTCACGCTCCCTCAGACAGCTTCGGGGGCCGGATGGCCATTTTTGCCCTTCCACCACCACACAGCACTTCCTGGTGTGGTGGAGGTAGTGGGGGGGCATGAAATCGTGCCATAGGCCACATCCAGCCCACAGGCCACAGGTTGAGAATCCCTGCTATATATAGTACAAGACGCACTCCATTTTTCCAGTGTATTTTAAGGGGGGAAGTGGGTCTTATACAGCAGCAAATAGGGTACTTACCCTCCCTTTGGGTGATTTACTATCCTGTGCTGGCATATAATACATCAGTCCCCTTACATTTAGTACACATTCACAGAATTGCAGTATCAGTTTGAAGAGCCACTGAGGCAACCTTCCACATTTCACGAGGTATTTGTTTTCCTCTTTACCTCCAACAAACATTTCCACATTTTAACAGTTACCTTCCTTATCTCCATGGAACAATGACTTCAAATGTTCAGGAGGCAGCGATGGCACTGGACCTGCACCTTCTATACTTGTCTGCTCAGCCTTTTGGACAGTAGCGTGAAAAATTTGAGCCCCTTCAGCTGCTCTCTTAGCAGCTATCTTCTGGGCAAAGATACTCTTCCTTTCAGGTGCCAATTTTGCCTAGAGAAAGAAAAGACAGCAAGATAAATGGAACTCTATCTTTTCTGGCAGATTTGATCCTCTCCTATAATCTTAATCCAGACACTGTAGAGATGTAGTCTCTAAAAGTCTTCAGAGACTGGAATTAGCCGCTGAGTCCTTCTTACAAAATTGTTACCCACCATTGCTTTAATAAGTATGTTTCAGATCCCAACTCTCTTTCATAGCTCTATTTGTAAAGACAGGTGTATATCAATATCATTTAAACAGGTTCAGGCCATTGCTTTGTACCAAGATACTGTAATGGCATTTAAGTACAGAAACCACAAGATTAGGATCCAGAGGGAGACAGCAGAAATAAAATACATCCATCTGTTGGACACCCATCACAAAGGTTTAAATATTAGCCAGGGGTTTCTAGGATATTATCACATTTGATACTGGGAGACGGAAGGTCAGCAGTTCGATTTCCGAGTACTGCAGGATGGAATGAGCTCCCGTCTTTGTCCCAGCTCCTGCCAACCTAGCAGTTCGAAAGCAAGAAATTGCTAGTAGATAAATAGGGACCACTTTGGTGGGAAGGTAACAGCGCTCCGTGCGCTCCCATGTCTAGTCATGCCTGCCACATGACCACAGAAATGTCTGCAGAAGCAGACAGTGCTGGCTCTTTGGCTTTGAAACAGAGATGAGAACTGAACCCTAGAGTCAGACACAACTGGCTTTCGAGCAAGGGAAACCTTTACCTTTATATATGTTGTATATTATATTTTGTTATATTTTACCCTTATAATTCCCTTTCACAACATGTCTCACAGAACAAAGGATGTGCTCACACAGTAATGAAAAGGTTAAACTCATTAGCAAATGTTCACTGCTAGGTATTTGTTTTGTATCTTCCTACTATTTACAATTGAAAAGGGAACATTTAGAGCTAATCGGAATAACAACCAGAGATCATCTGCTAATGCCAGCTGTAGAAGCTATATTGATTTGCATACTTATCTGTCATGCTGATTAATCACTCTATGATTAATCAGTATCTGGTGTATATAGGCTCATGCCCTGAAGTCTCATTCCTATGTCTGATGAAGTGGACTTGATCCACAAAAGTTCACATTAAAAATATAGCAGTTAAGTCTCTAAAGTGCTACACGTTGTTGTTTGGTTTGTTTTCTGCTATGCCTGAAACACAGACTAACATGGCTACTATTTAAAAAAAACACACAATGTAACTGAAACCCCCATAAATTAAAAAATATATATTTATTTATTGCATTTATATCTCACTCATCTACGATATTTCTCCACTTTGCGAGGCTTGCAACACATTAAAATATCTTTACAATAAGGAATTAAACATAAAGAACTGAATAAATTCATAAATAACAACAACAAACAAAAATGATGCCCCCCATTAAAAAAAACAACCCAACAACAATAACATATTGGCAACGGTAAAAGTTCGTTAAGAACAATGAGGGCCAAGTCTAACAGCTCATGATACCAAGTTGTTGCTCTGATAATGTTAACATGCAACAAAGTACAGTGGTACCTCATACAACTATTTTAACCTGTTCCACGGGACTCGTTGTTGTACGAACCAATTGCTATACGATACATGCATCATATAGCGATTTTCCCTATGGGATGCATCGTACAGTACAACTTTTTTCCTAAATGGTTTTTCCCATTGAAAATTGTTGTACGATTTTTTCCATAGGGAAAATTGTTATGCGGGACGCCATTTCCCCCCCAAAAAAAACTAATTGTTATGTGATTCCGTTGTTATACGGGCCGATTGTTGTATGAGGTTCCACTGTATTTATTTTGCTGCTACTGTATCTGCTAAAAGGGAAGAAAGGAGAAAATGTAAAAACTTTGTGACAAGTTGATAGGAAGAAGCAAGTGGTTATAGCTAAATTTCCGCAAGTCTGTTCCACTCCAGTGCACCAAAGAAATCACACTCCATAATTAATCCCAGAGTCTGTTTATCTAAATACTTTGCACTTCCAAGGATAAATAACATCGCTGTTTCAAAAAGCCACTCTTGAAGATACTGGGACCGTAAAAGGGGAAAAATTTCACAGTAATAAATTAGATTAATGATGCTTCACCAATGCCTTTTAAAATTCACATGGTGTTTATACCCAGGTTCTGCCACAGACTTATTGTCTACTGATAAGGAAACCATGGAAAGACAGCATGAAGCAAATTCACCTTCATGCCAGGAATTCAGGCAGTCTGGAAAGAAAGGGAAGGAGAAAATGGCTCCATCCAAAAGATACATGCAAGTTAGCGTATTTAATAAGAAATACAAAATTAAATAATTTAATAAGAAATACAGCAGCCCTACGGTTGCTTAGTGGCTAAGATGCTGAGCTTGGAGACTGGAAGGTTGGGGTTTGATACCCGAGTGCTGCACGATGGATCTTGGGGACATGAAAGGAGCCTCATTTGGGCGTCCCCTGAGCGTAGTTTCACCAGCAAAAATCCTTTCAACCCAGAGTAATCTCTGATACAAAATTTATTTATAAGAAATACACGCACATTACCATCAATATTTAAAGTGACAGCTACTGTACTTGTGTATGCCCTGATTTTCAACATTTAATTTGCAAGAAGGGCAATTTTAAAAGATCCTTCCTTTTAGCAAGCCCCTCAGATTATATAAACCTCACAATTTCTTGACAAGCAAATTCCCATTCTCACTCTTTCCGTTTTGTTTTCTGAATAGTTATCTCCTAACACTTTAAGAATTAGGCTGAGAGAAATGCCTACTAAGCTAAATGTGCCTGCCAATTTTGACAGGCTATTTCTTAGGTTAAGAAAAGCAATAGGCTAACAACAGAAGCAAACACCATGCAAAGACAGCATAACCTTGAGCAAAAGAAAACATTTATGATATGCCAAAAATGAAGTTAAGTTTTGTTTGTTATTTTTGCTTTAGGAAGAAATGCAAGTAATTGCAACTCCGTTGAGCTTGCCTGCCTGAACAACTATGGAAGAGAAAGATGAACACATACATGGTCATTAGACACAATCTTAAACTTGTTATAGGCATTTATTATGTGTCCCTCTCAACTGCAACTCCCATCATTACCAGGCAAGACAACAGTGAATGATAGATGTTGTAGTCTAATATCTGCAGGAACACATTTCCCCAACCCTGATGAATCCACAAGGGATAGAACAGCTACTCTTGCCTCTGTTGTGTTGCCATGCTAGAGCCAGAGGGGAAACCATAGGCCTGTGATGGCGAACCTTGGTACTCCAGATGTTCTTGGACTTCAATTCCCAGAAGCCCAAGCACCCTGTGAATCCACACGAATGGGTTTACTGCGCTGTCCTCGTCGCTCCCGGAAGCAGAAGTAAAATGCGCCCGTACGGTTAAGGCTCTTCTGGGTTAACCCTTCCTCTGTACAGGCGTGTTTTACTTCTGCTTCCGGGAGCGGCGAGGGCAGCGTGGGCTGGATGAATCGCAGTAAATCCATTTGTGTGGATTCACAGGGTGCTTGGGCTTCTGGGAATTGAAGTCCAAGAACATCTGGAGTGCCAAGGTTCGCCATCATGGATATAGGCCAAATGTACCAAAACGTTGAGCTGACAAAGCTATTTAGTTGATGATATTGTGTGGGGGCACATTTTAAGAACTCTTCTCATTGGCCTTTTAATTTTTACAGAGATTGTAACAGGGATGATGTTCAGCAATTACTGTAAACACTTGATCTCAGTCTCTGGTGACAGGAGTACAGTACCAAGATTTGCCATCACGGCCATAGGCAGTTGGTTAATGCAGCAACCAATTGTCCAGCCACAAACCGGACAGAGGGGTTTTCTCTGTTAGTTCTGCTAGACCAAGCAGTGGCTTTCACTACCATTGACTCTGGTGTCCTTCCGGACTAGATTTCTGGGATGGTATGTGGAGGCACTGTTTTACAGTGATTCTGGTCCTTCCTGGAGGGGAAAACTCAGAAGGTGTTGCTGGGAGACTCTTGTTTGACATCCTGGCCATTGGCCTGTGACAGGGTTTCCCAACTTAGGCTCCCAGATATTCTTGGACTTCAATTTCCAGAAGCCCTGATAAGCAGGTGTGCTGACTTGGGCTTCAGGTAACTGAAGTCCAAGAACACCTGGGGGCCCAAGGTTGAGAAACTATGGCCTGTGGCATTCCTAAGGATTGCTTTGTCCCCTATGCTTTTTTTACATCTACACCAGTGGTTCCCAACATGGAACCCCTCCACCCACCCACCCACAGGGGAGGGCTTCAATTATTCCCAGAAGCCTAATCAGTACATTGGCTGACCAGTCCTTTGGGGAATTGACTTAGGCTTCTGGGAATTGAAGTTCAAAAACCAAAGGTTGAGAAACACTGATCTACATGAAACTGCTGGGAGAGTTCATCCAGAGTTTTGGGGTTCAGCATCACCAGCTGATGATACCCAACTTTCTGTTCCATCTAAATGCGAGGAAGCTGTTTTGCCTCTAGATTGGTGCTGGCGTCAGTAATGGACTCTATGAGGGTGAATAAACTAATTTAATCCAGACAAGATGAGGTGCTCCAGGCCTTGGAAGGCTAATCAAGGGAGAAGGATCCAGCCTTTGTTGGATGAGGTTGCACTCCTTCTGAAAACCTAGGTGTGCAGTTTGGGTATGCTCCTAGATTCATTTCTGAGCCTGGATGCTCAGTTTTCAACAGTGGCCATTAGCATAATTAAACGTAGTGTGCCAGTTGTGCCCATTCCCAGAAAGAGTCTGATCTGGCCACGGTAACATATGTCTTAAGTTACATCCTGGCTGGGTCACTGTAACACATTCTACTCAGAGCTGCCTCCGGAAAGTGTGTGAAAACTCCTGCAGGTCCAAAATGCTGCAGCCAGATTGTTAACTGGGGCTGGTTTAGAGTGATCACAGAATCCCACTTTTACAGTAGCATCACTGGCTACAGATCTGTTTCTGGGCACAATTCAAAGTACTGGTTTTAACCTGGAAAGCCTGGAACAAAGCCTGAAGCTTGGGTCCAAACCATCCTAAAAAAATCACATCTCCCTTTATGAGCCCTTTTGCTTGAAATTCTTACTAGCCGTGGCCTTCAAAGGAGTTTAAAAATGGAATGAAAATGTGCACTGTATGCCAAACTGAGCAGATGACTTTAAGCACCAACATAAAGCACAGAAGTGAAAGAATGAACTAAACAAAGATTTTTAAAAAGCAAGTGGTCAGTTGACCAGTCAATATAAGGTTGCTTTTCCTACCTCTGTTTTTATTTCCGACCTGTGAAAAACTCTAGGAAATGGATCTCTTGTGAACACTGGCATGGTCACACTGGCAGTGCTTGTGTCGCGTTCCTGTTGCAGACAAAAGAAGTGATGATAATGCAACAATTACTTTTTCAGGAAGTGTTATGAAGTAGTGTGGTCATCTAAGAAGAGTTTGGACTTAGGGTGACCTAAGGAGTCTACTCCTGCGCCATGAAGTAACTGCTTATGCAAACTCCCCACCCTTTCAATGTTTACTTTAAACTAGACTAAAATGTGATAGTATGTCAGAATTGAGTGAATTCCAGTTCATACTCATAGGGTGGAGATAGTTCTATTCTCTGCACAGAAGACATTGCACTTCCGCAACAGGACCTCTTGCCCCTTTGAACTTTTTTGCAAGCATCCCATATCTTCATCAGAAGGATCCCAAACCATTAGGGGCAATTTCACAAGTACAAGGAGAAGGGAAATCTATCCTGTGACTGTGTCCATTCCATTGAAAAATAAACACATAAAACTCTGCATGAGATGTTAAAATAAGTAAATAAGAACACATCTACATTTTAGATAAGTGCCCTTGATAACCAGGCAGAACTCAGTGGCACAAACCATTATTCGAATGCTGAAAGCCACAACCTGATTTAGAAAGTTGTGGCAGTAGCAATAAGCCTATGGCCCAAAGATTAACCCCAATGCCAGCCAAAGTCACAATGGAAATTGTGTTGTGTTTGTATGATAATGCCAGTAAGGTAAAGATTTCCCTTGCTCGAAAGCCAGTCGTATGTGACTCTAGGGTTCAGTGCTCATCTCTGTTTCAAAGCCGAAGAGCCAGCACTGTCTGCTTCTGCAGATGCTTCCATCGTCATGAGGCAGGCATGACTAGACACCGGAGCGCACAGAATGCTGTTACCCACCGAAGTGGTCCCTATTTATCTACTTGCAATTTCTTGCTTTCGAATGCCAGTATGATGCTGGATTTAGGGTCCTTTCTTTGAGGGGGTGCCTACAGCACAGGGACTGTGGTGGCTTAGTGGTTAAGACACTGAACTTGATGACTGGAAGGTTGACAGGTCAGCAGTTTGAAACCCGAGTGCTGCACATTGCAGTGAGCTCCCATCTCTGTCCCAGCTCCTGCCAGCCTAGCAGTTCGAAAGCAATAAATTGCAAGTACTGTAGATAAATACAGTAGGTACCACTTTGATGGGAAGGTAAACAGCATTCTGTGCACTCCAGGGTCTAGTCATGCCTACCACATGTCCACAGAAACATCGGAAGACACAGACAGCACTGGCTCTTTGGCTATAAACAGAGGTGAGCACCAAACCCTAGAGTCAGATATAACTGGCTTTCAAACACGGGCAATCTTTAACTTTACCTACAGCCCAAGCTTTAATATACATTCATCAACATAATGTGATGATTAATCACAATTATAATAGTTTCTACAAACAGTACACACAATTATTTTGCTGAAGACTGCTGTGATGTGTTGATCAGCTTGATCTAACCGCTGCCCTGGATCATCATCAAAATGGACTCGGGCACTTTTGAATTTGGATTTCTTTGGAGGAGCTGGTGTCAAAGGTGGGAGCGTATCAGGAAAGCCTTGGAGAGAGTAAAGAAACAAACAACATATCCAGTATTAGAAAACTCCCAGGTACTTTCTCTTCCATGGAGAAAGCAATATGATACTGAACATTTTACTTACTAGACCCGTGATGGCGAAGCTTGGCACACCAATGTTCTTGGACTTCAATTCCCAGAAGCCCAAGCCCCCTGTGAATCCACACGAATGGGTTTACTGTGATTCATCCGGCCTGTGCTGCCCTCATCGCTCCCAGAAGTGGAAGTAAAACGCGACCGTACAGAGGAAGGGTTAACCTGGAAGTCTTAACCGTACGGGCGCATTTTACTTCTGCTTCTGGGAGCGACAAAGGCAGCGTGGGCCGGATGAATCATAGTAAACCCATTCGTGTGGATTCACAAGGGCCCTGGGCTTCTGGGAATTGAAGTACAAGAACATCTAGAGTGCCAAGGTTCGCCATCGCGGTACTAGACTATTTAGTATAATTCTGATAACTGATGCATCAAGAATTGTTATTTTAATTATTAAAAACCAGTAAAACAGCTACCAAAGGGCCACAGAAGTTAATGGGCAATTTAAAGAGGTACAAGCACAAAAATGCATACATTGCAAGGTATAATGGAAAGCAAATGCCATGTTACTGTTGATAAGTAGCATACAGTTATGTTTGTGTTTCTCTTAGACGTAAGCATAAAGGAATTGATGCAGTTCAGTACAGCAGCAGAAATTTCAGTGGACTTTGACAATTTGCCCACAATAGTGGTTTCATTTCAGACTGTCCATCAACGGAGGTGTTTTGAAAATGCAAACTGCAAATGTGATGATTTGGATAACAGGGGTTAAACCAGGGGTGCCCAAACTGCGGCCCGCAGGCCAGCCTGTGAGACATCACTATCCGACCCACAAGCCAAATTGCCGCCACTGACAGAAGTGCTCCAATGTCACTAGAAGTGCTGAAATCAGCGAAAACATGTCCAAAATAAAAAAGGGTGCAAAAATGCACCCTCCAAGGAGGGGAAAATGCCAGAAACGCAGCACGATTTCACGCGCCGCCGCCGCCAGGAGGAACCACGTGACCAGCCAGCATAGTTGACTGAGGGGGGTTAAAGTGTTTTTAGTCCATGGATTTGTATGTATCTTTATGCTCACAATGGGGTTTTAATTACTAAATAAAAAAATTTAAAGACCAAAAAATTGACATAGAATTCAACTAAAAAGGCAGATCAAACCAATCAAAATACAACATTCGACTGATAACAAGCCCTTTTCTTAGCAATGGGCAGCTGGCAAAAGCCTACCTGACTTTTTTCCTTATGAATTCTTTGCCTGTTGGCCGCAAAGGAATCAACCTACGTAGTCTTCCTTAGTCATCAGTTACATAGCCTAGATGTCACTTCTGAGAAAGCCAGTACATCCCACCCTCGGGTCCTGCTCTAGAAACATCCCTGTTCTGACTTTTGCACAGAAAGAAGAACTCTGGTGAAATACTTTGCAAATCACTGAGAGAACTACAAGTATATCCCGTTCCACTTTCTGCCCACCCACAAGCTAGATGATAGTTCTGGGTTCATACTAGAACAATATGAGGTAAATGTGTTAGTATTTCACAGCATATTGGCAAAATTAAAGAGGGAGTGAAAAGGGAAACGATAAATTTTGTGAAAAGTGGGGGAAAGCCATGGACAAAATATTATAACACCATAGGATAACAGATTTGTTTCAGTGTGGGCTTTTGTGGATTTATTTATTCCCTTTTCCCTCCTTCTTTTTGTTTGCTTCAAGTTGGTCAGCACTAAGAATACTAAAAACTAGTAAAAGTCGCCCTTGCTTGAAAGCCAGTCATATCCAATTCTAGGGTTCAGTTCTAATCTCTGTTTATAGCCAAAGAGCCAGTGCTGTCTGTATCTGCAGAGGTTTCCGTGGATATGTGGCAGGCATGCCTCAACACTACTGTGTTCAGGCATGCCTTGCACAGAACACTGTTTACCTTCCCTCCAAAGTGGTACCTATTTATCTACTTGCAATTTCTTGCTTTCGAACTGCTAGGTTGGCAGTTCTAAATGAACATAAATCTTTCCACCAATGATGGAACATTCCCAACTTGATTGACTGACTGACTGCTTGAATGACTGATTGATACAAGGTTTACATATTAAGTGTACCATTTAACTTCATAGCAAAGCTTGTTACCTAAAACCAAGGACAACGTGATTTCCAAAAATATTTGACAACATTCAGACATGGACAGAAGAAACATCAAGTTTCTACTTGGCAACATCTCCAGGCTTCAAAAACTATGTTACTGACTACATGATGGTGAGGGGGTTGAAGGTCACATCAGACCGCCCCAGACCTGCCCTGATTTCCAGTTATGTAGCAAAAGACAAATACAGAGATAGGAACACTTACTTTTGGGGATTACAATTCCAGCAATAGCACAATAAACATAAGTCACCCCATGCTGGCTGCAATATTCTGTGAGGTGTCATTTTTTTAAAGTAATATTTCTCACCTCTGAGCTGCACATCGGATCAGAAATCATGACTATGTTCTCACTTTTCATTAAATGTTCCAGAGGCAGGGTAGCAAGTACAAACAGAATCCTGGCCCTGCTCTCCACATTTTCTCAAAGTGTACAAAGATAAGGACCTTCACCTAGAGATGGTAAAAGCTCAGGGTATCTGACATGCCTCAGTGGCACCTATCATCACACTATTTGAATAAGACCAGTTGAGGTAGCACAGAGTTACAAGTGGAGCATCAATAAGTTCACAAACTGGATGACAGCATGTAACACACCAAGTCTGGGCATAAAATGCCAAGAAAATATAAATAACAACTGTCAGGTAGATAAGCATGTTTGTTGCAGTATGTGTTTTCCCCTCATTTAATCCTACTAAATCATCAAGATAAACCAGAATAGAGTAGAGCAAACTGCCAAAAACTCAATGCCAATCGTCAAGCAGCAGTTAACTAACTTGACAACCCTAAGGACTAATGGCCTTGGGTGGCAAAGTCCACAGGGAAGGGTGATGGTCCCCAAGTGGATTAAATCCCACTTGGATCCATCTTGATGGAGGGTAGCAGTTTCATCAATACTGGCCGATGAGGACTTTGTGTACCAGAAGGGCTCAGGACCACAAAGTGACTCATGGAACTGGATCTGTGGTATGGGTGTCACACTGCGATGCGGAAGGCAAATTTCCAGGACAATCTTCAAGGCTGATTGCCATGAAGATAGCCAATATTTGGAATCAGATACAGCACTTGAAGAAGAAGAAGAAACCAGAATAACTTCCAAAGACTTACTATCCAATGTCACAACATCCCTGTTGCAACACAGTGGTGGTCTCTCATCGTCTCCACTCTCGAGATCCCCTCTCCTCTTATCTGCTTTCTTTACGATCTTCACCGCTGGGGAAGCTTTTTCTGCCAGGAACTGGTTTTGAAACTTCAGCAAATCTGCTTCTGACTCCCCCGGTTTGGGCCTTGACAACATCTTCACCCTGTATTCTCACAGCACCACAGAGTTTTGCGTTTACCTTTATATATATATATATATATATATATATATATATATATATATATATATATATATATATATATATATATATATATATATATATATATATATATATATATATAGATATATATATATATATATATATATATATATATATATATATATAGATATAGATATAGATATAGATATAGATAGATATAGATATAGATATAGATATATATAGATATATATATATAGATATATAGATATAGATATAGATATAGATATAGATATAGATATAGATATAGATATAGATATAGATATAGATATAGATATAGATATAGATATAGATAGATAGATAGATAGATAGATAGATAGATAGATAGATAGATAGATAGATAGATAGATAGATATAGATATAGATATAGATAGATAGATAGATAGATAGATAGATAGATAGATACACACACACACAGAGAGAGAGAGAGAGGAGAGAGAGAGAGAGAAGAAAGATAAGCTTTTGAGAAATTCATACTGATCAAAGTTTTCATCCATTTCAGAGGAATCCAAGTACAGTACCTCAAAAATATGACTAAAGGCTTAACACAAACACTATCAAGAACAGATAGTTCACCCACCTCACCTCTTCAAACTAAATAACAATTTGTCCTCTCTTACCTTTCCTCCCATGGTGTCCAATCTTGCAACATAAAAGGAATAACTATGTTGGAAGATGATAATTGCCACAAGATTACCTTAGCGAACTTCATAATGTTCAAAATAAAATCTCCCTAATTTATGTTTCTATCTACTTATATACCATACAGGTTTTGCAATATACAGCTTAGAGATGAGATCGCTAATATCATCTTACTGAGTTAGGTACCTGGCTGGTAGTAATAAGATAATAACAATCTTTTTAAAAATTATTTTTTTAAGAAAGAACAAAACATATGTATTAAAAACCTATTAAAACAAAAAAGCTTAATAACACAAACAAACAAAACATAAATACTAAAACCAGTACAGTTATCTGGATCATGCTACCCCTCCCCAACTGGGCAATTTGAAAATATATGACCAATTTTTCCCCTACAATTATGAAGCCACATCCCTTTTCTAAAACTATATTGACTCTTGCAAAGGTACATAACCCTTCTCCTTTCTTAATAATAATTTTGTGTCAGAGATTACTCTGGGTTGAAAGGATTTTTGCTGGAGAAACTCTGCTCAGGGGATGCCTGAATGAGGCTCCTTTCATGCCATAAGAACATAAGGAAGAGCCTTGCTGGAACAGCCCACGGGAGCCCATCCAGTCCAGCATTCTGTCTCACACAGTGGCTCACCATTTGCTTCAGGGTATTATTCCCAAGCAGATGCCTTCACCTGCTTAGGATTCCCTGGAAATGGATATCCTGCCTTTCTCTCCAACCCGGAGGTTGTCCATAGGTATCCATAATTATAGCCATTGATACCCTTGTCCTCCATGAACTTGTCTAATCCTTTCTTAAAGCTGTCAAGACTGACAGCTGTCACCACTTCTTCTGGCAGGGAGTTCCATAGACCAGTGATCCTCTGGGTGAAAAAGTACTTTCTCTTATTTGTTTGAGAACTAGTACCCAAAAGTTTCATGGAGTGTCCCCTAGTTCTAGTGTTATGCAATAGGGAAAACAGTTTTTCCTTATCTACTTTGTCCACACCATGCATGATTTTATAAACTTCAATCAGGTCACCTGATTGAAGTTTATAAAATCATGATTGATGTCCCCCAGTGCAGCTCTTGGGTATAAAAACCTGACCTTCCAGTCTCCAGCTCAGTGTCTTATCCACTAAGCCACTGGGGGAGCTGCCCCTTTATTAATACAAAATCAATAATTTAGCCCCAAATACCAGTAAAAATATTTTTATTGATCAAATCCTTCTTTACTTTAATAGTGATACTTTACTTATCATTAATAGCTAAAAGCAAAAGTGGTAGATTATATGACAGCCATTGTAAATTAGAGAGTAAACAAAACAAAAATGGTGTGGCACCTTAAAGGCTTTTTTTTTACTTTTTGTTGTTTTGTCCGATATGCTTTCAAAGTCTAACATGGCTACCCCTTCAAAAAATTGTAAATTAGGAATCACCTCTTCAGACATTCCCAAAATACGAGACATAAACCAAAACACTGCCCCACATTGTTTCTGCTCTCTGACATAAACTATTTACAGAACAATCTATGTTCTTTCAAGTATACACATTTCACATTTCTGACACATAATAATTTATATTTTTATAATACTAGCAATGTTAGGTTGTTGCTATAAAAACAATAGTCTTGAGACATTTTATAGACCACTCAATTAAAAATGATCAAGTATTATTGAGCATACATTTTCACTGACTGCAGCCGAATTTTCAAATGTATCATCTATATCAGGGATTCTCAACCTGCAACCCATGGACCAGATGAGGCCCACAGCACCATTTCATGTGGCCCACCACCACCTCCATCACACCAAGAAGTGCCATGTGGTGGAGGAAGGGCAAAATGGCCATCTGGCCCCCGAAGTTGTCTGAGGGAGTGTGACCCGGCTACCAGCTTAAAAAGGTTGAGAACTCCTGATCTATATTGTAAAACACTAAGTGATAAAAATGAGGCAGACTGTACAAATAACTTAAATAAACGAGGAGCCTTCAAGATAGCAACAAATCAGACACCCAACAACAAAATACATTTCTTCATCTGCAAGTTACATTTGCATGTTATTGATCTACTTAATAGTACTGAGTGCATAGTTTTAAAACAACGCTGTTGTCTATACTTTTTTAATATTGTGTCAGTACTGTAGCACTGTAATCATGGGTGGAGAACACATGGTCATCCAGATGTTGTTGAATAACCACCATCCTTGGTACCTTTGGATGGGTTGGCCAGAGCGTCTGCCACCTTCCAGTCTTCAACGCTGGACATTGTAAGCTCCACCGTTGTTAAGTTACTCTGAGAATGAGGCTAGCAACAAAGAGCCATACCCTAGTTATGTCCAGCTTGGGCAGACAGCTTCAGGAAGATTTAAACACATATTTTAAGAAGCAGAGTACTGTATTCTGTTTGAACTAGTTGCAGGGCTTACTTAAGACTTCAATCCTCCCATGCTATGTAGCATATGGAAGAATCTCAGGTTGCAGGACAGTGCTGAGAATATACAAAACATCTTAGTCAAATTAGTGTTTAAGTGAGGATATGCTATGTCAGAGGCCTCTCTATCCCTACAGAAATTACGCACACATATTTTCCCATTTGTATGGATTTCTGAGTTGTTTCTTGCTGTTTCTGTAGCAGTTTTAGTTTTCAAGGGAGAGGTTGTTAGCCCAATGCCCAACCCTCCTCTTTTCTCATCCAGGCTTGGGACCAGCAATGGCAATGCCTCCATGGTGATCCCAACAGCCACCCATGCCTGCAAGACTTGGAAGGCATCAGCAAGTATCAACAAGAGATTTGACATCTTCCAACAGAGGTGTCTCCACTGAATTTTAAAGATTTGATATTTTGGCCATATTACCAATGAGGAGATGTATCGTTGCATGAAGAAGACTCAAAATGGCAGTCCATATTCTGCGTATGCAGAAAAACAGGATCCCTAAGGTGGCAATAAGTTGGAACTCTTCTAATGCCAAACAATGAGGACACCCTCAAAACACATGGTGAAGAACTTTCATGGCAGATTTAAAGACCCTGAAAAAATACGTGGGAAGATACTCGCTCAAGTATTCACTCAACACCGAAACCATTGGAGATCCCTTGCTGCCCAATATGCTACATAACCTGAGAGGTTCTAAGCGTAATAGATTTCTGAGTAAGGTCCTAAGACCTCCTTCCAAGATTAGTAAAATGAGTACCCAGCATGTTGGGGGGCAAAATGGTAATTAACTTGTGAACTGCCCAGGGAGTGCACTAACCACTATGGGGTAGTATGACTGCTTTGCTTTGATTGCTAAAATTTCACAGAGGAAAATTAATAAAACTCCGATGGCTTCTACTACAAAGTGGGGCTGCGGTGGCTCAGTGGTTAAGAAGCTCTCCTTGTTAGCTGGAAGGCCGGCAAGTCAGCAGTTCGAGACCCAGGTACTGTATGACGGATTGAGCACCCATCTCTGTCCCAGCTGCTGCCAACCTAGCAGATCGAAAGCAAGAGATTACAAGTAGATAAACAGGGACCACTTGGGTGGGAAAATATCTTGGGGACATGAAAGGAGCCTCATTCAGACGTCTCCTGAGCAGAGTTTCTCCAGCAAAAATCCTTTCAGCCCAGAATAATTTCTGACACGAAATTATTGTTGTTATTCAGACGCAGTCAATTCCGACCCTTTGCGACACTATGGACCATTGTCCTCCGGGCACCTCTGTCCTCCACCATCCTCCTCAACCCACCCAGCTCAGTGCCCATTTCATCTACAATACTATCCAGCCATTTCATTTTTGGCCTCCCCCTTCTTCTTTTGCCCTCCACCTATTATTATTGTTATTGTTATTGTTATTGTTATTGTTATTGTTATTGTTGTTATTATTATTATTATTATTATTATTATTATTATTATTATTACTACTACTACTACTACTACTACTACTACTACTACTACTACTAAGTATCAAAATTTAGGAATAGGTCTATGATGATCAGGGCCGTAGTCAGAGGGGGGCCAGGTGGGGCGAAAGCCCTCCTGAGCTAACAGCTCACCCCCCACCCACCCCGGGATGTCAATGTTATATGTGTGTGTGCGACATCCGCCCTGCGCTGCCTTCGTCGCTCCTGGAAGCAGAAGTAAAACGCGCCCGTACGGAGGAAAGGTTAACTCAGAAGAGTCTTAACCGTACGGGCGCGTTTTAATTCTGCTTCCGGGAGCGACGAAGGCAGCGCAGGCAGGATGAATCGCAGTAAACCCATTCGTGTGGATTCACAGGGGTCTTGGGCTTCTGGGAATTGAAGTCCAAGAACATCTGGAGTGCCAAGGTTCGCCATCACGTTGCTAGGAAATCCTCGGGCAGAATTCTGATGACTCCTTTAGGCGCAAGCAATCTACACGTGTTTCATTCCTAACTCTTCCACCCCATCGCTGAAGTCAAGCTTCAGGAGGAGGACCCGAAGCGAGTGGCGTTCCCACTAGTGCCTGGATCCTACACCTCGTCGTCCCTCCGTCGCGACAGAGGATGCCCCCCTCTGTTGTTAAAACGGAAGCGGCGGCTTCTGAGAATGCCAACTGACCTGCGTGCCGCGGGCTCTTCTGCCATTCTTCAAACAGTAACACGGGTTCCACTGACCGATGGGCACTTCTTGACGTCTTACAGTCGTCTTTCCGCCGCAGCCAGGAAAGGGAAGGCTCTCGGGGGAGGGAAGGAAGGAGGGGTTTCGCTTAGGCTGAACTCCGCCTTCGGCACCATTTTGAATTTTCACTGAGTGGGCGGGGCCGTTTTGGGACTAGCAATAGGTCGCCCTTGCTAGAAAGCCGGCCGTATCTGACTCTAGGGTTCAGTGCTCATCTTTGTTTATTGCCAAAGATCCAGCGCTGTCTGCGTTTGCAGACGTTTCTGTGGATAGGTGGCAGGCATGCCTAGACGCCGGAGTGCACGGAACGCTGTTTACCTTCCCAGTTCCCACCGAAGTGCTAGTACCTACTCATCTACTTGCAATTTCTTGCTTTCGAACTGCTAGGTTGGCAGGAGCTGGGACAGAGACGGGAGCTCACTCTGTCGTGCAGTACACGGGTCTCGAACTGCTGGCCTGCCGAAAAGCAAGAAATTTCAAGTAGATAAACAGGGACCACTTTTGTGGGAAGGTAAACAGTGTTCCGTGCACTCCGGTGTCTAGGCATGCCTGCCACATGTCCACGGAAACGCCTACATATGCAGACAGCGCTGGCTCTGCCTCTTTGGCTATAAACAGAGATGAACACTGAACCCTCGAGTCAGATACGACTGGATTTCGAGCAAGGGCGATCTTTACCTTATCTCCCCATAGCGCTTAGTGTACTATATGGACGGTTCACAAGCTAATTAACATTTTGCCTCCAACACGCTGGGTACTCATTTTACTGACCTCGGAAGAGTCAACCTTGATCTCCGTCAGGTTGGGTTGTTTTCAGGGCCTTAGCCAGGATTCTAGATGGGGAGGAGGGCAAATATTTTTTCAGGAGGGGCAACAATGTCACACACACATACACCGGGTGCTGTAGTCCTCTGGCCATTTGAGGGGCGGCGGGGGGACAAACTGCTATCTGAGGGGGGCAACCCCCCCTGACCACCCCCTGGTTGTTTTCAGTTGGTAGCTAGAAATCCCAAGAATTAATATATTCCACAGATGATTATTATTATCATCACCATCATCTCCCACTGGCCCTTTTTAAAAATACTGTGAATATAAGGTCCGCTATTAAAAAATCCAGAAAGACTGAAAGTCTTCTTCCACTGATTTTGAGAGCCTTACTGTGAGGCTGCATGAGTCATTTCAGGTGAAAAAAGGCAGCTGGAATAAAGATTGCCATTGGCAGTACTTTCAAGATTCAATTTCTCTCTAACCTCACTATATATTTCTATTGGCAACCATGTGTATCATACATCTGATGTTCAAGATGGCCGTTCCATCTGATAAAGTAAGCTTTGGCCCACAGAAGTATACAGTATTCTGTAAAAAAAATACTTGTGTTAATGTGACCTCAAGTCAGAACCTACTTATAGAGACCCTAATAAAGTTTTCAAAATAAGTGGAAAATTTAAAGAGTGGAGTATTTTTTTATCTATGTCAAGGTATGCTATGAGCAAATCGTTGTTGGCTGCTACTCATATCCAAGTACTGTATACATTTTTTTTCCTGGAAATGGAAAATGTCATTGCCTTGAATTTGTGTAAGGTGGAATCCAGCATGCCATGAAGCACAGAGTGCTGTAACAGTCACAGGAGATAGAGAAGAAATCAGCCCTAAAACTGTCTGCATCACTTTAAAATGGAAGTGTGAACCATATTACCTATTGTTTATTTTTGTTAATAGGGGGCTGTGGTGGCTCAGTGTTTAAGAAGCTCACCTTCTTAGCTGGAAGGCTGTCAAGTCAGCCGTGTGAGACCCGGGTACTGCATGATGGATTGAGTGCCCGTCTCTGTCCCACCTCTTGGGAACATGAAATGAGCCTCATTTGGGCGTCCCCCGAATGGAATTTCTTCCACAAAAATCCTTTCAACCCAGAATAATTTCTGACATGAAATTATTATTATTATTGTTAACTATAAGTATCTCATGTCAGTTGAATGCGACTTACTCTTGCATTAGATAAGTGTCACTTTTTTACAGTAATACCTCATACAAAGTCCGCTTCATACAACATTGAATTCATACAATATCGCCTAATTTCTTGAAAAAAGTTGCCTCATACAAAGTCGCTGGCGACTTTGTATGAGGCATTGGGGTTTTCCCCAGGTTGCACTGTGCCTGGACAGTATAAAAGGCAGGACACATGCATGCATTGCTCTTTTGGGTTTTACACGTGGCAAAGAGTGTTTAGGAGTGGTTTTGAACACGGTTTTGGAAAAAAAATTGGATTTTTTTTCCGTCAGAATTTTTAGAAGCATTCCTGGGATTTTTGCAGCATTGGACAATCAGGGTTGTTTGACATGTATTTAGTCTTTAGACAATGATTTCTTAAAGTTCTGTCACTTCCCAGTCTGTTTCCTTGGCTTTGCCCTTTGCTGTTACAGTACAATGTATCTCTATGAAAATGACGTTGTACGAGGCATCGCGGCAAGGATTTGGACGTTGTATGAGGCATCGCGGCTAGGATTTTGCATGCCTCATACAAAGTCCAAATCCATATAAAGTCCAAACTTGTGGAACCAAGTTTGGATGTTGTATGAGGTATCACTGAATTTATATATGTTCAATAGGTCTTTTGTGTGTAAAGAGTTAAAAACATTGAGGGAGATTTGCAGGAAAATTTGTGTTAAAAGGTGGCTTGGCAGTTGTTTTGGCTATCTAACTGCAAGCCAAGGTCATGTGTGTGTGTGTGTGTGTGTGTGTGTGTGTGTGTGTGTGTGTGTGTGTGTGTGTGTGTGTGTGTGTGTGTGTGTGTGTGTGTGTGTGTACCCCACACCCTAAGAAAAAAAACTTTCCTACTCTGGGCGGCTAACAACATAAATCTCATCAATAAAAACAGACACAAACTTTAAAATTTTCATATAAATACATCAAAACAAGATACCCTAAAGGAAAAACCTATTTGTGCCTTAGAGAGACAGAATAACTGCTAAGCATATACTTAGCAGGATAATATGTCATTTACCTAGCAATATATACATGGAAATGAATGGAAAAGGCATATTTTACCCAAGAGCACTTTCCAATGATACTGGATGTGGGGCTGAGATTCACTAGGTTTGCCATCAGCAGATACAGAAAGATATAACAGCATCCTAAGCATCCAGAAATGGCTGGGACACCATATTTTTGAGTGATTTTGAAATGTAGAACTTCCAAGTGTCAGGTGACAGTTAATTAACCTAACAACTCTGAGGACTAACGGCCTTGGGTGCTAAAGTCCACAGGGAAAGGTGATGATCCCCAAGTGGATTAAATTCCATTTGAATTCATCATGAAGGAGGGCAGCAGCTTCATCAATACTGGCCTTGGGTCGATGTGGACTTTGTGTGCCAAAAAAGGCTCAGGACCAGAAAGTGACTCATGGAACTGAATCAGTGGTACGGTGTGACGCTACAATGCAGAAGGCAGATGTTACCAAACCAAAATAGAGATGCATTATATTCTCAGGACAGTCTTCATGGGTGATCACCATGATGATCGCCAATATTCAAATTCGGATACAGCAGAAGAAGAACTTCCTGATGAGGGTTCTTAAAAGAAGCACTTGGGGGAAGGTTGGGGTGCTTTAGCATCTGTGAAATGCAAACACATCATGCTGAGATAGACCCTAAGAGCTTGAAAGTGCTCATTTGGGCTAATTCCCGATTCTTTGTGTTTCTGGAACCTAGGTTTTCTTGGGTTTCCATTTTAAGAGGTCTTTTTGCATTATAGTCCTGGCATTCTCAGCTATTCCTTCACAACTTACAGATATGACTTTGCAAAAGGCCAGAAAGGGTTGAATAAAGAATAAATGTCAGCTGTAGTCCACAGGCATTACCTGCACAGTGAAAATAAACAGTACCAGCAACATGTTTTATCTGCATCCACCTGGAATACATCAAAGGAGGGGGGGGAACCTTCTAGGCTAGACCTATCTAATTCCACATCTTCTTTCCTACAGTGGCAAACCAGACACAATGGAAAATCCATGAACAGTCTCCTGCTTGTGTTCCACAGTAATACTAAGGCACAAATAACAACTTGATAGTCTTATCCTTCAACAATTTTCCTCATCTTCCTTGAAATTCTACAAGCTGGCAATATTCACTGTGATTTGTAGTAACAAATTTCACTGTTTTCGTTATGTGTTCTGAATATAGGCAAAGAAGTAGTTCTTTTATTTGTTTGTTTGTTCACATTTATACTCCACCTTTTTGGAGCAAGCACCACTCAGGGTGGCTTACAATGTATACTGTATATAATATTTAAAAATAATCTCGTAACTACCAATAGAAACACAAGAAAAATATACAAGAAACAAAGCCAGATGGCATAAACAAATCTTAAAACCTGATCTTTCCACATGCTGGGTTTTAGTATACAGTAGTGATTATGGACTCTTTGTCCACTTTCTTTGCACCATGCATAATTTTATGTACTTATAACTATCTGGCATTTAAGTGCTAAATATTATAAATTTCTTTCTCAGGGACTTAGTTGGCTTAGGTAGTTCATTACCTTACCTTTTCCAGCTCTGTGATAACCTTTGTTATATGAAATTACCAATGTCAAAAGAGTGTTTATACATAAAATTTTATATTATGACATTATGATATTGATAGTTTTGAATTTCAACCCATTTCTTAGTTATCCACAAGATGGAATTTGCCTTTTTGAGGAGACCACTAGAACCCCAAAATTTTTATCTTGGTCAGTCACTGTTGATGTAAACGGTTAGCTGAGTGGTATGCAGTGGCCAGCAAGAGGTTCACACCTGGCAAGGTGGTCCTGTCAGATATAATATCACACACTTACAATCTCCATATACCACAATGCAATGCTTTAATGTATCATGACACTGTTGCCCTATAACCCATGACCTGCTGAAATCACCAACCCTATTAAAGGACCTTAACCTTTCCCACTCCTCACTTCCCTTGCGGACTCTAGAGATCACCACTGACCACCATGTGGACAGTGGAAATAAAGACTATTAAAGAATAATAGCTGTTTCTGGAGTTACTGGACTGGTCCATCAGCATCTCTCTAACAAAATGGTAGCAGAGAATGGTTTGTCCATAATTAACTCCAAAACAAACAAAGATGACCAAAAGAATAACCCGAGCGAAGACTGGCACAGGCCAGTCCCATGGGGGCCAGTGGAGAACCCGAACCGGTGGTGGAAGAAGGTATCCCCGACCAGACCATCACGGAGATGGACCCAGATGGCCAGACGAAGGCTGGGACCGGAGGGGCGATTACCGAAGACTTCGACTGGAGCAGCGCGATCACAGTGGACACGCTGTTCAAGGCCATCGGTTGAGTGGGAGGATGAATGATTTTTGTGGTGGAGCTACTGGCCCTGGTGCAAGAGGAAAGAGAATCCCCCATCATTGGCGCAGTAAGACCAACCCCGGGAACCTCCACGGCAGGAACCCCTGGCGCCACAGTGAGTTTGAATCCAGCCAAGATGGCCGACCAATCACAACCAGCAGCCCTGGATTCAAACCTAGGGGTGGGAAACCCAGAAAGCCCCAACAGAGACAATGAATGAAACAACCGCTCGAACGAACAAACAAGACAAAAAAACAAAGTGAACACCGCATCCACGCAGGTACAAGACACACCAGGGGCCCCAATGGAAAATATGGAGGGAAGCTGGGACTCACGGTGGGAGGCGGCACAAGGGCCCACAATTTTCCAACTTCAGGACCCATGGGTGAATCCGGCCTTCCTTCCCCAGGGAAGACAGTGAGAGAGAAGCCCCCCCCAGCTTACAGCTAGTGTACAGGGAAGACTCAGCTGAAGCCGGGAACCACGCGGCCGCATTCCTGGGTGGGTCGGAATTTCTTCCCCCGATAAGACACCCTGAAGACCACAGCCTCGGGAGCACCCATCCCGAGTACAGCCCCTTCCCAGAACCTGCGCACAATGAGAGGCCTGAACACGGACGCGAGAGAGAGAGAGAGAGGCGATCCTGGGTACCCCTACCATAACCGTGAATCCCATGCCTATGGGGAGGGAATGTGTGTAACAGACAGGAGAGGTGAAGGAACATACCTTGCTGCAACCCATCCAACTGAGCGCTGATCCCAAGCAATGCGGCTCCAGCGAAGTATCTCCTTAACAACCCAGCAATAGCCACCGCAAGGTCTCCAGGAGACATTGGACCCCATCGGCAAGGAAGCAGGCCACTCAGAAAGGCCTCACTCCAGGCGGACAGGATCTCTGGAGCAGAGGTCCTTCCTCTACGATGATCAGTGCAGAATGAGCTTCGCGCAGGTGCAGACATCCCAAATCAGCTCCACCTACTGGACGAAAGAGGAGAACAAGGAGGAACAACAAGCAAGAACCAGCCAACTAATATCTGAAAGACAGGAGAGCTCCCCCTGCAGGACACAAGGATTACAACAGGTGGGTTTTTCAAAACTGACAGACTGTGTTCCAATTCCTTATTGCCAGTTCCAGGATAGACCAGGACACCTGGGTTCAAGACACAGCACCAACAACAACCCCAGCCAACAAAACTTACTGCCAAGCAACTTCCCCATGCTCTGCAAGAATGCCAGAAACCTAATCGACTGGGCTCAACAATTTCAATGCGAGAGGATGCTCAATTTCTGATCCGAAACCCACCAAGGAAGCCATGGGACTTAGAGACAGACAGGTTGCACCATAGGGTATTCTGCCTGCTGCTAAGCTCCATTGACTCTGCCATCTATGGCAACATCCCACATGAGTTAACCATGTCTGAGGTATGGGAGAGATTGTCTAATATGTTTTATTGCACAAACAGGAGTACGACTAGCTTGCTGCTGAGAGAGTTGTATGCATTCAAACTTAAGGAAGGGACTCCAATGAGTGAACACTTAATGAAATTAGGCAACATGAGGTCGGATCTGATAAGAGGGGGGGAATCACAGAGCAGTCTCTAGTAAGCATCATATACAACTCTCTTGACCCAAGCTGGGATTACTTCCTGACTCAATTAGATGACATTGGCGGTGACAACATTAGCCTTGAGTTCCTCACCAGAAAGCTCATATCCGAAGATAACATTAGGAGGGAAAGGGCCCTAATGAGTAGGGAAGGTAGACCACCCAAAAGGGTAAAATTCACAGAGTGGTCAAGCCCACCCCCAGGGTGCTATACATGCGGATCCAACAGGCACCTCAGAAGGGACAGCCCCATGTCCAACAAAGAAAAGAGAATCAGCAACCAATCACGTTCACACAATAGGGTACATCGTGACAGTACACCAGTGCCAAGACATGGGTCACAGGATGGACATCCACGTAGATATGGAAGTGACAGAGATAGAGATGACAGACGATGGAGGTCACCTAGCCCTGGAAGAGAACTCAGGACACAGACAGAGCCAAGGAAACATAAGCCAGATTCCATAAACGTGGTGAAACACAGCAATGAAACCAGGCATCACAATGCAGACTGGCCCACAGATGGCCATGGGCAATGCTGGCTAATAGACTCTGGGGCCAGTACCCACACATCATGCCACAAAGAAATATTCAGTTCATTCAAGGAAGATTCCTTCAGGATCAAGATTGCCAACCAGGAACATGCAAGGGTAGCCGGCAGGGGCAACGTGAACATTCCCGAAATTGGAGTGGTCAGGGATGTGCTTTTTGTTCCTGGAATACCATACAACGTGCTTGCCACCAACAGGCTCACTGAAGACCCAGAACTGACAATAGTATTCAAGAATAGTAAGGCATCCATCAAAAGAAGAGGAGTGGAAATAGGAAGCGTGGAAACCATAGGAGGCCTGTCATACTTCCTGGCCAAGAAGGAGACCGAAGCCCGAGTCATGATCGGACTACTCGATGACAACGATGAAGAGGTAACACAAGAGAATAACCCAAGCACCCCAGAAGAGACTGAGGGCATGAACACAGAAGGGGAGGAAAACAATCCCCACGATTCAGCAGAAATTGAAGGGGCCACTGACACAAAACAGGTAGCATCCCACATCTCCATAGGGAGACCCACACACGATGAGTGTGCACACCTGCTACATCGAAAGCTAGGGTTTCCAATAGTCAAGAAAATGCTGGAATGCTCAGAAGGGCTAAAGGTCAAGAATTGCGAGAACTACCTGGAATGCTCCGTATGCAAAAGTTTCAAATCAAGGGTTGAGCCACGGCCAAAAACATCCACCAGGAGGTCAGACCACCCATTCCAGTTGGTACACCTTGACCTAGTAGGACCACTCAAGAAGTCCCTGGGCCAAAAACGGTTTTTCCTGACAATAGTGGATGACTTCAGCAGGTACGGCTTCATATACATTCTCAAGAGCAAGGATGAAACCTTCACCAAATTCAAGGAGTTCTATAAAAGAGTAAAAACCCAACATAACACAAATATAAAGCAACTAATTACGGACCGTGGCTCAGAATTCCTATCCAAGGAGTTTAAGAATTGGGTAGTCGAGAAGGGGATGCTGCATTTCAAGACTGCACCATTCTCCGCATTCCAAAATGAAGTTGCCGAACAAAGGAATGGAGTACTCCAAACCATGATCAGGTGCACAATTGAAGATGCAGACCTGAACTTCTCCTATTGGAGAGAAGCACTGTTGTACTCAAACTACACGCTGAATAGACTGTGGTCCAGCGTCATTGGAAAAACACCTTATGAAGTCATGTACAACCGGAAACCCAAGCTGACACACCTTCACGTCTTTGGGGTATTTGCAGACATGCACATACCAAAACAGCTGAGAAAAAAAGGAGAAAAGATGACAAGAAAATTAAGGTTACTAGGGTACGAACCAGGTTCAAAGGCGTACCGATTCCTGGACCCCAACCTCAGGATAGTGGTATCCAGGTCAGCCACTTTCCATGAGCATGCAAACTGGAGCAGGATACATGCGAACAAAATCCTGACAAGTGGGCACAAACAAGAGGAGGCCGAAGCATCGTCTGTTGATCCAAGACCCAGCGAGCAAGGAGAAACAACACATAATAAGGTTGAAAAACAACAATCACGCCAGAGCACTGTGGACACTGAAGATGCTGAGTTGCCAAGTCCACCAGAAAGGGCACCCAGGAGGTCAACCAGGTCAACCAAGAGCCAAACTCCGAAAGGGCTGGAGGATTACGTAATGGGTATAGACACCTACACCGAGACACCTATCAATTACAACAATATAACCAAACTGCCACTAGAGGAACAGGACAGGTGGTAGAGGGCAATGGAAAAGGAGATGGAGAGCCTCACGGCCCTAAACGTGTACACACTTGCACAAGTTCCGGAGAATCAGAAGGCGATAGGGATGAAATGTACAGACGGCCAGAGACTGTACAAGGCCAAACTAGTAGCACAGGGTTTCTCCCAGAGATACCAAGACGACTACGATGAAACATACTCCCCTACTGTTAAGGCAGGGAGCGTCAAGGCAGCCCTAGTGATGGCATCAATCCTAGGGGAACAAGTATACCAATTCGATGTACAAACTGCTTGCCTGTATGCGGGACTAGACAAGGAATTGTATGTCAAAGCACCACCTGGGATCGGATGTAAGAGTGGAGAAACCTGGTTGCTCAACAAGAGTTTATACGGGCTAAAACAGTCCGGTAAAAGATTGTACAAATGCCTGTCTGAAGCACTGGAGAGATTGGGCTTCTTTCCCAACGAGGATGACAGATGCATGTTTGTAAGGAAATCGCAAGGGGAAACAGAGAAATTACTGGTTTACGTTAATGACTTATTGTATTTCGGAAAGGACAAATCAAAGTGTGACAAATTTGCTCAAGACCTGCAGAAACACTTCTCTCTGAAGAGCCTAGGAGAAATAAGCAAGTATCTTGTTGTTGTTCAGTCGCACAGTCGGTTCCGACCCTCTGCAACCCTATGGACCATTGTTCTCCAGGCGCCTCTGTCCTCCACCATCCCCCTCAGCCCTCCCAGCTCTGTGCCCATTGTGTCTACAATACCATCTAGCCATCTCATCCTTGGCCTCCCCCTTCTTCTTTTGCCCTCCACCTTTCCCAACATCAATGCCTTCTCAAGTGAATCCTCCCTTCTCATTTGATGTCCAAAGTATTTTAGCTACATCTTTACTATTTGACCTTCCAATGAGCAGTCAGGGTTAATTTCTTCTAAGATTGATCTATTTGTTCTCCTCGCTGTCCAGGGGACTCTCAAAACCCTCCTCCAACACCACATTTCAAAGGCATCTATTCTTCTGCGTTCAGCCTTCCTAATTGTCCAGCTCTCACATCCATACATTACTACTGGGGAAACCATTGCTTTGACTATTCTAATTTTTGTTTGCAATGTGATGTCTCTGCTTTTCACTATGTTCCCCAGGTTTTCATTGCTTGTCTCCCAAGAATCAGTCGCCTTTTTATTTCATGGCTACAATCCCCATCTGCAGTGATCTTTGATCCTAAGAAAGTAAAATCTGTCATTGCTTCTACTTCTTCCCCGTCTATTTTCCAGGAACTGATTGGGCCTGTTGCCATTATCTTGGTTTTCTTGATATTGAGTCTCAAGCCAGCTTTTGCACTCTCCTCCTTCAGCCCAATCAAGAGATTCTTTAGGTCTTCCTCACTTTCTGCCATTAGGGTGGTATCGTCTGCATATCTCAGATTGTTGATGTTTCTCCCAGCGATTTTAATCCCATATTGTGATCCCTCCATCCCTGCACTGCGCATTATGTGCTCTGTGTATAGGTTGAATAGGCATGGTGACAAAATGCAGCCTTGTCTTACTCCTTTTCCTATTCCAAACCACTCTGTCATTCCCTGTTCTGTCCTAACTGTTGCTTCTTGGTTCATGTACAGATTTCTCAGGAGGCATATGAGGTGCTCTGGTATTCCCATCTCTTTAATTACTTGCCACATCTTGTTGTGGTCCACACAGTCAAATGCCTTAGTGTAGTCAATAAAACAAAAGTAAACTTGTTTCTGGTATTCCTTTGTTTTCTCCATGATCCAGCATATGTTGGCAATGTGGTCTCTAGTCCCCCTGCCTCTTCTGAAACCAGCCTTCACCTCTGGTAATTCTCTTTCCACATGCTGCTGAAGTCTATCCTGTATTATCTTGAGCATCACCTTGCTGGCATGTGGGATGAGCGCGATTGTTCGATAATTTGAACATTCTTTGGCATTGCCCTTTTTTGGGATAGGGACGTATACTGATCTTTTCCAATCCTGTGGCCACTGTTTTGTTTTCCAAATCTGCTGGCATATTGAATGCAGTAATTTGACGCGTCATCTTTTAGCGCTTTGAAAAATTCAACTGGGATACCATCATCTCCACTAGCTTTGTTGTTTGCAGTGCTTTTTAGGGCCTTTATGACTTCGCTCTCCAGGATGTCTAGTTCAAGTTCAACTTCTTCATCATTGTGATTGTCAGGAGTGTTGAGGTCCTTTTTGTAAAGTTCCTCTGTGTACTCTTTCCATCTTTTCTTAATTTCTTCTGCATCAGCTAGCTCCTTTCCGTCTTTGTCCCTTATCATGGTCATTTTTGCTTTAAATGTTCCCTTAATTTCCCCGATTTTTTTGAAAAGATCTCTGGTTCTGCCTCTTTTGTTGTTTTCCTCCATTTCTCTGCACTGTTCTTTTAGGTAGTTTTCCTTATCTCTCCTTGCTTTTCTTTGAAATTCTGTGTTCAAATGATTGTAGTTTTTCCTTTCTCCACGCTCCTTGAGCGTGGTTGTCTGATGAGGCTCTGCTATTTTAAGAGCCTCATCAGACAACCACGTTGCTTTCTTACTCTTCTTTTCTTTTGGTATGGTTTTCTTTGCTGCTTCCTGCATGATGTCCCTCATCTCCGTCCATAATTCTTCTGGTACTCTGTCTACCGAGTCTAAGCCATTAAATCTATTCATCACCTCCACCGTGTATTCTTTAGGGATGCTGTCTAGGTGATATCTTTCTGGTCTCCGTGTTTTCCCTATTTTCTTTAGTCTAAGCCTGAATTTTGCGATCAATAGGTTGTGATCTGAGCCACAGTCTGCTCCAGGTCTTGTTTTTGTTGACTGTATGGAGGTTCTCCATCTTTGGCTGCAGAGTATGTAGTCAATCTGGTTTCGGTGTTGGCCATCTGGTGATGTCCATGTGTAAAGTCGCCTCTTGAGTTGCTGGAAGAGAGTGTTTGCTATGACCAGTGCGTTCTCTTGGCAGAACTCTATCAATCTTTGCCCTGCTTCATTCTGTGTTCCAAGACCAAATTTGCCTGTTATTCCCTCCACTTTTTGATTTCCTACTTTGGCATTCCAGTCTCCTAATATAATTTGGACATCATTTCTTGGTGTCTGTTCTATGAGGTGTTCTAGGTCATAGAACTGGTCCATTGTGGCTTCATCTGCACCAGTGGTTGGTGCGTATATTTGGATCACAGTGACATTGAAAGGTTTGCCTTGAAATCTGACTGACATCATTCTGTCATTTTTGAGATTGTATCCCATTACTGCTTTTCTCACTCTTTTATTGACAATTATGGCTACTCCATTTCTTCTAAGGTTTTCTTGCCCACAGTAGTAGATATGATGGTTTCCAGAGCTGAATTCACCCATCCCTGTCCATTTGAGCTCACTGATGCCTAAGATGTCAATGCTTATTCTTTCCATCTTATTCTTACCACTTCCAGTTTACCTTGGTTCATTGATCTCACATTCCATGTCCCTATGCAGTATTGCTCCTTACAACATTGCATTTCCCCTCCCCCTTTCCTGTCCCTCCCCTTCCTCCCCTCTGTGGTGTTAAGCATCCTGTATCACCTAGCCTGCTCCTTTGTTTTGCCTTTTGTTTTGGTCAATAGGGTTCTCTTGGCAAGCTTTGTGGCGTGGTTTGCCGGTGTCTACGCCATTTTTTCTCCTCATACATTTTATCACAGTTTTTAAAAGTTTAAAACATTTAAGACAACATATTATCATGCATATTATCACACTTTAAAACACAGTCTCTATGTCAGTTTCTATGTTTAGTCAGTATAAAGTCTCTATGTCAGTTGCTATATTAAGTCTTCTACATTTGCATATCAGCTACTTATCCTTTGCCTGGGACTCTGAGTCTCGCCCCCTGCTCTTCCTCCTCTGCCCTCTTCCCTTCTGTCAGTTGGTCTTCTCCTGGCCTCTTCGCCGCTCGCCCGGCTCTCCTCCTCCTCCTCACCCCCGGCTGGGGGTGGCTGCCCGGCGGCGGCGGCGGTGGCGGCTGGCCCTTTTGCCGCTCGCCCAGCTCTCCTCCTCCTGCTCTTCACCCCCCGGCTGGGGGTGGTTGCCCGGCGGCGCCGGCGGCTGGCCCTTTTGCCGCTCGCCCAGCTCTCCTCCTCCTGCTCTTCACCCCCCGGCTGGGGGTGGCTGCCCGGCGGCGGTGGCGGCTGGCCCTTTTGCCGCTCGCCCGGCTCTTCTCCTCCTGCTCTTCACCCCCCGGCTGGGGGGTACAAATTTCAAGAGTACAAGGGGTTTTTGTGATCTCCCAGAAGGGAAAGATACTCAAACTCCTCGAGAGATGTAACATGTCACATGCCCACCCCTGTGGGACACCCATGCACACAGACTTCCTCAAGAACACACATGAAGAAGGGGAGTCATTCGAAGATAACCACCTCTACAGGTCAACCATTGGATGACTACTGTACATTGCCACCTGGACCAGGCCGGACATCATATTGGCGGTGAATCTTCTCTCTAGACCAGTGATGGGCAGTCTTGGCCATCCAGCTGTTCTTGGACTTCAATTCCCAGAAGCCCAAGTCAACACACCAGCTGGTCAGGGTTTCTGGGAATTGAAGTTCAAGAACAGCTGGAGGGCCAAGACTGCCCATCACTGCTCTAGACACTCGAACAACTCCAAGGTCCACCACTGGACGGCAGTCAAGAGGTTATTGAGGTACTTCAAAGGCACCATTGACACAAGACTACTGCTCACATCTCAAATGACAAACGAAATCAAGCTCTCATGTTACGCAGATGCTGACTGGGCAGGTGACTCAAAATTGAGGAAGAGCACATCAGGTTACCTAGTACTCCTGAATGGCAGCCCCATATACTGGTGCACAGGAAAACAGGATCTAATATCTACATCCACTGCAGAAGCAGAATATGTCTGCGTGTCCAGCGCTGCTAATGATCTAATCTGGTTCAATGAAATAATCTCCACTGTCTGGGGGAAGCCAAATCTACCCATTATCATCCATGAAGATAACACAGCAGCAATAAATATATTGAAGGCCGAGTCCATAGGAAAAAGGTCCAGGCATATAGACATCAAATATAGACACATGAGGAAACTTTCAAAAAGAGGCTTCATAGATCTAGTTCATTGCAACACCAAGGACCAGGTCACTGACATACTAACCAAACCACTCCCATTAGCACAACACAATCATTTGTTCAAAAAAATTATGTCTTCATTGTGAATGAATTCTATTGTCATATGCGATCGAAGTGTCTGATATTAGAAGGGGTTTTGTCAGATATAATATCACACACTTACGATCTCCATATACCACAATGCAATGCTCTAATGTATCGTGACACTGTTGCCCTATAACCCATGACCCAGTGACATCACCAACCCTATTAAAGGACCCTAACCTTTCCCATTCCTCACTTCCCTTGCTGACTCTAGAGATCACTACTGACCGCCTTGTGGACAGTGGAAATAAAGACTATTAAAGAATAATAGCTGTTTCTGGAGTTACTGGACCGGTCCATCAGCATCTCTCTAACAGGTCCCTTGTGAGAAAAACAGGCAGACAGATCATGGTGCAGAAGAAAACTCAAAGTAGGTTTACTCAGGAAGTAAAAAGGTGCAAGTATATACAGTGCAACAACTGGAACCCAAAACAAATATATTCTCTTGGGCTGCTCAGTTGACCTCACTGAGACAGTTCAGTTGTGCTATATACAAGTCCATACAGTTCAGTAGCAGTCCAGTCCAGCAGGGTAAATGCAAGTTGTAATTACAGACAAAGCCAAAGAGTTCTACAGCTTCTATCCTCCTGGTGAAGGCTTTCCCCCAAGTAGTCCTTCTTTGTCCAGCAAGCACAGATGGCATATCAAGTAAAAGCCATCATCAGGATCAGTGCAAAGATTCAGTCCTTGTAGCAGGTTCTAGAAGATGCAGGAATCTTCCCCCAGACTGTCAGCAGAGAAAGTTGAGCATTGTAGCTGGAAGTCTGCAATCCTGCTCTGACCTAAATACACTGGCCCATGGAGCACATTAGGGAAAAGTCCCAGCACCTGTGTGCCCCTGCAATAGGGTCTTAAAGGCATCACAGACACAATGTGCCTTGCAACCAGTTAGGGTGTGAGGCGAAGACTTATATCCCCTAACAGTCACCAATGACGACATCCCCTTAGCTTGTATATAAAACTTCCTCAATAACATTTCATTGTCTTGAATTAAATTTGCCATTTGAAGGTGCATTTCTATTATTTGGAGAGATCCTTTAAGAATTATTTGTTGCCCTTTTTCTTTTAGCCAAACAGGAGAAAGAACCACTTCACTGCTGATTCTAACTTCCCCAAATTCCACTGGACTGAACTATAAACCTTTAGAAGCAACTTTTGCTATATCCTTCCTGGCACATAATTTAGCTTCTTCACCTAACACCTCTGTATGTGTTCCAGCCCTTTGTTACCAAGTCAAAATAGAGATGTATAGTTCTCTGATTTATATAAAAATTGACTAGTTTTCTGAGTGTGGGAGTGCCTCATACTCTCAGAGTAAAGTCTTCCCATTTGCATCACAGGTAATCTCATTCTGTACCTCAAAATTAACTTTGAACACCCCGAGTAGACGAAATCTTTAAATCAAACACTTTGATAATTCACTGGTTTCTTCCCTAAGTGTAGCTCTACAAGATATGTTCGTTCGTTCGTTCGTTCGTTCGTTCGTTCGTTCGTTCGTTCGTTCGTTCTTTCTTTCTTTCTTTCTTTCTTTCTTTCTTTCTTTCTTTCTTTCTTTCTTTCTTTCTTTCTTTCTTTCTTTCTTTCTTTCTTTCTTTCTTTCTTTCTTTCTTTCTTTCTTTCTTTCTTTCTTTCTTTCTTTCTTTCTTTCTTTCTTTCTTTCTTGTTAACTGACTGCATACATATATAACATTGACCCAAACAACAAAGACAAAAGGAAAAATACAATTTAGCATTAATACCTTTATTTAAAAACTCAAATACTCAGATTGCTCCCCTTAACTCCCAGTAATATACAATTTTAAAACAATCCCTAACTGAAAAGTCAGCTATTACATACAAAGAAAAGTATCTATGTGAAATTTGGCAGAGTTTCTCTTTTATGAAATCATCTGTCTGCAAATTTAATCTGATTCTGCCAAGAGAAGTTTTAGCAATAGTTTTTTTTAAAAAAATTGTTATTGAAAAACCCATATCCAGCACAAAAATCTCATTCATCAGAAATTTGATAGACTTTATCCTGATAGAATACGATACCATTTTTTCAAGTAGTGTCCAGTTTGTCAAAAAGCAAAACCAATGTAGCTGTTCATTAATTTCTAATTATAATCCATGGGGAGCTCTAAATTTTTGAATCCAAATTCAGTTAGTCCAGAGCTGAATTAGGAAACATCCAAACTGGAGTAAAAGGCAAATCAGAACCTGAATCTGAATCTTGTGGTCACTGCACATCATAGTAGATTACTATTATTCTAACCAGTTGGCTTCATGTGCTTATATCAGGGGTTCTCAACCTTTTCAAGCCGAGGGCTGGGTCACGCTCCCTCAGACAGCTTCAGGGGCTGGATGGCCATTTTGCCCTGCCTGCCACACATGGCACTTCCAAGTGTGGCAGAGGCAGTGGGGGCCCCCATATTAAATGGTGTTGTGGGCCACACCCGGCCCCCGGGCCGTAGGTTGAGAACTAATAATATTACTTAGATCTAACTTTCATTGCAATCCTTATAGCCTTTTTAGTATGAAAAATGGTGGTATACAAAACTTTGATTTTTGATAAGCTCTTAATACATGATGTTTCAGTGGAAAATATTTCTTGTATCAGAGCCAAAACAGCAACAATATTGTAATATATTCTGACATGAGTTGTCAGTTACAAAGAGATTCTCAAACAGAAGACTTCCTATCAAAGCTCTCCATTGTCTGTATCCTTATTTCTACCACATCAATATTTTAGTGTTAGTTTTAATAATCTAGTCAGAGATACTATGTATAGCACATAGTCTATTAATAAATCATGCCCACACGTCTTTATATTTGTCATATAAAATGTAATCAACGTGCTTATTTGAAATACCCTAAACTATTCAGTTGGCCAAAATGTCTCCCTTAGTTGTCTGCAGGAGACATCAGAGATGAGCTGCCATTTTAAACAAATATTCTAAATCCTTGGATCTAAATTAGAAGTGTTTCTTCTGTATCTAGGAGTGTTCTTCAATGTCCTTTGATCTTAGTAGATGTGGATGCTTTTGGTTTGTCTTACTATAAATGCAATGTGCACTGAGTGTACTGGGACTAGACATATAAAAAACCAGTAGCCTGGTGGGGGAAGGGAACAGGGAATACATGAATCTGTGAATGAGGTTGTTTTCACTTGTGTAATATCCCACAGTGTTAAGCACTCTCTGGGCAATACACAAGATAATTATAAAAATTACAGTCAGGAGACATATTTGCAAATCTTTATATTCCAATAACCATTTTTTTACTATAGAGATTATCCTTCCACCTCAGACTGCAAAATGCTGAATAGCGGTTTCAACAGGAACAATGTTAAAGAAGAATCAGGTTGAGGCACTGGAAGAGGAGGTGGTGGGTACATTAGCTGGTTTACCTCTTTTATTTCACCTGACAAGATATCTTGGGCTAGTACTGCAAGCCTAAACCAATACAAGACAAGTAGCAGTAAAAGGCAATGAATTGCCAGAAAGTTTAAAATATTTAAGTTGGCAAGAGAATTTTAAGATAAAGCAGTTGGTTATTTTCTTAAAGATTCCAGATGTATCAACCTGGAGGACATTATCTTGGAATAAGCTAGCTGGGGCTCTATTACCAAGAAAGTTCCTCTACTGTACATTGTTGTAACTTTAAAAGGTATTATTTAAAGAAGGTTTGTAATGACAGAAGGCATTCCTGCCACTTATTTGGCAAGGCTAGGCTTGGGTAAGATGTCATCTTCTGGTGGGAAAGTTAGACTTGATGACTATTAAATCCTTCCAGTCCTATAAATAAACCTCTAGGTGTTGTTGAATATTTAATTGCATTTCACAGTATTGAAAAGAAGGTGAAATGATAGGATTTTGGTACAGTATTCACTGATCATCACTGGCAAAGACCCAAAGATCTTAATATGAAGCTTGAGTGACAGGAGAGAAACTGATGTTGTCAGCTTCAAGAGAGATGGAGGGAATGTTGACACCTTGGAAACACAGTCTTGGCCATATAAAATTGTCAAGCTAAGAACAAGTTATCAAAGAGACAAGCTGAGCCTTGAGATTGATTAAAAGAGAATCAATCAGTCATGAAAACATAGATTTGAAGTCTCAGATTCAAAGCATTGCTTCTTGTGTTACATGCTAAGATGCCCATTAACTATTATAAGTAAACCCTTTTTCTGTCTGGCACACTTTAAACTTTGCCACTTAATGGGAGAATTTCATTTTATGAATATTAAGAGTCTTTCTGACACAAAAGAACAAGATGTAGTATTTGGGCAGTTCTTGAGCCTATTTTTCTATCACTTTTCTCTGGAAAGCAGCATTATTATTATTTTTTGAAAGAGTATAAAAAGTAATCAAATGTGCAAGTAATATCACGAGTGTTTTATAGAGTTCTAGCATACACAACTAGATCTGGTCAGACTAGCTGTGTCCCTAAAATCATATTTGCAGGCTGTTGTTTTTGTCCATACTTTTTTTTTCAGCTGATGGTGCTAATAATAGAATCAAAGAGAAGGATTTAACATGTTCCTTTCTTTATCCTAAAGAAAATGCCTCTTTTTAATCTATCTGCATGGGAAGGAAAATCCTTCACTGGGCCAGTGGGGGATTTCATTTCAAAGCTAAAATGCAAGAGCAGGTGATTCTTTTTATTTTTATGTGCTGTCAAGTTGGAACCAACTTATAGCAACCATAATAGGGCTTTCAAGGCAAGTGAAATATCTCTAGGCTCACTGTAGGATTCCTATTAAGCACCTTTTCTTCCTACAATAGTGGCTAACAGACAAAACACAACAAAATAGCATACTAAAAACAATTTAAAATCAATTTAAAAACCATCAATCTTAAAAGACCCACCCATCCTATCCTTAAAAGAGAGGGAAGATCTTAATTCATACAAACCAGCAGCTGTGACTATGTCACTCTATTTATTGTCCATACTAGTAGTGTTCTGAAAGCATAATTTTTAGTGAAGAATGCAGTAGGATAATATTGTACTCTGATCTAGTGAACTTCTAAGTGCCTACCAATTCAGGTATTTTATTGTTTAAAGATTGCAGTCTAGATAAGAATAGAACAGCTTAAGCAATAAAATTGCTGATAAAACAGTGGCTAAGAACCTTTTCTTTGTTAAGCAATGTACCAGCTATTGTCAATGTACCAGCTATTCTGGAAGAACACAAACCTTGAATAATTGGGACATTGTTGTTGTTCAGTTGCACAGTCAATTCACCATTTGCAACCCAATGGACCATTGCCCGCCAGGCACCTCTGTCCTCCACCATCCTCCTCAGCCTGCCCAGCTCTGTGCCCATTGTGTCTACAATACCATCTAGCCATCTCATCTTTGGACGCCCCCTTCTTCTTTTGCCTTCCACCTTTCCCAGCATCAAGGCCTTCTCAAGTGAATCCTCCCTTCTCATTTGATGTCCAAAGTACTTAGTACAAAGTACTTTGGTGTCCAAAGACATTACCTACCTCCAATCTTGTTGGTGCTATTTAATTTCTGTGTGTGAAGAAACATGTTTCAGGAGTGTGGCTGAAAGAGATACAGTAAAAAAAACCTACTTACGAAAAAAAAAAGTCCATTCCGTAGGCTTTTACTTAAATCAGTTTTTTATGTAACTTGAAGCAAACCCATAGGAGAAAAAAAATTACGTAAATCGAAGCAAACCCATAGGAAAAATAAAATCTTATGTAAATCGAAGTAAACCCATAGGAAAATGAATTCTTACGTAACTCGAAACAAACCCATAGGGAAAAGAATCTTTATGTAACTCGAAGCAAACCCATAAGAAATCATGTAAATCAGGACATGGTTTTAGCCAAAATCATTATGTAAGTCAAATTTTATGTAACTCAAGGCATATGTAAGTCAGGGTTTTACTGTATATACAATGCCAACTTAGAAAGTTAAGGTTTTGATGGTGCTCCTGACTCCCCAGAAAAAAATCAAAGGAAAAATTGTTTATCACAGTGGGTTTAAAATAGCTGTGAGTTATTTGTATAAATAACTAGATATCACCAAAATGCTATAATCCTCAGGTTACCTCTTTAATAGAAAACTAGCAGAAGCGGAAGTAAAACACACCCGTACGCGAGCCAGATGAATCACAGTAAACCTATTCATGTGGATTCACAGGGTGCTTGGGCTTCTGGGAATTGAAGTTCAAGAACATCTGGAGTGCCAAGGTTCGCCATTATGGATCTAAGACATGAAGTAAAAAATGTAGGGAAGCTTTCAGGAAGCATTCTATTCATCATTTGAATAGTTCCTCCCCCACCACATACCTCATGAGTTGTGTTCTAGCCCTAAAATAGCTGCATATACCAGAATCTTAGTGCTCTGAGGGTATCACAAAATTTAATTCTACATCTTCATTTAGTGTGAAAAACTGCCTGCCTCTGATGTCCAGCTGTTAAGAGGTAAAATTAGCAGAGAGCAGCTCAGTTGAATATGCCAGTGCACAAAGTACTTATCACACATTTGGCATAAAATACATAATTAATGTGTATTAGTATAGGAAGAGAAGCTTATGGGAAAAGAGCACTATCCTAGGCATTTAATACCAGAGACACTAATCCTTTACATTGATGGACTCCCAGAATTAGCTTCTTAATATGGATTTTTAAAACTTTTAGGAGTGTACATATTAGAACAGCCTTCCTCCCTTTATGGTCATGAAGCCAAATGCATTTGCAAAATAAGTCCGTGTTACAAACTCGAGCAAAACTGATGTTACATCTTTATGTTTATGTGACCTAGCTATGAAGGGAGTGTTTTTGCTGTATCTCATTGTTCTAATTTCAGCAACATATTCTGCTGTCCCTTTTTCTTATTGGTTCTTTCTGTTAGTTCTCATTGTATACTTCTGTCTTCTCTGAATTCCTTCCACTCCAGAAGTGATGCTTATTACCTTTGAACTTCTAAGTGTTAGAATCTAGCAGAATCTCTCCATTTAGATACTTAGAATGTGTGACGAATATAGTGTGCTTCTATATCTCTATGTCTGGGACTGCAGTGGCTCAGTGGTTAAGAACCTTGCCTTGTTAGCTGAAAAGTCGGCAAAGGGCAGTTCATGATTCGAGTACTGCATGACGGAATGAGTGCCTATCTCTGTCCCAGCTCCTGCCAACCTAGCAGTTCGAAAGCAAGAAACTTCAAGTACAGTAGATAAATAGGGACCACTTTGGTAGGAAAAGATCTTGGGGACATGAAAGGAGCCTCAGTCCCCTGAACAGAGTTCCTCCAGAAAAAAATCCTTTCAACCCAGTAAGCAGTTTGTGTTGTATATGTATATGTATATGTATATGTATATGTATATGTATATGTATATGTATATGTATATGTATATGTATATGTATATGTATATGTATATGTATATGTATATGTATATGTATATGTATATGTATATCCATGTTTGATGGTTCTGCAGGAAAGGAGCAAGATTCTGCATATCTTGATGAAGCAAGATTATTGTTTACTCAAACCTCAAAAGTAAAAGCAGATGCTCGTTCTGGACACCAAAGAGAGAGAGAGAGTCTGGATGAGAAGGATCATGAGAGAATAATGATATATGACACATGCAAGCAAAGGTATAGTGGCACCACAGAGATTTTTGAGCAAGAGAAAGAAAAATAATGAATGCACCTAAAGAGGAAAAGATAAGGAAAAGAAATTGTTGGAGTTGGTAGACCAAGGAGAAACTAAGTCTACAGTGTTGTTGGACACAGTTATTAGAGTCTGGCCAGGTTATCCTGCTATGGTAATAGAGTAGACCATACTGCCAGCGACTCAATGCTAAGTGTCAGGTGGCAGTTGACTAACCTGACATCCCTGAGGATTAACAGGTTTAGGTGCTAAAGTCCACAGGGAAGGGTGATGGTCCTCAAGTGGATTAAATACCACTTGAATCCATCTTTATGGAGAGCAACAGCTTCATCCGGATTTGGATACAGCACCAAAAGTAGAAGAAGAAGAAGAAAGACACTGTTATATTTAGCAAACCAGAAAGGAGGGAAGGAGAGTGAGCAAACCAGGTGAATTTCTGTAACCATTCAACAGCTGAATATATTCCAACAACGTCTGGAATAAATCATTGAGTATCTTTAGCAGTTCAGTGCTAGTCTACTAAATCTGTTCCATCCAGTAAATAACTAGAAATAGAAGGTGTGGGGGTTTTTAAAACTAAATTTGAAACAGAAGCAAAGATAAGTTCTGGGATGTTGAAATATTATAGGCATTTAAGCAAAAGTTTCTTATTCCTGCAGAACTCTGGAGGTCTAAGAGAAATGGATGAGAAGGTGACTATTCATAGGACAGTCTAATTTTCATGACAGCCAAGTCTTTGAATTCTTGAATGGGAAGGAGGTTTTACACAGGAGATAATATCCAGGACTTAAGATCTCAATGGAGAAGGTCAGGATTAACAGGAAAGCCCTGGTGACGCAGTGGTTAAACTGCTGTACCCCACCAAGAAGGTTGTGAGTTTGATCCTGACCAGGGCTCAAGGTTGACTCAGCCTCCCATCCTTCCGAGGTTGGCAAAATGAGTAACCAGCATGTTGAGGGCAAAAATGCTAATTAACTTGTGAACTGCCCAGAGAGTGCACATAGAAGTCTAATTGCTGTTGCTGTTAAATTGTTTTTCTTCCAGAAGGGATCTGAAATTCCCTTGGGTTCCTGGGATGAATTCTGGCACGTGCCCCTCTCTCTCCCCCTCTGTGGCATTTTCATCCATCCCTGGGACCTGCAGTCCCACTTCTGTGCCAGATGTGGCCAGAGACCTCACCATCTCCTTCCGAGGCAGAGAACGTGCCTTCTCCAGGGAGCTGCAGTGAGTGAGTCCTCCTCGGGGAGCCCCTCCCTCGCTTTTGGGGTGCCCCCCCCGCCCCGCCTCGCTGGGAATGTCCCCACTGTAGCTGGGCTTCCTTCCTCCCAGGGGAGAAGGCAAAGCTGGCAGCCAACCGGAGAGTGCAATGAGCCTTGGTGGCGCAGTGGCTAAACTGCTGTACTGCAGCCTGAAGACTGTGAGTTCGATCCTGACCAGGGATCAAGGTTGACTCAGCCTTCCGAGGTCGGACCCAGCATGTTGGAGGGGGGGGGGGGCAAGATGCTAATGAACTTGTGGACCGCCCAGAGAGGGCACTAAGCGCTTATATGGGGTGGTATTATAAGTTGTATTGCTATTGCTACTGTCACGGACGGAGGAGGGCCCTGGCCTTGTTCGGCTTTTCTCCTCCCGATCTCCCCCCCCCCCGTCTGTCCTTATTCCCCTCCCCGCGAAAGTTACGAGGAGCAACCGCAGTGTTTCCCCACTGCCAGACAGGCGGGGACGACCAGAGCCCGCAGGACAACCACAGCTGGCTGCGCCTCTGGGCCGGCAGGGCAGGAGCCCCCACCACCACCACCACCACCAGCAGCCCCCCACCCCCCGGATCCGGATTAGCGTGGCTTTTGAGAGGCTGGAGTTTCCCCCTTCGGAGGGTGCCGGCGACTAGACTCCAGGAGAGAGAAAGCTGCAGCCCTAAGAAGGCAAAGACCGGCAGGTTTCCTTCACACACACACAAACACACACACACACACACACACACACGGTCCGGCCTGACGCCCCCCCCCACACACACACACACACACACCAGCTGTTGGAGGGAAACTTTGCCACCCTTTGGCTTCTATTCGACCAGGGAAACAACCCGGGAATGGCCAAGGATGCCTTCGGAGGGGGATCCCGAATCAGCCGCGGAAGCAGCAGCTGGAAATGACACTCAAGAAGCAGGTACAGATGCCAGGGAGGAGGTGAGAAGCCGCCAAGGGCATCGGGAGCCCGCCTTGTTGTTGGCACTGGGCGGGTGGGGTGGCTGCTGCCCTTTGTATTGTATGTATATATGGCATGTAGGAGAGGGAGACTCTAGTGTAGCAGACTTGGGCTGTAGAGAAACCACCAGCACGTCATATGACCCTTGGGCTGAGGGGCGGGGGGGGGGTTGGATGCAGAGGATGGGGGGGGCTCAACACCTTTTCCAGCGGGGATCCACAGGATGTCAAGTGTGGCCCTCGGGAGACGACCCCAGGTGCCTAAACCGCTCTGCGGATTGCATGAGTTAGCGACGCCAAAGTGTGCAAGCATCCCAACCCAAGGATTGTGGCACGCAAGTTCATTTCTCTATGGAGCCGTGATGGCGAACCTTGGCACTCCAGATGATCTTGGACTTCAATTCCCAGAAGCCCAAGCACCCTGTAAATCCACACGAATGGGTTTACTGCGATTCATCTGGCCCGCGCTGCTCTCGTTGCTCCTGGACCTGGAAGCAGAAGTAAAACGTGCCCATACGGAAGAAGGGTTAAACTGGAAGAGTCTTAACCGTATGTGCGCATTTTACTTCTGCTTCCGGGAGCGACGAGGGCAGCGCAGGCCACATGAATCACAGTAAACTCATTTGTGTGGATTCACAGGGGGCTTGGGCTTCTGGGAATTGAAGTCCAAGAACATCTGGAGTGCCAAGGTTCGCCATCACGGCTCTATAGATATAGAGTGCATGCAAAACATATATATTCAGGTGGGGGGGATAAGAACCGGCGATGGAACCGTTGTCAATGTAAAGTGTGTATGTGTGTGTGTGTGTGAGAGAGAGAGTGAGAGAGAGAGAGAGGTGAAGGTGATGAGGGGGAGGTACATAAGGTAAGCTGCCCTTATAGACTTCTTTTTTAAAATAGGTGCCTAGTTGGGGAAGTAACCATCAACCGATATGATGGTTGCAGGACAAGCTAAAGGGGAACGAATTGATGGAGCGTCGCGGGTGCAGTATCTGGGAGCTCTCCATGGTTCTGGAATTCTTGCCTTTGGCAAAAGCACAGAACCTGCTCTACTCTCTTGTAGCCCATCCGGGGAAAAACTGCAGCCAGGCTTTTCTTCCCTGTTCCTTGTTTGAAAGCATCCCATCCCATCCACTATTCATATAAAGACACAAAAAGTACACCCTACTAGTTTAGGACTGCTTTTCTGTTGTATGTTAGCCTAACCATGAGCTCTGCTGCTGTTTGGATGACATTCATATCACTGAAATCTCCAAAATATGATCGCTGCAATCTGGTGGACTGGCCTCAGCAAACCTCTGTTCTCCACCGGGGTGACACTGGAAAGATGTTTGCATGTCTCTCTCCAGACTGTCATCCAAGTCAACAGAGTGCAGATCCTCAGCACAGTGTAACTAAAATAACTGCGTATTGAAAAACCAATTCACAAATTGTACAGAATTGTGAACAAACATACACACAACACTCTACACTGAAAAATAAAGTGTAGAAAGATAATTAAACCAATATACAGCCATGATAAAAAAGTGTAAAAGTAAACATAGGAAAACAAATGAAACAAACCAGTCAAAGTTTTTTGATTTGCTCATTTCATTAGTAACAGAGCCCACTTCACATAGTGTGTGCCATGAAACTTTGTGTAATAATAAATATATGAGTCTTCAAGACATCACAAGGCATCTTGATTGCATTTGCTATTGTGGCATAGTAACATAACTGTCCCAAGGCAGTATGTCCATAATCAAATCTCCATTAGAATCAATGGATGAGTCACCAGCTCTGGAGGAAATTAAATATAAATATAATCATTCATGTTTATTACTGTGACATTACTATCAAACACAACTTTTGTGACAGATGTACACTAAGGTGGGTGCTTCTCAAATAAAAAAAATTGTCAATTTTATATATTAGTATTTGAAATATGCTATCATACTATTTTATGTAAATCTTGTTTTTTGACTACAGTAAAACTGCTTGAATATATGTTTGTTTTTTCTTCTTCTGCAATATAAATCATTAGCTCTGCTCTGAACAACTAAAAGGTAGATCTTTTCATAATGATAAAGCTGATCCATTGAATTTCACACATTCAGGTCCATGTTTGTGGTTTCTTGCAAATGGGAAAAGGAAGAAACCAATGAATCAACCATATAGACCAGTGGTGGCGAACCTATGGCATGCATGCCAGAGGTGGCACTTGGAGCCCTCTCTGTGGACACCCATGCAGTCACCCAGCACAGAGTTTGTCGTGCCACTCTGCCAGACAGCCCAATGGGAGCACTTCATCCCTCCCCACAGCACAGAGTTCACCCTGCCCCTCTGTTCAGTAGCCCAATGGGAGCGTTTCCTTCCTCCCCTGTTGCTGTGTTGGCACTTTGCAATAAATAAGTGGGTTTTGGGTTGCAGTTTGGGCACTTGGTCTCTAAAAGGTTCATCATCACTGATATAGACACATCACTTGGCATAACTATACTTGGATCTGTCTTCAGTGATTAAAATAATATCATTTTAGTTCAGTGGTTGTCCACTTGTAAATAACATTATTAAAGTAGAAAAATTAAAGCATATGTGGATGTGCCTCAAATTTTTTCTTAAAATAACAGGGGAAAGTGACTAGTCATGTTGTGACTAAATAAAGATAGAAAACATGTAGGATTGGGGGATTAACCAGATAACAAAGACCAAAGAATCACAAATGATTTTTCTGTCTCTTCCATTATTTCTGCTAAATTATTAATTGTAATTTATGAACCTTAAATGACTTAGTAAACTGTGAAAGTTGACAGAGGGGAATGCTGACATCAAATGTCACTTAATAAAAGTATCATCCAGAAAAAAAGTTAAAACTTATGAAACCAAATGTGAATTATAAATACAACAACAATGAAACCCTTCTAGTTTCATGTCTGAAACCGTGATCTGAGATTTCCAGTTTACACAGTTATACTAGATAATGTGAGTTCTACTCTTCAATTTACATTTACATTTACCTTCTTTTGATCAGTCTAAGGTATTACATTTACAGCATTCTTTTCAGCACAGGTTGAGAGGAGGCAGAAACATAAGCTTTTGGACTACAACTCCCAGAACTCCCCAGTCAGCATGGCCACTCACTATTGAACCTCAACTGCGGGGGGGGGGGGGGGGAATAACTAAAGCGGACAACTTGTGCTAATGAGCCAGAGTTAAGTCTTGCAGGGCCTAAATAGTCAACCAGAACCTGTTTTTCCAGTATGAAAACTGTTTTTCACTATGTTTGCATCTGGGGTGTGTGTGTGCTACATAATGCTAGATATGCCGAAAAGATTCTGAGATTTATAGTCCCCCACCCCAAAAAAAGTCACGAATATTGGAGAAGGCCTTTGTTGCTCACAGATTTGATTGACCGGGCTGCTGGTATGAAGGTTTTGGTTTCCCCTCTCCTAAGAGGTCTTCGCAGGATGGTGCTGTGTGTTTTACAACATTGCCACACTTTCTTTCTTTATTCATGTCAGATGCACCACCAGCATACAGTAACATACAAAGCTAAAATTAACACATCTAAAAAATAATAGAATTAAAAAGGGCTAGATAACATCTGCCCAATATTGGGCCACATCAACAACATTTCCTCTTGCCAACATAAGGTCTTCCTCAGTGCACATTGAGGAGCATCATGTGCATTGTATCATTTGTACTTCTCCACATTGACACAGGCTGTCATCTACAGGGAAACACCACTTTCTCAGATTAGCCCTTGATCTTCCTACCCTTGCATGCAGTCTGTTTAAAGCTTTCCACACAGGCCATGGTTGTTCTTGGCCAGGAGGTAGAGATCATGTGGAACCAAAGAGATCACTAAAGAGATCATGTGGTTCTGCCTAGTTATCTGGTAGCTCCTTGCTCACCTCACTCAGGTTGACCAACATAAATGAATCCCCCGGACATGATTATTCTTATTTTATGGAATCCTTTATGGGATACAGCTGGCTGGATAACTAAGTGGTTAAGATACCTGGCTATGGATCCAAAGGCTAGGAGATCAATTCCACACTGTGCCTCCTGTGAGAAGAGCCAGACTTAGCCTTGGGAAGTGGGACAATCTTAAAATGCCCCCAGAAGAAGGGAATGGCAAAACAACTTAGATTTACTCTCTACCTAGAAAACCCTGGAAAAGGTCAACATAAGTCAGAATTGACTTGACAGGATGCAGTAAAAAAAAAAAGGGATACAATGACATCAAATTTGCTGATGCCGTTGTATTCCATGTAGGATCCCATGAATTTCTTCCTTGGAGAACCTTTCAAAATCCCTCACTGAGCATAATCAATAGTTGTGCTGGCTCAGGACTTCTAGACATTATAGTAAAAGGGTAACTTTTGCAAGCTGTGGAAAAACACAGTATGGCCATTGCACTAAGATGGAATTCAAGATTGCTGAAAGCTAGCAGCCCAATACATTTTCTCCTGCCTTTATTTGAGCATTTTCCAACCTTAGACATGGCCAAAGGCAGGAAAAGACAGAAAACGTCCTTCTGATTTGTCCCTTGAAGACACAGATTTATTTTATTTTATTTATTTTAATTATTTTGCTATTTGCTATTGATAAGGTTGCAAGACTAATTAACAACAACAATAACAACCCATTGCACTCACACTGAAGCATTCTTCCTAAAAGTCCTAATCTATTTTAGAAGATCCTTTTTTCAGGGGGGAAATTAGCCTCCAGTAGGTGAGTAGCTAAAACAAGCAAGCAAACAAAAATATTTTAACTCCTGAGTGTGTGATTATAGAAGAAAGATCTATAAACAGTATAGGTTTTGATAATTTAATAACTGACTTTCTAGTAGGAAAGACAGAGAAGGTTCATTTCCAAGACACAGTCCTCTGATCTTATCATTAGTGATGAACAGAGAGTTGCTGCTATGGTCCTCATAATTTGTAAGTGGCCCATTCATATAGATTACATAATTGTTATTCCTTTAAAGGGAGAGTTTAAAATTAAAAGTTAGGTGCCACATATCTGCTGTTGCACTATAGACAACTGTGTTATAGTTTCTGCAGAGTACAAAAAAGCAAATAAACACTGCTCAAAACAGATTGTTGTAACTCTTAAGGCTAAATTAGGGAACACATCTTTTTCTCTTTCGGAGATGGAGACTCCTATCTGATGGAAATATGGTTTACATTTTGGACCACTTCTTGCAATATCTGGTGCAAAACATTTCCTAGTGATCAGGTGACATACAGAAAACCGCAAACCAGTCTAACCCTGCTCCATGCTAATCCATATCTTTTTGGCCCAGTGGCAAGACTATTTTTTTAAGCTGGGCTTTATCAATTCCTGTGTGCATAGAAGGGACACTTTAAGGGAGATATTTCCCAATGTGATCAAACGTGACCCTATATCATGGTCTCATCACAACCTCACCTCTTCCTACAACTTATGTTCTTAGTGAATCCCACTAGAAGTCTGAAAGAGTGCTCTTCTGTGTATAAATTGCTGTAAACTGCTGGAAAATATTGATTTTCTGTGGTATAAAACCAGAACAGAAGCTGGAGATTTAGATGGATATCTATACCTATAAATCTGTGCGTTAACCGTTGGAATGTGACAAAGGATCGTGCACCAGGCCCCACTAGCCCCAACCGAGCATTCGTGCACTTGCCCGACTGGGGTTCGCAGGTAACTGTTGGGTTGAGAAATGCGCCAGTGGGGCAGGAGACCCACGAACGCAAACAAAAAGAAAATACTTCTATTCCCAACATTCCTTGCGGCGTGCTGCACCAGAGCCAATCAGGCTAACAGGTGCGAGCAAAAGGAATGTTCGGAAACATGCCGTGGCCAATCAAAATCAAACAGCAGGAAAAAAATGATGCACAAGCCAAAAACGCAAATGCCAAACTACAAGCCCCAGCATCCTGCGCGCCATGAGCGCGCAGAACGCTGAGGAAGCCGGTGCATGAAAAATGAAAATTAAAAACACACTGGGAGCGCAAGTCCGCCGCAGCCGGACACAGCGCCTCACAGAAAAAAAGCCACAAAAACAGGGGGCAAGGGGGAAAAAGGCACTGGTGCCTTGCCCCCCCCCCTTGAAAGTGAACCCAGTCCCAGGTAAGCTAAGCCATCGGACGGTGCTCCGCCCGCTGACTTTACTTACCACAAAAGTGTTTCGCCCCCCCTCTCCAATGGCGCCTGAAGTTCCCGATCGGAGTTTCCCCTTTAATATCAGTAGGTGGGGGGTTGCGATCCCCTCTCTACTGGCTCCCCTGGGGTTTGGAGGTTTGGGGGGACAAAAGGGGACCCGAGCAGAGAGGGGATACCCCCCTTGGACACCCCATTATTAAAGAGAAGAAACCAAACGGTTTCTACTCTTTAAAAATGGAGTGTTTGGGGGGAATCCCCCTCTCCGCTGGCTCCCCTGGGACCAGAAGGGTTGGGGAGACCGACCCCTTTTGTCCCCCCAACCCTCCCAACCCCAGGGGAGCCAGCGGAGAGGGGGATCACAACCCCCCACCCACTGATATTAAAGGAGAAACCCCAATTGGGTTTTCCCAACCAATTCGCCAGGAAGCAAAGCCAGCGAACAGCGCTCCGGCCGCTGGCTTCGCCTCCCGGAGATACACACCCGCCTACAGCCTCCGCTCTAACTAAACAACAAAAACAAACACCAAAATAATTAAAATAAACCATTAATTAAAAAAATTAAAAAAACACAAACCAAAACATCCAAAATTAATTCAAACCAATTACAAAACACCTACAAAACACACCAAATAAATGAACATTAAGGTGAACCAAAAACACACACAAACAAACAGAAAAATTTTGCTAACACTACAAAATAAAAACAAACCAAACCCACAAAAGAAATTAAACCAGCCAATTTACCAGCATGTCCTACCTCCACGACAGCCGGAACTGAAATGAGGAAAGAAAGAGACCCAGAGGCCAGTAGAGAAAAAACAGTCAAAGTAAAAGAAATACTCAACAGCCCCACCCAGAGGCCACAAGAGATAAAACAGTCAAAAACATAACATTACATCACACATTCACACAAATCACAAACAAATCACAAAATAATAAAATAAAAACATTTCTAAAATCCTGTGTAGAGTTTTCACTCAAAAAAACTCAAAACATCTAAACACAGTTTAAAAACATTGAATGTTAAAAAACAGGTACTTTGGCGTTTTTAAAATTATTATCCAAGGTACAACTATTAAAAAAATTAACATACTAAAACATTATTTGGTTAAATAAAATAATTGTAAAAAATTATATCATCCTTTCCTCTTTTTTTAATCCACAAAAACAAACCCAAAAAAACTGATCACAGTTTATAACAGCCCGTGTGTATAAATAAACATTTTAAAAATCACAATTACAGACTAACCTCATTTGTACAAACATTAACAAAACAAAAACCATCCAAAACAATTTAAAACAGCCCAGCACCGCCGGGCAAAATCTGCTAGTATGTTCTATGGAGGAACAGCTTTCCTTTGGCCGTCATTGTAATATAATAATGGCAAGACCTTGATTGCATTTTTAAAGCGGGTGCATTTTAAGCTTCTGTTTCTGAATGACTGATTTTTGTTCTTTCTTCTTCATGGTCACCTGTGAATTCACACAAATAGGTTAATCTTCTGTGCATGTGCAGATAACTCAGAATATTCCAGAGCTGTACTGGAGCCTAAAACATCTCCCATCTTTCCCTACTTGAGCGTTTCCCACACAAGAAGCCCTTAATTCTTTCCTTTCCACCATAGCATGCAGACTTACTTGGTGTTCTGGACCTTCTTATCATGAATATCTCCTTTTGTATTTTGATATATATAGTTCTCTTTTGTTGTGTATTATAGTTATTTCCTTAAAAAAGACTATTTTGTTGTTGTTAGTTAGAGTTAGGTAGTAGAGTTGTTACTATTTTATAGCTGCTCCTGCACTGCTTAAGTGGTGCCAAGACTGCTATAATAAAATTTCCTTGAGAGAAGGCAACTTTAAGTGCCTTTACTGCCTCAGGCAAGGCCACCAAACTCAGTCTTGCATAGTCTGTATAGGTTTTACTCAGGTGGCACTAAAAAAAAAGGAATCAAGATTGAAACTGTACTTTTGGCAGATGTCTATAGTGGCTATTGATGTTATTTGGCAACACACACACTCACCATTCCCGAAAATTTGCAACTCAACTCCAAATAACATAATAATAGAGATAGAGTATGCTGAGGCTAGATGAGAGGAAACATCAGGGCAATCTAAGCCAAGTAGTCTTGGTGATGCAGTGTAGTTTGATCCTGACCAGTGCTCAAGGTTGACTCAGCCTTCCATCTTTCTGAGGTTGGTAAAATGAGTACCCAACATGTACTCATTGGCAAAATGCTAATTAACTTGTGAGCCACCCAGAGAATGCACTAAGCACTATGGGATGATATATAAGTGAGATTGCTCTGCTTTTCGCTCAGTATAATGAACCAGGTTAGCTGTGTGATAAAAAAATTAATCATGCAAACCAAGTTTTATTGGACCTGATGCCCTCCAGATGTGTTAAAGTATAAGTTCTTTCATCCCCATGTATTTTATCCATGCCTGCTAACAAATCAGACATTTGAATGTGAAGAATCTCTTAAGCATATATGTGTCTTTTTCTTCTAAAGGTAACATGAAAATGCTATTATCAGAAGCAACCTGGAAACTTTGGTCTCTCAGATTAATGTGATATGAACACACTCTTGAGAAGACATTTTCATGCTCAGTAGTGCACCAGGAAACAATGATTAGGTTTAACTTATCTGAATACCATACTATATATTGTGTTTGCTGCATCTGTTACTTGTATGAAAGGTACTTTAAGCAATCTAATAAGAAATTCTCTTTCTTTTCCCCACATCCCTTTTTGCTATCCAATTCTCAGCAGCGACCAATCAAGCAATCTTTGAGTTCTTCCATGTGCAGAGAATCCCACTGGAAATGCCTGCTCCTTTCCATTCTTATGTACAGCTGTCTGGGGGCTATAGCTTGGTGCCAACTCACACAAGTAACTAAGCTCAGCTTTGATAGTTCTTTTAAAGGCAAGTCTATGATCTACCATGATAGTCCTTGCTCTGATGGCTATGTCTATATCCCGTTAGCATTCCTCACTATGATTTATGCGGTCTACCTGGTGGAATGTTGGCACTGCCATGCCAAAAGTGAATTTCACTATAAGGCTGATGTGGAAAGCGTGTATGACAGGATTGCCAGAATGAAGCAGGCTACACCATGTATATGGTGGAAAGCCATAAGCTATCACTTTGTCCGACGAACCAGGCAGGTGACTCGATACCGCAACGGCGATGCCTATACAACTACTCAGGTCTACCATGAGAGAGTCAACACCCATGTGGCTGAAGCTGAGTTTGATTACTCCCACTGTGGATTCAAAGATATCTCCAAAGAGCTTATGGGCTTGGAATTGTATTGTGCCACAAAACTAAAATTTACCAAGTGTTTCAGTTTTGCCAATACAGAGTCTGAGAACTCTTACCTTACACAGAGGGCTCATTTCTTCACAGAGATTGAAGGGCTGGATGACTATATGGAGGTCAGAGAAGGAATGAAGCTCAAGAATGTAGACTTCAAAGAGCTCATGATGGCATATGGGGACCCAGATCATCTCCCATGGTACATATCCCATTATTCTTTCTGGGTGGCTGCTTTGATGATGATCTCATGGCCACTCAGAGTTTTCATAGAGTATCGGACTGCATATGTACACTACCATGTGGAGAAACTTCTTGGGGTGGAGTACAGAGTGCCCGCTGTAGCAGAGGAGCCTTTATTCAGATATCGCATACCCAGGGTTAGCACTCGAGACAGCACAGAACTTGAGTGGCACATCTATAGCAATCGCCAGTTGATTCCCAGCTACTCAGAGGCTATGCATTTGGACCTGGCAAATTCTTCTGTGTGCAATGGTTTCTCTATCTACAGATACAGTGAAATCACACGTGGCTGTGAGCATTGCCGCTATACTTCTAGTACCTCTTCAATCTTCTCCCGCCATGCCTTCCACAGCTGCAGTGAAAATTCACACCTCTCTCTTAATACCAGTCGCTTCTCCTTGTGTCGAGTTCATGGCTCTCACAGGACAGGCCTCTGGAGGAGTCACAGCAGCAGCATTACTGACCATGGCTGTCAGGATGACCAATGCTGTTCTCATTCTAGCCAACAGTCCATCAATGAAAATCCCCCTACTTATCACGATGCTCGTTTTTTCCCAGTGCTAATTGTTCATCGGCCAGAAGGACAAGACGGGAGGCACTTCTACCAGCGTCGTGCATCCTGCCTGGAAACCTCACTATGAAAGTGCTTCCTGTCACTCTATTAAGATAGCTTGACCCTCTGAAAGTTGTTGGCCAGTTAGAACAACACCATGCCGTGTTAAAGATTAAAAATCCCTGTTGTCTGTTTCTCCAGCTAGAAATTATGTCTGTCCCAAAACACAAGGGGCATTTTTTCAAACAATTATTATGTTTGTAAGTTTGTTTATTATGCTGATGCCCTGCCATTCCTCCAAGTTATTCATTGCAGTCTTCATGGTATTGTCTCATAATTACATTAACTTTATTATCAGGTGTAAGGTGAAATGGCTGGAGATAGATTAGAAGATGTACCTAATCAGTCCTGAATATCATCTATAGCACTACACCACTATTAGCAGTAATTCCATTTTATTTGAGAAATTGTAGAATCTAAATACTTTATGTGGGTTCTTTATTATCCCATCCCTTTACAGAAGAACAGTTGTAAACAGCTCTGCAAACATAATTAGAAAGGTGCCACCTTCCGCTTCTCCATTCACTTAACCTTCCTTCTGCAATTTCCTTTCCACTTTCTTTCCCATATTCTATTTCCTTTCAAACATTTCCCTCATATATGGTGAAAGTGTATTCATTTGAGAGCTCATAATTCCTTAGACAACATTGATATCTTTGCTGTCCTCCATCCATCAAAAAGAGAAAAGAATTGTTGCTGCAGAAAAACTCATTTGTTTCTAAGACTATGCATTTAGGTTAGGAATCTCCATGCCTCCAGTAAAAACTATGGGTTAAAAGCAGGCAGGTGAATTTCTTTTATTTCTATTCAGTAGACAAAGCTACTTTACTTTCCATTCTATACTGATGAAAATATATAGTAAAATTGGGTTTAACAATTATGCTGAGTACATTGTTGCTCTCCAGTCTAAAGAACATGTCTGCCAGAGTATTATCTAAACATGCCTATTAAAGAACCTAGGTAATTTGCTTCATGCACCCTTGAAAATTTATAGTGTTTGAAAGGAAAATGCTTTCTTTTCCAGTGACAATGGAACTATAGTTATGTTTTCAATTGTGATGAAATGTATAAGATCCTCCTCATAGCATGAAGAATAGGGTTAGCAATATATATTTTTACCTGTCTTCATTTTCAGGAGGAGGAAAAGGAGGAAGAGTCCCTTGTTTGTTTTTTGTGTGGATGTAGCTAAAACAGAGCTGGTTGGATAGCTCAGTAGTTTAGGTATCTGGCTGCCGAGCAGAGGCTGGGAGTTCGATTCCTCACTGTGCATCCTGGGAGAAGATCCAGACTGTGTAGCCATCGACAAGCTGCACACAGTTCCCAGGATGCCCCCAAGATAAGAACCCTGGTGGCACAGTGGTTAAACTGCTGTACTGCAGCCTGAAGGTTGTAAGTGGGGGTCCATCCCAGATGGGTGTGGTATAAGTCCAATAAATAAATAAAAATAAATATTCAATCCTGACCAGGGCTCAAGGTTGACTCAGCCTTCCATACTTCTGAGGTCAGTAAAATGAGTACCCAGCAATGTTTGGAGCAAAATGCTAGCAAAATGTTAATTAACTTGTGAACTTCCCAGAGAGTGCACTAAGCACTATGTAAGTGTAATTGCTATTGCTAGCAATGGCAAACCACTTCTGTGGATTCTCTACCTGGAAAATCCTGGAAAGGGGGCCATATGTCAGAATTATTATTATTTGTAGTAACTAAACAGAGAATGCAGCTATGGATTGTAGAAATATGATGAGTTTCCTCTAAGAGTAATCATAATAGCTGAAACCTTGTTTTATGTAGTAAGCCATATTAGAATAGGCCCATTGAATCTGTGGGGATTTTGTGAGTCAATTTCTCCATGAATTCCATTGATACCAAAGGGGCTATTCTAGTTGTAACTTTCTATGCTAAAAAATGCAGCTTCATGATGTTTTAGTTATTGACTAGCAAACATGAATGCATGAACCAGCCTTGACGTATACACAACCTACTCCATGACAGATGGACAATCATATGTCATATCTGCTTTGGTTCGGATTCCTCCATTGAGCAGGGGGTTGGACTCGGTGTCTTAAAAGACCCCTTCCAACTCAGTGATTCTATTATTTTATGATTTGTGAAATGTAAAAGCATAGTTCTCCAATGCTTTTCTGAACATTCAATTGTGGTGTGTGTGTGTGTGTGTTCAGATGAAGATTTTGCTGGCAAAAATGGGACATGCTGCTGGCTATTTCCTTGTCTAAACAACATACACCTTATCATAGCATAACATCTGTGAATTTCCTTGAGAACATGGGAATTTTCCAAGCTGAAAAATCTAGCAGGATCTGAATTCAGAAAGAGAAATATGGGCTGGCTTTTTTTTTTAGCCTTTTTAAAACCTGTGAATTTCCATCTCACTATGTAACAGAGAAGATGTGTAACCAATGAGGGCATTCCAACAAGACTTTCCAAATGCTTTCCATTTATATTGGCATTTTTAATTGGGGGAGAAGTGCAAGTCAGTTTAGAACTCAATTATGAGATGATACTACCGGAGACATGACGTTTAGGACCTACAGTAGCCTACAATGCAATAAGCAGTCCTATCCAGATTCTTTCAACCTCTTTAGATTTGTTGTGTCAAGTACTATTAGAAACACTAATGAGGACAGTTTTGTGAAATGTTGTTGATTAGAAATGCAGCATCATTGGGGAGTAATACCTCAATACTCCCTTTCTACATACTACTGTATCTAAAATCTAATTGATAAGCATCTTTTAGTAACAATCGGAAGCTGATGTAGAATCCTACATTAGAGTAGCATTGGGTGCTTTAAGATATGCTTTCTTTGTTCTTGACTGCAGAAGCACAAAATGTGATGTTTTAAATGACACACTATATCTGGTCTACAAACTCCCAACTGATTTGCAGCTCCTTCTGTTAGAAGGTTTCTCCTAATGTTCAGATAGATTCTACTTCCCTGCAATCGCTGCCCCTTGATTTTAGTACAGTATTGCCTTCTAAGCAAAGGAGAAGGAGCATTGCTCCATCTAAATCCAAAGCAAAGCAATCACACTTATATGTGGATGAGGCGGTGGTGTCGAGAGGAGGGTTTCAGATTTGTCAGGAACTGGAGAACATTTTGGGACAAGCCAAATCTGTTCAGGAGGGATGGGTTGCATTTGAACCATGATGGGACCAGATTGCTGGCACTCAACATCAAAAAGGCTGCAGAGCAGCTTTTAAACTGATAACTGGGGGAAAGCCGACAGGAGCTGGGCAGCATCCGGTTCGGGAAAGTGTGTACTTGGGTAGTGAGGAGGATGCAAAAATTACTGAGCAGAGCGAGGAGCTAGTCACTAGCATTCTATCAGAAGAATGCAAGAGGCAGTCTAACAATGCAACTGGACACAAAAGACTGTGTCAGAAAAGCATATATAAATGCTTGTATACAAATGCCAGAAGCCTCCGGAACAAAATAGGGGAGCTGGAATACTTAGCAATAGATAAGAATATTGATATTATTGGTATCACTGAAACCTGGTGGACGGATGATAACCAATGGGATACAGTTATCCCAGGCTACAAACTGTACAGGAAGGATAGGAAGGGGCAAACGGGAGGTGGTGTAGCCTTGTATGTCAAAGAAGTGATAAAATCGTATGAATTGGAATATCTAGGTGATTTGGAGTCACCATTAGAAGCTCTGAGGGTAAGAGTACCAGGCCACAAGGATGGTCTAACAGTAGGCATATACTATCGGCCTCCGACCCAAACTCTTGAGGGAGACAGGCAGTTGGAGAATGTTGTAAAGGAGGCATCCAAGAAGGGAAGCCTGGTTATAATGGGGGACTTCAGTTACCCTCACATAGACTGGGTGAACTGTTGTTCAGCACATGATAAAGAGATAAAGTTCCTAGATATGCTAAATGATTGTTCCCTGGGACAGATGGTTGAAGACCCAACTAGAGGTACAAGAATCCTTGACTTGATCCTGAGTAATACTCAGGATCTGGTGCAAGATGTTAATGTGACTGATCCAATAGGGAACAGTGACCACAACTCAATTATGTTTAACTTGATCATAGACCGCAAGTCACTGATAAAATCTAACACAGAGACCTTAAATTTTCAAAAAGGAAATTTCCCAAAGTTGAGGAAACTAGTAAAAAAGAAGCTGAAAGGGAAAATTGAGAGAGTCCAAACACTTCAAGAGGCATGGAGGCTGTTTACAAAAACAATAACAGAGGCCCAATTGGAATGCATACCCAAAAGGAAAAAGGGCACTGCCAGGTCCAAGAGGACTCCAATGTGGCTTACAGGAGCTGTTCGGGAAGTGATCAAGAGCAAGAAAAGCTCATTTAGAAGATGGAAGGCTTGTCCGAATGAGGAGAGCAGGCAGAAACATAAATTCTGGCAGAACAAATGCAAGGCAACAATCAGGAAAGCAAAGCAAGACTTTGAGGAGCGTATAGCTAAAAATACTCAGAGAAATAACAAAGACTTCTTTAAGTACGTTAGAAGTAAGAACCCAACTAGGAAGGCCATTGGACCATTAGATGACAATGGAAGGCAAGGGGTTATTAAAGAGGAAACAGAGATTGCAGAGAGACTCAATGAATTCTTTGCTTCAGTATTCACTGAAGAAGACAGAGGCCACATGCCCAAAACAGAGCCTATCTTCGTAGGGAGTGAAACCGAAGAATTAAGCCAGATAGAAATAACCAGGGAGGAGGTCCCTGCATGTCTTGTTAAACTAAACACTAACAAATCACCAGGACCAGATGGCATCCATCCACGAGTTCTCAGGGAACTTAAAGATGAAATTGCTGATCTCCTAGCCAAAATATATAATCTTTCCCTCAAATCAGGCTTTGTGCCTGATGACTGGAAGGTAGCGAATGTAACACCAATTTTCAAAAAAGGATCCAGGGGTGATCCAGGAAATTACCGACCTGTCAGTTTGACATGTGTCCCAGGTAAAGTGATGGAAACCATCCTAAAAGATAGAATTAATAGGTACATAGAAGAGAAGGCGCTGCTAAAGGAGAGCCAACATGGCTTTTGCAAGGGCAAATCATGCCTCACTAATCTGTTGGAATTTTTTGAGAGTGTCAACAAGCATGTGGATAAGGGGGATCCAGTTGACATTGTTTATCTGGACTTTCAGAAGGCTTTTGACAAGGTCCCACACCAAAGGCTCTTGAATAAACTTACCAGTCATGGAATAAAGGGACAGGTCTTGTCCTGGATCAGCAACTGGCTAAGGGACAGGAAACAGAGGGTAGCACTAAATGGACACTTCTCCAAGTGGAGGGAAGTAAAGAGTGGGGTCCCCCAAGGTTCAGTACTGGGACCCCTGCTTTTCAACCTCTTCATAAATGATCTAGAGGTAGGAGTAAAAAGCAAGGTAGCCAAATTTGCTGACGACACTAAATTATACAGGGTAGTGAAAACTGTGAGAGATTGTGAGGAGCTCCAGAGGGATCTCTCGACACTGGGGGAGTGGGCAAAACAGTGGCAAATGAGTTTCAACATTAGTAAGTGCAGAGTGATGCATGTTGGGGCAAAGAACCCCAATTACATTTATAAACTGATGGGGTCTGAACTCTCTGAGACAAACCAGGAAAGGGACCTTGGTGTCCTGGTGGACAACTCAATGAAGGTGTCTACCCAGTGTGCCTCAGCAGTGAAAAAAGCAAACTCAATGCTAGGGATCATTAGGAAGGGTATAGAAAATAAGTCAGCAAGTGTCATTTTGCCTCTTTATAAATCTATGGTGAGGCCCCATCTGGAATACTGTGTACAGTTCTGGTCGCCATACCTCCAGAAGGATATTATGGAGCTGGAAAAAGTGCAGAGGAGGGCAACCAGAATGATTAGGGGACTGGAACACCTTCCTTACCATCTGAGGCTGCAACGGTTGGGCCTCTTCACTCTTGAACGACGACGTCTAAGAGGTGACCTGATTGAAGTTTATAAAATCATGCACGGTGTGGACAAAGTAGATAAGGAAAAACTGTTTTCCCTATCGCATAATACTAGAACTAGGGGACACTCCATGAAACTTTTGGGTACTAGTTCTCAAACAAATAAGAGAAAGTACTTTTTCACCCAGAGGATTACTGGTCTATGGAACTCCCTGCCAGAAGAAGTGGTGACAGCTGTCAGTCTTGACAGCTTTAAGAAAGGATTAGACAAGTTCATGGAGGAGAAGAGTATCAATGGCTATAATTATGGATACTTAAGGACAACCTCCGGGTTGGAGAGATAGGCAGGATATCTCTCAATATCATTTCCAGAGAATCCTAAGCAGGTGAAGGCATCTCCTTGGGAATACCCTGAAGGAAATGGTGAGCCACTGTGTGAGACAGAATGCTGGACTGGATGGGCTGTGGCCTGTTCCAGCAAGGCTGTTCTTATGTTCTTATGCTTCCCCGTCTCTGGGCAGTTCACAAGTTAATTAGCATTTTGCCTCCAACTTTCTGGGTACATAGGAGAGTCTTTCAGATAACTGAAGACTTCTCTTCTCTCAGCAAAACATTGTTGCAAGAGACCTAATCTTTAAAAGCCCCTCAGATAGCCAAATAATGTTTGTATCTCGTGCCAGAGATATGATAATTATTTTATCATATCTCTGGCACTAGTGTATTTTCCTACAAACTTCAGTAGAGAGAAAATAGCAAATGGAAGGCCACTGCATTATTTTGTTTCCAGGACAATAGTCATGGCTGATCGCCATAAGGATAGCTAATATTCAGAATCAGATACGGCACTTGAAGAGGAAGAAGAGAGAACGTTCAGTTTTTCCAGCTCCAGATCACAAATTATTTGGCCAAGGCCCAAGAGAGTTAATAAAACTTAAACTGCATACAAAAGATGGCTTTAACAGACATAGCTGCTCAGCTCCCTATTTTCTCCAACCTCCTCATCGTGTAATTACATATCCCCAACAAACACGCCAGTACTTTCATCTCTTCCTCTCAGGAGTTGCTTTGAGACTTCTTACTAACCTGGTTGTTTTCTCTTGACAAGCTTTAATCTGACTGTATTCTTTTGTAAAGAAAAAAATTGGGTTCTCAAATCTGGACACAGTAGTCAAAGTATATATATCTAGTATAGAACAGAACAGTACTATAACTCCCTATGATCAGCATACTATGCTTCCCTTAATTCAGAACAAAGTTGCATTAAAGCAAAGAAATCACACTTATATACCATCCCATAGTGCTTAGTACACTCTCTGGGAGGGTCACAAGTTAATTAGCCTTTTGCTCCCAACATGCTGGGTACTCATTTTACCAACCTGGAAAGGATGGAAGACTGAGTCAACTTTGAGCCCTGGTCAGGATCGACCTTACAACTTTTGGCTGCAGTACAGCAGTTTAATCACTGTGCCACCAGGGCTCTTATCTGAGACATCTTACATTAAACTGATTATCCAAACAGATGTGTTCTAACATTTAATTAGGCAAAACCAGGTCTTCCCCTTTCTGTATTTGGGTCTTTGGCTTTGTGTACCTATATGCAAACCTTTACATTTGTCTCTGTTGAATTTTGTTAATTCAGACCAGTCTTCTGATGTAATGGGAGACAGACACAGACTCCTCACAAAACGTATTCCGTGAAGGATGATGGCCTATTAATTAGCATTTCTTGAATATGTTTGTTCAACTGTATGTTTGTATCTTTTGATGCCACTACAAAGTAAACCTAATATCAAGCAATGTCTAACTAGAAACTCACGCCTCACTCCAATTCCTTCACTCTACATGTGTTGATATTTCTAATGCTTGTTTCATATATGAAGTATCCAGTATCCTTTATTAACTGATTAGTCATCTGACCATATCAGATTAAAATGTGATAAAATACATTATATGTATACAGTTATATCTGGCAAAAGATTTCTTATAGCACTAACAGTTGCTTCCTTCAAAGTATAAATCATTTTTGAATAATTACTCTGTTTTGCAATAATGTATGTAGTATTTCATTTTTATGCTGCTTTTCTCCCAGTGGAAGGATGCATGGCAACTCACAAATTGTTCAAAAACAAAAACAAGCCAACTAAAAGCAATATGTTGTTACAATAAAAGCAATTTAATATATAATAATATTAAATAATTATAGTTTGCAAACATTTCATCTTACGCACAAACTTTTTGGATTTTACCCTTAATGTTTATGCTTGGTTCTTTGGTCTGCTTCTGTGCACCAGAAATACTGATAAATATGTTCTACCTCACTAACTACAATGTGCTATTTCTAGTGTTTGTTTCATATATGTATACCCAGGACAGCTCACAAATTATTCAACAATAAGCCAACTAAAAGCAATATGTTGTTACAACAATAATGATTTAATATATACTAATATTAAAATAACTTGTTGGAAACTGTTAAAATTCCTTAAAACAGACTGAAAACTATAATAAAGACAATAAAAATAAACACAATAAGATAAAGGTAAAGGTCGCTCTTGCTTGAAAGCCAGTTGTATCCAACTCTAGGGTACAGTGCTCATCTCTGTTTATAGCCAAAGAGCCAGTGTTGTCTGCGTTTGCAGACATTTCTGTGGGCATGTGGCAGGCATGCCTAAATACTGGAGTACATGGAATGCTGTTTACCTTCCCACTGAATTGGTACCTATTTATCTACTTCAATTTCTTGCTTTTGAACTGCTAGGTGGGCAGGAGCTGGGACCGAGATGGGAGCTCACTCCATTGTGCAGCACTCAGGTATCGAACTCCTACCTTCCAGTCTTCAAGTTCAGCATCTTAACCACTAAGCCACCACAGTCCCTTAAACACAATAAACAACACATTAAAATTCACATGCATAATGACAAAACAAAATAGTTGCAAATAGTTAGTTAGTTAGTTTGTTTGTTTGTTTTCAAGATTTATATTGCTGCACAACTCCAAGGACTCTGAGCGGCTTACAAAAGATAAAAGCCAACTACAATTAAAAATCCCAATTAAAAACCCCCATTAAAAACTGTTACTAGGCATTACTCCAACCCTACCACTTAAAAAGAGGGAGAGAGAATTATTAATACCCGTATTTATTCGAGTATAACGCGCACTCGTGTATAACGCGCACCCCTAATTTTCCATGAAACCTCGGTATAAAATTTTGTTTCACACCACGCATTGAAATTGACATAAGAAACGTTGTTGAACACGTGCGGCCATGACGCTAGACGACAAGCGGGAGGAGGGCCGTGCCGTGCTCCGTGCCTACCCTTGCCGGCTCTTGAGTCGCGCGGCGCGGGAGCGCGGGTGGCTGGCGGTAGCGCCTCCCCCAGAGGGTTCCCGTACCGTTCCAGTGGGGCAGCGGCGGGTGGAGCTCCTGGGCGCTAGACGACAATCGGGGAGGAGGGCCGCGGCGTGCTCCGTGCCTACCCGGTGCCGGCTCTTGAGTCGCGCGGCCCCAGGAGCGCGGGTGGCTGGTGTTAGCGCCTCCCCCTTACCGTTCCGGCGGGTGCGTGCGGGTGAGTGGCGGCAGCGGGACCTGGGCGCCTGCCGCCGCCCGGGGAGGAGGGCCGTGGCATGCTCCGTGCCTACCCGGCGCCGGCTCTTGAGTCACGCGGCCCGAGAGCGCGGGTGGCTGGTGGTAGCGCCTCCCCCGGAAGGTTCCCGTCTCGTCCCTGCGGGTGCGTGCAGGTGAGCGGCGGCGGCAGCGGGACCTGGGCGCCTGCCACCGCCTGGGAGGAGGGCCGTGGCGTGCTCCGTGCCTACCCGGCGCCGGCTCTTGAGTCGCGCGGCCCGGGAGCTCGGGTGGCTGGCGGTAGCGCCTCCCCCGGAGGGTTCCCTTCTCGTCCCGGCGGGTGCGTGCGGGTGAGTAAAAGAGGCTCGTTTATAACGCGCACCCAGTCCTCGTGTATAACGCGCACCCAAACTTTGATTTCTTTTTTTGGTATAAAATTTTGCGCGTTATACACGAATAAATACGGTATTTAAATCAGCCAGCAGGCAGTTGCTAATTTGTTTCATTGAAAAAAATCAGTGATTTTGCAAACATGTCATCTCACCCACAAAATTTTAGGATTTGACCCTTAATGTTTATGATTGGTTCATTGGTCTACTTCTGTGCACCAGGAATACTGAGAAATAAGGATGATGATGATGATGATCATGTGCTGCAACCCAAAATCAAAACTGTCTAATGCACAATTTGGTTGTTAAAAGCCAGCTTAAAACAGGAGACTTTCACTTGTCTCATAAAGGACAGGCAGCAGAGACATCAAATTAATCTTCCAGGTCATTCCACAACTTGGGCCCTCATCAATGTGTCTTTAGGGCAGTGGCACTAGTAAAATGACCTATGCTGAAGAACGACTAGTCATAATCATAAGGACAGCAATGACTAGTCGTAATCATAAGGAGCTGAATTTAAATCCAGCCTAAAGAATGTTGGAGAGCTGGAAGCCACAATAAATATGGTTCTGTTTCCCAAATCTATACCTATAAAATGGTGCGTTAACCGTTGGAATGTGACAAAGGATGTTGCACCAGGCCCCACTAGCCCGTAATGGGCCTCCGTTCACTCGCCCGAACCCGGTTCGCAGGTAACTGTCGGGTTGAAATTTTTGACCCAGGGGCAGGAGCCCCCCAGTCGCAAACAAAAAAAAGGAACTTCAATTCCCAACATTCCTGGCGCCGCACCAGAGCCAATCAGGCTGAGTGGCGCGGCAAAAGGAACGTTCGGAAACACGCAGCAGGGAAAAAACCGTGGCAGTAAGCAAACACGCGCAGCCAAAACTACAAGCCCCAGCGTCCTGCACGCCATTAGCGCGCAGAACGCTGAGGCGGCCAGCGCGCGAAAAATAAAAGTTTTAAAAAAACGCCCGCCACCGCTGCCATTCTTCCCCACGGGCCAGCCAGCATGGCCCGTGAAAAAATAAAGAAACCCCCCCGCCGCCGCTGCCCTTCCATTCGAAGGGCCAGCCGGCGTGCGAAAAATACAAGTAAACCCCCCCCGCCACTGCCCTTCTTCCCCATGGGCCAGCCAGCATGGCCCGTGGGGAAAACACATACACACCCGCCGCTGCCCTTCCGTTCGAAGGGCCAGCCGGCACACGATAAATACAAGTTAAAAAAAAACCCACCACTGCCCTTCTTCCCCACGGGCCAGCCAGTATGGCCCACGGGGGAAAAAAGGAAACCCCCACTGCCGCTGCCCTTCCTTCCCACAGGCCAGCCAGCATGGCCCGTGGAAAAGAAAGCAACCCCCCTCCCCGCCATTGCCCTTCCTTCCCACGGGCCAGCCAGCATGGCCCGCAGGAAAGAAAGCCACCACCCCTGAAAAAATAAACACAAAAACACAAACCAAAAACAATCAAAAACACGCAAAAATCCAAAAATGAAACACAAAAACAGCCAAAAAAAACAAGAAAAAACACACAGACCCCCCCCAAAAAAAAAATCCCACCCAAAAAAAAACAGAGAGCTTACCAAAAGACGTCTTCTATCCATGAGGACCGGAACTCAAATGAGAAAAGAAAGAGAAAACTTACCAGAAGCGACATCCAGAGGACAGAAGAGAGAGGCAGAAAAGCTCACCACCCCCACCCAGAGGACAAAAGAGAAAAAACATTCAAAAATATTAAAACTAATAAGATTAATTCCAAAATTAATCAAATAAGTTATAAAAACATTCAAAAATAATCAAACTAATCTCAAAAAATACCAAACAAACCAGAAATCACTTTTCACTCCCAAAAACCAAAACAAAAAATAAAAATGCGTAAAAATAAACATTTTAAAAACCAAAATTAAATTTTAAACTAAATTATATTAAATTAAATTAAATTAATTAAATTAAAATAAAATTTGCATAAACATAAAACAAAAACCTTCAAAAACCAATTTAAAGAGCCCGGCACTGAGGAAGCCAGCACGCAAAAAAAACAAAACAAAGAGAACCCAAAAAAAACCCACTGGGAGTGCAAGTCCGCCGCAGGCGGACGCAGCGCCTCGAAGCCACAAAAACACAAAACCTTACAACACCATTTAAAACAGCCCAGCACCATTGGTTCAAGAAGAAAAAACCTTTACTATCCAACACAATTTTAAAAAGCCCGGCACCGCCGGGCAAAATATGCTAGTAAGAATATAAGGCCAGGCTTCTATAACTGGTTTCTATCAAGCTGGTCAACCCAGAAAAACTTTGCTGTGTCTCATTCATAAATGAGGGCAATATTTTTTTACTTCATCCTAAAGAATGCTCGAAAACATGTCCAGATATGGCCTAATGTAGCTCATGGGTTCTATTCTATCTCACAATACTCAATTTAGAGAAGAATCATGTGTTAATATTAACTGGCATTCTAAGATGTGGCTGATTTAATTGGTAGAATAAGCAGTATATTCACCTGTGGGGCCAGGTGCTGTTGCAAATCGTTTCCCTTTAGGTGAAGGACTGTAACTCAGGGGAAATGTTTTTGGTTCAATGTCGGCATCTTCACACAATTTAGGAGAAAACCTCTGTTTGAAAACCTTGGATTACCCTTTGATAGTTGGTGTAGAACTGCATGTCTGGTCCGTATCAATGGCCTGGTCCAATATAATGCAGTTTCCTATGTTCCTAAATGCCAAACACATCTCGTACCAGACTATTGTGTGTTTGTACTTTATATTAAAAGCTAAGCTACTGTGACCCCACCGCCGCCAAGGGGCTACTGTGACCCCACCAGCCTTTATCAGGAAAGGGAAGTGAGGCACATTCTTCAATTATATGTCTTGATCCACCCACCTCTCTAGCCCACATGGGGGCATAGTTCCTTGCACTAGCCCCTCTTTGCCCTGTGTCTGTATCTGGGCTGGGTTTTAGTCACCAGCCCCAGAAACCACTGAGATCCCTCTGTGAGATCCAGGCCAATGAGGTTCCTCTCAATAAAGCTGTTCTCCTGTCTCCTGGGCCAGTTGCACAAGCTGCTGATATTGTCACTGCTGCCTCCAGCACATTGTCTTGGTTGATAAGGGTTTTCCTAGTCAAGTCTTGATTGGACAGTTCACTCACTGTCACAAGGGTCCAGGTGAGGGGGGATATGGGTGCTCCCCTGCCATGCCCCCTCCCAGAAGCAATGCTGATCCATTCTCCAATTCTTGGAGAAGCAGTGGCTGGCTCTTCCAAGGACATAGAAGATTGGGGGCAGCTCTTCCTACATCTCCAACCCTTCTTTTGACCCCAACTCTCCTCCTTCTCTTCCTCTTTTATGCCTCGCTCCCTCCACACAGACCCACCTGTGGCTATTCCTCCCCCTCACTCTCACTTGGGTACCCTATTCTACTGTCTGCATCTCTGGACTGCTCAGCTGCCAGGGTCTCTGAGCAGCCCTCCAAAATGGGGCAGGGGTGAGGTAGACAGCCCAAACGGAGATTACAGCGGCATCCCCCTTACAGCTACAGAAACAGCAGCCCCTGCAAGAAAACTGTTCAGAAATGGGACCACTTTGAGTGGTACAGAAGATTTATGCATATTCACTGGATGCTTCTCAAGAAAAGAAAAACAATACAATAGACATTAGAATCCCAAGAATGTTGGCTAAACGCATTCTCCCTGTTGTGACTGTATTTTATGTTCAGGATATTTTTTTTCCCAGAGGAGTATGCTATCATACATTTCCTCACTTGTGGGCGTAAAATTCTGCAGGGACAATTTTACTGCATGGTTTGCTTTTGTATAAATTAGCTCTCACTCGTAGTGAGGTGAAGATATCAATGGAGGACTAAAGTATATTGAAAACATAACATATTAATGGATTTAATTAAAGCATTAGCTTTACAGAAAGTTAACAAATAAAGGAGACCAGAAAGATTTTAGACGTCTTGCATTAAGTTAAAGACAGCCCAAGATAGCGCACACTGCAACAGTTGGCAAGTGATGTTACCAAGACATTAATAATTATTGCTAAAAAAGAACAATTCGGATAAGACGGCAGCCAGCACACTAAGTGTAATTGTAGAAGCACATTCCTTGCCATTGTTGCTAGCATCTGATAATCCAGAGAAAGCAGAGAATTGAGCACTCCCAAGCTATGAACTTGAATTTTCACAGGGAGTCAGCCCCTTCCAGTCCACAGCCATACGTTCTACTGACCAGCAGGAGTACTGACATCACCAACATGAAGGACACAGAAAACATAGAACACCAACAAGGAAGATATTCTTTAAAAGGTAAGTGAGAATAAACAAAACAAAAAATGTTGTAGCACTTTGGAAACTAACTGTTAGATTTTAATGTTAGTGTTCGTGGATCAAGTCCACTTTGTCAGACATGGGAGTGGGACTTCATGGCATCAATTTATATACATATGTACTGATCCCATGAAGTCCCACTCCCATGTCTAACGAAGCAGACTTGATCCACAAAAGCTAACATTAAAATTTAACAGTTAGTCTTCAACATGTTACAACATGGTTGTTGTTGTTGTTTTTTGCTTATTATTCCCTGATATGCTTGAAACATAGACTAACACAGCTACTATAGAAAAATCATCTTTAAAAGATGGCACTTTACAGAAAACCAAAAGATAGGAAATATATCACCAAAGAAGATGCAAGTAGTTCAGATTTATATAAAATTTGCAGATATGAATGTATAAGGATAGATTCAATTCTGGAATAGTTGTGGTGATTCAAAATAAAATATAACATATATCTCACCATAGCAGGGAACACTTGTCACTAGGTGACATATTAGCTTGCTCAGTCTACTGTCTGGACCAGGGGTTCCCAATGTTTTCAAGTCAGGGGCCAGGTCACACTCTCTCAATCAGCTTCGAGGGCCAGATGACCATTTTGCCCTGCCTGCATGATAGGGTTGGCCATTTTGTCCCCAACCAAACATCTTCAAAGGGGTGGCCATTTTGTTTCTTGAATGCACTCGGGGGGGGGTCACATGAAATGGTGCTGTGGGCCAGATCCATCCCATGGGCCTTAGGTTAGGAAACCCTGGTCTGGACCCTAGTGGCTAATGGTCAACTTCAAGGTTTCTGCTTTCCTTTAAACTGGACTTGGACTAGCCTGACGTTTATTTATCTGTTAATGTTATGTATGTTATCTGTGTTATCTGACAGGAGTGGAATGTATCTTTTCTCATGTATCTATTCTTATGCAAATAAGTGGATTGAAAAATGTGCACACTCTGTTAGCCAATGGGCTTTGTTGTATTATTGTTACTGTTACTGTTTATAGGAGCGGAATGTATCTTTTCTCATGTATCTATTCTTATGCAAATGAGTGGATCGGAAAATGTGCACACTCTGTTAGCCAATGGGCTTGTTGCATTATTGTTACTGTTACTGTTTATAAGAGCCGAATGTATCTTTTCTCATGTATCTATTCTTATGCAAATAAGTGGATTGAAAAATGTGCACACTCTGTTAGCCAATGGGCTTTGTTGTATTATTGTTACTGTTACTGTTTATAGGAGCGGAATGTATCTTTTCTCATGTATCTATTCTTATGCAAATGAGTGGATCGGAAAATGTGCACACTGTTAGCCAATGGGCTTGTTGCATTATTGTTACTGTTGCTGTTTATAGTGTATATAAGTTCGAGTTTTGCCACATCCAAACTGTGTTCAAACCCCACTTATAAAGAGCTGACTGTTGTGTATGAAAGTCTATGCCTTTAAGAGAAATTATAACAGGAAGAATGAAAGAATGTAACCTCAGTGGATACAATGTAACTCAATGTAAATCAGCTGGATGGAACGCGATTCACCTGCCACTAGATGGCAGTGACTCGCAACTACATGGTAGTAATCAACCAATCACAGTCTACCGTGGGAAACATTCCCGCCACAGGTAAACCAGGTAAAGAATGTGGGGCGTCACTATGACATCATGAATACGGGAACCAATGGGGAACCGTGTGGTTAGATTCAAATGTACCTCTCTGTATAAAAGGAGCTGCGCCTCCGCCATTACCTCATGTTCAGATTGCATACCTTACAATAAAGATGTATTTGGCCCCATAACTGCTGCCTACTGCGTATCAATCTGCAAACATCAAATTGGTGATGAAGGTGGGATAATGGCTTCCTAGATCACCCTCGCCCCGTTCAACACCTCGAAGCCGGAGACATGGGACCTCTATGAAGAGCAGTTCCTGTACGCCATGGATGCCGAGGGCGTTGATAATGAAGCAAAGTGACGGGCCTGCCTACTGGCTCAGTGCGGACTGCCGACCCTGGAGCTGGCGAAGAACCTCCTAATGCCGAGGCCACTCCGATCGGTACCCCTCACAGAAATCCTTGCAGCATTGAGTGTACATTTCCGGCCAAAAGTGTCGGTGTTCCCCACAAGGCTGGCATTTCACCGGCGCAACCAGTGGGCCGGAGAGTCTGTGGCCGAGTTTGTTGCCGCCCTGCGGGTGGCTGCCATCCCATGCAGGTGGGGCGCATCCCTAAGCGAGGCCTTGCGGGACCGACTGTTGCTCGGGTTGCGAGATGAGGAGGCCCAGAGAAGACTCCTGGCATGAGACGAGGACATTACCTTTGAGCAGGTACTGAGGGCCGCCCAGGCCACCGAGTCGGTCAAAGATGGGGTGCGGTCGTACAGGGCCAAGAACCCCACCCCAGGGAACTCGATGTCCGGGGTCCTGGTTCACAGCTGCTCATCACACAAAGGGTGGGAACCGGGAGCCGCGGCAGCCGCTGCCACGTCCTCATCAGACTGCAGTGAAAGTGATGGGGAGCTGGACATCCTAAAGGTCCGGAGACGGCAGGCCGGCAAGCGAGACACCGCCGACGGAAACCAATGGTGCGACGGGTGCGGGGGCATCCACGACAGGAAGAGGTGCCCATTCTGGAAAGCCGAGTGCCACCACTGCGGACGGCGGGGCCACATCACCAGGGTCTGCAGACGGCAAAAGGGAGGCGACCAGGAGCCAACTGAGTGACCGCGTCGAAACGGAGACATCGGGCGGATCAGTGAGGACGAGGCCGTTGTGGGCCGTGTGTCAACTCACCAACATTTCTTTGTGGAGGTACTGTTACAGGGGGTCCCTGTTCGGATGGAGGAGGACTCAGGGTCATCGTACTCCATCATTTCCCATAAAGAATTTTTGCGCATTCCCCCAAATGGGCGCCTGAAGCTTAAGACTTTAAAAACCACCCTACGGGACGTACATGGGAACCAAATCCCAGTTTCGGGGGTGGGGGATTGCTAGGTGAGGTTCAAGGGTTTCAGGGAGAAGCTGCCCCTCGTGGTCCTTAAACAAGGGATGAGTTGCCTCCTGGGGAGTCAGTGTTTTGCTCCCTTAGGCATCAGACTGTCCGGCATTCACGCCATAGACTCTGACCCAGTGCGAGATGTGTGCGATGCACATCCAGCGGTTTTTGAGAAGGGGCTTGGGAGGTATAAGGGGCCCCCAGTCTCGTTCGACCTGGACCCCGAGGTTCGACCCATCCGGCTCAAGCCTCGCTGAGTACCATTCGCCCTCAAAGACAAGATTGAGGCGGAATTGGACAAACTGGTGGGTCAGGGTGATATTGGTTCCAGTGGACTCTGCAGAATGGGAAACGCCAATTGTTACGCCGTTAAAGGCAAACAGGGAGGTCAGGATTTGTGCGGACTACAAATGCACCATTAACAAGGCCATTTGCCCTAATGCATATCCAGTGCCGGTTGTTAGCCATTTGCTCGCCACTTTACATGGGGGTAAATGTTTCACAAAACTAGACTTGGCACAAGCCTACCAGCAGCTCACAGTCTCACCGGCTACAGCAGCTGCCCAAACAATAGTCATGCACAAGGGTGCATTTAAGGTAACTCACCTTCAGTTCAGCGTAAATTCAGCCCCAGGGATATTCCAATCTCTTGTGGAATGCCTCCTCAAAGGGCTCCCGGGGTCCTCCCCTATTTTGATGATGTATTATAACTGTGGGGAGTGAGGCGGAGCTAGCCAAAAGATTGGATCGAGTTCTGACGGTATTTGAGAAAGCGGGTTTGAGACTTAGGCGAGACAAATGTGTGTTCCAGGCAAGGGAGGTAGATTTCCTCGGGTTTAGGATAACCCCAGAAGGTGTTGCCCTCAGATACAAAGGTTGCAGCTGTTAGGAATGCCTCTCGCCCCACCGCAAAATCAGAATTACAGTCCTTCCTAGGACTTCTAAACTTCTACCATTCATTTCTGCTGGGGAAAGCATCTGTAGAGGAGCCACTACACCGTCTGTTAAAGAAAGATGCGGTTTGGCGGTGGGGCGACAGTCAGGAGAAGGTGTTCAAGGAGCTCAAACAGCTCCTCTCTTCAGAGGCAATCCTCACGCACTTTGACCCCAAAAAGCCCGTAGTGCTAGTGTGCGATCCTTCACCAGTGGGGGTGGGTGCTGTACTTTGCCACGTGCTCGGGAGTGGGTGGGAGGCCCCAGTAGCCTTCTATTCTAAGTCTCTCTCCAAGGCAGAGTGCAATTACGCGCAAACAGACAGGGAGGCCCTTGCCATAATCGCTGGAACAAAGAAGTTCCACGACTTCCTATAGGGCTGGCCATTCACGATCATAACGGATCACAAGCCGTTATTGGGCATTTTCACCATGGGCAAACCCCCCCCCCCAAATTTTGTCCCCTAGGATGCTCCGGTGGGCAATATTCCTCAACGCGTACCAGTTCACACTGGCGCACTGCCCGGGGAAGGAAAACAGCCATGCGGATGCATTTTCGCATTCACCCCTGCCAGCGCTAGGGGAGCCAGAATGTGAGGTAGAACAGGACCACTAGGTGCTACTGATTGAGTCTCTCTACTCAGCACCAATCATGCCCCCAGACCTCGCCAAGGTGACAGCAAAAAATAAGGTCCTGTCTCTAGTTAGCTCCTGGGTAAAAAAGGGGTGACCCACAACTCCACCAAGCGCAGAATTCCAAATATTCTTCAAGAGGAGGATAGAATTGTCCATTGAAAGGGGCTGACTCCTCTGGGAGGAGAGGGTAGTTATTCCCGAAGAAATGCACTCAAAGATACTTAACTTACTCCATGTAAGCCACCCGGGGATCGTGTGCTCAAAGGCGCTGGCCAAAAGCTATTTCTGGTGGCCCCAGATAGACGCAGACATTGCGACATTGGGCACTTGCGAAAGTTGCTAGAGCTCCCGATACGAAGAGTCCCGACTTCCTCACAGAGAATGGGACACGCCCCGCGGACCTTGGTCTAGGTTGCACATCGACTTTGCGGGGCCGTTCAGGGGATCGTACTTCCTCCTAGTGGTCGACTCATTTTCAAAATGTTTGGAGGTTTTCCCAATGACCAACACCTCCTCGGGTGCAACCATTGAGCGGTTGCGGAACCTATTTAGTTGTTTCGGGTTACCCAACGTACTGGTCACCGACAACACCAGTTCCTTCACCTCTGTTGAATTCCAGGCGTTTCTAGAGAGGAACGCGATTCGACACATTACCTCAGCCCCGTTCCACCCTGCAACAAATGGGCAAGTCGAGCGCCAAGTGCGGACTACTAAAGAGGCACTTCGGCAAATGGGCCCAGGGGATCTCAACCTACAATTGTGCCCCTTCCTACTCTGCTATAGGGTAACCCCCCTCAAATCTGGATGCTCACCGGCGGAGCTCCTGATGCAACGGAGACCAGTCATGCATCTCGACCGCCTGGATCCAACCAGGGTGGAGGATAGGGGGAGAAATATAGGAATTGAGCATTCAAAAGTTTTTTCGGCAGGAGATACGGTGTATTGTAGAAATTACGCGACCGGACCAAACTGGGTGTGAGGGGTTATACTTGAGCAGACGGGTCTGGTATCATATAAGGTGGAAACAAATACGGGGTTAGTATGGCGGCGACACGCCGATTAACTCAGGTGCAGGGTCACGGATACCAAGGAAGACGGTGAATCAACATTAGGGTCCTCCCCCACCTGCTCATTCCAAGGGGGAGAAACAGGGCAGTCACTGTCAGGGAATCGACACAGAGAACCTTCTTCCAAGGGGGGACCCCAGTATCGATTCCTCCCACAGGAATGTGTGTTTTTCAGGAGGGAAAGACCCCGAGGTGCCTGACGATTTTGATTTTGATTTAAGGGATTGGGGGGGTTGCGGAGTGGTCACCCACCCGTCCGAGCAAGAAGCGGGGTTTTGATTTAGCCCCAAGTGCCCCCGTGCTAATTACTTTGGAGTTCACCCCCAGCCCCCGGAGAGTGAGGCGTCCTCCCGTTGAGTCACCCGCCACCCACAGAAACGGGCGGGATTTTGAGTTGAGGAATTCTGCTAATGAGTCTCCTCGTCTTCCCATTGCAGGACGAGGAACCGCGGAACATAGGACCCCTAGTTCACCTGACCTCGGCCAGGCAGCCGCCCGACCCAAGCGTAATTGCGGGAAGCCACATTGGCTGAGGAACTTCGTCCCATCCTAGGGGGGAGGAATGTTGTGTATGAAAGTCTATGCCTTTAAGAGAAATTGTAACAGGAAGAATGAAATAATGTAACCTCAGTGAATACAATGTAACTCAATGTAAATTAGCTGGATGGAACACGATTCACCTGCCACTAGATGGCAGTGACTCGCAACCACATGGTAGTAATCAACCAATCACAGTCTACCACGGGAAACATTCCCGCCACAGGTAAACCAGGTAAAGAATGTGGGGCATCACTATGACGTCACAAATACAGGAACCAATGGGGAACCGTGTGGCTAGATTCAAATGTATCTCTCTGTATAAAAGGAGCTGCGCCTCCGCCATTACCTCATGTTCAGATTGCATACTTTGTAATAAAGATGTGTTTGGCCCCATAACTGCTGCCTACTGCGTATCAATCTGCAAACATCAAATTGACGCAGCAACGCAGAGGGAGAAGTCTGAGCGGTCCAACGAAAGCACCGAGAGCACCATTACGATCGGGAGAAGAAATTCCTTCACAAGTGTGATGGCTGTGGAGCCCGGCATGACCGCAAGATGTGCCCCTTCCACACCACAGAATGCCACAACTGCGGGCGAAGAGGGCACATTGCTAAAGTATGCCGACAGCAAAAGCAAAGAACTCCAACACCTGAGTCCAAGAAGAGTCATCACTACAAAATGTCCATCGCCAAAGTGTCACCCAAGCCTGAGCTGTGCCAAGTGGGCATCGTCAGCGAGCGTTTCTTTGCAGACCTTAGCCTGCAGGACGTCCCCTTCAAGATGGGGGTGGATTCAGGTACTACCTTTTCCATAATCCCACAGCGGGAGTTTTTGAGAATTCCCCCTGCCTCTCGGCCCAAGCTCAAATATTTTAAAACTTCCCTCTGGGATGTGCAAGGTTGCCAGATTCCGGTCCTGGGGGTGGGTAATTTCTTGGTCAAATTCAAAAACATTCACTCCTCCTTGCCATTGGTTGTAGTTAAGCAGCACACTAACTGTCTTATTGGGACCCAATGGTTTAGGCCCCTTGTGACTCATTTGGGCAGAGCCACACTAGCCTTTAAAAGCTCTGAGCTCTTTCAGGGTCAGCCCTTTTGAATCTGCATGTGCTCTTAAGCAGAGCTGCTGCTGAGGAGAGCCAAACAAAGGAAGTGAGCACTGGTAAGTTTTGCAGTTGGAGTAGAGCTGCTTTAGAGGCCTCCACTAATTTAAATTGATAATTTAAACTGCTGAGAGCCACCTCTGTTCAAACAGAGGAAGCAGTTAGAAGCTTCCAGAAGCAGGGGGGCAGAGCCACACAAGGCCCTTCCCTGAACTGTGACTCATAGGGGAGGAGCCACACTAGCCTTTAAAAGCTCTGAGCTCTTTCAGGGTCAGCCCCTTTTGAATCTGCATGTGCTCTTAAGCAGAGCTGCTGCTGAGGAGAGCCAAACAAAGGAAGTGAGCACTGGTAAGTTTTGCAGTTGGAGTAGAGCTGCTTTAGAGGCCCGTGCACCTAATGGCGCACGAGATTGCAAACTAGTAACAAAGGAAGAATATAGTCTTACTAGGTAGAAAGGTAGTAAATGTGTACATTTTTGAGGCCCAGAATACTGCACTTGTTAAAATGGATTCTGAGGGAACAGCTGTAGTTACCTGCAATACTTGTGCCATGTTTGTGTTCTTGCCAAAGCATATGGAGAACTACACTTGCAGCAAGTGTAAGCTGGTTGCACTACTAGAAGAGAAGGTCCAGCAGCTAGAGGTCCGCATATCTAACCATCAACAAATTAAGGAGCTTGAGCTGTTCTTGGACAGAGCGGAGCAGACTATGCTGGACAAAGAAGAGACAGGGCACAGTTCTGAGGGAGAAGGCCCTTCACTAACTCAGGAGGGAGATGTTTGGAGGAATGTGACTCAAAGGAGGAGAAGAGTAGGGGATCACTCTGAGAGTCTGAAATTACAGGATAAATTTGAGGCTCTTTCCCTCATCACATCTGATGAGGAACACACAGAGGAACAACTGGTTCCACCTGATGATCTCTCCTTCATCACACTTGATGAGATCCAGGAAGATAGACAACAGGAAAAAACTGAGGTTCTCTCCCTTAATATGGTTGATGAGGTGCATGTAGATGAACAAATTGCAGGAGAGAGGCTCCTTGTACTAGGTGATTCAATAATTAGAAATACAGAGAAATGGATTTGTGATGCACATGATAACCGTATGGTGACTTGCCTGCCAGGTGCAAAAGTTGCAGACATCACAAGAAATCTAGATAGATTGTTAGAGAGAACTGGGAACAAGCCAGTTGTCATGGTACACGTTGGTACCAATGATGTTGGGAAGGCCAAGCGGTCTGTCCGGGAAGCCAAATTTAGGTTGTTAGGAAGAAGATTGAAGTCCCGGACTTCCAAGGTAGCATTTTCAGAAGTGCTGCCTGTCCCTCGTGCATGACCTACCAGGCAGGCAGAGCTCAGAAGCCTCAATGCGTGGATGAGGCGGTGGTGTCGAGAGGAGGGCTTCAGATTTGTCAGGAACTGGAGAACATTTTGGGACAAGCCAAATCTGTTCAGGAGGGATGGGTTGCATTTGAACCATGATGGGACCAGATTGCTGGCACTCAACATCAAAAAGGCTGCAGAGCAGCTTTTAAACTGATAACTGGGGGAAAGCCGACAGAAGCTGGGCAGCATCCGGTTTGGGAAAGTGTGTACTTGAGTAGTGAGGAGGATGTAAAAATTACTGAGCAGAGCAAGGAGCTAGTCACCAGCACTCTAGCAGAAGGATGCAAGAGGCAGTCTAACAATGCAACTGGACTCAAAAGACTGTATCAGGAAAACATATATAAATGCTTGTATACAAATACCAGAAGTTTCCGGAACAAAATAGGGGAGCTGGAATACTTAGCAATAGATAAGAATATTGATATTATTGGTATCACTGAAACCTGGTGGACGGATGATAACCAATGGGATACAGTTATCCCCGGCTACAAACTGTACAGGAAGGATAGGAAGGGGCAAACGGGAGGCATATCTAGGTGATTTGGAGTCACCATTAGAAGCTCTGTGGGTAAGAGTACCAGGCCACAAGGATGGTCTAACAGTAGGCATATACTATCGGCCTCCGACCCAAACTCTTGAGGGAGACTGGCAGTTGGAGAATGTTGTAAAGGAGGCATCCAAGAAGGGAAGCCTGGTTATAATGGGGGACTTCAATTACCCTCACATAGACTGGGTGAACTGTTGTTCAGCACATGATAAAGAGATAAAGTTCCTAGATATGCTAAAGGATTGTTCCCTGGGACAGATGGTTGAAGACCCAACTAGAGGTACAAGAATCCTTGACTTGATCTGGTGCAAGATGTTAATGTGACTGATCCAATAGGGAACAGTGACCACAACTCAATTATGTTTAACTTGATCATAGACTGCAAGTCACTGATAAAATCTAACACAGAGACCTTAAATTTTCAAAAAGGAAATTTCCCAAAGATGAGGAAACTAGTAAAAAAGAAGCTTAAAGGGAAAATTGAGAGAGTCCAAACACTCCAAGCGGCATGGAGGCTTTTACAAAAACAATAACAGAGGCCCAATTGGAATGCATACCCAAAAGGAAAAAGGGCACTGCCAGGTCCAAGAGGACTCCGATGTGGCTTACAGGAGCTGTTCGGGAAGTGACCAAGAGCAAGAAAAGCTCATTTAGAAGATGGAAGGCTTGTCCGAATGAAGACAGCAGGCAGAAACATAAATTCTGGCAGAACAAATGCAAGGCAACAATCAGGAAAGCAAAGCAAGACTTTGAGGAGCGTATAGCTAAAAATACTCAGAGAAATAACAAAGACTTCTTTAAGTACATTAGAAGTAAGAACCCAACTAGGAAGGCCATTGGACCATTATATGACAATGGAAGGCAAGGGGTTATTAAAGAGGAAACAGAGATTGCAGAGAGACTCAATGAATTCTTTGCTTCAGTATTCACTGAAGAAGACAGAGACCACATGCCCAAAACAGAGCCTATCTTTGTAGGGAGGGAAACCAAAGGATTAAGCAAGATAGAAATAACCAGGGAGGAGGTCCTTGCATGTCTTGTTAAGCTAAACACTAACAAATCACCAGAACCAGATGGCATCCATCCACGAGTTCTCAGGGAACTTAAAGATGAAATTGCTGATCTCCTAGCCAAAATATATAATATTTCCCTCAAATCAGGCTTTGTGCCTGATGACTGGAAGGTAGCGAATGTAACACCAATTTTCAAAAAAGGATCCAGGGGTGATCCAGGAAATTACCGTCCTGTCAGTTTGACATGTGTCCCAGGTAAAGTGATGGAAACCATCCTAAAAGATAGAATTAATAGGCACATAGAAGAGAAGGCGCTGCTAAAGGAGAGCCAACATGGCTTTTGCAAGGGCAAATCATGCCTCACTAATCTGTTGGAATTTTTTGAGAGTGTCAACAAGCATGTGGATAAGGGGGATCCAGTTGACATTGTTTATCTGGACTTTCAGAAGGCTTTTGACAAGGTCCCACACCCAAGGCTCTTGAATAAACTTACCAGTCATGGAATAAAGGGACAGGTCTTGTCCTGGATCAGCAAATGGCTAAGGGACAGGAAACAGAGGGTAGCACTAAATGGACACTTCTCCAAGTGGAGGGAAGTAAAGAGTGGGGTCCCCCAAGGTTCAGTACTGAGACCCCTGCTTTTCAACCCCTTCATAAATGATCTAGAGGTAGGAGTAAAAAGCAAGGTAGCCAAATTTGCTGACGACACTAAATTATACAGGGTAGTGAAAACTGTGAGAGATTGTGAGGAGTTCCAGAGGGATCTCTTCACACTGGGGGAGTGGGCAAAACAGTGGCAAATGAGCTTCAACATTAGTAAGTGCAGAGTGATGCACGTTGGGGCAAAAAAACCCAATTACATTTATAAACTGATGGGGTCTGAACTCTCTGCGACAAACCAGGAAAGGGACCTTGGTGTCCTGGTGGACAACTCAATGAAGGTGTCAACCCAGTGTGCCTCAGCAGTGAAAAAAGCAAACTCAATGCTAGGGATCATTAGGAAGGGTATAGAAAATAAGTCAGCAAGTGTCATTTTGCCTCTTTATAAATCTATGGTGAGGCCCCATCTGGAATACTGTGTACAGTTCTGGTCGCCATACCTCCAGAAGGATATTATGGAGTTGGAGAAAGTGCAGAGGAGGGTAACCAGAATGAGTAGGGGACTGGAACACCTTCCTTACCATCTGAGGCTGCTACAGTTGGGCCTTTTCACTCTTGAACGACGGCATCTAAGAGGTGACCTGACTGAAGTTTATAAAATCATGTGCGATGTGGACAAAGTAGATAAGGAAGAACTGTTTTCCCTATCGCACAACACTAGAACTAGGTGACACTCGATGAAACTTTTGGGAAATAGTTCTCAAACAATTGAGAGAAAGTACTTTTTCACCCAGAGGATTACTGGTCTATGGAACTCCCTGCCAGAAGAAGTGGTGACAGCTGTCAGTCGTGACAGCTTTAAGAAAGGATTAGACAAGTTCATGGAGGACAAGGGTATCAATGGCTATAATTATGGATACTTAAGGACAACCTCGGGGTTGGAGAGATAGGCAGGATATCTCTCAATGCCATTTCCAGGGAATCCTAAGCAGGTGAAGGCATCTCCTTGGGAATACCCTGAAGGAAATGGTGAGCCACTGTGTGAGACAGAATGCTGGACTGGATGGGCTGTGGCCTGTTCCAGCAAGGCTGTTCTTATGAATCCAGCTTTCTGGCATTCATGCAATAGACGCTGACCCAATCCGGGATGTTTGTGCTGCACATCCTGAGGTGTTCAAAAATGGTTTAGGGTTATACAAAGGACCCCCTGTGGACTTTGAGCTTGACCCAACCATCCAACCCATCTGGATGAAGCCACATTGGGTACCCTTTGCTTTAAAGGAGAAGATAGAAGCCGAGCTGGACAAACTGGTGGGGCAGAGCATCCTAGTGCCAGTGGACTCCGCAGAGTGAGTGGGAGACATCAATAGTGACTGCTTTGAAAAGTAACAGGGAGGTCAGGATATGCGCTGACTACAAGTGTACCGTGAATAAAGCTATTTGCCCAAACACATATCCTGTGCCCATGGTAAGCCACCTTCTTGCCTCCTTGCATGGAGGAAATTACTTCGCAAAACTTGACCTTGCCCAGGCTTACCAACAATTAACTGTCTCCTGCTGCTGCCATAGCCCAGACCATAGTAACGCATAGGGGGGCATTTAAGGTAACTAGACTACAATTTGGGGTGAATGCGGCCCCCGGAATATTTCAATCTCTTGTAGAATGTATTTTGAAAGGGTTGCCTGGTGTCCTGCCATATTTTGACGATGTCCTGATCACCACTAAGGACACCGTCGAACTAGCGGCCAGGCTCAATCGAGTCCTGTCATGTTTCGGGTGGGCTGGTCTACGCCTCAAAAGAGACAAATGTGTGTTTTTGGCACAGGAAGTGGTGTTCCTGGGGTACCACATTACACCCCAAGGTATCATGCCCTCTGACTCCAAGGTGACGGCCGTGCGGAATGCACCCAGGCTGAAATGTAAAGCCGAATTGCAATCATTTCTAGGATTGTTAAACTTCTATCACGCTTTTCTCCATTGCAAAGCCTCAGTTGCCGAACCATTACATCAGCTTCTTAAGAAAGATACTGTTTGGCACTGGGGCCATTGCCAGGAGAAAGCGTTCCTAGAACTTAAAAGGCTGCTATCTTTGGATGTTGTTTTAACTCATTTTGATCCTAACAAAGAAGTTGTACTTGTGTGTGATGCATCCCCTGTGGGGGTGGGAGCTGTGTTATGCCATGTCCTAAGTGATGGGAGGGAAGCCCCCATAGCATTCTATTCCCGTTCACTCTCAAAGCCTGAGAAAAATTATGCTCAGACAGACAGTGAGGTGTTGGCAATCATGGCAGGCACTAAGAAATTCCACGATTTCCTTTACGGAAGGACTTTTACCATCGTGACTGACCACAAGCCCCTCCTTGGAATCTTTGTGAACGAGAAGCCCACGCTTCAAATTCTGTCCCCAAGGATGTTGCGTTGGGCAATTGTCCTAAATGCATATGCTTTTACTTTGGTGCACAGGCCCAGCAAGGACATCAGCCACGCTGATGCCCTGTCATGTTCTCCACTGCCAGGGGTCGGGGAAGCTGATTGCGAGATCAAAAGCGACCACCATGTCCTCATGATTGAGGCATTCAACTCGCCCCCAGTCATCCCCTCAGATATAGCCAAAGCTATGGCCAAGGATGTAACATTGACTAAAGTAATGTCTTGGGTACAAAAAGGCTGGCCTGTCTCTCCTCTAGCCGAGGAATTCAGAACATTCCACCACAAGCGTTTGGAATTGTCAGTGGAACGAGGTTGCCTTCTATGGGGCCAGCGGGTGGTCATTCCTGTCACTCTCAGGAAAAAGGTTTTACAGTTACTTCACACAAGTCATCCGGGAATTGTACGTTCCAAAGCCCTTGCCAGTAGCTACTTTTGATGGCCTCAACTGGAGCAAGACATAGAGCAGATGGTCAGCACTTGTGCCAGCTGTCAATCCTCTCACCCAGAGTAATCCCACCTTCCCTCTCGGGAATGGGATTCTGCTAGGGGCCCGTGGTCCAGGTTGCACATAGGGATGCCCTATTTTTGTTGGTTGTAGACTCATTCTCTAAGTGGCTGGAAGTTATTAGAGTGCCTAATACCACTTCAGCCACCACGATAATACACCTGAGAAGGCTGTTTGCAGCATTTGGACTTCCAGATGTGCTGGTGTCCGACAACGTGTCCACATTCACATCTGCAGAATTCCAATCCTTCATGGAAAGGAATGCAATTAGGCACATCACTGCAACCCCATTCCACCCAGCCACCAATGGCCAGGTGGAGTGGCAGGTGCACACAACTAAGGACGTGCTTTGGCGTATGGGTGAAGGGGATTTAGAGCTCCAGTTATGCCAGTTTCTTTTCACGTATAGGCTCACCCTCCTTGCCTCAGGGCTGTTCCCTGCTGAATTGCTCCAGCAAAGGAAACTGTCATCCTTGCTGGACAGATTGGCTCTCTCTAGGGTGGAGGACAAAGGCACAAATATAGCGATCCAACACCAGAAGGCTTTTTCTCCGGGAGACCCTGGACATTGCTGCAATTATGCAGCTGGTGGTCCTACGTGGGTGCCTGGGTTTGTGATCGATCAAACTGGTCCTGTTTCTTACAGAATCGAAACAGCCACTGGTCTTATCTGGAGGAGGCACGCTGATCGATTGAGACCCAGAATACTGGACCCACAAGATGAATACAGACACTCAATGCTAGGGTTGGACCCCACCCGTTTAAACCCAGGGGGCAGAGGTAATAGTCAGCAGCCAGCCAACATTGACCCAGAAGTGCGTTTTAGGGACCGACTTCAAGGGGAATTTGTGGAATGCTCCCCTACTCCGGCCAGGTGTACCCCTACACTGTCCCAGCCTAGCACTCTGGATTCCTTTATTGAAGACCAATTTTGTTCAGAGTCGCCCTCCACTCTTAGTACACACAGGAGGGACCCCGAGTTGTCTTATTCATCCACAGAATTAGATTTTGGTTTTGAGCAATCCCCTGCTCCTCCATCTGACAAACGGGGCTTTAATTTGGGTTTACAATCCTCCCCCTCTAGTCAATCCCTCACTCCGGTTGGGTTGCCCATCCTACGAGCTCCTGAGCCGGCTCAGCCAAGCGTCCGACCCAGAAGGGAAACTAGACCGCCATTCTGGTTAAAGGATTTTGTTTTTACCTAGGGGGAAAGAATGTTATGTATGTTAACTGTGTTTTCTGACATGAGTGGAATGTATCTTTTCTCATGTATCCATTCTTATGCAAATAAGTGGATCGAAAAATGTGCACACTCTGTTAACCAATGGACTTGTTATATTATTGTTACTGTTACTGTTTATAGTGTATATAAGTCCGAGTTTTGCCCCATCCAAACTGTGTTCAAACCCCACTAATAAAGAGCTGAATTTCACTACTTCACTCGTCTGCTTCTTCATTCCCTGAACACTAAAGTTTGTTTATTTGTTTGTTTGATTGATTGATTGATTTCTGTACCACCTATCTAACCAATCAGTTACTCTGGGTGATTTATAAAAGTAAAAGAACATAAACTATAACAAACTCACAAAAACTAAAAAAAAATACATATAAGCTAAGAAACAACATAACAGGCCTTCTAACAGAGGATGCTTTCAAACAAAAGAGTGTTCCCTAACATCCTTCCAAATGGGACAGTCTGTCATAAATCAAGGTACATGGCCACCATCGATGGGGGTATGTAATTCCACATCCAAGTTTTAGAGGATTTTCTCTTAATGAATCACTAACAGATATAGACCTCTGTCTACCCTATTGATCTTTCTCATACCTGTCAACCTTCCTGGATTGGCCGGGATTTCACGGTTTACGGCACCAATTTGTGCCATTTCCCACCCCACACTGCCAAATCCCCGGAATTTGGCAGCGTGGGAAAGGAGGTACTGCACAGCCCTTCTGCGCAATTCGCGTTCTAGGCATGCGTAGAACCCTTTTACGCTTGTGTAGAAGGCTACGCCGCTTGTGTAGAAGGCTACGCAAACATAAAAGGGTTCTACACAAGCGTAAAAGCCTTCTACACATGCATAGAACGCAACTTGCGCAGAACCGTTGTGCGCAAGTCTCGGATTGTCTGGAACCACGGTTGACAGGTATGATCTTTCTTGTTGGTGATGGTAATGTTGGTAGCAGTAGCCACCAATGGATATCACTGCTGCATATGTGGCATTCAGAAAACCACCATTTTAATTTGACACACTACATCAGAGGTAATTATGGGAAATTAACATTGGAAAATTATTGGGGTGAAAGACAGCAGGCAAGTGATTCCAGTTGGCTTTCACAGCCAGAGACCTTGGGTTCTTGGTTGCCTTCCAAAGATGCTAGTCCTGATTGGAAATAGAGTGAAAGAAATGAAGTGGAGAATAATACATTATGATTGTTATTCAAGTGCTGTATCTGATTCTGAATATTGGCTATCATCATGGTGATCAGCTGTGAAGATTGTCCTTGGAAAAATATAATGCAGTAGCCTTCTATTTGCTTTCCACATCATAGGCTGTGGTGCACTCAAAAAAAATTAGTACCACCTCTGTGGGCAGGGCCAACACAATGGGGTATGGAGGCAGGCGTGGCCAGCCGGGTGTGCGTGGCCTGGGGAAATTTCTGCTACCGGTTCTCCCGAACAGGACAGGACCTACTTCAGTGCATCACTGATCATAGCATGACACCCGTATCATGGATCCAGTTCTACGAGTCACTTTCTGGTCCTGAGCCCTTTTGGCACACAAAATAATAATACATATTCATACAAAATGCAGAAGAGCAATAAAAATGTTTCAATGTGTAGTTATGTTACAAGGCATATGTTGTAACTAGATCTTTAAACAGAGTGGTTATTGGGTAATATAGTTACACAATGCATGCAAGCCTCAGACATTCCATTATTAGAATGAACAGGACAAACTATCCCCACCCAGATGAAATCACTGTGCCATTTTTGTGTACTTTAATTGCATTGGAATGCATCTGGCCTTCTTTTTCTTCATCTTTTCCTCTGAAATTTATGAGAAGCCTTGAGGAGTCTGTGTTTTTGGCGTCTTGCACGGAAGACAAAGAAGGAGCCGCAGTAAGGGCTAAAACACAACTTTATTGCATGGTAGTCAGGGTGAACATGAGGTAATGGTGGACCAAACAACTCTATTTATAGCACACTGTACATTTTGAATAACCCGGGTGGTCATTCCTGTCACTCTCAGGACATGTTTAAACATGTCTTTCACCTAGATCAGGGTTTCTCAACCTTGAGCCTCCAGGTGTTCTTGGACTTCAATTACTAGAAGCCCAAGTCTAGTAATTAACTGGGGTTTTTGGGTCTTGTTTTAGCAGTTGTTGTTAAACTGTTTTATATTGTGATTTTACTTATTGTATTTTCTCCCTCTTCCCTTTCCCTTTTTGTTGTTAGCCGCCCTGAGTGATGTACCCACCAGGAGGGTGGGATATAAATGGGCAAAATAAATAAATAAATAAGTCAGCACACGTATGACCTAGACCAGGGGTCAGCAAACTTGGCTCTCCAAGTTATCTTGACTCACGAAAGCTCATGCAGCAATGGTTTTTTTAAAAAAGTTATCCAATAAAGGTATCACCTTTCTCCTGCATTTGTTTTATATACAGACTATCACTGATGCAATACATTGGTAATTTTTTTTAAAAAAAAACCCAACATTTTCTTTGCCTTCTTTTAAAGGTCTGGTTGAGAAATTGCTTCTTCCTCCATGTTTAGGCCAGATGTGAACCTGCCAAAATGAAGGCAACTTTTGGTGAGTTCATTCTGCAGTTCCTTTCACCTGACCTACCTATAGTGTGAAAAAGATTAGCCAGCACAAGGTAGCCATCACCCAGGGTATGTCCGATTGTGGTTAAAAAACACCACAATCTTCTAGGAGGTTTTTTGCCTTATTAAACCACTTCATATTGTCTGGCCAGACATCCCGCTATGGTAATGGAGTCGAGCCAGCAACTCAACGCCGAGTGTCAGGTGGCTTATATGGGCGTGATTTACTTCCACTCCCAGGAGCGATGAGGGTAGCACGGGCCGGATGAACTGGCATTGGGGGCTGAATCTAGCCCACAGACCATAGTTTGGGCATAGTTTATAGTTTGGGCATAGTTTATAGACATAAATAAAGGATATGACAGGGATTAAAAAAATTCCTGGTTATCTCTGTTGCAGTACTTGGAGTCCTATGAATTTGCAAATAGTTTTGATATTTTGATGTAGTAATGAGGGTACACAAGAGCAAAACCAAATTAGAAGATGGAGGAAGGAGCTCACTGGACAAGAGACAACAATAAAGGAGGATATAGCTGAGGAACCCAACCTCCCCTATGTCACTTGGAGGATCCTGGATAGGCTGAGGGTTGGAGTACCTTAATGTAAGGCCAACATGCCAAAGTGAGGGATTGCTGGCAGACAACAACACACTATGTGAATGTGGAGAGATACAGAATCCGGATCATTTCCTGGTCTGCCAATTACTGCCAGAAACATGCACCAATGAGGACTTAAGTTTGGCCGACGACAAAGCTAAGAAAGTGGCTTCATTTTAGCAGTCCAGGGTTTGATTGGGACACGAAAGGGGGGAAATCATGTTAAGGTGTTCATCCAAGAAAGGGGACCAGGAGATTATAATTGTGAAATATATAATCCAATTATTTTTATAGAGCTAATTCTCTCTTTGACTACAGCAAAGTGGCCATCTCAAGCAACTGGTCTGAATGGGAAATGGCAGTGGGGTGGGTGGGTGGGTGGGTAGGCAGAGCTAAGTTCCTCTAACTCAGTGTTTCTCAACCTTTGGTTTTTGGACTTCAATTCCCAGAAGCCTAAGTCAGTCCATTGGCTGATCAGTCCTTTGGGAAATTGACGTCCAAAAACCAAAGGTTGAGAAACACTGCTCTAACTCAATGCTCTCCAAGGTAGAAGGGTAACCAGTTGCAAGCACTGAAACACGATCCAATTGCCATTCTGTTTGTTTTTGTAAATGGAGTTGAAATTATAATACCATCTTGTCCTTTGCTTCAGGCAGTAAGTGCCTTGAGCTAGTCATGTCTATTTGGGATGAACACATGGGGAAAATAATGCAGCCACATTTGTTCCTAATTAACAGAGAACAAATGAAGAACAAGCAATATTTGGACAAGACTATTTGCGCACAAGAATAATCATTCAGTTTTATCTTTTGAATGGTAACAATTCTCTCTTGTAGCTTTACCACAAATGCCTGGAATTCTGTTAGCCCTCAATGCAATTTTACAGATTTCTTTAGTATTGCAGATCAGTAAAATTAGTAAAATGTACTGATGAAATAAATCTCAAATTCACTGCAATCAATAGACACATGCCAATTTATAATATCCAGGACATTTTGTGCCATTCATGGGATTATTTCTTAGAGTGAGCTTTTGAACATGTTGAAATATTTGGTTTAAATTGGTTGTCCACATCATTTTCCTAGAGGTGCTCTGTCTGAAGCATATGCCATGCAATGCCATCAAAACAATACCACTTTTTAAAGTTCCATACTGTGCTTACAACATGCCCAGTTAAATTTCAGTGTCCTTGAAAACTAGACTGATGCATCAAATTCTGCAAATTCTCTTGAGTCAAGATAGCTCAGTGAGGCTGCTGAATGCAGGACCAGTGGTTGGGAGTTTGATTCTCTACAGCAGGGGTGCTCAAACTATGGCCTGTGGGCCGGATCTGGCCCCTGACACCAATTCATCCAGCCCACGCTGCCCTTGCTGCTCCTGGAAGCGGAAGCAAAACGTGCCCGTATGGGCACGTTTTACTTCCACTTCCAGGAGCGGCAAGGTGACATGGGCCAGATGAATTGGTGACGGGGTCAGATCTGGCCCACGGACCATAGTTTGGGCACCCTTAGTTTAAGCAGAGAAAATAGCAGCCTAAAAATCTATCTCATCCTGTTGCAAAACAGATTGCAAGGCGCGTTTTACTTCCACTTCTGGTGGAAGGAACCATGTGACTGGCCCACTGAACCACATGATGGGCCCACTGAACCACGTGACCAGCCTACGGCCTGAAAGGTTTGGGCACCCCTGCTCTCCAGTATCTTGCAGGAGAAGAGCCAGGCAGTGTACTTTTGTGTGGTTCCAGAGCACCTCAGAAAGCAATGCTAAACCATTTCTAGTAATTTCTACAAACAAAAAACAAAACCCTGGAGGTTGACTTGATGGCACACAATTATTAATTATGCACACTAAAGAACACCTAATGTACATCAGAGTGCTTTAATATGGAAGCACAAATACATCTGCAAAATCATACATTAATACATTTTATCTCAAATATGATGCTGCAACAACAACTATAAGGCTATAATTACACTGATGTGTGTGTGTGGTGTGAACTAATTCAAATTCTCATGCAATGAAGCAGCAACAGAGTATTCAGTTGTCATTGTGGCCATACAAGCAGAGAAGAAGGGGAAAAAACCCTTCTAATTGCAGCTTCTGTAGGTGGCTCCAAAGGAATTGTCTTAAGAAGGCTCTCCCTCCTCGCTTCCCTATTGTGGTAGCTTGTGAAACTTTTTTAAAAATAAACAAGTACTGGCAACTTAACAATCAGCAAGAGGGGTACAATGGGCAGGACTCGGGTGGTCATCCTGCAGACCTTGAGAAAAGAGCCAGTTTGCTTAGCTCACGGCTTGTGACTGCTGGCCATCAATCTGCAAGGAAAAAAACCTGGAATGGATTTTTCAGGATTTTTATTGGCCAAGGGGACACAAGCAGTAGCTCTGAGCTGCACGCACTGACCGCTGAAGGAGGCGAAGAGACACTTTCACAGGTCAAAGGTGTAAATAAAGTTGAGAATGTTGATCACTATCTCCTGCTTGCAGCATGTCTGTTTCTGCAGTTGTGTGACATCCCGCTGCCCCTGGAGGGCACTGGAGGACTCACAATATAAAACTTATTTTAGAAGAGAAATCAATAGCAATGAATATTTTTCATATCTCAGAGCTTTTCTTCTTCTTCAAGTGCCGTATCTGATTCCAAATATTGGCTATCATCATGGCAATCAGCCAAGAAGATTGTCCTGGGAACAGTATATTGCAGTGGCCTTCCATTTGCCTTCCATATCACAGTGTGATGTGCATACCACTGATCCAGTTCCGCGAGTCACTTTCTGGTTCTTAGCCCTTTTGGCACACAAAGTTCTCACTGGCCCCAGGCCAGTAAGGATGAAGCTGCTGCCCTCCATCAAGATGGATTCAAATGGGATTTAATCCACTTGGGGACTTCGTGAATTTTGTCACCTGTTGTGTTCTAATAGTATAACCTTCCACATGTGATATCAATGTATCTGAGCCAATGTAACCTTGCCTATGAGTAACAATGTAACCTTCAGCTGTACCACATAAACCCTGTAATAGGACGCGAGCTAATGACCACCAGCTGGCAGCAGCGAGCGTCCAAGCTCTCTTGGTTCAAACCCATCAAAGACCGCAGCGCGGGAAGTTTCCCGCCGCTACCTACACCTGGACAAGAAGGGCGTGACCAGCCATGACGTCACGCGGACCAGTAGCCAACGGGCTACCGTGGAGCCACATTCAAAATACGTTACTACCATATATATAGAGCTGTTCGTCCGCCATTACCTCATGTTCCCTCTGTCCACCATGCAATAAACCTGAGTTAACCCAGCCTTTGGCTGTGCCTCGTGTCTTGACTCTCATACACTAAATTGGCGACGAAGGTGGGATGATGGATCCCCATGGAGCCAGGACACAGAGCGGGTTCAACATCACCAAACCGCAAGACTGGGAGCTTTTTGAGATGGACTTCCAGGCGGCACTGGTGGAACTCAAAGTCAAAGAAGACGACGAGGAAAGGAAGAGGGCCATCCTCACCCGCATGCTTGGGATGGAAACCAAGCGAACGCTGGTGGGCATTCTTGCACCGAAGAAGATGAGTGATTTCAAAGCCGGTGACATCATGAGACTGCTGCGTGAGCGTTTCCGACCCTCGAGGGCAATGTTTCCCGCTCGGAGCGCGTTTTGGAGGCGAGTTCAAGCGCCGGACGAGTCGGTAGAAGCCTTCGTAACGGCTATGAGGGTAGCCGCCGCCCCCTGCAGATGGGACCACTTCCTAGAGATGGCCCTCAGGGACGGAGTGCTGTGTGGCCTGAAAGACAAGGAAGTACAGCGCGGCCTGATGAACAAGGAGCCACCCCCCACACTGGAAGAGGTTGTAGAGGCCGCGGAAGCCGCGGAATCTACGAATGCTGGAGTAGATGAGATGCACAAGTGGCGTGAGTGGCGTCCGAGGGCCGGAAAAGCGGAAAACTCGTTGCACGGGAAGTCCGGCCAGTCGGTGCATGCAACCCGACCGACCTCGAAGTCGTCTTCAGAAAGCAGCGATGGCGAGGAGGTCCAGAAGGTACGAAGAGGCGGCCGCCGCTGCGATGGTTGCGGAGCGGCCCATGAGCGCGTGAGGTGCCCATTCAGAAAAGCCGAGTGTTTCAACTGTGGACGTCGGGGGCACATCGCCAAGGCGTGCAAGAAACGGAAAGAGGACCGGAGACAGTCGCAAGACCGTTCAGCCAGACCGGACCGTCCAGCGAGGTCCAAAGATGGCGCCCGGGCCACGAGGAAGCAGGACGGCGTGGGCCGCATCTCGGACGACAGCGAGGGCGACGCTCCAGTGTTCAGCGTGTCTGCGGGACAGGCCCATTACTTCGTTGAGGTACTAGTACAAGGGACCCCTATTAGGATGGAAATTGACTCGGGGTCCTCCTATTCTATAATTCCCCAGAGGGAGTACTTGAGAATCGACCCCCACATGCGGCCCAAGCTCAAAGCGTTGAGGGCCACACTGCGGGACGTACAGGGGAACAGCATCCCAGTGTTGGGGGTCGGGACATTCCGGGTTCGGTTTAAGAGACATTCTGCGGAACTTTCCCTAGTGGTGCTCAAAGGGGGAAGTTGTAGCCTTCTCGGAACACAGTGGTTTCAGCCCTTAGGTCTGTTCATAGGGGGGGTGCATGCCGTAGGCGATGACCCAATACAAGCGGTGTGTGACGCACACCCCGCCGTTTTTAAAAGTGGACTGGGAAAGTTCAAGGGACCCCCTGTAGCCTTCGACTTAGACCCGGAGGTCCGCCCGATAAGACTTAAACCGCGCAGGGTACCGTTCGCGCTAAAGGACAAAATAGAGGCGGAACTGGACAAACTGGTGGGTCAAGGAATTCTTGTTCCTGTGGATTCCGCGGAGTGGGAGACTCCAATTGTAACAGCACTGAAGGCTAACGGGGAGGTGCGCATTTGCGCTGATTATAAGTGTACCATTAATAAGGCAATCCGCCCTAATGCATACCCGGTGCCAGTGGTCAGCCACCTTCTGGCCAGGCTAAATGGGGGAAAGTGTTTCGCTAAACTCGATTTAGCACAGGCCTACCAGCAACTCCCAGTAACCCCCGCCACAGCGGCGGCACAAACAATAGTCACACATAAGGGGGCGTTCCAGGTGTCGAGGTTACAGTTCGGCGTGAACTCGGCACCTGGCATTTTTCAGTCGCTAGTGGAACGCCTCCTGAAGGGGCTGGAGGGGGTGTTGCCATATTTTGATGACGTGTTGATAACGGGGGGGAGTAAGGCCGAGCTGGCTCACAGATTGGATAAGGTCCTGACCGTGTTCGAAAAAGCGGGGCTGCGACTGAGAAAAGACAAAAGGGTATTTTTCGAAACAGAGGTTGAGTTTTTAGGGTTCCGTGTCACACCCGAGGGAATTAGGCCGTCCAAATCCAAGGTAGCCGCCATTAAGAAAGCCCCTCGCCCCACTTCCAAAACCGAGCTACAGTCGTTTCTGGGGCTTCTCAATTTCTACCATACCTTCCTTCCACGGAAGGCGTCTGTTGCCGAGCCGCTCCATCGGTTACTTAAAAAAGAGGAAAAATGGCTGTGGGGTGACGAGCAAGAAAGAGCGTTCACAGAGTTAAAGCAACTCCTCACATCCGAGGCAATCCTGACTCATTTCGACCCCAAACGGCCCATAGTTTTAGTCTGCGATGCATCCCCGGTGGGGGTGGGGGCGGTGCTTTGCCACGTGTTAAACGACGGAAGGGAGGCCCCGATAGCGTTTTATTCAAGGTCCCTGTCCCAAGCAGAGCGGAATTACGCACAGACCGATAGGGAGGCACTAGCGATAGTAGCGGGAACAAAAAAATTTCACGATTTTCTGTATGGTCGGCCGTTCAAGGTCGTTACTGATCACAAGCCCCTGTTAGGAATATTCACGGCAAATAAGCCCACGCCACAGATCCTGTCCCCGAGGATGCTGCGGTGGGCTATTTTTCTTAACGCATATCAACATGAGTTAGAATACCGGCCAGGGAAGGAAATCAGCCATGCAGACGCGCTCTCACGGTCGCCGCTACCCTTGTCGGACGACCAGAAGGCAGGGGTAAGAAGAGACCGCCAGGTATTATTAATAGAGGTCTTGGAGTCACCCCCGATAGTACCGGCCGACGTTGCCAGGGCGACCGGAAAGGATAGAACACTAGAGAAAGTATGCTCGTGGGTGCAGAAGGGGTGGCCGGCGTCATCTCCAGGCGCGGAATTCGACCCATTTTTCCGAAAGCGAGTAGAGTTGTCTTTAGAGAGGGGGTGCCTTTTGTGGGGCCAACGGGTGGTGGTTCCTACGTCCCTGCGGCCGAAGGTGCTAAAGCTGTTGCACGTCAGCCACCCGGGAATCGTCCGTTCCAAGGCGTTGGCCCGGAGTTACTTCTGGTGGCCCCAGCTGGACGCCGACATAGAGCATATGGTTGGCACTTGTGAGGCATGTCAGTGCTCCCGACCGGAGGTGGCCCGCCTCCCGCATAGGGAATGGGACGCAGCAAGGGGACCGTGGTCCAGGGTGCACGTAGATTTTGCTGGCCCGTTCCGAGGAACCATGTTTCTCCTGGTGGTGGATGCATACTCAAAGTGGCTGGAGGTCATTCCGGTAAAGAGCACATCCTCCGCCACTACCATTCGCCAGCTAAGGAGGGTCTTTTCCACGTTCGGTTTACCCGACACTTTGGTCAGCGATAACGCCAGTTGCTTCACGTCCGCTGAGTTCGCAGCGTTCATGGAGGCTAATGCAATTCGGCATGTCACATCCGCACCGTTTCACCCGGCCACGAATGGCCAAGTGGAACGGTTGGTGCGCACCACAAAGGATGCGCTGCGGCGCATGGGCTCGGGAGATCTAAATCACCAAGTTTGTCAATTTCTATTAGCGTACAGAGTGACCCCCTTAGCGTCTGGATACTCGCCGGCCGAGCTGCTGATGCGGAGGAACCTGACGACGCTTTTGTCCAGGTTGGACCCGTCGAGGGTCGAGGACAAAGGGAAGAACATAGGTTTAGCGGTCTCGAAAGGGTTCGGCGTAGGCGATCCTGTACACTGCAGGAACTATGCCAACGCAGGCCCAGCCTGGGTCCCAGGGACGATAATAGAACAGACGGGGCCAGTGTCATATCGGGTGGAGACTAGCACCGGCCTCCTCTGTAGGAGGCACGCTGACCAACTGAGGCACCGAGTGAGTGAGGGGCCGATCAGTGGGGCTCAGCGGCAGGATTCAGCGATAGGGTTCTCCCCCACCCGTTTAGCCCAAGGGGGAGACAGAGAGGGACACCAGTCCGAAGCCGGGAGGGAAAGCAGTGAGCCCGACTCATATCCTTTTGATACCCCAGTTCTATCCGAGCCCGGGGGGAGGGAAAAGGAGTGTGCGGCCGCCGCTGCCGTTTCCCCCGAAGCCGAGTTTGATTTTGATTTTGCTAGCCGGGGGGGTTTTTTGGAGTGTTCCCCCACCCATCCAAGCAAGAAGAGGGGTTTTTCGTTAGCCCCCAGTGCCCCCGGTTCTTCCCAAGCAAAGCACACACCTTCCAACAAAGCCGCAGAGCCGCGGACCACTAACAAGTCATCCTCTCCCGTTACAGGGCAGGCAGCCAGGGAGCAAGGAGGAGGGAGCGAAGCCAGGGCAGGGCAGCCCGCGCCGAGACCCCAGCGTGTTCGAAATAAGCCACCTTGGCTGAGAGACTTCGTCTCATCCTAGGGAGGAGGAGTGTTGTGTTCTAATAGTATAACCTTCCACATGTGATATCAATGTATCTGAGCCAATGTAACCTTGCCTATGAGTAACAATGTAACCTTCAGCTGTACCACATAAACCCTGTAATAGGACGCGAGCTAATGACCACCAGCTGGCAGCAGCGAGCGTCCAAGCTCTCTTGGTTCAAACCCATCAAAGACCGCAGCGCGGGAAGTTTCCCGCCGCTACCTACACCTGGACAAGAAGGGCGTGACCAGCCATGACGTCACGCGGACCAGTAGCCAACGGGCTACCGTGGAGCCACATTCAAAATACGTTACTACCATATATATAGAGCTGTTCGTCCGCCATTACCTCATGTTCCCTCTGTCCACCATGCAATAAACCTGAGTTAACCCAGCCTTTGGCTGTGCCTCGTGTCTTGACTCTCATACACTAAATCACCTAAGTCTGTTAGTCATCAGGGTTGGCAGGTTAATTAACTGCTGCTTGACAATCAGCGTTGAGTCATTGGCAGTGTGGTCTGCTCTACTACCATAGCAGGATAACCTGGCCAGACTTTATAAAACTTCTTTTTGAAAAGAAATCGATGCCAATGTCGAATATTTTCCATGTCTCAAATCTTCTTAGCAGAAGAAATTTAGTTGAGTTGCAGGTCTTAAGCTCTAGGGCCATGGTTCTCAGTGTATGCCCCACAGGAGGGCAATTCGGTTTTTAAGAAGGGGCAATTTGAAAATAAGTTAGACCAAGTAAATGGCCTTTTAGGCTTCCTCCACATGAATAGGAGTTCATTTTTTTAATAATAAGAATTATATGTCACCGGGGTGTGGGGTGGGGTGGGTTTCAGGATTTTAGAGATGCTTAGGTGGTGCATGACCAAAAAAAGGTTGGGAACCACAGATCTAGGGTCTGTCAAACATTTGGCTTCAAAGAATAAAAATTTTCTACTCCTTCGCTTCTGAAGAGAGACTATTTACAGTTTACTCTGTGAGAAAATATGTGTGAAATCTCAGAATGTAACCAGAGATTAAATTACTCACCTATATCTAACCATTACTTTAGAAGAGATTTGGAAGTTCTCGCTGGTGTAAAAATTGAGACAGATTTCCATAACAGTCCTCTAATCAAACTTCAGTCAAACCAGATATGGATTACTCCACAAATTAAAACAATCTTGATCCCTTTAAAATCCATCATGATCTCACCCACAAGCAGGCATGGATGTGGCAATATTAGTACCCCTCCACACATGTGAGTTCATAACTAGTAATTTCTATTTCCTGAATAAAGTACTGTACATAATGTTTTGCATGAAAAATTAGCATGTAAGCAATAATATATTGACGCTGTCAACGACAAGGAACAGGTGATTTGTATGTAAGAGTGCTTACTAAAAGGAGCACATTTCAAAGAAATAAATGTGCATGTAGTTTAGTCATAAGACATTTACCTTCTCACCTCCAAGAGTATTCCTCAATTATGTTGCTAATGAGAACTTACCTCTTCATGGTCCCTGTGAAGGAAAGCAAACTTTAAAGATTCTTGGATGTACTTTTGACAGATGCCTGTATTGAACGGTTTTTGTTTTGTTGTTGTTTGGATTGTTGTTTTTTTTTAAAAGTGCCTTCTGATTTTCTTGCAGAAAGTATGTGACATGTCTGTAATACTGGTCTCTACAGTGGAAGATAGGAGTGTGTTCAGCACAATACAAACTGTTTAAAATAAGGATCCTGGAGTGATGCAAGAAATTATAGGTTAGTTTAATTTTTAGAAAGTTTATTTGATCTTTGCAGATAAAAATAGCCATGTTTAGTCTATTGCCTGTTGCATTTACAACATATGATAGACTAAACAAGTTTCTTGTGGCATCTTAAAAACTCTCAAGTTTTCTGCAAGACAAACATTTATTGGGCTGCAGCCATTTCATATGAAAAATTAAGACTGTATACCTTTGAAGTTTCTTCTTCTTCTGTGTCTAAGTTGCCGTTACCAGGGTATGGCCAATTGTGGTTCAAAAATACCACAATCTTCAAGGAGGTTCTTTCTGTGTACCCCCCTCTGAAGCTTATAACAAATAGACGTGGTAGGCTTTAAGGTGCCATAAAGTTCTGTTACTTTATCTTATTGAAGATGCATTAATGAATGATACAGAAGTATAGGCCTGCTGAAAATAATCAACAAAACTTCTGCAAAAGTAGTTTCTATCTTACTAAACTTTTAGATGTCTCCGAGAGTATTGACAAAACATCTGGATAAGATAATCCAGCAGAGTTTGCTCCCTTGGACTTTGATACTGGAATCTGATACTGTCCCTCACTGACAATTCCTGAACAAACTTAAGGGTCATGGGGTAGGAGCAGAGAGCCTCTTCTGGATCAGTAAGTGGTTAAAAAACAGAAAGCAAAGAGCAACAATTTCATCTACCAATGTGGGAGTATAAATAGCAGAATCTATATCAAGACATTTTTTTAACCTGCTAAGAAATCACATATAGTTCAGAGTAGATAACGCAAAATCAGATTGCTAAGAACTCTTTAAAAAAGTCTTCTTCAAAAGAGGGAATGTATATTAAAATGGCAACAATTGTTCAGTATAAGCAGATACAAAAGTGATGCATGCTAGGGCAAAAATTTGCAATTTCACATAAACACTGATCGGACCTTTCCTGTCAGTTATTCGCCAAGAAACCAATTGTGGGGCTGGGATGGTTAGGATGATGAAATGGTAAAACCACTCTGTAGATACTGTGAAAAATACAAATTCTACCTTTTTGTATTACCAGACAAACAATAAAAACAGTAACTTTATAAAGATCTAGTAACTGACTGGCCATCATGTGACCCAACCTAGTCCCGGCCGCTGCACGCATTGTCCCCCACCATAAACGCTACCGTAAACACGTTCACGGCTGTCGTAAATGTGTCTGCTTCCGGCGGCAGTGGCTGGAACGAGGGCATGGGCCATATGATTTGGTGCTGCGGGCTGGATTCAGCCCGCGGGCCATAGGTTGCCGACCCCTAATCTAATCTGTTGCAAATTGTTGTAGGACTCAGTATGACATAGATAATGCCAATGGAGACTTCTTAACTAAGGCTGTGGTTAGACATTGAATAAAACTGATTTTGAAACCTGTATCCCCCCCACCCCCGATTGATTTAATCATGTGGAATATGAAACAATGTTAACAACCGTAACTAAACCTCCCTCCTTTTTGATCGCTTCTCCCCTTTGCTGCCACTGCCATGCTAAATTCCCTGTCTTTCCAAGCACAATCCCACTTTCATTTGGTGATCAGATCATTAGAATTCCTTGGCACCAGTTACAAACCAGACGATAAAGACCCATTCCTTGCCAATGGATGATACGCCAACCTCTTCCCCATCACACTGCAACAACCCTCAGGTTCCTTTAATTCCGCACAAAGTTCTCTGCTCTGCTCTTCTGCTTGGGAAAGTCTCCTAGGGAACACACTTGCCCTGTCCCAACACAATCCATGTTGGGGTGCACCCAGGTGGATGTTAGATGACAGCAGCTCTCCTTGCGTATGGGACTTGAAAATGTTTCAGAGAGAAGGTTACTAATTCTTGCAATCTGTTCAACGAATTGTCTTATATTCAGCCTGTTTCCCTGCTTTATCAATGGCCGCATAGGCAGATTTTTAACACATATATATGCAATAGCTTAATGCCTTCAAAGAGCTCCTGAGAACACTGTAATTCCTATTTGGAATTTTTCAAAGAATACTATGCCTTAAGGAAGACAAGACTTTGAATTGTCTTACGTAGACATAGCTTATCAATCTGTTTTATGTGACTTTTTATTGAACAGTAGCAGAAGAAATATGTTGTTATTCTAGTCATAGAGCCTCCTTGGCATTGTTCCAATGCTATAGGGAATGTTAAAGGATATGAGTAATATATTATGACTGCCAAAATATCTGATTGGGAATTTGCAGAGCAACCTCACCAACTACAAAAGCAAAATATTTCTAATCATGCCTCAGTTTCTTTCTTTGCATGGCCAGCGTTCTAAAACTTGTCATTTCCACAAGCTTTTAAGATCTGATATCTACTAATGGCATTAAAAGACAGGCACCCTTTAACTGCCACACATTCTTATTATGCTAGAATAGTATTTTGCTTACAAAAAATGCAGCAAATGCAGGAGGAAAGTGATACCTTTTACTGGACCACTCAAAGAATAAAAAATAAAATGTTTTGCTAGTTTTTCAAATCCAAGATTTCTTTATCAGGCATGGCATGATGTCTTGTGCCAGGTACACATCTTAGAAATGCATGTAGAACAACTGTAAAGACTTCTTGGTTTTATTACTCCACCCTCACTGGAAATCAGGCGTTTGTTCCTCTCCACATGGTCCCCTCTGAAGTATTTAGCATCCTTTTGTGGCCAGACAAAGGAAATACAAAATTCATGTGCTTTTCACTGGGGAGCAGTGGTCTCAATTTGGTTTATACACTAGGTTTGCCAAATGCAGTTAAATCAAAGTCCAATTAAACTCAATTAAAATATTACCTAGTGATCAGGTGTTTCTTGAATTTGTGGCATTGTTCCCATGTTAAAATACCCATGCCAGGTGGCTATTCACGGTATCAGGCAGTTCCGTAGGCAAACAAAGAGACGTAGCCATGTGATCCATATTCAAGTTACAAAAAAATGCAGCAAATGCAGGAGGAAGGTGATACCTTTTATTGGATCACTCAAAGAATAAAAAATTAAATGTTTCGCTAGCTTTCGAAATCCCATCAGGCATGGCATGATGTCTTTCGCCAGGTACACAAATGCCTGACTTCCGTTGGGGGTGGAGTGACATACAGAAGACTGCAGGTTGAACTGTTGCTATTTCTACACAGGGATAGAGAAGGATCTTGTGGGAAATCCTGTACCAGTGTTAACACTAAGGGGACAGATAAACCAATGGATCTGAGTTAATGTAAATGGCACTAAAGCATAAAGAGAAAGCTAACACCCTTGAAGACATACAGGATTGTCTGAATTAGAAGGATTCATATAGAAAAGTGACCAAACTGAAAATGGATGGAGGTACTGTACAGTGCTCCCCCCATACCAACCAGTGAAGTGAGCATAAAGGTAAAGGTTGCCCTTGCTTGAAAGCCAGTCGCATCTGTCTCTAGGGTTCAGTGTTCATCTCCGTTTCAAAGCCGAAGAGCCAGTACCGTCTGCTTCTGCAGACGTTTCCATGGTCATGTGGCAGGCATGACCAGACACCGGAGCACATGGAATTCTGTTACCTTCACACCGATGTGGTCACTATTTATCTACTTGCAATTTCTTGTTTTCGAACTGCTAGGTTGTCAGGAACTCATTCCGTCCTGCAGTACTCAGGAATCAAACTGCTGACCTTCCGCCTCCCAGTCAGCGTCTTAGCCACTTGAGTCACTGCATTAAAAGACAGGCACCCTTTAACTGCCACGCATAGGGTAAAGGTCGCCATTGCTCGAAAGCCAGTCACATCCGACTTTAGGGTTCAACGCTAATCTGTTTATAGCCAAAGAGCCAGCGCTGTCTGTGTTTGCAGACATTTCTGTGGACATGTGGCAGGCATGCCTAGACACCAGAGTGCACAGATCGCTGTTTATCTTCCCACCAAAGTGGTCCTATTTATCTACTTGCAATTGCTTGCTTTCAAACTGCTTGGTAGGCAGGAGCTGGGACAGAGACGGGAGCTCATTCTGTCGTGCAGTACTCAGGTCTCGAACTGCTGACCTGCTGAATTCAAATTCAGTGTCTTAATCACTTGAGCCACTGCATTATGAACTGAAGTGAGCATCATACATCAGTTCATAATACCTGAACCAACTTAAAGGTTTCCTTTGCTCGAAAGCCAGTCGTATCCGACTCTAGGGTTCAGTGCTCATCTCTGTTTCTAAGCCAAAGAGCCAGCGCTGTCTGCTTCTGCAGACATTTCTGTGGTGATGTGGCAGGCATGACTACACACTGCTGCGCACGGAACGCTGTTTCCTTCCCACCGAAGTGGTCCCTATTTATCTACTTGCAATTCCTTGCTTTCGAACTGCTAGGTTGGCAAGAGCTGGGACAAAGACGGGAGCTCATTCTGTCCTGCAGTACTCGGGAATCGAACTGCTGACCTTCCGCTTCCCAGTCAGCGTCTTAGCCACTTGAGCCAGCTTAAAATCGTAAGCAAAATGAGAAACTTGTAATCTGTGAACTATGCACAGATTGCCTGGGCCCTGCCCTCCCCCCTCCCCCTTCGCACTTAAAAGGCGAAGGGGTGCTGGAAAAGCTACCGCCGCGGCACCAAGTGGGGGCGAAGAGGCCCTCCCAGACACACCATCGGTCGGCGTGCCTGGGCCCTGCCCTCCCCCCTTGCCCTGGGGCTTAAAAGGCGAGGATCTCTTTCTCTGTTGGGACTGTCGTTGAGTTTCTATTGATATATGTTTTTGAACTTGATTATTGTATCACTTAATTTATCTTGATTGTACTGAAATTTTTATATTGTATTCTATGTTTGACTGATATGTATTATTGTATGACTTAATATGTTGTTTGCCACCTTGAGTCAGCTTCGGCTTGAGAAAGGCGGGATATAAATTAAATTGGAATTGGAATGATGGCCACTTAAGTGCTGAACTCTCTTCAAATGTTTAACAGCTAGATAGAGCTTGAGGAAATAGAGTCGCTGCTTGACTAACCCATCCACCAATCTGATAAACATTAGATACTAGCATTTTTTGCCTGGCCCTGCCGGGCAGGTATATTTTGTGTCTTGGTGGTTGTGGCACGCACGCATGCACGCACGCATGCACGCACGCACGCATGCATGCGTGCATGCACGCGCGTGCACACACACACACACACACACACACACCGTCCTTTGTTCCCGGGGCCACAGGGAGAGGAGGGGCTCCCCTCCTCCCCAGCAACCCCAGCAAATCTGCAGCGAGGCTGGCTCTTCCGCCTTCTTCACCTCACTGACGGAAGTGGCTCGCTTTCCTCGGTTGAGAGGGGGTTTGAAAACTCCCCCCCCCAACCAATGGAAGTGGTAGCTTTCCTCCATGAGGCGAAGAAGGCAGAGCACCGTTTCGCCTTCTTCGCCTCACAGAGGGAAGTTGCTTGCTTTCCTTGGTTAGGGGAGCAAATTCCCCCCAAACTGATAGAAGCGGTAGCTTCCCTCGGTGAGGCGAAGAAGGCAGAGCGCAGTTTCGCCTTCTTTGCCTCACTGAGGGAAGTTACTTGCTTTCCTCGGTTGGGGGGGGGATTCCAATTCCCCCCCCAACCGATGGAAGTGATAGCTTCCCTCCGTGAGGCGAAGGTGGAACGTAGTGCCATTCTGCCTTCATCTCCCGGAGGTAACTGCTTCGTTTTCCTGGGTTGGCGGGGGCCGAAAGCTTTCAGCCTCTGTCCCCCGTGGAATGCGATCATGCGCCAGCTGGTTTTTTTTAAATGTGCGCGCTGGCTTCCCAGTGTTCTACGCACTCATGCCCTTCAGCCTAATTGGCTGAGGGGTGGTGTGGCACGGAGGACGCTGGGCCTTGTAGGTTTTTTTGTTCGTGTTTGTGGGGCGGTTGCCCCACTCTAGGCGTCCAGACCCTTGCAGCATTGTGAGTTCAGTTTTAAGGTAAGTGTAGGCAGCTCGGTACAAGATGGTTGGGCCGGGTGTGGGTGCTAATGCCGGACACTCACCACCCTACCCCCTTCTTATAGGTAAAGATAATTCTTCCAAAGTATTTAAAGGACAGTAGAGTAGGTGTCAGTAGATAATTGTTTTGGGGAAAAGAAGCAGGAGGAAAACATGGTTCCTGTTGTCATAGCAACAGACAAGAAATACACATAAGAAACACAACACACTAGTCTAGTTGGCTATCTTAAAATTAGGGTTGGGTCCTGTCAATGATGAAGGCCAGAATGTCAACATTAGTCCATTGTGTCCATTACAGTTTGTTTACTACAGTCCTAACTTTAAGTCACAAAGAAGCTCGTGTAAAAGTAGTCCAACATTTTCTAAAAGAAATCTTAGCAGCAGGGTTTAGCCTGGAGAAAAAGTGGAGGAGTTGAAGTATTTATCTTTTACCTTATCTGTCAGATGTCTGCTCCCAATTTCTCTAGGAAGCTTCCTGCATGCATTACGTAAGGTTCCAAACATGTATGTGCCTCTGCAGTTTTGAAAATCTACTGTGGAATGGAAGTGGAATCTTTCATTGGAAAATAGGTTAACTCTCTCTCACCATGGTTTCTCTCCAAATATAGGTTGAATTACAGAGGGAAAGACTGAGAGCTCCGAATAACATTTACAAGCCTCAAGTCATCTCCTTATTCTCCACAGGTTTAGCCATATTCTGACCGAGTTTTGTAGCTTTTTTAAATGGTAGAAAAGTGGCCCCTCATGTAGAATAAGGTTCTACCAGGTTTCTGGTTTTTCTTTAACTGGAACACCATTCATCATCTATACACTGAACCTTTGTTGCATGTTCATAGGTGTATAATGTACATAATAATATACTTTCAGGAATTCCTTTCTATGTTTGCCAAGAAAATCTTGTATATCTGTCATGGGACTCCATTATGTTGACAACAGATCCTACAAGGGCATGTTTAACACATGGAACACATTAGATAGGTAAGGTCACCCATGCTCGAAAGCCAGTCGTATCCGACTCTAGGGTTCCGTGCCCATCTGTTTATAGCCAAAGAGCCAGCGCTGTCTGAATTTTGCAGACATTTGCATGGACATGTGGCAGGCATGACTAGACACCAGTGCACAGAACGCTGTTTACCTTCCCACCAAAGGACTACCTATTTATCTACTGTACTTGCAATTTCTTGCTTTCGAACTGCTAGCTTGGCAGGAGCTAGAATTTAATGATTTGTTATTTGGATCACATTACCAATGAGGACTTGCCCAATATGCTGAAGTGGCAGAGACAGAAGCTGCGCAGCATGAGAAAGAACTACTACCAATGAGGAGGTGCTTCGAAGAAGCGGCTCATGCAAATTGCCTAACATTGTTGCATGAAAAAGACTCCGAATGGCAGGGAGGCCCTTTTTTTTTTGTATGGACAAAAACAGGATCTCTAAGGTAGCAATAAGTTGGAGTCTGCCTCAAAATACATGGTGAAGAATTTTTATGGCAGATTTAAAGACCCTGAAAATTACATGGGAGAATGCTGAAGTACTTGCCCACGACTGGAACCATTGGTGAGCCCTTGCTGTCTGATATGCTACATAACCTGGGAGAGTCTAAGTAAAGGTTGACCAACCTTTTTATGTCCAGGACTGACAACGCCCCCAGACAGCTGAGCGGGCCTGACCACGCTCCCCAGAAGCAGAAGCAGGGACATTTACAACTGTTGTAAATGCGTCCACTTCCACATTTGCGACAGCCGCAGGCACGTTTGTACGTGCACGGACGCATTTTACGGCTGACATAAACATGCCCACTTCCACTTCTGGGTACGGTGGGGGCAGTGATTGACTGGATGGGATGGCATCGTGGGCCGGGGCCAGTCCGCAGGCTGTAGGTTGGGAACTCCTGGTCTAAGTCCTAAAAGAACCCATGTACCTCAGCAAGATCTGAGCAGGTCTGCTGAGGACAGAACATACTGGAGATCTCTCATTCATAGTTTCCATAGGTCAGAGGTGACTTGACAGCGAGTAACAACATTCCTCCACAACCTGTGGGATGGGAGGGAATCTTAATAGCATATTAGATAGTAAATAAAATGAAACAAAAGGCAAAAAGGTAGTGGTACCTGAAAAACTAACTACTATATTTTAATGTCAACTTTCGTGGATCAGGGCCACTTTGTCAGACATAAGAGCATGTTACTATTTTTCCCTTAGTTAAAGTCTTGGTGTATTCATTTTTCAGGCATCTGGCCCTGTCACTCCTCTGTGAAGAACCAACACATCTGGTTCCAGCATTAGAAAAAAGGTGCATGCCTCTGTTTACGCAATGTGGTTTTATTTATTTATTTTATACCCCACCCCAATTGGTGCAAGCACCACTTTGGGTGGCTTACAACGATAAAAGAACAGCCTACAAAACAGTAATATAAAAACAGAACAATCCAATAAAAATAAAAATAAACATTAATAAAATACCTACCTAGATGGCATTCATAAGTTTAGCAATAGCAATTACACTTCTTAGTGCACTTTGTGGGCGGTTCACAAGTTAATTAGGTAAAGGTCGCCCATGCTCGAAAGCCAAATGTATCCGACTTTAGGGTTCGGTGCTGATCTCTGTTTATAACCAAAGAGCCAGTGCTGTCTGCGTTTGATGTTTCCGCATATGGCAGCTATGCCTCAACACCTTGCCACCGAAGTGGTCCCTGTTTATCTACTTGCAATATCGTGCTTTCGAATTGCTAGGTGGGCAGGAGCTGGAACAGAGGCGGGAGCTCACTCCGTCGTGCAGTACTCGGGAATCGAACTCCGACCTTCCAGGCGTCAAGTTCAGTGTCTTAACCACTTGAGCCACCACCAGGGTTTAGTAAAGGTACAGGTCACCCTTGCTTGAAAGCCAGTCGTATGCGACTCTAGGGTTCAGTGCTCATCTCAGCGCTGCTTTAGTCTTGCAGTAATTAATAAACTATCTTTCCTATTCTCAGACAAAATATAATTCACCTAAGAAAACAAAAACAAAACAGAAAATAATCTTTTATTACCTAAACTAGGCATTCTGCACCTTTGCAGTCAATTACTGTTGTGTCCAAGCACTGAATAATTACTTAGGAAGGAAGTGCAAGTCGGAAAGTAAAAGGTAAAGGTTTCCCTTGCTCGAAAGCCAGTCGTACCCGACTCTAGGGTTCAGTGCTCATCTCTGGTTCAAAGCTGACGAGCCAGCACCGTCTGCTTCTGCAGACGTTCTCGTGGTCATGTGGCAGGCATGACTAGACACCGGAGCACACGGAATGCTCTTTAACCTTCCTACCTTTAACCTTCCTACCCTACCACTCTAGCGTTCAGTGCTCATCCCTGTTTATAGTCAAAGAGTCAGTGCTGTCTTTCCATGGACATGTGGCAGGCATGGAATGCTGTTTACCTTCCCCCGAAGTGGTTCCTATTTCTCTACTTGCAATTTCTTGCTTTCGAACTGCTAGGTTGGCAGGAGCTGGGACAAAGACGGGAGCTCACTCCTCCTGCAAGTACGGTTTTTTTTTTAAAAAAAAAAGTTGTTTACGAATAAATGCCACAATTGTTTGGATTGAAAGCCAAGCTAATTCCCACTAGCAACTCGTTCCTCTAACGTAGGGGCCACACGCGGCAGAGAAATATTTATTTATTTATTTTCACGCGCATTTCCTTTCAACCGTCGGAGAGGTGGTGGTCAGAGGAGAGGGGGAAAAGTTGAGGGAATCAAAATTCGTCTCTGACGCCATGAATATTCATGAGGCCCGTGATGTCACGAGGAAGGGAGCTCCGGCCTCTCGAAAGCGCCATTTCCTGGAGGAGGAGGAGGAGGAGGAGGATTTTGTCATAGGAAAAGGGGAGGCAGCAGGGAGAGGGAGCAGCTCCGAGAGAGCCCCTGGCCGAGCCCAGCCCAGCCCCGCTTGACTGTCCTCCGGGGAACTCCGTTCAGCCAAGGAGGAGGGGAGGCCCGCTGGCGGGAACAGGAGGAGAGGAAAGGCTTCTGGGCTTCAGAACTGGTGGGAGGAGAAGGAGAGAGAGAAGTCAGGGCGACCGAGCTGTGTTTCGGTGGTTCGCGGCTCCTCTGCAACATTAGGTTTTCTTCCCTTCTGCCTTGCTTGTGTGTAGAGAGAGGGAAAAACCTCGCTTTACACGAGCCTTTGATTCTCCCCGGCGGTTCAGGAGAGATCGATCCTCCCCCCTCCTTATTTTTTTTTCCCATCTTTTTTTTAAGGTTTTGTGGTGTGGGGTATTTTATTTTTAAGAAGAAGACGGGGCGGGGGAGGCAACCGGCTTGGAGGGAGCGGAGCGGAGGATGATAAAGATGACGATGTGGAAGCGATGGAGATGATGAAGCAGACTATGCAGATGCAGGGACTCCTGTTGCTCTTGCCGGCGCTATTATGGGCTCTCTGGCTGCGGGAGGTCACGGTGACGGCAGTCACAACAGGTAAGGTGGCCCCAGCTCGAAGGATCATCCCCCTTCTTCTCGGGAAAAGGGAGAAAGCGAGGAACTATTCCAGGGGGTGCTTAAACTATGGCCCGGGGGCCGGATCCGACCCACTGTGCCAATTCATCTGCCCCACAAAGCCCTCGTCGCTCCCGGAAGCGGGAGTAAAAAGCGCAAGTAGGGGCGCATTTTACTCCCAGTTCCGGGAGCAACAAGGGCTTAGCGGGCCAGGTGAATTGGCACCTGGGCGTAGCGACCGGCCCCCTGAACCATGTGACTGGCCCACAGCATGAAAAGTTTGGGCACCCCTGAACTATTTACTTGGTGGGTTTTTAATTCTCCCCCTACTCCTCTTATCCCGATTTTGGCTTTATTCTGGATGCTTTCCAAGTTTTGTCCCGGAGGAAACTGGGGCTTGGCTGTTTACTCTGCTTAGTCCTTCTCTGGTCGGATTTGAACAAGTGGCCTTCAAATACAGAGAGTGTTGTGATGGAATTCTGCCTCTCTTCTGTCTCCAGCTCCTTCGGTCTGTTGACAACAAGCAATCTAATGTTAATCATTTACTTCTTGTGGAGGGATTCCTCCAGTAAAGTAAGGACTCCCTTCTTGTTCCTACACAAAGTAATGGCCACTGTTTCCATCTTCTTCTTTTTTCATGATGTTGTGGAAATGGCCTAAATCTTTTCTTCCTTGATAATTGAAACTTGAATTTTTTTTACAAAACTTAACTTGATTTTTTTCTTCTTTTAAAAATATATATTCCTAGCTCAACAATAATTGGCCGCTTGGTCGTGTTATCGCTACTATATACTTGTTATTACTACATTCTTTATTTTATATCAATGATGGAATCTGGGATACAGTCTGTAATTTGTTTTCAGTTGTATTATCTGGATTTGACTGCCCACGTCTCATTATCTACAATAACATGGGAAATCACTACCTTTAGAAAAAGAAGCATTTCAAAAGTGTATTTTGTAATAGCCATGCTTTCACCGATGTTGTGATATGCGATCCCCATCACTTAAGTACCTTGTTGGGAGGTTGAGTGGGTCTGTTTTAAAGTAAAGACTTTTATAGTCTTGCCAGATAAGCTTTTATAGGTTCACTCTAAAACACCTGTTAGGTGGCCTCCTTACATTTGCAGATCTCCTGAGTGAAGACACAGCAGCGCTCAATAACCTCACATGTTCCTCTCTGTAATTTCCAGCATGGGTACTGGTAGGAAACAGAGCACCTAGCTATAGTTTACCTCTCCAAAAGGAACAGTACTATGTCGTGGTGGAGGGGCTTGTATGCGCTAATGATGCTAGGAACTATACCAGTTATGGTGAACCTTGGCACTCCAGCTATTCTTGAAATTCAATTCCCAGAAGCCCTGATCAGCAGGAGTGCTGACTTGGGCTTCTGGTAATTGATGTCTAAGAATACCTGGAGTGCCAAGGTTGGCCATCACGGAACTATACAGAACAGGTGCAACCATATCAGACAGGTCTTAGCTAGAGAACCAGACTAAATCTGTTCAACATTTAATATGGTGAGAACACATAATTCTAATTTGTGCTGGCTCAATTAACAAGGATCACTTCGGATGCTATTATCCCTGAGCATCCATTGAAAAATGGGCTATAGGGTTCACCTCCTTTTGCTCAGCAACCATGGCATTGAGTTGATGAGTGCCTGGAAGACGATAAAAAGCCCTGAAGAATTTGTACCAGGGAAGAAAACGATTATGGAAGCCTATTACAAATCTGATCCATCAAAACATGGATTTCAAAAACGTATCTACCAAATTTGGAAAGAAAAACATCAGATTTGGAAAATAGTGAACAAAGACAAATTAACCAGATATGTGTTATTTTGAAACATAAATTCTTCACTGATGTCAAATTATAAGAGATTGTAAGCAGATCAGTGCAAGAGCCAGGCCCAAGCATAATTTATAAGACAGCTAATTTACAAACTGAGAAGCAAGTGCAGGTAGTAGAAGAAAGAGAAGACCCAATAAGGCTACTGAAAAACAAGAAGCAACAGCTAGAAAATATTTTGAAGAACTAATGGTCAGTGAAGAATTAATTGAGGAGATTACGGTTCAAATAAAAATGGTAGAAATAGTTTGACGGCTAAAATTGAATCAAGTTAGTAGGGGAAATTTGGCTAAAATATTGAAGAAAGTGAATGAAGCCGTCCAGATTATTCCAACAGAAACATTAGCTCAATCAAAAAAGCTAATGTATGCAGCAGTTTATGTTAGTGCTGAAAAATTGTTTGAAATTCCAAAAGAATCAAGGGATTAAGAAAAGAAAACCAAACTAGAAAACTTGCTTGGAGTTAAAAATTAAAAACATTCAATCAAATGTAAGTAATCTGAAGAATTTGAGACAAGGAAATCCAAAAAATAGGAAGATCAAAAGCAGCCTGATAACAAGGCATTACTTGAGCAACAAGAACATTGCAGTTATAATTGAAGAGTTGAAACAAAGAGTTGTGGCTATTGCAGAAAAGATCAAGCGACATGATAACCAAGTAATGCAGTTTCAGCAAAATTCACAGTTTTGAGTTAACCAACATTATTTTTACAAGAACCTTGAAAATGGTCATGGAGCCACCACAAGTGAAACGTCTAATAGAGAAAATGCTCTGAAGTTTTGGAAAAACAATAAGAAGCATAATAAAAATGCAAAAGGGATCAAGCAGGTTGAATAAACTTGCCACTCTTTATTCAGACTTTGAGAAATCTGGATTCATGTGTGTGTTTATAATCCCTTATGTGTTCATTTTTTGGGGGAAAATATTCTGAAACATTACATGACATGTAAGAAAAAGATCATCCAGTGGATTAGTATGCTGCATTTACAAAATTATTTTAAGTTTAAATTTTCTTCTCTAAATTACATTTAGACGGAACGGAGCGCATCATAGTTAGACAAGTGAATCTTACTTTTGAATAAACATTCAGAAGATTTGATTTGTAGTGTTGGGTCAAGTGGCTTATCTATTTTTACTTTCTGTCATGTTATGTATGTTTAAATAAAGCACTTCTGTACAAAATGGGAATTAATATATTGTGCCATACTGTTCTAGATTTCTGACTATTGTCAGTAATCTGTTAAGGAAGGAAACGTGATATGAATCTGATGCTTTCGACTGGCCCTGTCAGTTCAAGTTGTCAACTCCTGACCAGAAGACAAAGTCTGATGACTCCAGTGTTTATGGTGTAATGGTCCCTTTCCTTAGTATAACATTGAGATGAGTGTCCTGCTCCTAAATAACTGATGTCTTTTTTCAGAAGTATTATCTCTATTCTACAGTAAATAGGAGCCCTTTGGAACCAGTTTACAAGAACAGATGGTTTCTGTGGTTAAGTGGGTAAAGCCCATAGTCTTTTTGGAGTCAAAACTATCTATAGGCAGAAGGCAAAGAATAGATGTAAATTGATGGAGAAAAAGACAAGAAAAAGGATGGAGAAAGATAGCCCTGACTCATTAGCAAATGGTTTATAGTTTTGTATCATCCAGTATTAAGTTCCCTGTGGTATCAGTCAGACAACGTCATGATCAGAAGTTGGACTGACCAATTTTTGCTCTTCATCATGGTAATGTCTCCCTGCTACGTTACCTGGTCATGTTTTAGTGTCAGAGTACACATTTAAGATGCACACAGTCCTTGGTTCAATCCCTATACCTTAAGGATGAATGTTTCCTGTCTAAAACCCTTGACAGCCCCCAGATTGTTGTTGTTGTAAGGTTGCACAGTTGAGTCCGACCCTTTGTGACCCCATGGACCACCGCACATCAGGCTCCTCTTCTGTCATCTGCCATCCTCTGTAGTCTGCCAAGATCACCCCACTGCGTCAATGATACCATCTAGTCATCTCATCCTCTGCCACCCCCTTCTTCTTTTGCCTTTGATCTTTCCTAGCATCAGGGCTTCTCCAGTGATTTCTCTCTTCTCAGTATCTGTCCTTCCAAGGAGCAGTCAGGGTTGATTTCCTTTAGAATTGACTGATTTGAACCCCTTGCAGTCCAGGGGACTCTCAAAAGTCTCCAGCAAGAGCCACTGGGAGGAAGGGCTAAATATAATGGACCAAATTGTCTCCCTCGCTAAGGTATCCACACTCTTGGGAACATTATACACTTTGGGGGTTAAGGATCATGGTTTTAACCAACTGTAGAGGCTCCCGTGCTCTTCTTCTTTTTATTATATGTAGGTTGTAATGGTTTAAATAGTTTTAAACTATTTAAATAGTTTACTGAATTGTTTCATTTTGTTGTTGTTGAACTCCACCTTGAAATTTCGTGCTGTATGCCCCTAAATAAACGAGCTAAAAGAGCTCTGAAATAAACCAGAATTTACAAGTACAGTATACAAAAATGTACCCTGTAAGATAAGAGCAAGCCTGGGCAGGTTATCCTGCTTTGGTAATAGAATAGACCATACTGCCAGCAACTCAACGCCGAGCATCAGGCAGTGGTTAACTAACCTGACAACCCTGAACTAGCGGCCTTGACAAAGTCCACAGGGAAGGGTGACAGTCCCCACATGGATTAAATCCCACTTGAATCCATCTTGATGGAGGGCAGCAGCTTCATCAATACTGGCCTTGGGCTGAGGAGGACTTTGTGTGCCAAAAGGGCTCAGGACCAGAAAGTGACTCATGGAGATGGATCAGTGGTATGGGTGTCACGCTGCGGTGTGGGAGGCAGATGAAAGGCCACAGCATTATATTTGCAGACCAGTCTTCATGGTTGATCACCATGATGATCACCAATATTCGGAATCAGATATGGCACAAGAAGAAGATAAGAGCCAGGCTGTTGGGTCTTGAGATGTTACATGAGTCATTTATGAGTAATCCTTACTTAGAAAATTTTGAAAAAGTTCTCTGTAAGCCAGAATTGTTGTGGTTGTGGTTGATGGTGTCATCACGGTTGGATTTTCTAGGCTTCCATGTTGTATAATAGCTAATTCAGTCGTTATATAGCTGAGCACAAGCTCTGGAAATGGTACCTTTGAGATTCTACCTAAGTAACAGTTACAGCATGTACCCTTTGTTTTGAGATTACTATGATCTTCCTCCATGATGTGCAATGGAATCCATATTAAGAGGATTGTGGTCAGCATAATAATAGTTATATGTTGTGGTCACAGCATAGAACCATCAACTTTGAAGTACTAGTATCTGTTGTATTCTTACATATCTGACTATTGAGATAAAGCAAAGCAATCACAATTCTATACCATCCTCAATGATGGCTCCTCATGGAGTCGTCTCTCTCCCTCAGTTATTCTTCCTAAAATGCTTTTTAATACTTATTCCCAGCAGTCATCAACATATTTATAAGTCGAATAAATAAATAAATTTTATAGAGACTGAATGTTTCGAAGCTGTGATGTGAAAGTCTCTAGCAGCTTTTGATTGTTAGCAAAGCTAGCAATTCCTTTGTAAGGCAATTAATATGTATATATTTCCTAATTGGTTGAGAGCGCCTTACTAACAGTATGAATCCTTAGGAACAAGGTCTGGCAAGGCAGTGCAATTAAGAGGAAGTTTCTAGTGTTGTTCTATTTTTTACTGAATATCTTTTTAAAAAAGAATACTGAATGTCTGCTGCCTGTTTCTGTCTGTTCCTTTTTTTGTTGGCAAGATGTGCTTTACAGCTAGGCAGGCGTGTTGAAAAGGATGGGAAGAATCTACTTTCTGCTCAGAGCTGGAGGGGACCCTATAGCACGGTGGACTTGGCTCTTTCTCATCATTACAGTGGCTCAGATGACTGTCTGTGCTGTCCTCTGGTCAGCTAGCAAACCATGAGTTATTTATCAATAGTATTAAAGGTAAAGGTTTCCCTTGCTTGAAAGCCAGTCGTATCCGACTCTAGGGTTCAGTGTTCATCTCTGTTTCAAAGCCGAAGAGCCAGCGCTGTCTGCTTCTGCAGACGTTTCCATGGTCATGTGGCAGGCATGACTAGACACCCGAGCGCACGGAAGGCTGTTTCCTTCCCACTGAAGTGGTCCCTATTTATCTACTTGCAATTTCTTGCTTTCAAACTGCTAGGTTGGCAGAAGCTGGGACAAAGACGGGAGCTCATTCCGTCCTGCAGTACTCAGGAATCGAACTGCTGACCTTCCGTCTCCTAGTGAGCGTCTTAGCTACTTGAACCACTGCAGTCCCTTAAGTATATAAATAGAATAGAAGTATATAAATAGAAGTATTACGATGTTCTTATTATTGCTTTGACACATTGTTGCATAATTAACATGATTTCTTTAAGCACTTCCCCCTGCTAATTAAAGTGTGTAACTAAGAGCCATTCTTCTGTTTCAGTAGAGATCCATTAGGATAGTTCAGCTTTTCCACCTAACTTTGGATCCCATAATCTCTATGTAAAGAGAGATTACGGACTAGGTTTTAATTAGCTCTGTGTGTAAGAGTTTAGTTACATAACGAGAAATTGGATATATATGCATATTTATGTAGTGTGGGTTTGTATGTGCAAGTAATATATATTAATACAGTACTAAACTCTACTCTTTGCAAATGTAAGCAACCTTTTTTTTTAGACAAGGAGCCAACAGTGTATCTATTTGGTCCTGTGAAAATCTCTGCTTATTCTCTGTCTTGAAATACATTCCTTCTTGTACTCTGTTCAGTACTCTCCTTCAAATGTGAACTGTACCTTACAACCTTAGCAGGGGTGGGAATTTAAATCTTAAGTTTCCTCCAAGGAAAGCAGTGTTTTTCATGATTTAACTGTTTCAGCCAAGTGGATTATTGAAACCTGAGTAATTTTGTTACTATAGGCCAGTGATGGTGAACCTTTTAGAGGCCAAGTGCCCAAAATGCAACCCCAAAGCCACTTATTTATCACAAAGTGCCAATATACAGTAGTAACAGAGGAGGAAGGAAAGCTCCCATTGAGCTGCTGGGCAGAAAGGTGGGGTGAACGCTGTGCTGGGGGGAGGGAGGAAGCATTCCCATTGGGCTGCTGGGCAGAGGGGTGGGGCAAACTGCTGGGATGACTGCATGAGTGCCCACAGATAGGGCTCTGAATGCCACCTTTGGCACGTGTGCCATAGGTTCGCCATCACATGGGCTGTAAATTTCATAAATCTACCTGCCATTGGATGCATAGATTTTATATACATTTGGTGTGGCTATTTAAGTTTTGTTATGCAAGTTGTGAAGAACTGCTGCTTAAATATTGTGCAGGATGAGAGGGAGGACTCTTTCTGACATGCACAAATGTGCCATTGCTAATTTAAATAATAAGGGATTATTTGATCATGTTTCTCATTGGTGTGATTAATTCATTAGCCCAACAACAACAAAATGCCCTGACTAAATGTAAATGGATATTTTTATTAAGTTAACAAGTACAACAAAAGAAAAAATACTTAATATTTGGCATGGGAACTAGCAAACTAACAAAACTGTTAATCTAATAAAAATCCAAGAAAAGGTCAGAACACTTATCTACTGCATAAGGTAAGTATCATTGGTGTTGCACAGATTTTAATATGTTAACTTATTTTCAGTTCCCTTGACACCCGAAGGAGTAAAAGAGGATGTGACAAAGAAGACTTATTTTCAGTATTTCTATATTGCCCAATAATCAAAATGTTCTGTGCAGGTAAAGGTAAAAAATTAAAATCATACAAAGAATTTAATTTAATTGAGTTCTTATGGTATGGGTTTTCAGTTTTAGACTGTGTTGTTGATTTAAACTTTGTGAGCCGCCCAGAGTCGTTTCGAGTTGGGCGGCTATATAAATTGGACAAAATAAATAAGAAGTGCAACAAAGAAAGAGAGGGGATTGGGCTAGAAGATACTTGAGGTAGCTTTCATAAAATAAAACTAAAAATGAGCAAACTCAATGATATTATAAAACTAAATGCAGACTAAATGTTTTACGATTGAAAAGCCTAGAAAAATAAAAACCTTTTCTGCTGAACTGAAAAGACTACAAGGTATGCCCTAGTGGACTTGATCCACGAAAGCTCACATTTAAATACAGGAGTTAGTCTTTAAAGTGTCACAATGTTTTTTTGTCTTTGTTGTTTTGTTCACCTTGACTTGCTTCCACAGACTAACATGGCTACCACTTCAAACAATTCACCCTAAGGGGGTTTCTCATATCAGAGGGGCCTTATACATCTGGGGTTTTATCCTATTTCCCAAAGACCTTCTGGCCAATTCTCAGTGGAGCATATCTTGGTAACTGTCATTTATTAATCCAGAAGCACCTTAATAGTTGAAACGATAGAACAGGAGACTGTATATACTCAACTATAAGTCGTCTCGAATATAAGTCGAGGTATCTAATTTGGATCTCTAAAACTAGGAAAGGGACTACATAGTATTTTTGTATATTGTATAGTGTTTTTGTTGTTTATTTGGTTGTTTATTGTCTTATTTTTTTCCTGTAATGTCCATTTACCTTTATATATATATATATATATATATATATATATATATATATATATATATATATATATATATATATATATATATATATATATATATATATATATATATATATATATATATATATATATATATATATATATATATATATATATATATATATATATATATATATATATATATATATAAACTAAAACTAGGAAAATAGATTGACCCGAGTATAAGTCAGGGGAGGAAATTGCAGCATCTGCTAGTGAGTTTCAATAATTAAAGTACATGAAAATATGGTAAAATTAATTAATTTAGACATTTGTATGGGTATGTTTTTGAGTATTTACATTGACCTAATATAAGCCAAGTCCCATTTTTGGACCTCATTTTGGGAGCTAACCCCCTCCCCCCAACTTATACTCAGGTATATATGGTATTTTATATTGCTCTCTCTATGCAGATGCTCATCAAGAACTTTTATCCAATTTTTTTTATTAAATAACCTGGTCATTCGGATTCCTCTTATCTCCAGCTGTTTTTATCAGACCAGTCCAACTCTATATTCTTGATCATAGCTAAATATTGTTCTATAACTTGTACAGTGCGTCATAATACTATCCTTAATCTTCTTTAGATTTTAGAATTTTTGATGCTTTTATTCTTACTTACCATTTTCCCCTCGCATCTGATTCTTGTGTTTGTAACTATTAATAATTTTATCCTTGTATTGACTTGTCTATTAATATGATTTTTATCTTATTGTTATCCCAGAGCGATTGTTGTCTTCTTGTTCATATGCTGGTTAATGATCAAAATAAACTAACTAATTTACATGTATTATCTATTTATTCATTTCAATTATGCCTCCCCCCTCCACGGGTACTCAAGTTATAAATGTATAGGCATTTGTTTGCTTGTGACAAAGACCCTTTCTGTAATTCCTTCCACCCTGAGTCTAATTCCCTTCAGAATCTTTATAGAAGATATCCTTTACGCTCCAGAGTAGATTTGAGAAGAGGGGAAATCTTGTTTAGTTCTGCATTTGGATTTCAACCACTTTTTAAATTGTTTCTCAGCCAAAGCTTGTGTAGTGACTATTGCAATGTCATGAGGCTGTAATTGCCAGTTTGCCAGTGTGATTATAAGAATATTACATGAGCAAGCAATGATGTTATGCTGGGCAGATATTGGGTTTGCCTTCTTTTCAGTGGTGGTAAATATGTCTTGGTTGTATAACCTTGTGCACTGCTTACATAGCTTAATTCTCCCCCAAGCAAAACTCTCACCGACGTTGAAAGTTAGATGGCAGGTTACTTTGCTTTATCCTTCACATCACATACCATTTTCAAAGAGGAGCATCATCATTCAGTCATGCCATTTGTATTGCCCAGATACTAGTTTGCCATTTTAGTGGTAAGTAGCCAATAGTAACAACATTTTGCTGAACCATTAATTGGGTCACTAGCAAAGCAGTACCACCAAGCTTAGCAGAATGACTGGGAAATAGCCAAATTATAGCTGCAGAGAAGTGCCGCTATGTTATTGCGCAGTAAAGCAAAACAGCATGCTACAGGGCATTTTAAAAAATGGGGCACCCTAAATAAAAAATTCTAACCTTGAAACGGGTTTGGATCAGACTTGGTACAGACATAGGGTTGCCATATGTCCTGGTTTTCCAGGATTTTCCTGGATTCAAGCTCTCCTGGCTGGTTCAAGAAAAAACATGTATTAGTCCCGGATTTTTTAATTTGAACAAAGGAAGCAAGCTCACCCCTCACCAAGGAATTTTTGCAAAGAGTTAATACACTGCCTCCCTGCCTTTCTTTCAATTATCCTGCTTGAAAGCAATGAAGGCAAAACAGCACCCTGAGAAGCCCGCCGGGGAGACACTTGCAAGTGTGATAATTGAAAGAAAGGCAGTGAAATAACTCTTTGCAAAAATCCCTTGGCTCACCTTGAAGTTTGGGAGACAAGGAGTCATCCTCATCCCTTGTCCTCAAAAGCTGGGAGGGAGCAAGAAATACCCATATCTAAGAATCCAAACCTACAGCATACACTGGGACGGAGGATTCCTTCTTCACGTGACCGCAAAGGGTTAATTGAATAGGGTTGGTATTCTTTGTATGCCCTGGACAGGGATTCTGCGGGGGTTTAGAGACTTGGTCTCCCTGACAGGCCCGTCCAACGCCGGTTTGGCAGGAGAGGATTATGACAACCCTATGCAGACAAAGCAGAAAATATGTTGTTGCTGTGTGCTATATTTGGGAAAGTTTGAACAAAGGGTTTTTAAATTATTATTATTATTATTTTAAATCTAAAATTATTTTTCCTGTGCAAAGATCAAATAACTTTTAGATCTTCTGGTTTTGTAAGTGATCACATTTGACACATTTTGCTTATTTTGAAATAGAATAGTTGATTCCAACCTTTTAAAATTACAGTACAGTTTACTGTATTTTATTTAGAAGGAGTCCAAGCTGCTAGGTTTGAAATGTCGATTCTTTTGAAAAGAGTAAAACTGACTGTTCAAAAATTTCACATTACAGAATTAATAGACTGAGTGTTCCAAAGTATAATGTTGTATATTTGTTGAGTTCTGGGGTAGTCTGAATTTTGGGCAGCCAGGACCTAATAAGTTGATACGCATTAGGAAAACCTTTTAAATCCTTCCTATCCAAATAGGCAGAGGACTGTGGTGGCTTAGTGGTTAGGATCCTGAACATGATGACTGGAAGGTCAGCAAGTCAGTAGTTCAAGACCTGAGTGCTGCGTGACGGAGTGAGTTCCCATCTCTGACCCAGCTCATGCCAACCTAGCAGTTTGAAAGCAAGAAATTGCAGCTAAATAAATGAGTACCACTCTGGCGGAAAAGGTAATAGCATTCTGTGTGCTCCAGCATCTAGTCATGCCTGCCACATGACCACAGAAATGTCTGCAGAAGCAGACTACTCTGGCTCTTTGGCTACAGAGATGAGCACTGAACCCTAGAGTCAGATACGAATGGATTTCGAGCAAGGGCAACCTTTACCTATCCAAATATGTGTTAAAAAGGGATTGTGTTTCTGTATGTAAAAATATTTTAAAAGATATTGCAAAAAGTATACAGAACAAATATTCAGAAGATAAATCATTTAAGGTGTGAAATTACTGGTTTCTTTTTGCTAGGGATGGTTTTATTTGATGACTAGCAGATTTTGTCCGGCGGTGCCAGGCTGCTTTAAATGGTGTTTGTATTTATTTATTTTTGTTAATGTTTGTAAAGGAGAGGCTAGTCTATATTTGAAATTTTTAATATGTTTGTTTATTTATTTGTTTATTTATTGCCGGGCTGTTAAAAACTGTGATTAGTTGTGTTTGGTTTTTTGCTTTTGTGGATTAAGAAAAAACAAAGGATGATATACTTTTACAAAAAAAAAAAATTAACCAAATAATGTTTTAGTATGTATTTTTTTAATAGTTGTACCGTAGGTAATAATTTTAAAAATGTGAAAGTACATGTATTTTACAATAAATGTTTTTAAACTGTGTTTAGATGTTTTGGGTTATTATTTTAGTTAAAATTCAGCACAGGGTTTTTGAAAAGTTTATATTTTATTTTATTGTCATATGTTTGTGATTTGTGTTAAATTGTGATTTTGTGTTATTTTATTGACTTGTTTTTACTGTTGGGGGCTTTTGTTTGGGCCTGTTGTGTCTTTGTGAATTGTTTTTACTTTTGTGGCCAGCAGGTGGTGCTGGTAAGGTGTTTTCTTGTATTTTGACTGTTTTTTCTCTCGTGGCCTCTGAGTGGAGCTTCTTCCGGTAAGTAGTCTGTTTCTTTATTCATTTTGTTTCCGGCCGTCGTGGAGTGAGGATGTCTGCTGGTGAGTTCCCTTGATTTATTTATTTTGTGTGTTGGGGGGGTTGGATTTTGTGTTGTTTTGGGTTTTTTGTTGGTGTTTTTGTGGTGTTTGGCTGGGTGCTGTTTATGTTTTGTAATTTTTGTGTGTGTTTACTTTGTATGTTTTTGGTGTTAATTTCTGTTTTTTTTGATGTTTTTGATTGTTGTTTTGTTTTAAGGGGGTCTTTCTTTCCTGTGGGCTGGGCTCGATGCCTGGCCCATGGAAAGGGAGGGCAGCGGTGGGTGGGGGTTCTTTCTTTCCCGTGGGCTGGGCTTGATGCCTGGCCCGTGGAAAGGAAGGGCAGCGGCGGATGGGGGGTCTTTCTTTCCCGCGGGCTGGGCTTGATGCCTGGCCCGTGGAAAGGAAGGGCAGCGGCGGGTGGGGGTCTTTCTTTCCCGCGGCTGGGCTCGATGCCCGGCCCGTGGAAAGGGAGGGCAGCGGTGGGTGGGGGGGTCTTTTTCCCTGCGGGCTGGGCTTGATGCCTGGCCTGTGGAAAGGAAGGGCAGCGGCGGGTGGGGGGGTCTTTCTTTCCCACGGGCTGGGCTCGATGCCTGATCCGTGGAAGGGGAGGGCAGTGCCAGGGGGGTGTCTTTTCTTCCCACGTGCCAGGCTCGATGCCTGGCCCGTGGAAAGGAAGGGCAGCGGTGACGGGGAGGTTCCTTACCGCGGCCTGTGTTGCTATGATGCGCTGCATTTTTTATTTTTATTTTTCACGCGCCGGCTTCCCCAGTGTTCTGCGCGCTCATGGCACGCAGGACGCTGGGTCTTGTAGTTTGGCATTTGCGTTTTTGGCTTGTGTCATTTTTTTCTGTGGGTTTGATTTTGATTGGCTGCGGCTCGTTTCCAAACATTCCTTTTGCTCGCGCTTCTCAACCTTATTGGCTCTGGTGCGGCATGGCGCAAGGAACGTTGGGAATAGAAGTCTTTTCTTTTTGTTTGTGTTTGTGGGTCTCCTGCCCCACTGGCGCATTTCTCAACCCAACAGTTACCTGCGAACCCCGGTCGGGCAAGTGCACGAATGCTCGGTCGGGGCTAGTGGGGCCTGGTGCAACATTCTTTGTCACATTCCAACGGTTAACTCACAGATTTATAGGTATAGATAGAGTTTTGGTGCCTATTCTGCCCTTTTGTCACTATACAATTGTCTTTTCTTAATTAGCATAATGCTATGTGCCATCAAGTCACTTCTGATGTATCTTTACCGATAAGAAGGGGGTTGGGTGGTGCGTCTCCGAAAAATGTGGCCACACCCAGCCCAACCATCCTGTACCGAGCCGGCCACACTTACCTTAAGACCCTGCAAGCATTGCCGCAAGGGTCCGGATGCCGAGAGTTCGGCACCCGCCTCATGAACATGAACAAAAAAAACCTACGCTTCCCAGTGTCCTCTGCGCCACGCAACCCCTTAGCCAATCAGGCTAAAGGACGTGAACTTGGAGGAGGCCAGGAAACAACAACGACTGACGCATCCGGAAGACAAAGGCCAAGAACGGCGCTCCATTCTCGGCCATCGTCTCCCGGAGGTAAGCCATCGCCTTCCACGGAGGGCGGGGGCTGAAAACTTCGGCCCCTGCCCACCGAGGAAAACGAACCGCTTCCCTCCAGGAAATGAAGGCCGAAAATGGCACTACGTTCTCGGCCTTCATCTCCCAGAGGGAAACCATCGCCTTGCACAGAGGGTGGAGGCCCTCTGGGAGACGAAGGCCGAGAACGGCGCCCCGTTCTTGGCCTTCGTCTCCCGGAGGGAAGCCATCCCCATGGCCCCAGGGACGAAGGCCGGCACCGGCCTCAAAAACAATCCCAACACATAAAAAACTGCTAAAACCAATGCTAATAGAACTATAAGAAAAAAATGCTAATAGAACTATAAGAGTTAATGTCCTCCAAAATGTCCTATCATTAACAACTCTGATCGCATCTTTCAAACCAACAGCATCTCATGTTAGGCTGTTTTCTTTTCCCACAAACCCTCCCACAGCAATATTGTCTTTGCCAGTAAGTTTACTGAGTTAACTCATCTCATGTTAGGTCTTCCTATAGTAAGAGTTCAGGCTTGACTTGACAGAGGATCCACTTTTCTGTCTTCCTGGTTGTCTGTGTATCTGTAAGGCTCTCTTTCAACACCACATTTTATTTGAGTTGATTCCCCCTACCCTATCTTTCTTCTTTGTCTTTTACATAGTATGGATTGCTTTAACTTTGGTCTCCCGTGTCAATGTTTGCTAACAATTTCCCTTTTTATTTCAAAAGGTGAGGGGGACGTCTTTTTGAAAACATGTAAACAATATGTTCATAGAGCTTTTGGTCTGATATAGCTCTTTCTTAAATTGCCTAACCCACAGAAAAAGTCTGGAAATCGGAACATAGCTTTCTAGTCTACATTCTGCAGAGCAGGCATGACTATTTTAGTTTACCCAAGAGGTTTGAGGGTGTGTCTGTTTCTCTGTTGTATATATGTTGTATTCACACACTTCTTTGCACCACCATTTCATGACGTCCAGCAATCATAGTCCAGAGTATGTTCCCCTCTAGCACTGGGTATGCTATATGAGGGGAGGTTCTATTGGAATCCGTGCATAATGGATACTTTACTTTCCATGTTTAGAAGCCAGGATATTCATTCAATTCATCAAAAAAAAAACCCTCTCCAAATTATGATCAAGTGGCTAAGATGCTGACTGGGAGGCGTAAGGTCAGCAGTTCGATTCTTGAGTACTGCAAGACGGAATGAGCTCTCGTCTTTGTCCCAGCTCCTGCCAACCTAGCAGTTCGAAAGCAAGAAATTGCGGGTAGATAAATAGGGACCACTTGAGTGGGAAGGTAACAGCGTTCCGTGCACTCCGGTGTCTAGTCATGCCTGCCACATGACTACGGAAACATCTGCAGAAGCAGACAGCGCTGGTTCTTTGGCTTTAAAACAGAAATGAGCACTGACCCCTAAAGTCGGATACGACTGGCTTTCAAGCAAGGGAATCCTTTACCTTTACCATCTGTTTTTCTATCCATGATTCAATGCACCATATGATACAATGCACATTATGCCTCTCAGCGTGCACTGAGGAGGTCCTTATGTTGGCAAGAGGAAATGCTGTTGATGTGGCCCCATATTGGGCAGATGTCATCTAGCACTTTTTAATTCTATTTTGTTTTTAGATGTGTCAGTTTTAGCTTTGTATGTTATTATATGCTGTTGGCACCTCTGACACTAATAAAGAAAGAAAGAATTCAAAGCACCAGGAGATGGTCCAATATTGTTGCACAGTATCATGCCTGCATTGCCAGTAGTAATAAAGGCACCAGGCTTTACATAGCAAAGGACAGCGTGAATGTTGACAACACCATTGTTGTCTGCCGGGGTCTTTTGGAAAAACAAAGGAACTCTGGAGAGCACTGTGGTGACAGTTCCACACAGATATACCCAGCTTTCTATTGATCACTGCTGCTGAAGGCTTGACTTTACTGATGATCTTCATTCTGCCTTGACAATGGGAGTGGTGAACATACTTTCTTCTATGCATGGTGAATGGCTGGCTGGTTGCTTATTGAAAGACAGGAGAAGAATAAGGGGTAGCTGATGCAAGATAGTTCCTTTTGCTTGGAGCTGTTTAGGGCTTTTGATTTGAACAAAAGACAGAAAGAGAATGGTATTATCACCTTCACATTTTCCCCATCCTACCTTCTCCTTGAAGCAGTTCTCTAGAGCTCTATTTTTGGAGCTTCCCCTGCCAGGAAGGAAAATGTAGTCACTGGAACAGTATTTCATTGTACTGAGTAAAGTATAGTCCAGATTTCTCTTTCAAATGTGAACTTTATATACTGCAAGTTCTGTTTCTTTTGCTCTACATGCCTTGGCAAAGAATATATCCTAAATGTTCAGCCATCTGAGGCAATAGGTAGAATAGAGTAGTTGTGCAGCAAAGGCTGATGTGTGTTTGCCATATCCCTGCCCCACTACATGCACCACTCTGCACTCTTGAACTTTAAACTTTGTGTAAATATCTGAAATTATATTCTGACATATTTCTATGAACACAATTCAAATTGCCCTTCAGACCTTTGCACAGAACATATGGTGTTCTCCAACATAAATGGACATTTGGAGCATGGTTTATGTGTACAGTTCTGCTTTCTTCTTTACCTGCTTGCCACAAATGGCTCTAGAGCAGAAGCTCTCAACATTTTTAAGCCGGGTGCCTGGTCACACTCCCTCAGACAGCGTCGGGGGCCGGATGCCCATTTTGTCCTCTATCACATGGGACTTCCTATTTTAGTGGAGGCATTGGGGGGCCACATGAAATGGTGTCACAGGACACATCCAGCCCACGGACTGCAGGTTGAGAATCCCTGTTCTAGAGGACGCAAGAGAGTCAGGAGCCAAGCAACTGCAAGTTTGCTAAATTTCATTGCTGAAGTACAACAAAAATCCACAGAAATCAGGCATAAGTCTTCAGAAGCTGGAATCAGCAAAAAGGCAGGCACCCAGAAACAAGGTTAGAGGTCTTAAAAACAGGGCAAATCATCCAGTAGCCAAACAACTACAAGTCTGCTAACTTTAATTGCTGAGGCAGCTTCTAAGGAGAAGGACTGGTTCTTATATAGCTAAAGCACCCATGGTCTCCAGGTGGACCCTATGAAGGACCAGAACCTTCCCCAGGGCTCTCAGGTAAGGTTTAGCACAGGGTTTCTCAACTTTGGATCCTCAGATGTTTCTGAACTTCAATTCCCAGAAGCCCCAATTAGCAGGTGTAGAGACTTGGACTTCTGGGAATTGAGGTTCAAGAACATCTGGCGATGCAAGGTTGAGGAACCCTGGTTTAGCAGCTGCAGCAGGGTGAGGGTCCAGTCCTGCAGGACTTAGAGGAGCACTGAACATGCATCTATTATCCTAAGTGTAGAATAGTAAAGAAGCCACATGGCATTTGTGTCATATTTTAACTTGTCAGTTAACATTCACCTGTGGCTGCTTTGAGAATAAGCAAGGAGGCTTATTCTTTTCTTGAAGCTAGCCATTAATAGTTATGTTCTACTTGCTTGCACATTTACCCATTTGTTTATCTTCTTTCTCGTTACATATGTTCTTTTTTCTCCGAACTGTGCACAAAGCCTGCTGCAGTATCTGTACTTGCTAGTATCTTCCAGACATTTCATTCCTTGAGGAAACAGTTGCTCTCCACCCACCCACCCCTCCACTTAAATGTCTTTGAGCACCTTGGAGTATATTCTGAATCCCTTTGCCCTGAGGAAATCTGAGAAAACACCAGCACCTGCAAATGGCTTAGTGGCAGCCATCCAAATGGAGGATGAGATCAGAATTTGGCACAAAGTCTTGGATTTGGGGGGTTGCCTGGCTACTGATTGAAGCATTCCCACACCACACATTAGAGCGGGGGTGTCCAAACTATGGCCCTTGATCCATATTCAGCCCCCAATGCATATGAACGTGTTTTACTTCCGCTTCCGGGAGTGATGAACTGGCATTGGGTAGTTTGGGTACCCCTGATTTAAGCAGAGAAAATGGCAGCTTAAAATCTATCTCATCCTGTTGCAAAGCAGATTGCAAGGCGCGTTTTGCTTCCAATGGGAGGAACCATGTGACTGGCCTGCTGAGCCATGTGACTAGTCCCGTTGAACCACATGACCGGCCCACAGCTCAAAAAGGGTCCAAAAATTCCACAATCTCTATGCTGTAAACTGTTAGTTTCTTTTCATAGCAAAGCTCTCAATTGGTCTTTATTCTTAGTGTTTTCATACTGTTTGAGAGCTTTTGCAATAAAGGGAAAGTGCACACTGAATAACCCCTTACAATGAATGGCTTTCTAAAATGTCATCTCTTTTCATAGCCGTAGAGCAAAAGCTGTGATTTCCTGAATGTTTCCTAGAGTGAGGGTGGAGGGAAGAGGAATTTTGGGTGGCATTGGATCACTGTTCAGAGAATAAGACCTTCCTAAATATTGCCATGGCTTTGTTGCAGCGATGCTCTCCGCATCTGTCTCTCCCACTAACAGATTGCTGCTGCTGTTCTCCAAATTGTCATGTTGCAAAAGAATCCCTGCGTGGATTTAGCCTCTACTGTTATTTCCTAATGAGAATTTCAGTGTTTCCAGTCCTATAATCTGACAACAAATATAATAAGGTTCTGGTTGAGGTGTTTAGTTGGCTGTAACTTTTGTTCTTTGACTGTATTGCACTGCAGGCCACCACCAATCATGATTCATTTGCTGTACTCCCAACCTCCTCACTCCCCGTTTGTGGGTGTGGAGAGGAGGGAGGTTGCTTTCTTTCAGGAACAAAGGTTTCCGGAATGCCAATCAAGCTGAAGGTGTCCCAAGGGCAGCCTGTGAAACTGAACTGCAGCCTGGAGGGAATGGAAGATCTAGAGATGTTATGGATCAAAGACGGAGCAGTGGTGCAGAGTGTAGACCAGGTGTACATTCCAGTAGAAGAAGAACACTGGATTGGTTTTCTCAGGTAGGGATGCCAGATCCTATTGTGAATTGCTCTATTATGTTTTCCATACATCCTGCTTGGGGAATCTCACTATTTTATCCTTGCAGCAATTATTTGGTGACAGATAGGAACTGATCTGAGGTTACTTGATGAGCTGTGCAAACATACAACTCTCCCTGAAATCAATTCAATCCCTTTCCCCCCTTTTAAAAAAAAAATTCTAGGAAAACATACAACCCATGCAGAGATTTTTAGGGCTATAGGAAAATCCTTCTAAATCTTTCCCCATTTCTTAGTTGTTAATAGTTGACATATATGTGGCACTTGTGAATGTATAATCTAGTCATAACCCTTATAACAATTCTGTAGAGTACTGTATATTACTGCTATTATGAAGTACAGTGTATTGTCTAAGGCCAATTAGAGAGTTCTTAGCAGAGACAGTTTTAAATGAAGGTCTACCTGAACTATAGCTCAGCCAATTGGCCACTGTGCTGAATTTGGTCTTCAGCTAAGGAGAACAGCATGAGAACAGATGAACAACAGTCTGGTAAAAGATCTGGATCCAGAGATGCTCTCACCAGGGCTTAACTGACCAAGGTGTGAATTTAGTGCACTGTTCTTTTTACCTTCTTCTAAGATTGATATTTTTCTCAGAGATCTAATCTGGATTTTTACTTTCTTCTGTTGTATTGTGCTGCCATTTTTATGATGTAAACCACCCAGAGTGAAATAGTCTTCCAGATTAGCAGTATATAAACCAGGAGTTTTCAACCTTTTAAAGCTGGGTGCCGTGGTCATGCTACCTCAGACAGCTTTGGGGGTGGATGACCATTTTGTCCTTCCTCCACCACATGGCACTTCCTGATGTGGTGGAGGCTGTGGTGGGCCACATGAAATGGTGCCATGGGCCGCATCCAGCCTGTGGGCCGCAGGTTGAGAATCCCTGATATAAACTAAACAAATAATCACAGACTCACTCTCCTGTCAGTCACGTCTAAAAGAGACAGATTTGATATGTGGAAATTTTGATTGCTTTTACAGTTAAGGGTGATTGATAAAGAAGAGGGAGAGGAGGCAAAACCACCCAAATTCTAAGACCTAAGAACTATCTGGATTACTTCATTTTCTAGACTTTGTGAGATTTTCTGTCGATCAGCAGTGTAGAAGTTGTGGCTCTCCAGATGTTGAATATATGCATGGCCAGTGGTGAAGAATGAAGGGAATTGAGCAATACCTAGAGGACTACAGGTCGCTACCCTTTCAGTTAATGGAGGGGCTAAATGCTTAAGGGAGAGACAAGGAGAGAGAAAGCTGAAGTAGAGGGTAAAGAGGACTAAGAGTAAATGTCTAGTTCTTCTACAACTGTGTAATTCTAATGAGCTGTGTTGGATTCTTTTTGAAGGTAACTTTAAATGTAATATTGAAGAGTCTTTGGCCTCCATGCCTTAACAACACCAGTGGAATGATTATAAGGGATGTTTCCTCAGTAGTCCTCAGATATTCCATAGCCAGGGCGGAAGAAAATGGGAGACAAAAATGAGACTTCATGTTATGAAGGATATGAACATAGTTTCTCAGGATGTCCTGTCTGGTTTGTGCCAGTTTTTCCATTTAGAATCAGGCAGCAGCCTTGCCCAGAGATCTAGAAGAGGGATGTGTATCCTTTGGAGACGTTCTTCATTATGTTGTACCAGCAAATAGCTTAGAGACCGTGATGGCGAACCTTGGGACTCCAGATGTTCTTGGACTTCAATTACCGGAAGCCCAAGCCCCTGTGAATCCACACGAAGGGGTTTACTGTGATTCATCCGGCTCACACCGCGTTTTACTTCCGCTCTCGGGAGCGACAAGTCCAAGAACATCTGGAGTGCCAAGGTTCGCCATCACTGGCTTAGAGCTTTGAGGTTCAAGGATTTGCATTTCAAGTAGATGGGTAGAAAAAGGAGAAGACAGTGAAGATGATAACAGCTAGTGGTTGGAGAATTCCAGCATGACCAGACATGAAATGACATTCAGTAACTCCTTAATGGGTACTAACCATTCCAGATCTTTTGATCCAGGCAATAAGAGTCCTATTCTGAAATCAAAATTGGAAACAGATATATGACAAATAATTACATTGTTAAAAAGTTTTCATCCAAATGTCACATTTCCTACATCATGAATTTTGGACATGTACTAAGGAACAAAGGGAGGGAATCATTATGATGTGATGTTCTAAAAACTGCAGAATTTTCTTCTCATATGTGTTTATAGAGCTGATATTTATATTGTTAGAAACAATTAGAAAACAACAATAAAATGATGGTCATAATAACATGTGATACAGCATTACTGCTAGAATAGCAGTAACAATTATACTTACATACTGTACTTCCCCATAGTGCTTCAGATTCCATATACAGTATAGCAACTTCCCTGCTAAATTGACACCTGAATTGGCCATCCCAACCTTCTTTCATAGCTGGGAGCACTATTAACAGGGAGAAACAGGTCTATCCAGCCTTTTCATTCTTTGTATGGCCCCATAAAGGACTGCGATGGCTTAGTAGTTGGAGAGATAGGCAGGATATCTCTCAATGCCATTTCCAGGGAATCCTAAGCAGGTTAAGGCATCTGCTTGGGAATACCCTGAAACAAATGGTGAGCCACTGTGTGAGACAGAATGCTGGACTGGATGGGCTGTGGCCTGTTCAAGCAAGGCTGTACTTATGTTCTTATGTAGTAGTCAAGACACCGAACTTGACGACTAGAAAGTGGGCAGGTCAGCAGTTCAAGACTTGAGCGCTGCACGATGGAGTGAGCTCTGTCCCAGCTCCTGTGAACCTAGTAGTTCAAAAGCAAGAAATTGCAAGTAGATAAATAGATACCATTCTGGTGGGAAGGTAACAGCATTCTGTGTGCTCCAGTGTTTAGTCATGCCTGCCAAATGACCATGGAAACCTCTGCAGACGCAGACAGTGCTGGCTCTTTCACTGAAAATGGAGATGATGATGATGATTATTATTATTATTATTATTTGAACTTATATACCGCTTTCCTTTGTCAGTGACAAACTCAAAGCAGTTAACAACATATTCATTTACAATAAATTCCACAGTAATACAATATATTAGTACAACAAGTCAAAATATCAACAATCAATATATCAAAAGGACATATACAAAAAACATATCAATAAGCATATCAACAAAACAGTGTAGCTACAGGGCATATCAAAAACAGTCTAACCAGTCACAGAAAAAGAGACTAAAAAAATCTGGCTGCAGATGAGGCGGCACAGCTCCAGCGTCTTTTGAACTCCCCTTCCAGCAGGGCCAGAGGGAGGGGCGCAGCAGCCTCCCATCCCGGGAACGATGGAATAGGCTCAGATGTCTGGTGTCAGTGGAGGCGGCTAGCCGCTTTGGGGGCTGTAGAAAGGTGAGCCCCAGGTGCGGCCAATTCTCTCCTCCCTGCCTCCTCCTCCGGCCGGTCGCCGGGCGAACTCCGCGTGGCCTCCGAGCCCCGGCTGGGTAGAGGCGGGGAGCATCCAGGGCTGAGGCGGCGGCATCTCCCTCCCTTATTCTACTCTCCGAGCTGGCGGGCTCGGAGAGTGAGGACAGGTGCGACGGCTCCCACCCGCCTCCCCTCCACAGAGCCGAAAGGTGTGGGCTCTGGGTCGATGAGCACCACCCCCTAGGGTCAGATACGACTGGCTTTCGAGCAAGGGCGACCTTTATGGTCCCATAAGACCAAGGCTAAGCAGAACTTGCATTGTATTAGCTGCCACTTTCTGCTCATCCTGCAATCTGTTATTGTAATATAGGGAGACTTTTCCTTCTCTGGGCCTCCCTTTTTACAATATTTTTTCTGAAAGAGAAAGCTTTATGGGGAGCCCTTTCTCTCTGTTTGTTCCAATATGCTCTGAAGCAAAATAGGAGGGTTAGATCCGGGGATATACTTAATTTTTTCCTTATACTCATTTATTCCAACCATATCCCTCTCATGTTGTCTCTCATAAAAAAGAGATGCCCTAATTAAAATCAGGCCTCTGAGACCAGATCTGAATTCTGTTGGGAGAGGAGGATGTGGTCATATAAACCAAGCCTTAGTCATCCCCCCCACCCACAAGAGATGTTCCAGCACATTTACTCCATCATTTAGATCAAACAAACCATACTACATTTGAGCCATTTATCATGAGGTAGCATATTTGGGTTGGTTTGCTTGCTAGGGAGTGTACATGCACATGGAGAAGTGGCAATTATTTTGCTTGATACCGTTTGTGAGTTCATTGAAAAGGGCAGCAATTGCCAGAGGTATACAGAGATTCACTATTCCCAGACAGCTCTCCCTGAGGCCTTTTGAAATAATAGTTTCTTGAGAATCCTGAATTCCCAACAGAGCTCTCAAAATCAGATTTTGATTTTACAGGAGAAGGCTACCTTACTGCATTACAGCTCATGGTATTAAAATTATGGCTCTGGAAACCCTAATTAAAGACCATAAATGTTCTTGCTCTAATGCTTTTCTTAATAATGGGATGGGTAATTCACTCAAGTGGCTAAGAAGCTGAACTCCAAGACTGGAAGGTTGCAGTTTGATTCCCGAGTACTGTATGACGGATTGAACACCCGTCGTCTGTCCGAGCTCCTGCCAACCTAGCAGTTCGAAAGCAAGACGTTGCAAGTAGATAAATAGGGACTACATCGGTGGGAAGGTAAACATCATTCCATGTCGAGTCATGCCTGCCACATGTCCATGAAAACGTCTGCAGACGCCGACCCTTTGGCTATAAACAGAGATGAGCACTGAACCCTAGAGTCAGATACAACTGGCTTTCGAGCAAGGATGACCTTTACCTTTACCTAATTCAGAGGATCTTAGGAGTGAGGTTAGCACCTCTGGTCCCAAACCTACCTCCAGTTTGAACCAGCCTTGCTTTGTATTGTCACTCCACCACACTCTGACGCAGGTGGAGAATCTAGGACTTTGTCTTGCCAATGCCACCAGCTGAAACTGTGCAGAAAGGTTTTCAGTATGCTAGCAACCTATATTTGTAACTTAATGTGGATTATTGACAACAACACTTCTCCCTTGGTGAGGGGTTATCGGTGTAATGACAGCATTTTGCTGTGAATGCAGTCACTTGCTGAGAGCCCTTGTGACATGTGTGTTTTCTCCCCAGTAAATAAATGCTGGATTGTTAAGAGCCTTGTTGAATTCAAACTGTGCCAAATAAGGTTAGAGAAGAGATCCAGCTGTTGAGTTGTCACCTTTATAGGCAGGGGCTGTGGTTGCTCAGATAGATAGATAGATAAATCTTTATTGTCATTGTCCTGCACAGAACAATGAGATTGGGATGGTTAAGAAGGTCGCATTCTAAGCTGGAAGGCCGACAAGCCAGCAGCTCGAGACCTAGGTACTGCATGACGGTTTGAGCACCCATCTCTGTCCCAGCTCCTGCCAACCTAACAGTTTGAAAGCAAGACATTGCAAGTAGATAAATAGGGACCACTTTGGTGGGGAAAGATCTTGGGGACATGAAAGGAGCCTCATTTGGGTGTACCCTGAGTGGAGTTTCTCCAGCAAAAATCCTTTCAACCCAGAATAATTTCTGACATGGAATTATTATTACCTTTATACACAACACTTGATATTCCTCTGCCCTTTTAACCCTCATCAATACAACTTATTTTCTTTTTCTGCGTGTTTCCAGATGGTTGTTTCTAGGTTTGGATGGTTTAGCCCAGGGATTCTCAACCTGCCGCCCGTGGGCCAGATGTGGCCCATGGCACCATTTCATGTGGCCCCCACTGCCTCTGAGGAAGGGCAAAATGGCCGTCCAACCTCTGAAGCTGTCTGAGGGAACGTGACCTGGCCCCCGGCTCAAAAAGGTTAAGAACTCCTGTTTTAGCCAAACAGTTTGAGAACAAATTGAGTGCTTAGAACCAGTGAATTTGCAAATTTTTGACAGGAATTCCTTAGTGCTCAGTTATCTGTTGTGTAAAGATGCCTAAGATTTGTGAGTGGTTTTGTGAATATTTTTAATCCCTTGTTTTTGACCATGTCCTTTGTACTCACTGGTTAATTACTTCCTCTAAAGCAGTGTGTTCCCAACCTTTGGTCCTTGGATTTCAATTCCCAAAAGCACTGACCAGCCATTGTACTGACTTAGGCTTCTGGGAATTAAAGTCCAAGAACCAAAGGTTAGGAAACAATGCTCTAGAAGACTAAAGTTTCTTCTGCTTCTTGACGTATTCACACAAACATTTTTAGGTTGAAAGATCTCAAATATGAATTCTGCCTCCCCCCCATCCCAATATTCTGTTAACAGTGGTCAACAAAAAAGGCCATCTTCTTTAAGGTCACAATTTAATATCCGCAGTAAAATGGTGGAAAACAAGTACTTCAGGATATAAATAATGGTGCTCTTTTTGCCAAAACTTTGGATGGGTAAAAAAAATCAGTAAAAAAAACATATTGACACTTATCGTTATCTTATGTAGCAATATTTGAGAAATATTTGAGAACATGAGGAATTGTTGTCAGTCAGAATAAAGTCATTGGCTATATTTCATGTATTTATTTATTTCAAGCAGTTTATATCATTTTAAAGAATTTCAGCATACATCAATCAAATGAGAATATAATATTAAACAATAAACAAAGTAACTTTGTTTTAAATTTTAAATTGTACTAATGTTTGTATTTATAGTACATTAAAATTTCTTGAGTAAACAAAAATGTTTCTGCTTAGTGTTGAAAGAATGGGGACGCTGATGCTCAAAGGGCCTCACTTGATATGATTATCCACTACTAGGCTAGGGTCCGCCACCAAATAGTCCTCTCTGGATACTGCACTTCTGAGAAGGAAACCTTTCAGTGATGTCTATAGCAGAAGATCTCAAGGCATGAGCAGGAACTGCTCAACAGTGGAATGGACTACCTCAATTAAATGGCGGACTCTCCTTCACTGAAACTTTTTAGGCAGAGGTTAGATGGCCTTATGACAAGGATGGCTTAGCTGTGGATTTCCTGTTTTGCATGAGATTATACTCAGTGGTGGTTGGGTTCCCTCCCAGCTGTATAGTTTTCTAATCTGGGAAAACGTCTCAAGGCATGCACAGCTTGAAATGGCAAAAGACACTGTAAGAGGCTTCTTATAGCAATATCACTGTCTTCACAATATAGTGTTTATGTGACTACCGAAGGAGAAAGATGACTTATAGTGATTCTTCCTCTTTAGAGATGGCTCAAAGTAAATGGTTTGTTTGTAGATCCCTCGATGATATTGAAATAATTTGTTTTAAAATAGATGACAGATATTTATGTACAATGGTATTTATCCCCCTTTCCCATCTCTTTAGCTTGAAGTCCGTAGACAGGATGGACTCTGGAAGGTATTGGTGTCAGTTTGAGATCAATGGAAAGAAGGAGGAATCGGAGCAAGTGTGGCTTATTGTGGAAGGTGAGCAACCACATTTCCGGTTTCTGTCTCGGGTGCTAAATACATACCCATCAGTATGAGTGTTTGTAAGAGGGGATCAACCAGCTAAAATTGGCCAATTGCTACTGTTGGTGCAACTATGACCAAAACAAAGATGCTATCATTATGTAAATCAAGAACCAGAAACGAGTTGAAGCAGCTATAATAGCCTTTAAGAATCATTTTTGTTCTGTATTTGATTTTGCAGAGTATAGAGTGCCTCCACTGTTACATTTCCTGACTTTTATTTGAAAACATATACAGTATAGTATAAAGCTAGAATGTCAACTCACATTTTTATAATGATGAGTTATAATGATGAGAGATACTACCTGTGGAGAAGGTAAAGACACCACCTATTATTATTATTATTATTATTATTATTATTATTATTATTATTATTATTATTATTATTATTATTATTATTATTATTATTATTATTATTATTATTATTATTATTATTATTATTATTATTATTATTATTATTATTATTATTATTATTATCATCGTCATCGTCATCGTCATCATCTACTACTACTATAGTGGTACCTTGCTTAAAGAGCATAATGCGTTCCACGGGATTGCTCGTTAAGTGAGTTTGCTCTTTAAGCGAAACACCATTGTAAGTGCCCAATTGTGACTTCTGGTGGGGGGGATTGTGAACCCTGATTTAGTTGTTAAGCGGGTTTTTGGTTGGTTTTTGTTGTTAAGCAGAGAAAATTCTGCTCTTTAAGTGAGTTAGTCTCTAAGCGAGGCACTCTTTATGCAAGGTTTTACTGTATTATTATTATTATTATTATTATTATTATTATTATTATTATTATTATTATTATTATTATTATTATTATTATTATTATTATTATTATTATACAAATCAATAATTTGATTCAGAGTCAAGGAATGGAATAAGATTAATAGTTCAAGCCCTAACCAAGGACCTAAGAACTGTTAAGGTAACATCTGAATATATATGCAGTTCCTAGTAGAGTTGTATTTTTGGAGAGTTAGGATGTTCAAGTCCGATAAGTCTATAATTTCCCAATATTTGGGGCGTCCTTTGGGTATTGCTCCAAGGGCTCTGATCACTATGGGTACAACAGCAGATCTTTTCCTCCAAAGATGCTCGACTTCAATTTGCAAATCACAATACAGTATTTATTATTATGACATTTATTACAAAATCACATTGTTGTTGTTTATTCGACTTATACCCTGCCCATCTGGGATACACTCACACTCTTGGGTGGCACACAATGTTAAAAAGAGCAAAACAAACACCATAAAACCATAGAACAACCCCCACCCCCAGTCTAATCAGAACCAAGGACCACTAGCCTAAGTGACAAACGCAATGAGAGGGTCTCCTATTTGGCCTTCAACAAGCTGCAAATGGCCTCCTCGAAAAGAAAGGTTTTCAGTTGTTTCTTGAAGGTCCCTAAAGAGTCAGTCAAATGAAGCTCCCCAGGTAGAGTGTTCCAGTTAGCTGGCACCTCCTCCGAGAATGCCCTCCGGCAGGTAGTGAACTTTCTAGCCAACCTGGGAGTCAGTACTTGGAGCTGAGTTGTCAGAGAAGAACGAGTGAAGCGGGCCTGATTTCCAAGACATATATCTAACCATCATTTTTTTTTAAATTATTTTTTTAGACTTGTATGCTGCCCCACTCGCAGAGCGACTCTGGGTTATGATAAGGTCTAGTTTATCAGCTGACCATACTGAGGCTGTGGGATCAATCATGACAGAATAAGGACCTTTATGTTCTTCAGTGGGTTTTTATTTTTTCCCTTAAACCTGAAAAGAGTAGCCATAAGTCAAAATTTATTTCATGGCACACAATTATTATTTTTATTGTATGTTTTCAAAAAAGTGATGGGATGGGAAGCTTTGTTAAATAATGAGATCTAAACTGGAAAGAAGTTGCACTGGAGCTCGGGCCTATCTGGAATACTGTACTGGTATGTTTTCTAGCCAGGTGGATGGTCATGCATACCTTGCAGATCAGATATTAGACCAAGCATAAAGTAAGAGTAATAAAAGTGTTTGGAGACAATAGACAAGGGAAGATAAAAGTTAGATTGGGTAGACTTGAGCCAAAGGGCCTCAAACAGATACAAACTCAAAAGGTGGGCAGGAAGGTAGGCCCTGGAGAAGGTGAAGCAATTAACAAGATGCCCAGGCTAAGGAGAGCTGAGCAGGAAACAATGTTATGATAAGATCTAGTTTATCAGCTGATCATACTGAGGCTGTGGGGTCAATTAACAGCAAGGGAAGCCCACGTTGCATATTAGAAAGACGCCTTTATGTACAGAGCCTAGTCTTCTGGCTCAGAGACTAGATTACTGGAGATACAAGTGGTAGGGCACTGATAACTAGCTGCTGGAGATCCCGGATTGGGATCTCTCTTGATCCCATGTAGAGAATGGTTACTTGTGGTTGTAGACTTCTCCAATGCCTACCTTCCTGCCCATTTTTTGTTTGTATCCGTCTGAAGCTCTTTGGTTTATTTGGATCTTCAAATACTCCATTCTCAGTGGTTAAGAAGCTCATCTTGTTGGCTGGAAGGCTGGCATGTTGGCAGTTCGAGACCCAGGTACTGCATGATAGATTAAGAGCCCGTCTCTGTCCCAGCATTTGGGGACATGAAAAGAGCCTCATTTGGACATTCCTTAAGTGGAGTTTCTCCAGCAAAAACCTTTTCAACCCAGCATAATTTCTGACATGAAATTATTATTATTATCTGATGAAGTGGACTTGGTCCATGAAAGCTCTCATTTTAATACAGGACTTAGTCTTTAAGGTGCCATTGCTGTTCTATTTTGTTTACTCTCAGATATCCAGACATCTAATGGGAAGAAGGAAATCACAGGACATTCACTAAGAGCCATAGTTGTACTGAATATATCTTCTTTTCCATTAGAAAAGCAGTTAAGATTTCATTCAGGTTTGCCTAGACTGGCAAACTATTAGTTTACTTTAATTACACACCACAATCAAATGGACATTTGACCTGATATCAAAGCAAACATGTCCAGAGCTACACAATTTAAGGTAAGTGGGTGGTTTTCAATAGTTTGCATTGACTCCTCTTCTTTCAGTTATAATTGCAGCAGCTTTCATGAGGCAAGCAGTGTCCGATCTGTGCGATATCTGAAGGGAAGCTGGCAACTGCTGCAGCCCATCTGCATCAGAGTTAGTTTGCTGATGCAGTAGGCAGCACTTTTCAGTCTGACTCACAGCTGAATCAGTATCCCAGCATGGTACTGTGTTGCCTGCTTCAGGCATTTGTCTTTTTTACTTGAAGAACCTTCGTCTTTTCCTAGTCATTCATTATTTTGCAGCAGGTTTGGCTTTATATTGCAAAGAAGGAAAAGAGATGTGTTATTTAGCGATAGTTGGTGCCTAAAAATAATTGATGTGGGGTTACAATGAAATAAAAAGTAGCTTATGGTGGATCTATAGTATTTTGTTGATGTTCAGTCGCACAGTTGAGGCCGACCCTTTGCCCATGGACCACTGCATGCCAGGCTTCTCTGTCATCTCCCATCCTCCATAGTCCGCACAGATCTACACCTACTGCATCAACAATGCCATCTAGCCATCTCATCCTCTGCTGCCCCTTCTCCTTTTGCCTTCGATCTTTCCCAGCATCAGGGGCTTCTCCAGTGAGTCCTCTCTTCTCATTTGGTGGCCAAAGTACTTGAGCTTCAACTTCAGTATTTGTCCTTACAGCATCGGGCTTTCCTTTCACCGTCAGATCCATCCACAGCTGAGCGTCCTTCTGGCTGTGGCCCAGCCACTTCACTCTTTCTGGGGCTCCTTATACTTGTCCTCCGCTCTTCCCCAGTAGCATATTGGCCACCTTCTGACCTGAGGGGCTAATCTTCCAGTGTTATATTGTTTAGCCTTTTGATACTGTCCTTGGGGTTTTCTTGGCAAGGATACTGGCGTGGGTTGCCAGTTCCTTCACCAGTGGATTGTGTTTAGTCTTGAGTTCTCCGCTATGGCCAGTCCATTTTGGGTGGCCCTACACAGCGTAGCCCATAGTGTCATCAAACCACGCAACCCCCCTCGCCATGGCAAGTCAACAATACATGCATATATGCAGACATACTCAAGTAGTTAAGATGCTGAACTTGACGATTAGAAGGTCGATAAGTCAACAATTCAAGACCCGAGTACTGCATGACAGAGTGAGCTTCCATCTCTGTCCCAGCTCCTGCCAACCTAGCAGTTCAAAAGCAAGACATTGCAAGTACATGAATAGGTGCCACTCCCGTGTCCAGTCATGCCTGTCACATGTCCACGGAAATGTCTGCAGATGCAGACAGTCCTAGCTCTTTGGCTATAGACAAAGATGAGCACTGAACCTAGAGTTGAATACAACTGGCTTTCGAGCAAGGGTGACCTTTACCAGACTTGCATGCACCTCCAGATTGGATTACTGTAATGCACTCTATATGGGGCTGCCCTTGACGACCATTCGGAGGCTGCAACTGATCCATATTGCGGCTGCCTGGGTGGTGACGGGGCGTGGTGTTATGCTCATGCCTTACTGCTGCTTCGGGATTTGCATTGGTTGCCAGTGTGCCTCTGGGTGCAATTCAAGGTGCTGGTTTTGACCTTTAAAACCCTACATGGCAGTGGACCAGGATACTTAAGGGACCGCATCACCCCAAGGTATTCTACCCATCCTACGAGGGCAGACCAGAGATGCTCAATGCTGGTCCCTTCTACAAGAGAAGCACACCTGACCGGGACCAGAAGAAGAGCCTTTTCAGTGTCTGCCCGGCCCTGTGGAACCTCCTTCCACCTTAATTGCACCTCCAGTCAGAGCTGCTCCCCTTTAGAAAGGCGGTGAAGACCTGGCTATGCCAGCGGGTATAAGGGCCGACAGGTGTGACGGCCCAGTCCCGCTGGCTTGTATAGTAGCCTTACAACTGACTTTTCTGTTTTTATTCTTCTCCCTCCCCCTCTTTTTTAATTCTTTCTTGTCTTTTTATCTTTTTATTTCTCCTCTTTTGACTATTTATCTCTTAAGGGGTTATGGTGGGTATTGCAGGGTTTATTTGTATTTTAGATAGGGGTTTTAATAATGTTTTAGCTGTAATGTTTTTTAGTGTTTCTGTATTGTTGTATTGTACTTTTCCTTTGTTGTAAAGCCACCCTGAGTGGTGCTCGCACCAATAGGGTGCGGTATAAATAAATAAAATAAATAATAAATATAAATGCATGCATACATACTCGACTATGCGGCTGAACAACAACAACATACACGCTTCCAATGTGATTCTCTTTGCACATAATCTTTCTCATTTTGCCATTGTCTTCCTTCCCCTTTGCTCCTTTGCCTATCCTGTGTTCCTTCAGTATAGTGTAAGTTTTCGCCTGACTCAGGGACTGAGAGTATGCTTTCATGGAAGGCATTATGGGCTCCTTTAAACTGTCCTTCACCCCATGAAGGAAAGACTACCTGAGCCACCATGATTAGATTATTTTTGAATGCAGGCCTAAGAGCCCTTGTGGCACAGTGGTTAAACTGCTGTACTGCAGCCAAAACTTAGTGAGTTCAATCCTGATGGGGATTAAAGGTTACCTCCGCCTTGCATCCTTCCCAGGTTGGCAAAATGAGTACCCAGCATGTTGGGGGCAAAATGCTAATTACCTGTTAAAAGCCCAGAGAGTGTACTAAACAGTATGGAGTGGTAAGGTATATAAGTGTAATTATTCTTGTTAAGTTCATCTCCCTGCTTAGCCACAGACCCAGCATGTGTCCTTCAGCTTTAGTCCCCCTCTGCAAGCTGGAATACCAGAGATCTACAATACCAAGATTGTTGTAAGGAAAGGCCATGCAGTGTTTTAAAGCCCTTTTGCACATTAAAAGATACACATGTTTGAAGTTTATTAAAGTTACTTAAATCTACATCGATACAAACAAATTGGTATACAGTATAATGTTTTAATGGAAGTCTGCATTCTCTTTTGACACCCCCCCCCCCATGCATTAGCTCTTCTTTTGCAGTAATTAGGACAATCTCAGTTCCATTAGTTTAGTTGACTTAGTGTGAATTCCTTGCATTCCTAATAAATTCTTCTCATTTGGATTTCTCAGATTATCTGATTAGTTAAAGATTGGCAGGAAAAGAATAGCAATCTCCCTTCCCTCTCATTTTGACACTTAACCAACAGTGTTTTTACAATGCAGTATAGTATTGTGGACAAGAAGAACAGGATAGGCAAAGGTGTCAGATAAGGATGCATTTTATCCTCTTATCTGTTCAGTCCGTATGCAGAACATATTATATGTAAAGTGGGAAATGAAGGAGAAGTGAAAATTGGTGGAAGAACATCAATAATTTAAGCTATGCAGATGACACCCTCTTATTGGCAGAAAGCTGCAATTACGTGAAGTGACTTTGAGTCAAAGTGAAAAAAGAAAGTGCCAAAGCAGGGCTGCAGTTGAACTGTAAGACAAAAAATTGTGACTACAGAAAAAGTAAACAACATTAACATTGACAATGGGGAAATTGAAATAATGAAAGATTTTTATATCTTGGTTATCATCAGTCCTAATGCTGACTGCAGCCAAGAAATCAGAAGACTGAGACATGGAAGGGCAACAGTGAACGAATTTTAAGAAATCATCAAGTGTACGGATGTGTCACTGGAAGCCCAAACTAAGATAACCAAACACTGTTGTATTCCTGCTCATTATGTACGGTGTGAAAGCTGGACACTAAAGCTGACAAGAAGAAATGATTTGGTTGAGCTGGAGGGAGAGCTTTCAGATACCCCGAACTGCCAGAAAGACAGACAAAGGGGTGCTAGGGCAATGATGGCGAACCCTTTAGAGACTAAGTGCCCAAACTGCAACCCGAAACCCACTTATTTATCACAAAGTGCCAACACAGCAACAGGTGAGGAAGGAAAGGCTCCTATTGGGCTGCTGGACAGAGGGACAGGGCGAACTCAGTGCTGGGGGGAGGAAAGAAGTGCTAACATTGGGCCGCTGGGCAGAGGGACGGGGCGAATTTTGTGCCGGAGTGCCATAGGTTCGCCACCATTGTGCTATTGAACTATCTCTGGAAATAACAGTGATGAAGCTGAGATTGTCCGACTTTGGTACATCATGAGAAGGTAAGATTCTCTGAAACAGACTATAATGCTGGGAAAGGTTAAAGGAAGCAGGAAAAGAAGAAACCAAATACAAGATGGATTGACTCTCTCAAGGAAGATACAGGCTTGAATTTACAACAGCTGAACAAAGCTGATGAGCACAAACATTTTGGAGATCACTTATTCATAGGGTTGGTGGCATGTAACAATAAACAATGCTTTGCACGTATGATTCATCCTGTTCCTCAGTTTACATTAAAATGTATGAAAATACATTTGTTTTGCAGCAATATATTGATTAAATCATCAAAGGGGAAATCTTGATGGGATCATGTGGCTGTACTTTATTAAGCATTGTTTTCATGAAATGTTTAATCAATGCACATATTTAGTTGTGTGAATTGGTAACCTCTTTGGGTGACATGGGAGATGCAAACTAAGTTATTCTAGGAAAATGAGGATATGTAATCAAATTTTGTTATCATATTTAAAAATGCAATTCCTAAATCCTCAGCTATGCTAAGAAGAGAGAAAAGATGTTCTTCTTAGAAATGTTAAATAGGCTTTGCCCTCACTTGTCTTCAAGGTCTAGACTCTAGAAGAAAGTGTGATTAGTCTTGAACTTTTAATGAGAGATTATTGGTGATTACTAAGAAATCCTTTTATACTGCAGCGTTCTATATGTTCATACATCCCTTTATCATTCACTTTGTAATTAACTCCAATCCTACTTAAGAGATCCTTGAGTTATAGATGTTTTAGATTTTATGTAGGAAGAGATTAACAAGTAACTAACAGATTTTGACATTTTGATTTTGAAAACACTGTGTAGACAGTTTATTCAAGGGATTATGTAAATCTAAAGGTCAAACTTTACTATTTAAACATTATGAAAAAAAAACTTTGCTGAATTTAGAGACAGTTCTGCTGGAGGGCTATTGGATTTGGCAGTGTTTAGGAACTGAATTTAAATAAGTTGACATTTAAAATTGATTCTCAATGTTGAAATGCAATATTGATGGAAATCCAGCAGTAAGTTGCAGCTAGGTTAGCCCCACTGTATCAGTGGGGATTTGGTGAATTAACTCCTCTGTAAATTCGGTTTATTTGACTGCAATTTATTATAGATTTCAGTCCATGCCTTGTATAAAACAAGTGTTATATTTAGAAGATTCACACAGTTAAATCAATTATGGGCATACCAGATATTATATGGTTGGCCTATACAACAGTACCTCAACTTTATTTCTAAACAGAAAAGATTATGTAAAATTCCAGCTTTAGTTTGTTGGCTACAAAAAGAGCTATAAAAGAACTGCTGTCCCACTTGTTTGGGAGAAGGCAGATTTATTCCTATCTTCTTCATGAGGGTGAAGGAGCAAAGTGGTGGGAGGGAAAGATTTTGAAGTACTAAATGGCTACAGAAAAGTACATTAAGCAGCGCCCTTGGGTGAGGACCCGGAGTGAGTGCGACCAAACACGAGTTAGAGCCGCTATCAGAGCCTAACTCGTGGCGATGAGGGTGGTGAAATGTCAACATTTCACCACTCTCATCTTCTCTGCTGATAATCGTCCAGCAGCCCTGTTCCAGGTCATCAGGTCCCCCCTTGGCATGGGGGGGCCAGGGCCTGGGTGGCAGGGTTCAGCTGATGATTTTGCAGACCATCTGGTAGAGAAAGTTGCTTGCATTCGCTCAGGATTTAAGCCTGCCGTGGAGTTGGATCACCTGGAGAGGGCCAGAGAAGAGCTTAGCCACGTTATCTGGTATCGGTTTGATCCCGTTGCCCCTGAGGAAGTGGACAGGCTCCTTGGAGCTGTGAGTGATGCCACTTGCTTATTGGATTGCTGCCCTGCCTGGCTGGTCAAAGCTGCCAGGGCTATGACGGGCAGCTGGGTCGATGTGATGGTGAATGCCTCCTTGCGGGAGGGAGTGTTTCCAGTGTCTTTCAAACATGCACTGGTTCGCCCTCTCCTGAAAAAGCCATCGCTCGACTCTACTGTTGTTTCAAACTTTAGACCAATCTCCAACCTTCCCTTTTTGGGGAAGGTGTTGGAAAGAGCAGTGGCACGGCAGCTCCAGGGGGTTCTGGATGATACAGATTATCTGGACCTGTTTCAGTCAGGATTCAGGCCTGGTTATGGTACTGAGACCGCATTGCTCGCACTTTTGGATGATCTCTGGCAGGAGCAGGACAGAGGCAATCCCTCTGTTCTTGCTCTTCTTGACCTCTCAGCTGCTTCCGATACCGTTGACCACGGTATCCTTCTGGGCCGGCTCTGGTGTCCTGGTTTTCCTCATTCCTGATGGACTGGTCCCAGTCGGTGTCTTTAGAGAGCGAATTGTCCAGCTGTAGGCCACTCCTATGCAGGGTTCCCCAGGGTTCGATACTCTCGCCTCTGCTGTTTAACATCTATGTGAAACCACTGGCTGAGATCATTTGTTCCCATGGGGTTAGGTATCATCAGTATGCTGATGATACCCAACTGTACATCTTGATCCCTGGGGACCCAGGTGATGCAGTCAAAGTCCTAACCAGGTGTCTGGAGGCTGTGCAGGTCTGGATGGGGGATAATGGACTTTAGCTGAATCCTGGCAAGACTGAGTGACTGTGGGTTCGGGGGCCCGTGTTGCCCCGGGAGCTACCAGCTTTTGTTCTGGATGGGGCCTCTTTGCCCCAGACAGATCTGGTACATAATTTGGGGGTCCTCCTGGACTCGCGACTACTGCTCGAAGAGCAGGTGGCAGTCGTGACCAGGAGGGCCTTTGCACAACTTCGTGTTATTTACCAATTACGCCCGCTCCTGGACCAGGACGCCTTGCTTATGGTCACTCATGCTCTGGTCACCTCCAGATTGGATTACTTTAATGCGCTATACATGGGGCTACCCTTGTTGACCATTCGGAGGCTTCAGCTGGTCCAGAACGCGGCTGTCTGGGTGGTGACAGGGCAAGGGCATTATGCTCATGCTTCACCGCTGCTCCGGGAGCTGCACTGGTTGCCAGTGTGCCTCCAGCTGCAATTCAAGGTGCTGGTTTTGACCTTTAAAGCCCTACATGGCAGTAGACTGGGTTACCTACAGGACCGCATCTCCCCAAGGCATTCTACCCGTCCTACGAGGGCAGACCGGAGAGGCTCTGTGGTGGTCCCCTCAACAAGAGAAGCTCATTTGACGGGGGCCAGGAGAAGAGCCTTCTTAGTGTCTGCCCCAGCACTGTGGAACCTCTTACCATCAGAACTGTGCCTCTAGACGGAGCTGCCCCCTTTTCAGAAGGCACTCAAGACCTGGTTGTGCCAGCAGGTCTGGGATCCATTTTTTGGTACTGCCCAGGTCCGCTGGCTAGTCTAGTTACCCAAGGTTACAGGTCATTGCTGGGAGTTGTCAGATATTTTATGTAGCTGTTTTTATGCACTTTTTGTATGGTTCTAGCTTGTTAGTTTTTACTGTTTTTATTTCTTTCTTAATGGGTCGGGGAGGGTCTGGGCTGGGTTTTTAGATGTTTTTATGACTGTATGTATTTTTATGTATAAGTTGTTAGCTGCTCTGGGTGGCGCTTGTGCCAGAAGAGCGGGATACAAATGAATGAATGAATGAATGAATGAATGAATGAATATACATAATTGTATGAAGCTGGAAGTGTTATTCCTTGTCTTGCCAAATTTAAGGTGTGGTGGATGGCATGGTGTAGTAAGATTTGATTGGGGGGGGGGTTCATGGTTTGTACCTCACATACTTACATGCTAATCCCCTCCTCTGATAAATAAAAATGGAAGAAAGTTGACAAAGTTGACAGATGTGTTAGAACAGGAGTTTTGAGTTATCTGAATTCAGTGAAATCCCACAGAACATGTTTAGTCAGACTCATGCATTTAGTTTTAATATTAATAGCAGCTCATTGGGTTTGGTGCTAAAGCTTTTTGTGTTGGGGTATTCATAGAATTAAATCTGATTTCACTGCAGTTCCTATAGTAATCAGTTTCCAGGATGGACTTCTTGTTCAACTTTGTTTATCCAGGAGACAATGAGTTTGACATATCCTTCCTCGCTTTGCTCTTCCTGCAATTTGTATATATCAGTATGGTGTATAAAAACGCTAGAGGAGAATGAGGTGTAGGTTCTTGCAAATACGTTGGCTCAGACATAGCTTCAAATATCCATCATCATTATTTAGATAAGCTGGGAAAGACAGCCCAACATTATCTGGTGAGCCACACTACCAGCTGTTGCATTTCCCACTCTCAGTTTATACTCAGGTCAATAGTTGGGATTTGTTTCATCTCTTTATGCAGTGGTTTCCAACCTTTTTCAGTCAGGGAGGGTCACACTCCCTCAGAAATTTGAGGGGGCCGGACTGGTGGTCCTCCCGCCATTTGCAGCTGTTGTAAATGCATTTGTGACAGCCGTAAACGAGTCCGCGGCCGATTCTGGAGGCAGCTGGAGCGAGGCCAGGGGCTGGATTATTTGGTGCCATGGATTGCCTACCCCTGCTTTATGGTGTCACTGTGTCAAAATCAACTTGCAGCATTAGTCTAGTTGAAATTAAGCTGTTTTAAATCAACACTGACTGCTCATTGGAAGGTCAAATAGTAAAGATGAGGCTAAAGTACTTTGGGCATCAAATGAGAAGGGAGGATTCACTTGAGAAGGCCGTGATGTTGGGAAAGGTGGAGGGCAAAAGAAGAAGGGGGAGGCCAAGGATGAGATGGCTAGATGGTATTGTAGACACAATGGGCACAGAACTGGGAGGACTGAGGGGGATGGTGGAGGACAGAGGCGCCTGGAGAACGATGGTCCATAGGGTCGCAAAGGGTCGGAATCGACTGTGCGACTGAACAACAAAAATCCTCTTGAGGTAAGAATTAGGAATAGGCATCATTTTCCTCACATAAAAATGCTTCATTTGATTGGGTTACATCTAGTTCATATTTTGAATGCAAATAGAATTTAAAATCAGTTGCAAGACAAAATAAGAATGACTCAAAATAGCAAATGATGACCTACAGGTGGGATATTCCTGTGATGTGCGTGAGAAAAATAAAACCCTAAAATTTTATCTTCAGCAACAACCTTAAATAGTAGTCTGTTAGCATGATAGTATAGAGCAGGAGTTCTCAACATCTTAAAGCCAGGGGCCAGGTTATGCTCCCTCAGACAGCTTCAGGGGCCGGATGGGCATTTTGCCCTTCCTCCACCACATGGCACTTTCTGGTGTGGAGGCATTGGGGTGGGCACATGAAATGGTGCTGCAAGCCACATCAGGGCCACAGGTTGAGAATCCCTGGTATAGAGTGAGACAAGTCATTCTGGAGAGAACAAGTGCTCTATTGACAGTGCAGTCCTAGGATTCACATTTCGTCATAGTTATGTTTCTGGGTAAATATTTAAATGTTGATTTCTGTCCCGTTTCCTAGTGTAATACTTACCTTTCAAAATAAAAGTGAGTCATATCATCATTAAACTATTCAAGTGTTTAAAAATCATATGGTTTTGATATTTTATATAAAGATCACATAGCTTTTCCCTCTCTTTTCTATTTGAGTGCTCATTTTCATCTTTTGTTCATTTCTGTATTTCTTGAAGCTCGGGCAAGTTCTGTTCTGTTGAGGTTGTATCCATTATGAAATAATCTTTTTCCTCTCCATTAACAAGGAACAGTTAGCTGTCATGTAGTAAAATCAGCACCTACCATGTAGCAAAACGTCTCTTTCCCATAGTCATTTGGAAATTGGGCCAAGTATTTATTCTTTTTCCTTTATTGTTGTTTTTTAATCTCTAAAGTAAGCTATATGTACAAGTGAATGCATTTTAAAGTATAACTACCTACCCCCCACAAAAGTAATTAAAGTCAGAACATAAAATATTAGTCTGATTTATAATTGATAGCTGCTGTCTTTCACCGATAGGTGCTTTTCTTTTGGAAATGTTTCTTAGGATGTATGATAGATGTTTTAATAGTTATGTGACTAATGAATGTGTTGGTGTTATCATTATTTTTCAGATTAGGTTTAGATATAGGTAATACACTTCACTTCATATTAGAATTAAAACTTACACATTAAAGAGTAACAAACTGAAGCAATTAAAACGCAAGAGTGAAACTAAAGCAAGGAAGATGATTTTATGTCAGCAGAAACTGGAACTTGACTTTTAGAAGGTTCAATACCCCTTCAGCACAATAGCTATTCAATTTGGCTTTAATTGACTTGCTAAAATTATATTTTTTTATTTTTTAGACATTAAATAAAAAGGTACTAAAAATCAAAATTTGCAGCTAATCAAAATAATAAGTAAATGCACCCCCCCCCCCATCCATGGGACCTTGAAAGAAAATTATCTTATATAACGGTGGGCCACATGGTGGTGGGCCACATAAAATGGTGCCGTGGGCCACATCCGGCCCACGGGCTGCAGGTTGAGAATCCCTGGGCTAGACAGTCTATAACTAGAAATAGAGCCTTCTCGGTGGAGGCACCAATGCTGTGAAACACACTACCAGAGGAACTGCGCTATACCCCATCCCTGGATCTCTTCAAAAAACAATTAAAAACTTTCCTATTCAAGGAAGCTTTTCAGAATGTTATCCCCTTAGCAATAAATCAACCAGTTAGTATTTTAGGATTCTCTGTGTCCATAGATGCCAGTTATTTTATGTTAGGATGTATTTATTAGGTTGGCTTATTTTTTATTTGTTGTGTGTTTTATTATGTTATTTTGATAGTTATAGGTACACCAGACAGAGTGGGAACTTTCCCAAAGGGGCGGTATAAAAATGCAATAAATAAATAAAATCTATCCTTGTCACTGAGTAACTTCATATGTGCGTCTCTCAAACCAACTCAGTACCCCGATTACTTTAATGCAGCCCCTTTAAATTAAACATCTGGAATTTTACTGCTCAAGTGCTTAGGACAGTGATGGTGAACCTTGGCACTTCAGGGGTTCTTGGACTTCAATTCCCAGAAACCCAAGTCTCTGTGAATCCACACAAACGGGTTTATTGACACTCCAGGTGTTCTTGGACTTCAATTCCCAGAAGCCCAAGTCTCTGTGAATCCACACGAATGAGTTTACTGGATTCACAGAAACTTGGACTTCTGAGAATTGACATCCAAGAACACCTGGAGTGCCAGGGTTCACCACCATAGGCTTAGGAGTAGGAGTGGAAGACTCAATTCATCTCCATCATTACTCTGCTTTCACTGCCAAACATTTAATGGTGAAACTTTCCATTTTTAAAAGCCTGTGCAAAGGCAGCCCCTTCTGCTCAGGTGAACTGTGACTTCTGCCCAAAATTTTTGAAAATCCTTCAGGAAGTGTGTAAAAATAAATCTTATTAGTGTGCCATCCTGTTTTTATATTATTCTTTGTTTTTCTCTGTTGTAAACATGTGCAAGACAACATCAATCCCTGTTGTTTCAAGAGTGTAGGCAACTCTTACTGAAGAGAAGGTACACAGAAGTGTAAAAGTAATAAAAGAATACTTTTGCTAGTGTAAAAGTACTGAAGAGAAGGTACTAATGTAAAAATTCTGCCATTAAAATATATATTTTTGACAATCCAGTGAATTTCCTATTTGGTACAAACTATTGTTAAAAAATAACAATGAAAAAGAGACTGTTCTGAGTCATGAAGATGAACATCCTTCCACTATTGTGTTTCTACGTTGTTCTTCTAGGTGTTCCTTACTTCACTGTTGAGCCAGAAGATCTGTCTGTCATCCCTAATACCCCTTTTCATATGGTCTGTGCTGCAGCAGGCCCACCCGAGCCAGTGACAATTGTCTGGTGGATGGGCGATTCCAGAATTGGGCTTCCTGACATCTCCCCCTCTACTTTAAATGTGTCAGGTAAGGCTTCCTTTTAAAACAGTAAGGAAAGGGTGAGGTGGCTGATAGAGAGGTGATGAAAATAACACTTTGCTTAACATCAGGAGAGATAGTGATTCAGACGTGTTGGTGGTACTTCCAGAAGGGCATATTCTTGATAACAGAGTCCTCAGAGTTTATCAGTTTATCAAATGGATTAACTTGTTTGAAATGCTTTCAAAATGATAATACAGTGGAACCTCATACAACAATCACCCCGTATAGCAACGAAATAACATAATAATTAGGTTTTGGGGGGAAATGGCGTCCCGCATAACAATTTTCCCTATGGAAAAAAAATCATACAACAATTTTTCAATGTGAAAAAACTTAGCAAAAAAAAGTTGAACAATGCATCCCATAGGGAAAATCGCTATACGATGCATGTATCGTATAGCTATTGTTTTGTACAACAACAAGCCCCATGGAATGGATTAAAATTGTTGTATGAGGTACCACTGTATGTCACTTTACCATATACATCAGTGTGCAGAACCTAGAAGAACATGAAGCAGAATGGAGCAGTAATTGTTAGCTATTGTTGCTGAATTGTTTTTATTGTAATTTTTATTATGTTGTTAGCCGACCTGAGTGGTGTACCCACCAGGAGGGCGGGATATAAATGTGCAAAAATAAATAAATAAATAAAATAAATGGGAAACATGCAGGCATTGAGTGCGTGTGCCCATTTTTGGAGCCTTTTTGGGATCCTGGAAATTGTATCATACTTTAGCTTTTAAGCTTTTTTATTTTTTGTTCATATGGGTTACTAGTTTAGAATTAAATCTAGAGGATTAAAGCTACAATTCCTGGATTTACAAAACAAAACTGAAAAGTTCCCTGAAACAAAGAGATGCTTAGAGAAAATGTATCTTCAGGGGAGAAGTGTGAGTACTGTAGTATAAATCTCTTATCAGAAACAGCATGAGAAATCAACTTGGGAGAAATAAGAGTTGTGGGGCCCAAACATTTCACAGGCAAATAGCAAACAGGGTAGCCCAAACCAGCAACCTGAAGGCTTTGGTTCTATTCAACCATTGTCTAATTGTGCACATGTATTGCAGATTGAGGAGAAACACTGCATCCCATCCCTCTCTATTTGTGGTTGCGTTGCCCTCTTACGTACAGAGCAGGGGTTTTCAACCTAAGACCCACAGGCCAGATCTGGTCGATGGCACCATTTCATGGCCAACCCCATCATGCAGGCAGGGCAAGATGGCCATCCAGCCCTTGAAGCTGACTGAGAGAGCGTGACTCAGCCCCCCGGCTTGAAAAGTTGGGAACCCCTTTTATAGAGAGAGGGTGATTAATCTGAAGGAGGGGCTCTAGTGTCTGTGGGAGCTATTCTTGTGATTTACAACTCTAGCAAATCAAGTTCCCAATACCATTCTTCACATCAGCCTTGTGACTGTGTATGTATAGGAGGAGGATGAAACCAGAAACAGAGGTGGAGTTAGCGTTTCCCCCTCTATCTGTAGTAAGTATACATGATTAGATAACAAGTGGCTGGGGATATGTCCTTGGTAGTATCACTTATACACATACCAAACATATCAAATTTATACAAACAAACCAGTTCCTAACATTTGATAGCTTTCTTCTAACCATTCTACCTGACTTCAGTATGATTAACAGAGCCCAGGATGAAAATATGCAGATAGTACAAGCTTGATTCTAAGGGAGCTTGCTAACAGCAGGGTCTCTGGATGTCCCACACATGGTGTCCACAAAGGCAATAGGCTCCTATCTGAAGTAACATACTGTATTGATATAATTTTTCTGGATTGGCAGCTAGATATGTTGCAGAGCAAAATACTGACTTCCATCTTCTGTTAAAGTTGGGCTTTGACCTGGTGACTAGGTTGGGACAAATCATAGAACAACAAATATGGGGAAGGCAGTAGAGGCCAGTATTTTACTTTTAAGTCAGTCTCAGTACTTCCCAGAAATGTTTTTTTTTTTTAAACCAAGTAATAAAAATTGACCTTAGGACCGCCTGTTAAGTATATATGTGTGTGAGAGAAAGAGAGATGAGAGAAATAAGCAGCATTCAAGAGAGTATTGTAGCAAAATATATGCACCTCTGTCACAGGATCACATAGGGACCATCTTATGACACCAGCATACATTGAGTAATGCTGCTCCCACTCTGTCTGAAGGCAGCTTCAGAGAAGCAAAGGAGAGAGAAAATGTTTTCCAAAAAAGAGCCAGAAACGAAGGTTCAGAAGGGAAAAGATGGCTTCCACAGGAGCCGTTCCTATTAACTTGTATGGTGTTCTGCTATTTATTGATATGTTTTTGCTATTTATATTGACTTGTGTTGACCGCTTTGAGTCGCCTTCAGGTGAAAAAAGCAGTATAGAAATGCTACTATAAATAAATAAATAAAATACTAAAAATCAGAGGAGGTTGACAACTTGGTGGACTGTAATCAGGATTAATATCTGACTGGGCTTTCCAGACAGAACTATGAGGTCCCAGGCAGTTTGTGATTTATTTCTTGCTTGTTTTGCTCAAACAAGGGAAATGAAATCATAAATCTCACTGAGTTAGAAATCTGTGTTTTTCTCGTGTGCTGTTGACTATTCCATTAGCTTTTCATGCAAGTTCCGATGGGAAGGGTAAGAATCTGAAAGTCAGCCTGTGTGTGTTGCCACTGACCCACAGTTCCTGAGGCATGCAGAGAATAGGACTTGTGTTGAAAAAAAGCTAATATTGGGAGAAAACGCATGAAAGTTTTCAGAGAAAGTAATAATAAGTCAGGAAGAAAATGAGATTGGACATAGGTACATTTCAGTGAGCCAGTTGATTTCATGTTCAAAATGTAGACCGGATCTTCAGAGTCTGAGTTTTCTGTTTTGTACCTTGAAAATGTTGTGTTTACCACCTTTTAAAGAAAAAATAACATTCCTAGCATTGCTTGTTCTGCTATCAGCTGGAAAATATCAGCTTCAGGTTCTAGAAGAAGATTGTAAAATAGCTGTTTATGTCACTTCTTCATTCATTTTTTGATCTTCCACTCTTTGTTGTCTTCATTTTCAGTGAAAAATACACAAGCCTACTTCAAGTAAAATTTAACAGTGTATTAAAGTGCAGTCCCTACTGTTTCAGACTACTGTATGTTGTATCTTATACCAAGGACATGAAACAAACTGGAGTCCAGAAAAAACTCTAGAGAGCAATTTCTCCAGGCACCTTTACTAAGAGTTCACTCTTTCTGCTTTTTAGTAATTGATTTTTTCCCCTGCCAGTTGTTTTTAATCTTTCTTATGTTAAATTGCAAGTGGTTATGTAAAACAAAATCATTAAAAGTAAACAAAGCTAGGGAGGAGGAAGATAATGCACTGAAAATGCTCAGAGTACCATAGGCTCTCAAAGTCCATCTCAATAACCTAGGTTTTCTGTAGATAACAAGTCTAGGCTTCCTTCCTCTGACCAGTGTGTTAATAATGCTGAGCAAGGAGGAAATAACTTCTTAATCCTGAAGCTGGAGGCCCCCTAGGTTATCACTTTATGTGTTCAAAGGGGCAAAATAACCACTCTGATAAGCATTTTTTGTTGTTGTTAAAGTAGCCTTCAGTCCTATATACCCTATCATAAATACCTATAAGGATTGCTAAGGCAAATATCCATGTATCAAGAACCTCCTGTGTTGGTGACTTGTTCCTAGGGCTTTGTTTGGAAGATTTCTAAACAGGTATTCAAGGTTGACTAGAGATTCTACTGCATTCTTCAGATTTTCTTTCTTTCTTTTTTTTGTACAATGTTCTTGTTTGAGGATCTGGACTGAGCGAGATAGTAGCATCCTGGTGAGCTTTGTTCTCTGTCTTATCTGCAGGGCCGCCATCAGGGCAGTACTACCAGTACTGCCTTATAGGGCCCGGAGCTGACAGGGGCCCTGCCGCCGCTGGCCATAGTGTGTGTGTGTGGTGGTGGGGGGGGGGGGGCAATAGGATTGCTCAATATGGGGCCCAGAAATTTCTGATGGCGGCCCTGATTCTGTAATGGTTGTTTTACCATCTGCAATGGTATTCCCGGTGGTAATATATGGTTGTGAGAGCTGGACCATTAGGAAGGCTGAGCGCAGAAGAATAGATGAAATGTGGTGTTGGAGGAGAGTTTTGAGAGTCCCCTAGACAGCAAAGAGAACAAATAGGTCAATCTTTGTTGTTGTTGTTCAGTCGCACAGTCGATTCCGACTCTAAAAGCAAAGGTCAATCTTAGAAGAAATCAACCCTGACTGCTCATTGGAAGGTTGAATAGTAAAAATGAAGCTGAAGTACTTTGGACATCAAATGAGAAGGGAGGATTCACTTGAGAAGGCCTTGATGCTGGGAAAGGTGGAGGGCAAAAGATAAAGGGGGAGGCCAAAAATGAGATGGCTGGATGGTATTGTAGACGCAGTGGGAAGAGAGCTGGCCGAGCTGAGGAGGATTTGGAGGACAGAGGTGCCTGGAGAACAATGGTCCATAGGGTCACAAAGGGTCCGAATCGTCTGTGCGAATGAACAACAACAAGATATGGAAAGATGGGAACAGAAATTGTTCTCTTACAACTCCATTATGGAATTTCAGCTTTACATTTTTTGTAGCTTTTGCATTCAGTGAAGCCTGTGGCTTTGGGGGAAGTCATGGGTATAATTCACAAACAATTGGGCACCCTGATTAGGTCTGGGACCTCAACTTTGCAGGCATTGTGCAAACATACTAATGGACTGTACACAAGCTTTGACTTGAGTGCAACAAAGAATAGGGAACTGCACACCCAAGGACAGCTGGGAGATCGCAACAATGAGGGAGCTCAGAGCTGAATTGTTTGGCTGCTGGTATCCTAGAAGCTCTTCTCTCTGCTTGCCTCCCCTTTCATATAGTGCAAAATGAGGTTTGCCATGAACTCCTCTGTGCTGCATTCTTCCTGTTTAATAAAAAGAAATGTTAATGGCACTCACATCCGCTCCAGTTTAGCCCCTAAAGTTACGTATATAGAATCTAAACTCTTGTGTTGAAACATAATTGAAATTCTCTTTGAGGTGGAACTAGGGGATTATTGCTGCATTGTGTTGTTTTTTGTTCTGCTTCCTTTTCCTTTAAAAAAAAACCACCTCTTTTCTTTTTTTTTGGGCTCACCTCCAGGTATTAATCAAAGCACAGTTTTCTCCTGTGAGGCCCATAATGTAAGAGGACTGTCTTCATCTCGGACGGCCACTGTGCAAATTAAAGGTGAGAGAGCGCTTTCCCTTCCTTTTCGGAGAAGGAAACACTTGGGTGAAAGGAAGGTGGCACATGGACTAGGTGGGAGGTGTGCTGGAAAACAGGAAGAGCTGGGTTAAAATAGCTTCTGTTTTGCTTTGTCTCTCCTCCCCCCCCCCACCACCACCCCAACTTCTGAGCTCTTTCTCAACAGCGCCTGTTCCGTGTTTTTAGCAGATGAAATAATCTACTGTGCTCCCTGTTTGATATGCAAGCCCATTCCCCTGCAGTGACATTTGTGATTTAAAAAACAAACAAAACAAAACCCCAAATGGCTAAAAGAAGGGAATGTGACTCAAGATAACATATTTTCCTTCAAACGTTTGAGCTTTATTTTGGAAGAAGGTGGGCCACGATGCAACCTGCCATGGATAAATGGGGAAATCTTTTTGGAAGACACAGAATGGTGGCTTTGCAGCCAAAACGTATCACCCAATCCTTTGGCTGTAATGTGCTGACGTTTCAATCGCTGCTGAAAACAGGAGGAAACCAATCATCAATGGAGGCAGTTATGGTTTAATAATGTTATGGGTATATGGATTCTGGTGATTTGGACTACCAAGACCGTCATTTGAAGCATGTAATTCTGACCTCGTTGAATAATTTTGTCTCTTTCCACAGTTGTTGTTCCCTTGCTTTCCGAAAATAAAACAATTGCTAGCCATCTTCTCTTTCTTTTAGGAAATATTTGGACCTAGATTTTGATTGGTTAGCTGATATTTCTTCACAAAATACAATGAATGCAGTGCAAAATAATGATGATTTCCGCAAATGTGTTAAATTTTCAATTATCTGAAAGGCGTTTTCCTTGTTTTAAAAGAAGGGCCATGTAACATAAGGTACTGTATATACTTGAGTATAAACCAAGTTTTTTAGCCCCAAAAATGAGGTCCAAAAAGGGGACTCAGCTTATATATGCGTCAACAACCACAAGGGTCTAAAAATATGAGGTTTTTTTTTATTATCATCATTATTTATTTATTATTATTATTATTTATTTTATTTCTATCCCACTTTCCTGGTGGGAACACCACTCAGGGCGGCTAACAACAGAAGGGGAAAGGGGAAAACAACCATAAAAATACAATATGAAACAATTAAAACATCGGCAGCTAAAAAACATTACCCCCCCCCCCCAAAAAAAAAACCCGGCTAAAATCAGCATTAAAACATGTAAACACATAGTTATTCAGCACTTTAAAAGTAAGTTTTGGGATGTCTACCGCAAAAGAATTCGAGGCGCAATTACACAACTGTCCAGAAGAGGGCGCAAATTGTGATTTTCCATTAGGATACATTGAAAATCAAGTTCTATTCTAGAGTTTGTTTTCAATTAATTCCTATGGAAAACTGCAGATAAAGAAAGAAGCTCTACATTACAATTGTGTCTCCCTTTCAAACTGGTGGGGGAAAAGAAAGGATTTCACTTACTGGTACCTTCTCTGCCTTTGTCTCAACTCTGCCCAGGATGGAGGAGAAAGCCATGCTTCTTCCTTGCAGGGGGAGCAAGAGGCTAGGCTAGAGCAACACCTCCTGCCTCAGTACAATTGACTTGCCCACCCACTTCACCTGCAGCGCCATGACTGGTGGGTGGTGCAAATACAGTTTTAAAAAATCACTAAAATACTTAATGTTACTGTATTTTGATTTATTTTAATTTGTGAAACTCACTAGCAGCTGCTGTATTTCCCACTCTTGGCTTATACTTGGGTCAATCTATTTTCTTGGGTTTCCAGGTCAAAATTAGGTACCTAGGCTTATATTTTGGTCGGCTTATATTCAAGTATATACGGTATGTTGTGTAAAAACTGGTACCAAGTGCAGAATTTAGCACCTTGAGAATCCTAGCTGCCAATATGTATCCAGTGTTCAGAGCAATCATAGGATACAGAGAAGAGCTTCTTGATCTTGAATGGGGTTGTTAATAATACTCTCTTTCATTTAATAATTGGTGATACATCTACTGTATATGGCCAGAATAGCATAAGGAAAACAGTAGATATGGAAAGGGTACTGATCATATGTGACCGGTGTTGCTATTAAGAGTGGGGAGACAATATTTGCTCTTGGCTTTTTTGGCCAGAGTCTTCCAGGCCGGTTTTTTTGTTGTTGGTCAGTCGCACAGTCGAGTCCAACCCTTTGTGACCCGATGGACTGCCGCATGCGAGGCTCATCTGTCATCTGCCATCCTCCGTAGTCTGCCCAGCTTTACACCCACCATATCAATGATGCCATCTAGCCATCGCCTCCTCTGCCACCCCCTTCTCCTTTTGCCTTTAATCTTTCCTAGCATCAGGGACTTTTCCATTGAATCCTCTCCTCTCATTTGGTGGCCAAAGTACTTGAGCTTCAGCTTTTGTTCTTCCAAGGAACAGTCAGGATTGATTTCCTTTAGGATTGACTGATTTGATCTCTTTTCAGTGCAGGAGATTCTCAATAGTCTTCTCCAGCACAACAGTTCAAAGGTGTCTATTCTTCTGCACTCAGCCTTCCTTATGGTCCAGCTCTCACAGCAATACATTACTACTGGGAAGACCATTGCTTTAACTATGTGGTCTTTCTATTATGCTGCCTAGGTTTCTCATAGCTTGCCTCCCAAGAAGTGAGCTTCTTTTTCATGCCTGTAGTCACCATCTTCAGTGATCTTAGATCCCAAGAAGGTCAAGTCTGTCACTGCTTCCATTTCTTCCCCTTCTATTTGCCAGGGAGTGATGGAGCCAGATGCCATGATCTTCGGGGGTTTTATGTTGAGTTTCAGGCCAGCTTTGGCACTCTCCTCTTTCAACCTCATCAAGAAACTCTTTAGGTCTTCCTCACTTTCTGCCATTAGGGTAGTGTCATTTGCATATCTCAGGTTGTTGCTATTTCTCACAGCAATCTTAATCCCAGCCTGTGCTATTTCCGGCCCTGAATTATGCATGATGTACTCTGCATATAAGTTAAATAACCAGGGTGTCAATATACAGCCTTATCATACTTGTTTTCCTATTCTAGAACAATATACGATAATTTGAACATTCTTTGGCATTGCGCTTCTTTGGAATTGGAACATAGACTAACCTTTTCCAATCCTGTGGCCACTTGCATTTTGCAAATCTGCTGGCATACTGAGTGCAACACTTTAACAGCATCTTCTTTTAGGGCTTTAAATAGCTCAACTGGAATACCATCATCTCCACTAGCTTTTTTGTTAGTCATACTTTCTAGGGCCCACTTGACTTCACTCTCCAGAATGTCTGGCTCAATGTCAATGATCACACCATTGTGATTGTCAGGGACATTAAGGTTATTTTTGTAGAGTTCTTTAGTGTATTTTTGCCATCTTTTCTTAATTTCTTCTGCATCTGTTAGGTCCCTATTTTTGTCCTTTATCATGGCCATTTTTTGCTTTATACGTTCCCTTAATTTCCCCAATTTTCTTGAAGAGATTTCTAGTCCTTCCCATTCTGTTGTTTTCCTTTATTACTTTGCACTGTTCATTTAAGAAGACCTCCTTATCTCTCCTTGCTGTTTTGTAGAATTCTGCATTCAGTTGAGTGAATCTTTCTCTTTCACCTTTGCTTTTTACCTTTTTTATTTAGTTATTTGTAGAGCCTCATCAGACAACCACTTTGCTTTCTTACATTTCTTTTTCTTTGGGATGGTTCTAGTTGCTGCCTCCTGTATGATGTTATGAACCTCAGTCCATAATTCTTCAGGCACTGTGTCTGTCAAGTCTAATCTCTTAAATCTATTATTCACCTTCACCCTCCATTCATGAGGGATGTTATCTTGATCATACCTGAGTGGCCTAATTGTTTTGCCTATTTTCTTCATTCTAAGCCTGAATTTGGCAATCAGTGCCTCATGATCTGAGCCACAGTCCACTCCAGGTCTCTTCTTTGCTGACTGTATAGAGCTTCTCTATCTTTGGCTGCAGAGTACATAATCAGTCTGGTTTTGGTGTTTGCCATCTGGTAATGTCCATGTGTAGAGTCGCCTCTTAGGTTGTTGAAAGAGGGTGTTTGCTATGACCAGTGCATTTTCTTGTCAAAACTCTGTTAGACTTTGCCCTGCTTCATTTTGTACTCCAAGGCCAAAATTGCCTGTTATTCCAGTTACCTTTTGAGTTCCTACTTTGGCATTCCAATCTCCTATGATGATAAGGACATCGGTTTTTTGTGTCAGTTCTAGAAGGTGCTGTAGGTCTTCATAGAACTGGTTGACTACAGCCTCTTCTGCATCAGTGATTGGGGTATAGACTTGGATTACTGTGATGTTGAATGGTTTGCCTTGAATTCAGACTGAGATCATTCTGTCATTTTTAAGATTGTATCCCATTACTGCTTTCCTCACTCTTTTATTCACTGCTAGCTAAGGACCTGGCTCCGCCCGGGGCCATTTCCCCCGGCTCAGTCATCGGCCCCCAGCCACCCTACCTGAGCGGCGGCCTTGCCAGTATCCACTCCCCCTGGCACAGACCCCGTATTCCGTGCTCCTCACCCTTGCAGGGATGGTGGGTCTCCCCTGCCTTCTGGGCTGCTGTCAAATCCTCCCTGCCCCATTCTAGGGCTACTGAGGTGTCTTCCAGCCGCCGCCGCCGCCCCCTTGTGCACCGCGGCCTCCTCTCCCTCTGGTGCTGCCATTTTTCCCACTCCCGCACAGGCCCTACGTGCATGGCCCTTGGCCCTGCGTGCTGCTTCTGCTGGCTGGGGGTCTTCCTCGTCCCCAGGCACTGGGCCACCCTGTGGTGATGTGGCATTGTTGGTGCTGACGTGGCTCAAGCAGCCTCCTGCCGGGTTGGTGGGGTGGTTGCTGGAGGGCCGTGGCCGCTGCTCTGGTGTTGAAAGGGAAAAGACAGAGGCGGGGGCCCGGGCCTTCCACAGTGCTCTCTGGTGTCTGTCCTCCTCCCCCTTGTTTCTGGACCACAGGGCGGGGGGTGTAGCGCGGTGCCAGTGGGTGCGCATTGCGGCCCAGCCCATCAGATGCACCAGCTGTGGCCTGGTCTCCCCGACCTTGCCCGTGGCTGCTCCGCCCACCTCAGACCCCATTCTCCACGCACCTCACCCTCACAGGGACGGTGGTTCTCCATCTCTTGGGCAGCCGCCGAGTCCTCCCTGCCCCGTTCTGGGGCTACAGTGGGGTCGCCCGTCTGCCATCGCCACCTCCTTGTACACTGTGGCCTCTGGCGCTGCCATTTTCCCTCTGTCCCCCATGGACTGACTGTGCACACGTCCACAGGGCGTTCTGGGAGATGTAGTTCCCTGTCTCTTCCACACATGCGCAGTTCATTTGTCCCATTTTGTGGGGCGCATGCCCCACCTTTGCCTGTGGAACCCTGACAGTGAGTGGCGTTGTCGGCTAAGGTAGGTGTGTACCAAGTTTCAGGGGGCCACGTCCAGGGGTGTGGATTTCTATACTGGACATACAATGTTACACCTCTCTTTTATATAGATAGATAGATAAGGGCCACTCCATTTCTTCTAAGGGATTCTTGCCCACAGTAGTAGATATAATGGTCTCCTGAGTTAAATTCGCCCATCCCTGTCCACTTTAGTTCACTGTTTCCCAAGATATCAATGCTTATTCTTTCCATCTCATTTCTGACCACGTCCAACTTGCCTTGATTCATAGATCTTACATTCCAGGTTCCTCTGCAATATTGTTCCTTACAGCATCAGACTTTTCTTTCACCATCGGATCCATCCAATGCAGAGCATCCTTTCAGCTTTGGCCCAGCTGCTTCCCTCTTTCTGGTGCTTGTTATACTTGTTCTCCACCACAATTGAAGTACTCTCTGCAGGGATATCCTGGTTGCACAGTGGTTAAACTGCTGTACTGCAACCAAAAGGTTGTGAGTTTGATCCTCAAGGTTGACTCAGCATTCCATCCTTCCAAGGTCTGTAAAATGAGTACCCAGCATGTCGGGGGCAAAATGCTTATTAACCTGTGAACTACACAGAGAGTGCACTAAGTGCTATGGGGTGGTATATACGTGTGATTTCTTTGCTTTGCGGAATTGACTCATGGAGAGACCCATTTGTCACTTGTGCTGCTGACTAAGACTGCTATAATAGTATCTGAAGCATGTTGGACTTGGCTTATAACAGGGGCCTTGTCATTTGCCTGCAGTTGAATCAATGGATATAGCAGAACCACATGACTCTCTACCACCTGGACAAGAACAACCGTGGACGGTGTGGAAAGCTTTATATAGACTCTGTGTCAGGGTAGGCACAGGGCAGGTGTGGAGCACTGATGGAGGTGTGACCCCGCCTGCTCGCTCGTATAAAACATAATTAAGATCCTCTTTTTACAGATGGGGTGGGTGAGATTTTAATGGGGATGGTTTTTAAATGATTTTATCATGGATGTTTCTTATGCTTTTATGCTTTTATTTGTGAGCTGCCCAGAGTCACTTCAGCGAGGGGGCAGCAATACAAATGTGAAACATTACATTAAATTAAGATCAAGGGCTAATCTGAGAAAGTGGGCTTTCCCTGTAGATGACAGTCTATGTGAATGCAGAGTACAAACTATCTCCCATATGATGCAATGCACACAATGCCCCTCAAGGTTCACTGAGGAGGACCTTATGTTGGCAAGAGGAAATGCTGTTGATGTGGCCCGATATTGGGAAGATGTCGTCTAGCCCTTTTAAATTCTATTTTGGTTTTAGATGTGTTAATTTTAGCTTTGTGTGTTATTATATGCTGGTGGTGCATCGGACATGAACGAAGAATGGATACAGCAGACCTAGCAAGGTTATGCTCAAGATAATACAGGATAGACTTCAGTAGCACATGGAGAGAGAATTACCAGAAGTGCAGCCTGGTTTCAGAAGAGGCAGGGAACTGGAGACCACATTGCCAACATATTTTGGATCATGGAGAAAACAAAGGAATATCAGAAACAAGTTTACTTCTGTTTCATTGACTATACCAAGGCATTTGACTGTGTGGACCTCAATAAAATGTGGCATGTAATTAAAGTGATGGGAATACCAGAACACCTTTTATGCCTCATGAGAAATCTGTACCTGAGTCAAAAAGCAACAGTTAGGACAGAATATGGAATGACGGAGTGGTTTGGAATAGGAAAAGGAGTAAGACAAAGCTGCATTTTGTCACCCTGCTTATTTAACTTATATACAGAGCACATAACGTGCAATGTAGAGTTGGATGAATCACAAATTGGGATCGAAATTGCTGGGAGAAATATCAACAATTTGAGATATGCAGATGATACTACCCTAATGGCAGAAAGTGAAAAAGTCATAAAGAAGCTCCTGATTAGGTTGAAAGAAGAGAGTGCAAAATATGGCTTGAGACTCAACATCAAGAAAACCAAGATAATGTCAACAGGCCCTATCACTCCCTGGAAAATAGATGGGGAAGAAGTAGAAGCAATGACAGACTTTACTTTCTTGGGATCAAAGATCACTGCGCATGGTGATTGCAGTCATGAAATAAAAAGTCGACTGATTCTTGGGAGACAAGCTATGAGAAACCTGGGGAACATAGATTAAAATAGAAACATCACCTTGCAAACAAAAATTCGCATAATCAAAGCAATGGTATTCCTGGTGGTAATGTATGGTTGTTAGAGCTGGACCATAAGGAAAGCTGAGTGCAGAAATATAGATGCCTTTGAAATGAGTTGTTGGAGGAGAGTTTTGAGAGTACCCTGGACACCGAGGAGAACAAGAAATAAATCACGACTGCTCCTTAGAAGGTTAAATAGTAAAGATGAAGCTAAAGTACTTTGGACATCAAATGAGAAGAGAGAGAAAGCCCTCTTTCAACAACCTAAGAGGCGACTCTACACATGGACATCAACAGGTGGAGGGCAAAAGAAGAATGGGGAGGCAGAAAATGAGATGGCTAGATGGTATTGTAGACACAATGGGCACTGAGCTGGGCGGGTTGAGGAGGATGGTGGAGGACAGAGGTGCCTTGCGGGCAATGGTTCATAGGGTACATACCCATCAAACGCGGCTCCGGAAAATACGGGAAATTACTGCGCATGTGTGCACACGTGCATGCTCAGTAACCCATTTGCGCATGCTCAGAACCCCTTTGTGCATGCACAGAACCCCTTTGCGATGGGCACGCATGCGCAGTAACCCCTTTCCCCGCCGTTCAAAATACGGGACAGCGGCAGGAAAGGGGAGGAACAAGCGCTAAAATACGGGAAATCCCGGCCAATATGGGATACTTGACAGGTATGATGGGGTCGCAAAGGGTCGAAATCAACTGTACCACTGAACAACAAGAGCAGCAGCAGCAGACCTAGTCATTAACAAGTTGGAGATAAAAAAGCAGACAGCTGGGAGGGAGGGAGAGGCTACAAAGATGCTGATAAGGCTTTTGGAATCAGTCCAGGAGAAAAAGCAAAACAATCACACCTCTATACCACCCCATAGTGCTTAGTGCGCTCTCTGGACAGTTCACAAGTTAATTAGCATTTTGCCTCCAACATGCTGGGTTTATAGGGGCCTAGTCTCTCTCCTTCAGTTATAGTAGTAACAACTATAATAGTTTTTAGGCTAATAATTTAATCTGGAAGACATTTTTATCCTTCTCTAAACTAGGTTGGCTGAAGGCCCAAAAATATTGTGGCGTAGGAAGTAGTGTGAGAAGCTGACTACTGGAGGCTGTGGCTTAGCCAATGGCAGGAGCTCCCTGTTTTTTGGGTTTCTCCATGTGTTTGCCAGGTGAGGAGTGGGAGATAGTTTCGAGAGTCAGTGGCAGCATGAGTAGAAAGTGCTGAGCTAAGAGTGGGAGCAGGAGATGACGGAGCAGTGAAGGGGTGGGTTGGAGAGAGAACATATGGAGTGGAAAGACTGGGAGTAAACCAGAGGAGGGTGAGCCAGAGCAGTGGAAGAGAAAGGCAGCAAGCCTGAAATGGCTGCAATAGGGAAGACGACAAGTCAAGGACAAAACTATTTTGCACTCAGAACCACATAAAAATGTAGGCTTATTTCCGTGTCTAAATTCACCGTGTCTAGGTAAAGGGTAAAGGTTGCCTTTGCTCAAAAGCCAGTTGTATCTGACTCTAGGGTTCAGTGCTTATCTCTGTTTATAGCCAAAGAGTCAGCGCTGTCTGCATCTACAGACATTTCCATGGACATGTGGCAGGCATGACTAGATGCCAGAACACATGGAACATTGCTACCTTTCCTGCCAAAAGCAGTACCTATTCATTTACTTGCAATTTCTTTCGAACTGCTAGGTTGGCAGGAGCTGGGCCAGAGACTGAAGCTCATTCCGTCGTGCAGTACTCGGTTCTCGACTTGCCGACCTTCTGGTCATGAAGTTCAGCGTCTTAACCACTAAGCCACTGCAGTCACCATGTCTAGTTGCAACCAAATAATTACAAAATCTCTATAAGCTATATTCCTGTTGTGGTGATCACATCGAATTCTTCCTTTCTTATTTCCCACATTTTTCCTTTCAGTCTATTTAGGAACAAGATCTTGATTGGGGTAACCACATAATAAATGACAAGAGAGAACTGTACCTGTCTTCTTTGTTTCTAATCTGTAATCTGTGTGGAGATACACTAGTTTTGATTCTCTTGCTCAGAGTTGCCTAGAGAGAGAGAGAGAGAGAGAGAGAGAGAGAGAAGAGTATTGCAGTTATGTAGTGTTCTGCCATTCCTAGGGAACAGATATCAGGAGGCCCAATGTCTTAGGGGGGCTTGTGAAAGTCTTTCATATCGCATGAAACCTCAAGAGAATGCTGTTCAGAATTTTGCAGTGTGGTGTCAACAGAATAGATAATACTAAACACTGCATATAAGTTTTTTACAACATATAGAGCATCGGAAATAGGAACTATCTTTTTGGCTCTACACCAGACATCATATACCTAAGATAGCTCTTTTTATGTGCATTGAGCATGGACAGATGAAGAAATCCTTGTGCAATGAGATTTCTCTCTTTTTATTTATTTATTTATTTATTTGCTTTATTGATAGGCCATCTTTCCCCCCATAGGGGACTTTATGGATCCCCTTTTAATGTGTGGGTGTTAAGTAATGGTGCTAGCCTAGACATGAAGTAACTGAAGCATAGCCTATATTGTGGCCTATATCTTGCAATGCATGCATGCATGCCATAGACACTGTAGTTATTAGAGGAAACTAGATATTTCTGTATTTATTTACTATGTTTACATAGCCACTCTGTACAAAGGTTTCCTAGCCTAGTACTCTGGAAGATCATCTGTGATACCTCCCCCTGCCCCGATAAGCATTTGGAGCCAGTCCAGATCTGGAGACCCTTGATCTCTGGATCAAAATGATATTGTGATCCACCATCTGAGAAAGCCACATCAGTGTGTCTAATGCTGGCCAGCTTTTGGATCCATTTTTCTAGCCCAATAGCTCTTGAGGGAAGGATTGCATTATCTACTCCATGTCAAACCAGAAGTAATCCCTCAAAAACGTCTAGGGGGTAGGGAACCACAACTTTTTTTTGGCAAAACAAGTTGGGGAGGGAGAGGTGCTTGAGAATAGGATAGACTGTAATGAACGTCCCCCTATAGTTATTTTACTAGAAATCCAAGATACGAGTGCCTTCACAGGAGGAAGGAAGGAATATAGTGGCGGCAAACCTTGGCACTCCAGCTGTTCTTGGACTGTTCTTGGACTTCAATTACAAGAAGCCCAAGTCAGTACACATGCTGATCAGGGCTTCTGGGAATTCTTCTTTCATGTCCAGGCCAGATGTGAAACTGCCAAAATGAAGCCACCTTTTGGTGAATTCATTCTGCCGTTCCTTTCGCCTGACCTAGTGTGAGAAACATTATCTGGCAATACAAGGTTGCCATTACCAGGGTACGCCTGATTGTGTTTCATAAATACCACAATCTTCGAGGAGGCTCTTTCTGTGCCCAAAAATAGCTGGAGTACCAAGGTTTGCCTCTGCGGGAATACAACATTTTGGTTTTGTGCTAAAATATTAAATCAGACTTGACAACTTATAGGGCTCCAGATGTTGTTAGACTGCATCCATACCAAACTGTAACTAGAATAAGCAATTGCATGGGATTGTGGGAGTTGGAGTTCAACACCAACTGGATGGCTATATGTTGCCTTCAACTTTATTTAAACACTGGTGTAACTTCATGTATATGGGTAGTTCAATTGTAGTCTGCAAAAACATAAGGATAATAAAGCTAAGTAATAAGTGTGAAATATTCAGAGCTTTTTTGAATTTGTGTTTGTGATTGGAAATTTATTCTATTGAACAGGAATAGCCTTTTCTAGATTAATTTAGACTTGCTTGCTCACTCTCCTTTGTTTGATGAAAAAACCATGTATTCTCCCAGTGTTTAAATGGGACACAGTGAAATGTTTAAATTCTGGCATCTCTCTTCCACATGTTGAAAGAGGCAGGTTGCTGTTGCATGGCAGCCCCACCAGAGCACTGAAAAGGGGACAAGCTGTTTAACGAATAGAAGAAACGTCAGACTTATATCTCAGATGCTACAACAGAATGTTTTACAAGGGTGTGTAGCATCTGTGACTGTTTAAACACCAAACAGTGAATTTAAAAAAGCATGTTCCCCAGTTTTACTGGAAATTCAAAATATCATGAACAAATCACCTCTGTTCATCCAAAGCTTGATTAGCATTCCTCAGAGAAATCTATCAAATTCCCATACTGCAACCCAGCCACTGTGTGAGACAGAATGCTGGACTGGATGGGCTGTGGCCTGTTCCAACTAGGCTGTTCTTATGTTCTTATATTTGCATCATATAAATGCCTGCTAAATAGTTTCTATCCTTCTGTTTCAGCTGTCCCCTTTCCACCTCTCAATATGACAGTAACTCATATCACCAGCAACAATGCCAGCATCACGTGGCTACCAGGATTTGATGGCCTTTCGCCTCTTCGTTCTTGTACAGTTCAGGTATGTGATTTATCACATATACTCCACCCTCCAAATTAAACAATCAAATCAAGCATCCTGATGCCTTCCATATGTTTTGGATCAGTATTTCCATAAGCTTCTGGGAGATGTTCAGGATACAGAAACTGACTAGTCTGGAAGGAAACTTACAAATGATCTTGGCCTCAATGACCAGATACAAACCCTGGCAATTCTCCTGGATTCAAAACTGATGGAGAAGCTCAGATAACTAGTAGCAATTACACTTATATACCGACCTAGGGGGCTTAGTGCACTCTCTGGGCAGCTCACAAGGTAATTAGTATTGTACCCCACAACATTCTGGGTCCCCATTTTACTGACCTCAGGAGGTTGAGTCAACCTTGAACACCATCAGATCCAGAAGAGCTTTATGTCAAGAACAAACATTCTTGAGGGTACACAAGATCAAAACCAAATTAGAAGATGGAAGAAGGAGCTCATTGAGCAAGGAACATTGAAGGTAGAGATAGCTGGAGATCTCAATCTCCACTATTTCCTCTGGCTGAGGGTTGGAGTTCCTAAATGCAAGACCAACATGCTAAAGTGGGGACTGATGGCAGACAGGAACACACAGTGTGAATGTGGAAAGACACAGAATCCAGAGTCCATTTGCTGGTCTGCTGATTGGTGCCAGAGACATGCACCGATGAGGACTTGCATTTGGGCAATGACAAAGTGAAGAAAGTGACTTCATTTTGGCAGTGCAAGGTTTGACCAGGACATGAAAGAAGAAGACCATCAGGACTGGTCTAACAATGTTTGGCTTCAATACAGCAATTTAAGGACTGTAGTGGCTTAGTGGTTAAGATGCTGAACTTGACAACTGGAAGGTCGGCAGGTCAACAATCTGAGACCCACATGCTATATGACAGAGTGAGTTCCTGTCTCTTCTCCAGCTCCTGCCAACCTAGCAGTTCAAAAGCAAGAAATTGCAAGTAGATAAATAGGTACCGCTTTGGTGGACAATGTTGGCTCTTTGGCTATAAACATAGATGAGCACTGAACCCTAGGGTCGGATACGGCTGGCTTTTGAGCAAGGGCAACCTTTACAGCAGTTTAACCACTGTACCACCAGGGCTCTAAACTAGCCAAAACTGCACCTTGTTTTCTTCGTCTGGTACATTATTATGGGTCCTGCTTGCAGAACACAAAGGTGAAAGGAGTTGTATGGTGCTCATAGGTTGTGTGAAGACAATTGGCAATGCATTGTGCATCTGTCTTAAATGGTCTTAACTCATCTGCCAGCCAACATTCTGACATCGTCTTCTCTAGCTCTGCCTATATGCCCACCCGAATAATAAGCTATGTGGACACAGGGAAGAGGGCTCTCCATTAGAGATCCCATGTCAGTGGAGCATAGTTTGTTTGTTTGTTTGTTTGTTTGTTTGTTTGTTTGTTTGTTTATTTATTTATTAGATTTGTATCCCGCTCAACTCGGCACAGGCCAACTCAGAGCGGCTAACAGCAAGTTAATATAAGTACAATGTAACAGTGTGATAATGCAAAAATAAATAATCAATACACTTACAATACAATTACAATAAATTCCACAATACAATATATCAGTACAACAAGTCAAAATATCAACAATCAGTATATCAAAAGGACATATCCAAAAAACATATCAATAAGCATATCAACAAAACAGTGAAGCCACAGGACATATCAAAAACAATCTAACCAGTAATAGAAAAAGAGACTTGGAAAATCCAGCTGCAGATGAGGAAGTGGCAGCTCCAGCTTCTTTTGAGCTCCCTGCCTGGTGGGGGCCAGAGGAATGGGCGCCGGGCGCAGCAGCCTCCCATCCCGGGACTAATGGAATAGGCCCTGGGAGAAGCTCAAGTCCGGTGTCGTCTGGAGGTGGGGAATCACTTTTGGGGCCGCTGAAAAAGCGAGCCCCAGGTGTGGCCAGTTCTTTCCTCCCCACCTCCTCCGGCCAGCTGCCAGGGGAGCTCCGTGAGGACTCCAAGCCCTGACGTAGGTGGTGTCATCTGGAGGTGGGGAGCCGCTTTTGGGGCCGCGGGAAGGCGAGCCCCAGGTGTGGCCAGTTCTTTCCTCCCCACCTCCTCCTCCGACTGGCTGCCAGGCGAGCAGCTATTTTCACTCCCCACCGACCGGGCCGGGGGGGAGGGCGCAGAGCTTCGGCGTCCGGGCTGGCGGCAGCGCTTTTGAGGGCGCGCATCGCCCTCAGCTGTTTTCACTCCCCGCCGACTGGCCAGGCCGGGGGGAGGGCGCAGAGCTTCGGCATCCGTGCTGGCGGCAGCGCTTTTGAGGGCGCACATCGCCCTCACCTGTTTTCACTCCCCGCCGACCGACCGGGCCAGGGGGAGGGCGCAGAGCTTCCAATAGTTCCTCTTGGTGTATATCAGATATATTCCTTTTAAGTCTTTAGGGAAAATTTTAAAACATATTTGATATTGGTTGCTCTCTCCTGCATTAATATTCTTAGCTGTCCTATGGAAATGATTTTAACTATTGTTACTGTTGACAAAAAATGAATATAGCCATTAATACACAAGTAACAAATCTTAATGTCCATATTAGGCTTTATATTTAAATCTTCCCTGCTGATTCATTTAATGATTTGTTTTTCAATAACTTGTTATTAGACATACATTATTGATTATTCATGTATCATTAAGGAGTTTTTGCCCCTTACTGAAGGACTATAGTAAATAACAAACACACATTCAAATTCGCTGATGCATAAATGCTGTGTGAAAGGTGATAGTGATAGTGAAGTCATCACAGTAAATAGGGGAAGATATAGTGAGGTTTCTCTTTCCAGTTATGAACCACCAAATCCCACCGCTTGAGCTGCAATTAAGTTTGGGGGGAGGCGAAGGCTCCCACTGACACCTATGAAAAGTTTTTTCTCAAGTTTAATTGAAAATAGGTGATCTTAGTCAGAGAGGGTTTGCAGGATATTGGAAGAGAGGGTTAACTTCTCCTTTTCTGGTATAACCACTCCTCCAAATTGCTCTCCTTGATACAGTAGGCTTGAAGAAAGCCTTTCCCTCTTGGCAGTTGGATATTTCTTCAAGTCTGATGACTTTATGCACTTGGAAAAGGGCCAGGAGTGGTAGATATAATGTGGCTTTTGTGGCTTTTGAGTTGAAGGTTTCCTGTGTTTAGCAGCAAGGTTCGTAGTTGTCCAAAGTCTCAGCTTAATCAGAGTATGCTTCTCATTGAGGAGAGCCAATGTGTCTACCTTGTCGACTCAGTCATACAAGTTCCTGGTCTGAGCATTTTATATGGCAAGCCCATATGCCACATATATTTCCCCATCTGTTTCGCTAATTTTCCCCCTTTGGTGAAATATTGTTGCCATGCCTTCAAATTTGGTTGTGTGGCAACAGTGGAAAAAGAAATCGTAGTTTCTTCATGGTCTCCGTGAATCAAAGACGTGACTATTTCTGCTAGTGCTTGAAACTCATTGGAACATTGTGGAACTTAAAGCAAAAGACGTTTAGGGCAGCCCCCCTCCAGTGCATATGCCCCTGCACTTAGCACTTATCCTTAATTCTTTTAGTCACCACTGAGGAACCTTATGCTCCCAAAGAAAGATGGCAGTTTGGGACCAATTTTGGATCTTGGATCCTTTGGAGTCGTTATTCAGATGAATAGACATATCACCAGTGACATTCCACACAACTTGCAGTTTTTTTTTAACCATTTGGATATTACGTCACCCGCTGGCTAGGTGGACCATGACATGTGCCTCTGCTTTCACCTGACCCAAGAGATCCAACAGAGGGCACTTTTGTGAGTTTTAGTCCTGGCCTAACATAATTGATGAGAGATGGGCAAAACCACCTAGTTAGACCGCTCAAGTCCTTGCACCCTGACAAGGCTCTCACTTTGAATCTGAGAGATGTAAATTCTTACATAGACATCAAGAAATTCAGAAATGTGATACTAGAAACAATATTTGCAAAAAAGGGATCTTGTTTTCTGTGAATAACCGCAACACCAATACCTAGCTTCCTTCCGTATGCTGATGGGGAGCAATTCTAAAATGCTGATTGTAACTCCTGAACTAGCTTTGCAACTCTCATGGTGAACCAACAAGTCCAGTCTGATTATGAGAAGGTCATTTAAATGTCCCAGACCCAAAATTTAAGTAACAACCAACAAAAAATTGACAGGTTGAGAGGCACTCTACCAAGATGGTCGAGTCCATGCCCCATGGTACGAGGAAGAAAGGAATATGTATATAAATGAGTTGGAGCTGGTAGAGGTATTGAAGGCTGTCAAGGCCTTCAAAAATGATATCAGGCAAGGTAGTATAGCAGGGATTCTCAACCTGCAGCCCATGGGCCAGATGCGGCCCATGGCACCATTTCATGTGGCCCACCACCACACCAGAAAGTACTATGTGGTGTAGGAAGAGCAAAATGGCCATCCAGCCCCCGAAGCTGTCTGAGGGATTGTGACCTGGCCCCCGGCTTTAAAAGATTGAGAGCTCCTGTAGTACAGGTTGCTACCAACAACACCTCAACGATGTACTAAATAAGCAAAGAGTGGGGCACACTATATATTTCTTTTGCTCCTTTTTGCAACAGGTGGGGTCAACCAAATATAGATCTCTTTGCCATTTTGAACAACAAATGTTGAAAATGCGTTCCATGACAGGTCATGGAGAGAGTTCTCTGGGCGATGCCTGCATGACTTGCTGGTTAAGAAGACTTCTCTATATCTTTCTGCAAATTTTGCTGCTGTCCAGAGTGATAATGAAGCTTCACCAGGAGAAATCTAATGTGATCTTAGTAGCCCCTTTGTGGCCATAACAAGCTTGGTTCATAAGGTTGAAACTAATGGCAGAAGACTTACCAGCTGCTGCTACTTCCTCACTTACTTAGACCAGAGGGACAAGTCACCATCCAGACTTTGCAAAACTGAGGCTGACAGTGTGGCGAATTCTCCAACACTAAAGAGAATTATTGTATGATCAAATCTAGGAAGCCAACCACCTTATATAACTAAAGGCCCAAATGATGGGAGTCCCTTTTCCCATTCATTTGGAACATCAGACCAACTCCCACCTTCATTATATATGGTGTTGTGTTTTCTCTTAGACCTAAAGTAAAACAAATTGTCTCATTCCGCCATTAAGATCTATTTGTTGGCCATAGTGGCAAAACAGCCTCCAGGTACCAAAACCTGACATTTTTTCAAAAATCCTAATATTCCAAAAGTTCCTGCAGGATTTGCAGAATGTTTATCCACATCTGTGGACTTCACACCCACAGTGGTCCTTCTCACTTGTGCTTAAGCAGCTTATGAAGCCACCTTTTTAACCAATGGCTATGGCAAACCAAAGATTTCCCCCCTACAAAATAGTTTTCTTGGGACCTGTCACTGCAGCATGAAGTGAATTGTGCACTCTCTGGCATGATCCGCTTTTCCTGCAGTTCCACGATATAAGGTTACAATTTTTCCTGATATGTCCTTTGTGCCAAAAGTGGTATCAGACATTCACCTTAATAAGTCTCTTGTGCTTCCAAATTTTTCCCCATTACCTGCTATGAAACTAACAAAAGTACATCACATGTTAGATGTCTGCAGAGACCCAGCCTTCTGTGCCTCAAGAACTAGGCACTTCTAGAACTCTTAACAAGCTATTTGTTAGTTATCAGGTCTTGAAGATAGGTGAACAGATCACACCCAAGTGCTTCTCTGAATGGCTGTGAACATGATCACACTGTCTTACCAACTAGCAAAGAGGCCACTCTGAGTCTTTGAAGGGATGCTTCACCTGTGCTGTTGCAGTTCTGTAGCCTTTCTCAAAGGATTCCAGTTAAGATACATTTGCAAAGCAGTTCCAAACCTCAGTGTTCATCAAAAACTATAGATTGGACACCAGGGCTAAACTTGATGCTTCATTTGGAAGAGTGGTCATTTCATCTGTGTTAGCATGACATCACACCAGACTGAGCTTGTCAGTTACACAGATGTGTGATTCACAGTTACCACAAAGAAGAACAGGTTATTTACTGTACTTCAAGTTGTCACCGGCAAATCCACACAACCCACACATTGTCCTTTCAGCCTGCCACACTACTGTTTCATTCCTGGGCAGTGGCAGACTCGGGGAACTGAGGGATAACTGCTAGATGCAGGGACATGCGTACTGAAGCAGGACTGGCCTAGTGGTCTTTTTGCTTTAAGCCAGTGGTTTCCAACCATGCCCCACCTAACCATCTCTAAAATTCTTATCCCCACCCCCTGTGACATATAATTCTTATTATTCAAAGAGTGAACTGTTCATGTGGAGGAAACCTAAAAGGCCATTAACATGATCGAAACAAGCTTCCAAAGAAATTCACTGTTAATAACTCATTCTTGAATTGCCCCCTTAAAAATAAAATTGCCCCCCTGTGGGTGTGTGCCCCATGTTGGGAACCACGGCTTTAAGCTCTAGAACAGTGATGGTGAACCTTGGCACTCCAGGTGTTCTTGGACTTCAATTATCAGAAGCACAAGTCAGTGTTCCTGCTGATGCGGGAATTGACGTTCAAGGACAGCTGGAATGCCAAGGTTCGCCACCACTGCTCTAGAATATTCCAGTGAGTTTCAAGCATTAGCAAAAATAACCACTTGTCTGAATCCACAGAAGGCCCACAATTATTCATAAGTAACCTGTTCTTCTCTTTAGAACAAGGCACATGGGGAATATATACGTTGTTTTCAAACCCAGTCATTCCTCATGGAAGTGTCTTTCTACTAACAGAAAACATAAGGCTGAGATTTCCGTGCTTCTTTTTCTGTTGACTTACAGCAGAGACTTGAAAAAAAAATTTTTTTTTCAAGACTTGAGATGTTGGTGTCGGTCATACTTTCTGCATGCGGCAGCTCTTCTTTCATGTGCCATTTCTACTGCTGCTCAGCTAGGGCTTTGGAGAATTCAGGATGACTTTCCTCATGCACATTGGAACACTGAGCCTTCCTTGTTCTGTAAAGCCTATTCTTTCTAGTTAACATATCTACCAATCACCCGACAGTGCTAATCTGTCTGAGTTCCAAGCTTCTCTCCAAAATTTTCTTTTCTTTTGGAAGCTGTTAAAATGGAGGGGCAAGAAATGTGTGAGCAGTTACAATTTCATCCTGCTTGATCAGCCCTTTCACAAAGTTTCACAGACTTTTCTATCACAGCCTGGCACAAACAAACAGGTACTCATGGTCCAGTTTTACATGACGTCTGTATTGCATTACAGAAAGCATTACCTGGGGGTGGCAGCATTTTTAGTCTGCCTTGTTTTGATATTACGTTCGAGAATCATCGTCTGTTGACCTATATTTCTATATAGCCATCCGTACATGCCTCTAGCCGCCATGGAATGAATAATTGCCATTCTTTCAGGGCTTGAGGGAAACAATAACTTTTTTCAAAAAGTTGGCCTAGTAATTGTATCATTCCCTATGATACAGTCATTCATCCCATCACTATCGGCCCTGGGCAGTGGAAGACTCTGGGAATGTTTTACAAGCCTACAAAAACAGTTTGGTCGAAGGATATAGTGGGAGAAAGGTAACTTGCATATCAAATAGAAAATAGTGGTACTAAAGTAACATATTCCAGCTTGTTAGAAAAAACAACAGTTTAGAGCTGATGTGCCCAACTTTTTTATTCCTGACCATGCTTCCGGACAGCTGAGTGGGCTGGACCAAACCCCCTGGAAGCGGAAGCAGGCACATTTACAGCTGTCGTAAATGCACTCACTTCCACGTTTACGACAGCTGCTGGCATAAACACACACCCACTTCTGCTTCCGGGTGTGGCGGCGGCAGTGATGGGCTGGATGGAATGGTGTCGGCCTGTGGGCCGTAGGTTGGGAACCCCTGGTGTAGACCTTTTGGTAAGGTGGTTCTTGAATTGAATGGGTTGTGTCAGATTGCAACCTATCAATTCATGTTTGTCTCTTTAAAAGATGCAACCCTACATTTTAGATATTTCTAGGCGGGGTTTTGTTCAGCATCTAATTGACTTGGATGAAGGAATAGGACAGATTGTCATAAAAATTGTAGATGACAGAAAACTGGGTTGAGCAGTTAATACTTCAGAAGACAGATCTGAGAGTTGAGATCACTTTATAAAGCTGGAGAAATTGCAAACAAAATGAATTTGAGCAGGGAGAAATGTCAAAGTTCTGTATTTGTGCAGGAAAAATTACATGAAGAAATATATATTTATTGTGAAAAGGCTGCAATGGTCTTAGCTAAGCATGCGTCAGCAGTGGGATGTGGTAGCAAAAGAGATAATATTCTAGACTACATCAGTAGAAGTATCTGGTTGTTTATTTTATCAGTTTTATGCCTATTTTCTTCTTTGCCCAGATCTGAGGTATGCACATTGCATCAACCACACCCCAATGTATTAGAAGTATTGTGCCTACTTGGTTACTTGGTTGATCTGTACTTCACACATCTAGTTTGATGTGGTGGATTGAATCATTGTCTCCCATGAGATTTTAGTGGGCTCTCACCATCGGGAGGTCCTACCGCTACTGTAGCAGGATCCAATGGCACACAAGGGGACGGAGGCCTGTGTTTTCAGTGCTCCTTTTGCCATTTTAAATACGTCAACACAGCTGGCTGGGCTCATGTCGAAGTTAGCCATGTTAGAGCATTGCACTGGCCAGGTGCATTGCCCAAGTACCCAACACCACTTAACTGACCTGTGGTTCCAGAATGGAGAACTGTTCCAGATCGTTAGCCAACACCTTTGTGGAATGGTTGAACCTGCCAGGGAAATACACCCCCACCACCATGCTGTCATAGATCAAAAGGAATAGAGTAGTAGTCTATTTTGCTTTGGCCACACCTTACTTTGAATACCTTTGTTCAATTGTGGGCACTGCAATTTAAAAAAATGTGTTAATAAGCTAGAATGTGTCCAGAGAAAGACTAAAAATATGGTGAAGGATGTGGAAAGAAAGCTCTACAAGGAATGGTCGAGTTAGGTGCATACATTCAGCCTAGAGAAGAGAAGACTGAGATGTGGTATGATAGCTATCGTAACATACATGAAGGGCTGTCATATGCAGGACGAAGCAGGGTTTTATTCTGTAGCTCCATATAAATCAGGGGTGGCCAAACTACGGCCCGCAGACCAGATCTGTCCCCCAACACTAATTCATCTGGCCCACACTGCCCTCGTCGCTCCCGGAAGCGGAAGTAAAACATGCCATGCTTCAAATCACTGGAATTTAGGCCATGCTCACTAAATGTGATAAAGTGTTTGTCTAGTCCAGGGGTGGGCAACCTTGGTACCCCAGGTGTTCTTAGACTTCAATTCCCAGAAGCCCTGATCAGCACGTGTGCTTACTTGGGCTTCTGGGAATTGAAGTCCAAGAACACCTGGGGGACCAAGGTTGCCCACCCCTGGCTAGTCTATTGATTGCCTGGTCTAGTGTCTGTTGCTGAAGAAGTCGTTCAAGAGTATTGTTTGTCTTAATGTCGAACTCTTGGAATAATTAATGATTAATATACTGTATATCAACAGCTTGAAGACAAAATTATATGTAAGCTGATATAAGGATGGAATTGCCAGTAATGTTTTTTAAAAAACTTAATCCTTTTATGTGCAATCCATTGGAGTGCCTTAGGCTTGTGTGTTCACACTTGCTTTATCTTCCTTTTCTCACAGGTGGCTGAGCCAGAAAAATCAGAGGAAATTTATGTGGAAGTTGTCCCTGTGCCATTCTTTACCAAGACTTTATCAGGTTTAAAACACTCTACCAACTATAGTGTCCGGATCCAGTGCACTAATGAAATGGGCAGCTCTCCTTTTATGGACTGGGTCTATTTTCAGACCTTGGGATTAGGTAAGGTTATAGCAGACTGTGTTGCACATACATTTTGAAAGAGTTTCTTCTTGAATCAAATGGTTCTAGAGCAGGGGTCAGTAAACTTGGCTCTCCAGGGGATCTTGGACTTCAATTACCAGAAGCCCAAGTCAGTACACCTGCTGATCAGGGCTTCTGCGAATTGAAGTTCAGGAACATCTGGAGAGCCAAGTTTGCTGACCTCTGTTCTAGAGCATAAAACAATTCTGGTAAACCAAAGATTGGCTTTACGAGGTGTCTGACTGAAAGCAAACATAGTCCATGTGGGTGTTTCAAACCATCAGGTCATCTGCTTTCAGTTTGTTTATCATGCTAGAATATCGTTTGTGAATAGCAAATAGAAAATATTTTTTGTTCGTACAGGTATCTAATTAAGATTGCAGCTTTCCATTTTTCACAGATTACAGAAGATGAGGGGATAATGGTATGGGCCAGACCATAGCATTCTTTACAGCAGGGGTTCCCAACCTTTTCAAACCAGGTGGCTGGGTCATGCTCTCTCAGTCAGCTCCAAGAGCTGGACAGCCATTTTGCCCTGCCTGCACATTGGGGGCAGCCATTTTGTCCCAGCAGCTTCAAAGGGGTGGCCATTTTGTTTCTCAAATGCTCTTGGAGGAGTGGGGGGCACATGAAATGGCACCAGGGGCCGGATCCAGCCTACGGCCCTTAGGTTGGGAACCCCCGCTTTACAGAAATGTGAAGAGGATTAGCAAGTCAGATAATTAATTGTCCTGTTACTTGAGAGCTGCTGGGGAAAATTCTCCTGAGGTATATATCCCCCCCCCTATTTTACCATCAATATATATATATATATATATGTTGTGATTTTCTTTCTGTTACAGCTCCCAACAATACTCCACAAAATGTGCACATTATCCAGAGAGATTCTTGCCTGATCTTGGAATGGGAAACAACAGTTCCAGAAATGCTTAGGGATAACACCATAGGATATAAGTTGGAATGGAGTCAAGATAATATAACACAGGTAACAAACAGGAATATGAGTCTTCTACTTTGTAAATCTGATTGAGATTTAATTTAATTTTAATTTAATTATCACATTTATATACCGCTCACTCGGCCAAAGCCAACTCAGGGCGGTTCACAATAAAAATTAAAAACACAAGTTAAAACAGTTAAAACTACCCACCCCCTAAAAACAAGGGCTGCAGGATCCAAAGGCACCATGGGGAAGAGTTCTTCTACACCAACCACCCAATGGCGGTTACCCTTCCACCTGCACCCCACACTTGACCCGCCAGCCAGGTTTTAAGATCTTTTCTGAAAGGCAGCAATTCCGTCCGGAGACGTAGCTCTGTTGGCAGGAGGTTCCAGAGGGCCGGTGCAGACACGGAGAAGGCTCTCCTCCTTGTGCCAGAGAGGCGAGCCCCTCTGGCTGATGGAACGATTAGAGAGCCCCTCCGGTCCGCTCTGGTTGGACGGACAGACGTCCTCAGGGCGATGCGGTCTCTTAGGTAACCTGAGATACTGAGATAAGGACTTCTTTTGTGTGTCTGTGACATTTGGTCTGTTGTGATGCCTAGACACTGTGGCAGCAGAGAGAGAGCTTAAATTTAGGGCCACTATAGGTTGAAATGGACTGAATGGCATGTGATTAATGATTTTTTTAATCACTTATATTGTTCTGAACCTGCTTCCAGTATCACACAAGAAATGAGGCTTACATTGGTTTGTGGTTATATCAATCTCTAGTCATATCATGGCAAATCAGCTATATTTTACATTGACAACCGTGTGCTGTAGTATTCCCTACCTTAGAAAATTAGCATTCCAACTTATGTGGAGAACCCTCATGGTGAGTGGGGTGCTCTCATCTTTAGAGCTATTCCCCATGTCACGGAAAGTGACAGAACCAGAAAAGAAAAGTGGGGATGGAGTGCTCTCATCTAGCTGTGATAAGTATACACAATTAGCTAACAGCTGAATAGGGCTCTAACAACAAACCTAACACCTATAATATGAAAGAAGAAGCCTGCATGGATTATAACACACATTTGACTTCACTTTTGCATTCTGTCAGACATCTAACAACAGCTATATATGGCAGGAATGGCAGCAGAAACAGTTTTGTGTGTGAAAAGAGAATCAGAACAGTAAGCCCTTTGAGGCACAGCTGAGAAAGGCTAACAATGGCTTCTGACTAAATAAATAAAAAACATTGTATGTGATTTGGCAGACTATTAATTGTTTTCCTAGATTTGCTGACCAATATCCTGGGCTGTATCCCAAATTACCAAGGTTCCGAGAGCAAAATTCATCTAGGGTGAGAAATAATTGGAATGCACTACAGTAGAACCCCGCATAACAAAAAACAAAACAAAACTCCGTTCCACGGAGCTCTTCGCTATGCTGGTTTTTTCGTTATGCAAAGCTAATGGGAGATGCCCCAGATAATGAACAAAAAATGTTCATTATCCAGTATTCCCATTGACCAGGTATACCCCGGTTACCAAAAAACCCCACATAACGGAAATTTTTTTGTGCAATTTTTTCCGTTATACGAAGCATTCGTTATGTGAGGTATTACTGTATAAGAAAAGATATAGACACAATGCTGGGAACAATTGCTGCAAATCACACAGGGCAGGCTGTCGTATGTCAAAGTAGAAGGGAGTGTAAAATCCACTCTCCTGTCACAGTCTGTTCTGGTGCAACTCTGCTCAAGTATGTGTGCTAAAGACTAAATAGTTTCACCATCAAGCTCTCTAAAACATAGATGGGGAGAATTTACAGCCTTTCATCTTACTTCAAAGCCTTGCATGCAGCCATTTTGTGGCCTCGGAGGTACATACTGTATTGATTTAAAATATTACAACATTTGCATACTCTCTGAGTAGGAAAGTCATAAAGGTCTGTTTCTGTATAAACATGCCCATTTCACAAACCTGTGTCTATTGAGGTGAGGTAGATAGTGAATGAAGATCAGACTTCCTCTTCTGTAGGCCCCACTCTACAGTGCTTGCCTAGTGCTGTTGGCTAGTGCTAGGTGGAAATATTTTCTCATGCCCAAGTCTTTGAAACTGGTGAGCCTGTGCTTCAAGCTGTCTACCATTAATGTGACTTAAATGTTGTTTTGGCTGCTGCCATTCTTTTTTTGGCAGCATATGGGCGCGTTTTACTTCTGCTTCCGGGAGCAATGAGGGCGACGCAGGCCGGATGAATCACAGCAAACCCCTTCGTGTGGATTCACGGGGGCTTGGGCTTCTGGGAATTGAACTCCAAAAACATCTGAAGTGCCAAGGTTCGCAATCACGGCCATAGGCAATAGATAAATGCAGAGCAGAATATGCTTGAGAAACAAATGTATTTCTGTGCCTTAACCTTGGCAGTCCACATGTTGCAAGAAAGGACAAGAAAAGAGGTGTGCATTAAAATAATTAAACAGTCTAGTTTGGAAGAAATGTGTTTCAGATCCACAGACGTAGCAAGTAGCATTTGATGCTGACTATTCATCTATGGTTTTCTGATTCTAGGGGGAGATGATAGTGCAGGATGCAAGAGCAAACCTCACTATGTGGAATCCCTTAAAAGACCTTGTCATCAGGGTGTGCGCACTGAACCTAGCTGGCTGTGGACCTTGGAGTGAGCCCTTACTGTTTACAGCTGAGGATTTAATAGGTGAGTTGTGTGTGTGGACATTATTTCTGCTGTGGTTTACTCAAGTAGAATGGTCTGTTGTTAGTACTCTGCATGATGTAAGAGCCCTGGGTACCATTGTGTCTTTCTGACAATGCTCTCCTTAGCACTCACAGCTGCATCTCTTGCGTGCTTCAACTAAATGATGATCATGGGACTGGAAACACCAATCCCTGTGAGGAAACACAGAAAGAACTGGGCCCATTTAGCCTTGAGAAAAGGAGACTGAAAGGGGATATGATAGCAAATATTTGAAAGACAGTCATAAAGAGGAGGGGCAGGATCTGTTATTGATAATCATATTGAGTTCAGGGCAAGTAAAAATGGGCTGAAACTACAGGAAACCAGATATAGGCTGAATATCAGGGAAATATCCTAACTTAAAGCAGTATGACGGTGGAGCCAATTACTTCAGGAGTTGATGAGAGGCCATTCAACAATTACGTGATCCATTTTGGGGGGAAATTGTCCCCTCCCCCCCTTGTAATCCGACCATAATTTTCGCTTCGAGCCTCCCCCGCCCCCTTTAAAATTATGTAATCCTGAGCTTTTGTATCAAAACTCTAATTTTTAGAGCTTTTCATTATTGGTGCCTAATGCATAACGTATCGGTGAGGATTCAATAATCTCAAATCAGATCAAAATTCCCAGAGATCCATTTTTAAACCTAAAAAAATGCCATGTTTCAAAACAACAACAGCTCCAATTGGGTTACGTAATCTTTGACCTGCCCCCACGTAATTTTCCGTAATTCAGATGGCAGAACACCTCCCCCTCCCCTCGAGGATCACGTAATTGTTGAATGGCCCCTGAGTGCTCCAACACTGGAGACATTCAAGTGAAAAGTGGACAACCATCTATCTTTTGGATTCCTGCATTGAGCACTGAATTATTTTATTATTCTGAATGACACCAAGACTAAACAACCTTCAGTATAATAATAATTTAGTGTCGGAAATTATTCTGGGTTGAAAGGATAATTTAGCAGAAACAAAACCAGACCAAAAAGCTCTTAGTTGCAACTGTGAGCACTTCTCTTTTATTCAAGGAATATTGCTGTGAATTGCAGCTGTGAAAAAAAATGAAATACAATGAAAGGAGCTTTTTGTGATTGATTTGTTTCCTTTTAAATTGTTATAGACAATGGGAAAATCTATAGGGATGATATGCTGTGTATTAGTCTTGAATCAGACCGTCATGAACATCGTTTTCTGTATTTTAGAAGGCTGTCCAGAATGGGATGAAAAAAATTACAAGTATGGGATATTTTTCAGATTACTTTAAGAAATCTGTTACAGTAATACCCCAGACAACGACAAAACTTGATTCCACAAGTCCTCCCATGTGCCATTCAGTTTTGTTTTGTTTTAAGAGTGATTGTGTAGTTAGAATATGATGGGCACAAGATGAAATTTGCATGAATAGAACTAATTGCAATAGATAATGGGGAAATTTTGCAATTACAGTAATTCTATTATTCCCAACCTTTTCCTGTTATAACAACTACCAGAGTTCAACCAAGTTGCCTGAGGGCCTCTGGTGGCAGAAACCCAAGAAAACAACCTTTTCCGGCTCTATAACAGGGGTGTCCAACCTTTTCGTGCCAAGGGACGGACCACGCCCCCTCAGACAGTTGAGCAGGCTGAAAGCATGGTTCCTCGCACTGCTTCTGCCACTTCTGGTTGTGGTGGCGGCAGGTGCATTCACAGCACGATTTTGGCTGTTTTCGTTGCTTTCGCTACTTCCCGTGGTAGCAGGAGTGAGGGCAGTGCATTTTTTGCCACGTTTCCAGCTGTTTTTGCCATGCTTTCAGTGATTCCGGCATGTTTTCGGTGCTTCCTGTGTGGTGGCAGAGATGGCAGCGTCCTCATCGTGGGCTGGATTAATCGGCACTGTGGGCTGGATCTGGCCCTTGGGCCATAGGTTGAAATGAATTGAATTGTTTATTTATACCCCACTTTTCTAGTGTGTACACTACTCAGAGGGGCTTCCAACAATAAATAACATACAATAATAAACAATATACAGTATAATGACCATGATAAGGGACAAAGACGGAAAGGAGCTAGCTGATGCAGAAGAGATTAAGAAAAGATGGAAAGAGTACACAGAGGAACTCTACAAAAAGGAACTCAACACTCCTGATAGTCACAATGATGAAGAAATTGAACCTGAGCCAGACATCCTGGAGAGTGAAGTCAGAAAGGCCCTAAAGAGCACTGCAAACAACAAAGCTAGTGGAGATGATGGTATCCCAGTTGAATTTTTCAAAGCTCTAAAAGATGATGGCATCAAATTACTGCATTCAATATGCCAGCAGATTTGGAAAACAAAACAGTGGCCACAGGACTGGAAAAGATCAGTATATGTTCCAATCCCAAAAAAGGGCAATGCCAAAGAATGTTCAAACTATCGAACAATCGCGCTCATCCCACACGCCAGCAAGGTGATGCTCAAGATAATACAGGATAGACTTCAGCAGCATGTGGAAAGAGAATTACCAGAGGTGCAGGCTGGTTTCAGAAGAGGCAGGGGGACTAGAGACCACATTGCCAACATACGTTGGATCATGGAGAAAACAAAGGAATACCAGAAACAAGTTTATTTTTGCTTTATTGACTACACTAAGGCATTTGATTGTGTGGATCACAACAAGATGTGGCAAGTGATTAAAGAGATGGGAATACCAGAACACCTCATATGCCTCCTGAGAAATCTGTACATGAACCAAGAAGCAACAGTTAGGACAGAACACGGAATGACCGAGTGGTTTGGAATAGGAAAAGGAGTAAGACAAGGCTGCATTTTGTCACCCTGCTTATTCAACTTATACACAGAGCACATAATGCGCAATGCAGGGATGGAGGAATCACAATATGGGATCAAAATTGCTGGGAGAAACATCAACAATCTGAGATATGCAGACGACACCACCCTAATGGCAGAAAGTGAGGAAGACCTAAAGAATCTCTTGATCGGTTTGAAGGAAGAGAGTGCAAAAGCTGGCTTGAGACTCAATATCAAGAAAACCAAGATAATGGCAACAGGCCCGATCAGTTCCTGGAAAATAGACGGGGAAGAAGTAGAAGCAGTGACAGATTTCACTTTCTTAGGATCTAAGATCACTGCAGATGGAGATTGCAGCCATGAAATAAAGAGGCGGCTGATTCTAGGGAGACAAGCCATGAGAAACCTGGGGAACATAGTGAAAAGCAGAGACATCTCCTTGAAAACAAAAATTAGAATAGTCAAAGCAATGGTATTCCCAGTGGTAATGTACGGATGTGAGAGCTGGACAATTAGGAAAGCTGAACGCAGAAGAATAGATGCCTTTGAAATGTGGTGTTGGAGGAGAGTTTTGAGGGTACCTTGGACAGCGAGGAGAACAAATAGGTCAATCTTAGAAGAAATCAACACTGACTGCTCATTGGAAGGTCAAATAGTAAAGATGAGGCTAAAGTACTTTGGGCATCAAATGAGAAGGGAGGATTCACTTGAGAAGGCCGTGATGTTGGGAAAGGTGGAGGGCAAAAGAAGAAGGGGGAGGCCAAGGATGAGATGGATAGATGGCATTGTAGACACAATGGGCACAAAACTGGGAGGACTGAGGGGGATGGTGGAGGACAGAGGTGCCTGGAGAACGATGGTCCATAGGGTCGCAAAGGGTCGGAATCGACTGTGCGACTGAACAACAACAACAAAATACAGTATACAAAAATAAGGTACAGTGCAATACATAAGCAATATAGAATATACAATGCAAAACATAGTAAAAAATACAATACAAAATACCAGGAATATACAATTCTAGCAGCATAAATACAAAATTATACAGTGAAATAAAATACACTCAATCAACCAGCTACAACGCCAAAGACAGTGGCTCAAAAAACGACTGCAGCGCATTTCAACCCCTGCCTTTTAAGTCCGAGGGGGGAGGGCGGGGCCCAGCAAGCTGGCGGTGGAGTGGCCGGAGGGCATCTTCGCCCCCACCGGGACCAAAGAACGCGGCGGCATTCACCTGGCACCCACTGCCTTTTAAGTCCGGGGGAGAGCGGGGCCCAGCAAGCCAGCGGCGGAGTGGCCGGAGGGCCTCTTCGCCCCCACCGGAGCCAAAGAACGCGGCGGCTCACCCAGCAGCCCCTGCCCTTTAAGTCCAAGGGGAGGGAGGGCGGGGCCCAGCTGGCCGGCGGTGGAGTGGCTGGAGGGCCTCTTCACCCCCACCGGGGCCAAAGAACATGGCAGAGGCGGCTCACCCGGCACCCCCCATCGTTAAGTCCGAGGGGGAGGGCGGGGCCCAGCTGGCCAGTGGAGGGGAGGGCGGGGCCCACCAGGCCCAAAGAACGCGGCAGAGGCGGCCATCCCTGCTCTATAATATTGTGGTGAACTATTAAAATGTATCATATGAGAACACTTGAACTCTTCCTCTGTGGAAGATGCTGGGTGTTTTATTTAAAGCATGAAAAACCATCGGAATTTGTATTAAAACCATCTTGTCAGATTGTTTCTGAGCCAGCCAAGGACAGGGACTGAAAGGGACTTGCATGGAAACAACTTTCATTTCTGTTGTGTTTCAGGTTCTTTCAGGGGCCTCTCTAGTTTTCAGGTCTTTTCAGTACTGGTTCTTCCATCTAGCACAGGAGGGGGTGTCCTTTTTCAAGGCCTTTTATTTTCACCCATTCGCACCCTGCACAAAATCTAGTTGAGACCTGTCCTAAAGTGTCAAATGTGGGTGTCTTGCAATAGGATGGGGAGAAGAATTGTGGCAAAGAGAGTGGCTTCCTACTTTGGGTAGAAATGGTAAAGTCAAACAACAAACCACTCAAAATGGGAGGAAGAACGGAGGGAAGAGAGGAAACAGGAGGGAGGAGGAGTACATGGAACTTCCTGCCTTGGCCCCCTAACGCACAGCATTCATCACCATCAAGGCAGCCTCTAAGGCTGAGTCTGCAGCTGCCTGTTCTCCTGCTGCCACTCCTCAAGCTGAGCCACCCAACGATGGCTCCACTTCCCATGAGCTACTAGTGAGGAAATGAGGAGGAGGCAGCTGCAACGTTGGCTTTCCACCCACTTCCCATTTCTCTTCCAGCAATGGCAGCCTGGCCACACTCTTAAAGATATAGACACTAGTAGGGTGCCCGTTGCCACTTTGGGTTTTTTTCTCTTCTTCCCTTGAGCCTCTTCTCCGTCTCTCTCTTGTCCTCACTGCCTGCCCTGCTTTGCTTTGGACAGAAAGGCTCTCCTTGTCCTGCCTTCTGTAGGTGCAGAGAAGGAGCGCTCACTCCTCTTCTCAGGCCCTTTTACAGATTTAAAATGCCTAATCCCTTCTCCTGGGCATTCGGATCTGCTGCTGACACGTCACAATGCTGCAGCCTGGAAAACGTCCAAGTTGGAGACAAAGGGTGAAAAGAAAATTCAATCGAAGAGGAAAACCTGGGGAAAGCTTAGCAATTGGCAATTACGCTTAATGTATTTGCCAGTTTATGAGACACACAGGGGCCGCAGGGGCTCAAGTGGTTAAGACCCTGCAAGGGAGGCGGAAGGCAGTTCAAAACCCGAGTACTGCACGACAGAATGAGCATCCATCTCTGTCCCAACTCCTGCCAACCTAGCAGTTCGAAAGCAAGAAATTGCAAGTAGATGCAGTAGGGACCACTTCGGTGGGAAGGTAAATAGCGTTCCGTGCACTTCTGTGTCTAGGCATGCCTGCCATATTCCACGGAAATGTCTGCAAATGCAGACAGCGCTGGGTCTTTGGCTATAAACAGAGATGAGCACTGAACCCTACGACTGGCATTCGAGCAAGGGTTACCTTTACCTACGACACATTGGGTTATAAGACGCACCCCAATTTTTAGACACGTTTTTAAGGGGAAAAACAATTTTCTACATTTTAACTACAGGAGGTGAGAAGGGAGGGATTGGCCAGGAAAGAGATCTTCTTTGGAAGCCTCTTGCCCGGCTGATCCCACTGCCGCTGGCCGTCAGGAGGCGGGGAAGAAAAGCAGACAAGTTCACTCCTTGGTCAATGAACCTGCTCGGGTGAGGCCTCCCTTCCCTGCTTGCCCTCCTCTCTGTGGCAGCGGTGGCAAGGCTGGTGAATTGCTCCTTTTGGACAATTTTGCTCGTCCCATCCCAGCCAGCGGGGATAGGGTGGTGGTGGGGAAACACCCATCAGGAGGTGAGGTGGGGAGGCCTCGCCTGGGTAAGTTCGCTCACAAAGGTGATCTCTTCTGGGAGCAAACTCACCCACTTACTTTACTTTTGCATTTATATATACCGCTTTCCTTATCATTCGATAACACTTTCCCTCCCTGCCTCCTAATGGCCATCGGGCTGAGAGGGGAGGCCACAATCCCAGCCCGGTGTCAACACGCACAGCTAGGGTTTTGAGAGAAGCTCTCTCAGAAGCCCCCATCCTAGCCCACTGTCCGTCGCGCCAAACCACAGCATGAGGGGAAGGCTGTTACCAGATTATAAAACACACTCTGTTTCCCCCGCATATTTTAAGGGGAGAAATTGTGTCTTATAAACCAGCAAATACGGTATATACCAGCCCATAACACTTAGTGCCCTCTCTGGGTGGTTCACAAGTTAATTAGCATTTTGATCCCAACGTGCTGGGTACTCATTTTACCTACCTTGGAAGGGTGGGCGGCTGAGTCAACCATGGTTCCCGTCAGGATCGAAGTTACAAAGTTCTGGCTGCATTACAGTGGCTTAGCTACTGCGCATAAGGGCTGTTCAAATACCTAGCATTTTTGAGTAACTTTTATTAATATGGATTGTTTGGGTTTAAGAGGATCTCTTTTGGGAATCAACTAACGAACTCAAAGATTTTTTTGGGAGGTGGAGATTTTCTGTGTTTTGTTCTTTTCTTTTTAAATGAAAGTCACAACCCTACTGACTGACCTTTTATAATATGTAAAAAGCTTTCTCTTACTAGAAGCAGTTTAATGACCCATTTTACCTATTTTCTAAAAAATCTGTTTATCAGTCTGTAAATACACAGAAGATAAATATGATTCGAATATCTCTTGTGAAAATGGCATTGCTCTAGAGCAGGGTTTTTCAACCTGCAGCCCGTGGGCTGGATCTGGCCCATGGCACCAAATAATCCGGCCCTCACTCCATCCGCCACCAGAATTGGCCGTGGACTCATTTACGGCATCCGTAAACGGCGGGGGAGGTGGGACAACCAGTCCAGCTCCCTCAACTGTTTGAGGGAATGTGACCCAGTCCCTGACTTGAAAATGGTGAAAACCCTTGCTCTAGAGATGAAAAAAGGGGTCAGGGAGAGAATTCCTCTTTTGGTCATGAGAAACATTAAGAATGGGGCTGTGGTGGCTTAGTGGTTAAGATGCTGAACTTGACAACTAGAAGGTCGGCAGGCCAGCAATTTGAGACTTGAGTACTGCACGAAGGAGTGATCTCCCCTCTCTGTCCTAACGCCTGCCAACCTAGCAATTTAAAAGCAAGAAATTGCAAGTAGATAAATAGGTATTGCTTCGGTGGGAATGTAACAGTGTTCCATGCGCTCCAGTGTCTAATCACACCTGCCACATGACCACAGAAATGTTTGCAGACGCAGACAGCACTTTAGATGTAAACAGAGATTAGCACTGCACCCAAGCAAGGGAGACTTTTACCTTTACTTAACGCTAAGAAAATAGTCGTTTCTCCATTTCAGGTGTGCAGTAATGCAGAAGGCTAGGTGGGTGATTGGGTCTAAGGTAGTAAGTTGGAAGTTACATATTAATGAATAATATGGATTGACTGCAACAAGCAGTTTCCCTCATTGTCTCCAGGTCTAGGATTTTTGTGAGTTTCAATCCATGTTAGAGTGCTCAGTATTTAGCAAAAAAGATGTGGATTTCAAGATGCAGATTTTCTTTTTCTCTTATGTTGTTGTTTAGGAGTCCTCTGAAGATACGTTGTTTTCAGTAGCCTTCAGGTAATAATGGACAAGTGAATAATGTTTGATAATATTAATACCAATCCACTATATTCACTTAGTACTGAGGGCTACGTGTGCCATATTTTTCATATGCAGATAAGAAGGGAAGTCCTCTAAGTGTATCCCTCTGGTTTTGCAATTAATAAATATGCTGACACAAGCACATTTTAATAGGCAGTAGGCTCTGACCTGAGTGAACTATATGTAGATGATTTTCACTATAGAACTCCTTGTATTTTCTGGTAGTCACCATTTCTGAAGACTAATAAAGTTTATTTTGGGGAAATTGACTGAGAGCGGGTTTAATTGGTGGAAAAATCAGCATCAATAAAATTAAGTACTTTATACAACAAACAAACAGAAATTTACTCTCGCAAGGTGGTGTGATGGCCACCAACTGGCTCATTTACTGGTCTGCTGATTACTGCCAGAAACATGCCCCGATCAGGACTGAAGTTTGGCCAACGACAAAGCCAAGAAAGTGATCAGGACACCAAAGAAGAAGAATGACCCACAATTTAGATTTTACAATCATCAGTAGCTGCTAAATGTTATCCTTCTTTCGTGTCCCGCTCAATCCCTGGACTGGCAAAATGAAACCACTTTTTTCGCTTGTTATGCTAAAAGTCATGGCTTTATGTTACAACTAGTATTCAAGATGCCTTTCAGTAGTAGCCTCTTGAGAACACAAATATGACTGAATACCTCTAAAGCTATCTGTTGGCCCTAGATAGCCTCATTGTTGTACAAAGTGCACATCACTGTGTTGCTCCTTTTCTAAACATGTGGGCAAAATAGAGCTCTCATTGTGCACCTTTGTAGGGCTTCCAAATTTCTTGAGTTGATGCTGTGCTATTAGTGTTGCATTGGGCTTCACAAAAAGAGCCTCCTTGAATATTGTGGTATTTTTGAACCACAATTGGGTGTACCCTGGGCAACGGCCACCTTGTGCCAACTAGGCCAGGCAAAAGGAACTGCAAAATGAACTCAACAAAAGGTGGTTTCATTTTGGTAGTTTCACATCTGTCCTAGACATGGAAGAAGTGTTATGAAGTTTATTTTGGGGAGATAGACTGAGAGCATATATATTAAACCTACACCAGGATAAGTAGAAGGAGAGCAAAATATAGATCTTAGGATGATTCAAAGTATTGTCTGAGAATAAGAACAAACTTTGAAACTTTCCTAAGAAATAAGAAAGCTTGGTTGAAAAAGCCAAGCAGGAATCTTTGTGCATGAAGTTATGGCTCAAAAAGGAATTTTTGGGCTAAATATGTGCAGAGATATATTTGTCCTGAATTCTAAGGCAGTTGATACCCTTCCCTAATCTTTGTACACTGGACCACTACTTTGCATCTGATTGTAGTTGGTAGACCTTAAGAGAGAGAGAGAGAAGAAAAAGCATCAAGCCTGATGTTTGCTTTCACTACATGAATCTAAATCCACTATGGTTGTGCAACCTTTTGTTACACCAGCAAAAGGGATTTAGGAAGAATTTTTCTTATCCAGTGAAGGTAGCTCAAGGGCAAGATAAACTTAGCTTCAAATTCCTGTTGAGACTTTAAACAATGGGCCTCCTTTATTTAAAAGTTTTCCATCACTTTCTGGAATTGGTATTAAGTAATATTTAGTTAGTGGCTAAAACTCAGGTGCTTGGGATCACACGTCAATGACAAGTTGCCTGTTTTGCTGCTACATCTTTTCAGCATTATTTGGAAACTAACGACAGTATCGGAGTTCCTTCTGGCAGAGTGGAAAATGGTGATCATAAGGCTGAGTCTTCTGAGAATATGTTACTAAATCTAGCCTCTTGCTTCTTCTCTTCTACACAGAAGGACAGAGGCAACCTCCATATGGGACATCCTGGGTTCCTGTGGTTTTGGGAATTCTGACTGCACTGGTCACAGCAGTTGCCTTGGCCCTAATCCTCCTACGGAAAAGAAGAAAAGAAACCCGCTTTGGGTAAAAGTTTTGTTGCTAGACTTTATTGTTCTCATCCCGCATCTCTTGCACAGCTGTGTTAGTATAACCTCTTTGAATGACAGAGTTGCTAGTCATTATGTAACAATCCAGGGATGGAGGTATCTTGTGATTTTACAAGCTAAATCTTATGATTTTGTAAGATAGAGGAACTGGAGGCGGTTGGTATGTGGAACATAGAAGACTGAACGTTGCAAGAAGGCGTTGCTTCAACTTGCAGGTTGTCACAGTGGCAACAACGTTTATCTGGGGCAGTGTTGCCTGTACAGGCCTGCTTATACAACAGCTTTCTGTTAGAATGATTTAGGCAGGGGAGGTAGATCTGTAGGAGGAGTTATTTTGGAGGTATAATGAAGGAAGGGCTGCAGTGTGTGCAGTTGAGCAACTTTGTTGCTGCTATTGAGTACAGTACTCCTTTACTACAAAAGTGTTTTATTACCACAACCCCCTATGTTTCTCTTGCCTTGGGAGGTATGAGACAGGAAAGGCCTGACTTGGAGACTTAATCAGACCTTTCACATAGCAAACTAAAAAAGAAACAGGAATTTAAGGAGGCTCTGTCGTAAGCTACCATCTGTATTAAGTGCCTGTAAGTCAGGGATTCTCAATCTGCGGCCCGTGGGCTGGATGTGGCCTGCAGCACCATTTCATGTGGCCCCCACTGCCTCCACCACACCAGGAACTGCCATGTGGTGGAGGAAGGACAAAATGGCCATCTGGCCCTCGAAGCTGTCTGAGGGAGTGTGACCCAGCCCCCGGCTTTAAAAGGTTGAGAACTTCTGCTGTAAGTGATATTGTAACTGTAGTATTCACACCTATCATTGAATGTGAATTTTTGCTGCTTTTTATCTTCTAGTAATGCCTTTGGCAGCATGGTGGGAGGGGATCCAATAGTCCATTTCAGAGCAGTGAGATCTTTCAACAGAGAAGTTCCAGAACTTATTGAGGCAACATGTAGGTAAAATGTTCTAAATTATTCTTTCTTACAGATCTCATTCATCAAGCTAATTACTAGGTCTCTCCGATCAAAATGCTATTCTGTCCTCTATTAGTGCCATTACCCTTTCTCTATTCTTCTAACTCTCCTAACACATTTCTAATAAAAACACAAAGTGAAGGACACAATAACTTTATGGATATTTGTTTACAGAAGAATTATCCAGAATTGATATTTCAGATGTAACTTTTAGAAAGAGAAACCATATACACCTCCCACACAAAAAGAGAAGAGAAAAGAGGCCACTGATATTCCTAAAATTTCCATATGCTATTTTATATGTATAGATGCAATGTTACAAATTATTTTATAAACAGAATTACAACACATCTCACTGTGTAATGTGGTGACACATGTCTGCCGAGTCTGCTATCTTGTTGTTGTTTTTATTTTAAAATTACTAGTGGTTTCTTCTGAGGGTTGTCTAGGATTGTGCATCATGCTCAATGCTACACAGGCCGGCTCTTCTCCTTGAATGCACAATAGGGAATCAAACTCCCTAGTTCTGGTCCACAACTCACTGAGCTGTCCAGTCAGCTTCCCACTTCCAGGGAAACATGCATACAGGTAGACTGAGACTTCACAGCCCATTAATTTTGGTTAGTTTCCACCCCCAAAATAAGTATGCATTAGAAAATTTGTGAAGCTACAGCACTGTTTTGGTTTTCATTATGTATTGTGTGTAATTACATGAAGAAAGCTCACCGCTTGTTATCTTCTCCCACATCTTAGATAATTGGAATATGCCCTACTTTGAATTTTACTGTCCTTTATACTGTAGTGTGGAGGTGGCCTACGAGGAGCAGAAGCTTCTCGGTGGTGGTGCCCATTTTGCAAAATTCCTTACAAGGAATAAGTAAGCCTTTTTTCCCCACTTTTTGGATAGTGGTCACCACTTTCTTGTTTATTCAGACCTTTTTAACTGTTCATCATTGTCTTGAATCCATTTTTCTTTGACTGCTGCTGATAGACATAGGTCCAGACATATATGCCGAGAAAAAATTGGCACCTGATGAAAGGGGCTTCATTCCACAAAAGTCTATGATAAACAAAACTTGTTAGTCTTCAAGGTCCCACAACACTCTTAATTGCTTTCATGTGGCTTCCATTTAATCATTACTATGTCCCAGTGATTTCAGTGCTTCTGATCTAAGTATGATGAGTTTGACTCTAATATATTTTAAAGTAAATGAATTTCTTTTATTTTTATATGGGGAAGGTGTTAACAAATATTACACTTAAGAGTTTGGTTTCCTAGAAATTACCTCTTGAGACATGATGCAGTTTGTAAATGAGTAAATGAGAATGTTTATACTATGTCTCAAATGAAAGTCTAGATTAAATGCTGCTGTAAATTACCTTATTATTGTGACATCCAAAAAACAGATGATTCACTGTCCATGAATTGATTTTCAAATTGGCTGTCTGTGGAGCTCCCTGATAATTCATTCATCACTTCTGCTTAAACTGGGCTCTTTTTTCTCCTTTACTAGTTGTTCAGGAGGACGTTATAGCATTTTAAACTATGAAATTTAAATGTATCAAATTTTAATAACTTCAGAAATTACTGGAAAATTACAACAAGGCTAAGCATTCTGCAAAGGTGTAATCTGCAATTAAGTTACTACTCAAAAGAAATATTTATGATTGAACCATTCATTTTTCATGCTCTTTGTCTTTCTTATTTGACACACATTATAGTATGTTTAATGAACAGGAATCTAGAAAATAAGAGGTAATTTTCTGAGATTCTTCATTGAATTCCCATCTCTCTCTCTAGTGGACAGTTTAGGAATCAGTGATGAACTGAAAGCTAAACTGAAAGATGTGCTCATCCAGGAGCAACAGTTTACATTGGGAAGAATGCTAGGCAAAGGTGAGTGCAAAACAAGCTCTGAACAAAGGTGAATTTTCTTTATTTAAAATTTATAGACCAGTCAATGCAGTTATGTATACCTAAACCCCATTGTGATAAACCCAGCTGTTAATTCAAACTAGAGGAGACACATTGAGTCAGTGAGATTTACATAAGCGTTCATTTAACAAATCCCATGGACACAGCAGATCCGGCTTAGATGGGGCTAATGACTGGATTTGCAATAAAGAGATAGTTGGCTTCACAGAACTCTATGATTGTTCTGCTTCATTTCTGTCTCCTAGGCCAATTTTTTTTCAACATCACTTGGTTCTGCTTTTCCCCTACCTTTACATTCCAGTCACTTATGATTATGAACATGCCTTGTATCATTGTGTGATCAATTTCCTCTAGAATGCTTGCATAAAACATTTCCATTTTATCTTCTTCAGCATCTGTAGTTGGAACATAGAATTGAAGGGTGGTTATATTGATAGGTTTTCCACAGATCTGATATTATTTGGTGAGATTTTCCATTCTATCTCCTAATTTCCTGTGCTACATCTTGCCGCAGTATTAGGATCACTCCATTTCTTCTGAGTTTGTCATTTCCAGAATAAAACACTTTGTAGTTGTCTGACTGAAAATATCCTATTCCAGCCCACTTTAGTTCACCAATAACAAACAGATTGCAATCTTTATATGTTCCATCTCTTGCTTTATGGTTTTCAGTTTATCTTGATTCATATTTCTGACATTCCATATTCCAAATGTATGTGTTGTGCAACATTGGACTTTCCTTTCGCCTTTGTGCATATCAGCCACTAGACATCATTTTGGCTTTAATCTGACTGCATCATTAGCAATACAGCTGTTCGTAAATGTCCTTTGCTCTTTCCTACTAGCTAACTGAGTGCTTTTCAACCAGGAAGTCTCATCTTCCATCTCTATCTCTTGTTTCATTTTGGACTGCCTCGTCATAGGGATATCAGGGTAAGGAACGTTCAGCAGAGGATTAGCATTGCTATCTTTTATGCAGTACAAACTGAAGTTCACTTGAGTGTCACTGCCATTGCCCCCTCCACCACTGTCACCTTCAGCTACCACTGCTACCTAGTAGCTGCCATTTTTGAGATATTTCAGAACAGTTAAGCAAGCAACAAAAGAGGATGTGTTTAAAGTATGACCCATCCAGTCCTTTAAATCGGGTAATGAGTAGGATTTGTGGATGATGCCATATTTGCAGTTTGTACGGCTTCAGAAAACTTTCAGGATAAGCAGAGAAACAGATTTTCTATGATATTTGCAAGAGTCATACTATATCCTAGATGTACATGGCAGTTAGATTTAGTGTGTTTATGTGTTCAGTTTGTTGTTCTATTGCTGTGTCATTTTCTAAGTTCCAACTCTTGGTCCTTTTCTTTTCTTGAAAAACCCTGTGTAGATTTTCAGTTCTAATATGATGTTTTCTGTATTCTTCCTGAATAATAACTCCAAAACATGTTTCTGTAGAACTGCTCATTGGAGGAGACTTTTACAGATTCCTCCTTCTAATATATCAGTTCTTCATGATCCCCGGGAATAAAACTGAGTTGCATTGTGTTTGACTTCTTGTTTTTTTTCTGTTTTCCTAGGAGAATTTGGGTCTGTGAGAGAAGGTCAACTGAAACTGCCAGATGGCTCTCTCCAAAAAGTTGCAGTTAAAATGCTAAAAGGTGAGTAAAATTTAAGCCAGTTGACATGCTACCAGTGCTTTCCTCTTAATCATTCTTCTGTAAGCTATCCTTTGTGAAGCCAATATGTGTTCAGCTTTTTCTCATCTTCTTTCTACATTTGATACTGTTTGGCTTCTACTAGATATGTCAAGGACTGCAGTGGCTCAAGTGGCTAAGATGCTAACTGGGAGGCTGAAGGTCAGCAGTTCGATTCCCGAGTAATGCAGGACGGAATGAGCTGCCGTCTTTGTCCCAGCTCCTGCCTACCTAGCAGTTCAAAAGCAAGACATTGCAAGTAGATAAATAGGGACCACTTCGGTGGGAAGGTAACAGCGTTCTGTGCGCTCCAGTGTCTAGGCATGTCTGCCACATGATTACGGAAACGTCTGCAGAAGCAGACAGTGTTGGCTCTTCGGCTTTGAAACAGAGATGAGCACTGAACCCTAGAGTCGGATACGACTGGCATTCGAGCAAAGGAAACCTTTACCTTTACCTAGAGATATGTCATTGAGTGTAGTGGGGAGTTAGGTTTTGCACTCTGACTCTTATAATTCTCCAAGAATTCTTTAGGCAGAATTCTGGGAGGTCCAGCCCATAGACCCACACCTATAGATATCAACACTTTGTTTATCTAGAGCAGTGGTGGCGAACCTTGGCACTCTAGATGTTCTTGGACTTCAATTCCCAGAAGCCCAAATCTCTGTGAATCCACACAAATAGGTTTACTGCGCAGTAAACCTATTCGTGTGGATTCACAGAGATTTGGGCTTCTGGGAATTGAAGTCCAAGAACATCTGGAGTGCCAAGGTTCGCCATCACAGACCTAAAGAAAGGCCTAACTCTCGGGGGTTTGTGTCCCTCTGTTAACATACAAAAAAGGAAAATACTTGAATGCTTCCTTTTAGTGGTGCATTCCACATTCATAGCCATATCCTTTCAAGTACAGTACTGGCACAAATGCCTAAAAAGATTGATTGATTGATTGATTGATTGATTGATTGATTGATTGATTGATTGGATTTGTATGCCGCCCACTCAGAATACACCGACTCAGGGTGGCTCACAACAATCACAACACTCTAGAGGCTGTACAACCAAAAGTATAGCCCTGTGAATTGAGTGCTGGTTGTCAGTTTAGCAAATTATGTCTGTGGATCTAGGTTCAAAAAGTAGTTGTGAGGGTTGCAGTCCTGCCCCATTAAAATCACTGGGAAATTAAACATTGATTTCTGCTGGAACAAAATTACACCCTAACTCAATATTTTTCATTGCCACTTACATTTCTAACAAATATGACCCACAATCTCTAAGTGAAGTTTGGTAAGGTAAAGGTCACCCTTGTTCGAAATCCAGTTGTATCCAACTCTAGGGTTCAGCGCTCATCTCTGTTTCAAAGCCGAAGAGCCAGCGCTGTCTGCTTCTGCAAACGTTTCCGTGGATATGTGGCAGGCATGCCTAGACATCGGAGTGCATGGAATGCTGTTTACCTTCCCACCAAAGTGGTCCCTATTTATCTACTTGCAATTTCTTGCTTTCGGACTGCTAGGTTAGCAGGAGCTTGGTTTGGTAGGAGACAGGAGCTCATTCCGTCATGCAGTACTCGGGTATTGAACTGCTGACCTGCCCCCTTCCAGTCAGCGTCTTAACCACTTGAGCCACTGCAGTCCCTAGTTTGATAAAGTTTAGTAAATCATCACATCTAATCATTTATTAATACAGTCTTAATTATTGTGTTGCCAAGGGGCCAAATTAAATTGATTACACTACCTGTCTCTGGATTACATACTTATTTTACTAAACTGAGAGCAATTCTTTATTGGCCTCCATGTTCAGTGGGTCTGGATTATAGTTGTATTACCACATACCTGAAAGCTACATAATTCAGTGGAACTTCCTTTTGAGAGGACATGCCTAGGGATTGTCTTGTGAGATACCTGTTTGCCATTGTCTCAAAAGCAATGGTTTTTGTAGTTGGTAAGGAAAATACTGAAGTGGAAATGGAGAATTTAATCATTGGTCAGCCTTATTTGTCACATTAGAGAACTTATGAAATGTTTACCATGTTTCCCCGATTATAGGACCTCCTCCCATAATAAGACACCCCCCCTTTTTCCCCTGCCTTTGAAATATAAGGCCCCACCTAAAAATAAGGCCCCCTTACCTCCTGCCCGGCTCCAGACGGAGGCCACGCGGCCGTGGCGGTAGATGGCTTTCCTTCCCACCGCGGCCCAGCTCCTCACCCCTGGCTGGGGGGGTGGTCTCTGGGTCCGGGCGGCCCATGCCCGGCTCCGGACAGAGGCTACATGGCCGCGGCGGTAGCTGACCTTCCTTCCCGCCGCGGCCCAGCTCCTCACCCCTGGCTGGGGGTGTGGTCTCCGGGTCCGGGCGACCCACGCCCGACTCCGGGCCGCGGCGGTAGCTGGCTTTCCTTCCCGCCGTGGCCCAGCTCCTCACCCCCGGCTGGGGGTGTGGTCTCTGGGTCCAGCCGGGGGTGAGGAGGAGCTGGGTCGCGGCGGGAAGGAGAGCCAGCTACCGCTGCGGCCGCGTAGCCTCCGTCCGGAGCCGGGCATGGGCCGCCCGGACCCGGAGACCACACCCCCAGCCGGGGGTAAGGAGGAGCTGGGCCGGAGTGGGAAGGAAGGCCAGCTACCTCCGTGGCCTCCGGCCCGGACCTGGAGACCACACCCCCAGCTGGGAAAAATAAGACATCCCCGAAAATAAGACATTGTGCTGATTTTGGAATTTTAAAAAATATAAGACAGTGTCTTATATTCGGGGAAACACGGTAGTACTTCAGGACATCTCCTTGAAGCAATATATAATCATCTAGAACTTAAGTAGATGTATAGTTTATAATTTGAATGTTTAATTTTCCATATATGTGCCTATGCTCTCTAGGTTTTGTTGAGGGTACCTCTAGAAGAACTACCATTCCCAAGAAGCACTACGACCATTTCCTTTTATATATATTAAAGGAAACAAGATTGCAGCACAAATATTTACTGGTTAGGGTTTCTAGTTATACCTTCCTGTGGTTTCCCCAACCACAGTAATGGGTTAATACTTCTCATCTGTAAGAATGTTACCCTCAACTATTATTTCCTAACACTACTGTTTATGTACTTGTCACTTTTTGCACTCCCACATTTCAATTTCATTGCCCACCCCCCTCAGATAATTGTCTCCCCTGCAACCTATCCAACCAGCCAAGGTTGTTTGTAGTAAACTAAGTGCTGCAAGGCTTTTTGTTTTTGTCTTCTGCATTTTTCTCCTTTAAAGTTACCCCAAATGAACCATAGAAGGAGCTTTCCCAAAGAGTGGAAAGCTTTGCAAGTACCCTTGGGCAACAGCATAGAGCCAGCCAATTCTTCCAATCTAGAAGTGTTGAACTCAGTGATGCACTCCAAAAAAAAATTACTACCACCTCTGTGGGCAGGGCCAAATCTATGGGCATGGCCAACGCAATGGGGTATGGAGGTGGGCATGGCCAGCCAGGTGGGCATGGCCTGGGGAATTTCCGCTACCGATTCTCTTGAACAGGACAGAACCTGCTTCAGTGCATCATTGGTTGAACTGTATTGTGCAACTGTATTGTGCTCAGAGACAAAAAAAGAAACAACAACAAAGGAACCAAAACAGTTTGATAATAATAAATCTCAGTATTCCTTTATTTTATTTTAGCGGACATCTTCACTTCAAATGACATTGAAGAATTCCTGAAGGAAGCTGCCTGCATGAAAGAGTTTGACCATCCACATGTTACCAAGTTGATTGGTGAGCTTTTCTGCAATGAATATTGACTTCTAAGCAGAAGGATTCCATAATCATCATTCCATAGTTTACAGCTTTTTTTCCTAGCAGACAGTCCTAGAGAATAAGGCAGCTGTAATTAAGAACGCCACTCTCCTAATAGGAACTGTAGATATTTTCTATGCATCTTTATGCATTTGATTTGAAACTACTTCCAATAATAAGCCAGTTCTAATTGTTGTTCTCTCTAGCCTGAATTTCTTCAGTGTACATTGTTCCATAAGAATACGCCTTAGAATTATAGACAGAATGGTAAATTGGTTACACTGTTGAAAGAGATGTATGAGGTGGAAAGGCTTAGAAACATATCCTTGGAACTCAAGCCTTTCTGTTCTTTTAGATTGGATGTAGGTAAGGAAAAATATACTTATATTGGTCTTATCCTGTGGCACTATGGAAAGCAATGCAGTGCAAAACTGACTTTTTATTGATGATGTCAACTAGAGGTAAGAATTCCTTGCAGGTTGCTTACCTGTGCCTCCACAAAAAATACAGAGGTCCTGTCTGAGTGCTACCTGTTTAATTTTTTTAATGGTGATAACTGCCATTCCCAAATTTCATGCAGCCCAGATTTATTTATGTATTTCAACTTGCATTCCGCACAATCGCCAGCACGACTCAGGGCAGCTAACAAAGTATCACAGAGTATCACAAATACATCAAAAACACAATAGATCCCAATATAACCCACCACTTAAAAAGTTTGGAAAAAAGTTCGAAAAAATACCCAACAGGAAATTCCAAGGCCCTGCTGGTCAGGGGGTGATGTCCAGCCCCCAGCCACGATGGCTAAGTCCCGACAATAGCATACACACACACCCTGACCGTTGGTGGGGTCCAGGCAGCGAGAAGTCCTCTGCCAAGGTAGCGGTGCGTCTTCTCCACCCACAGTGACAGTGGCTTTTCAGCCCCAGTCATGGGTGAGGCCCGGGGCCGGCGGAGGCATCCGGCACCTTCCCCGCCTGCAGAGACAGCAGCTTTTCAGCCCCGACTGTGGGTGAGGCCTGGGGCCAGTGGAGGCATCTGGCTTCTTCCCCGCCCGTAGCAACAGTGGCTTTTCAACCCCCGGCCAGATGGAGGCCCGGGGTTGGGGTGGTAGGCATCTTCAGCCGCAACCCCCAAGCCCCCTGATGTTACTCCCTCGCTAGTCCTCGCACATTTTAGTGACATAAATAAGAATAGATGTACACTTGTTAACCGCTCTTGGTTTTTGTTCTTTCCTATCAGGAGTCAGCTTGCGTAATCGACCTAAAGGTCGGCTTCCAATCCCAATGGTCATCCTTCCATTCATGAAACATGGAGACCTTCACTCTTTTCTACTGATGTCCAGGATTGGAGAAACCCCCTTTGTAAGAGTAATCCTTTTTTTACCCCCTAACAGAAGAACATATTTACAGATAACAGTTTGAACATATATTGTGTTCAATGACGAAAAATCCATCATACTGGTGGTGCAAACCTAGTTTGTCCTTTGTTAGGCTGAGAAGTTCTACTCATTGCTGGTAATTGTGAAAAATTACAGGTTTTGGTGGCATCCAAGCATTAAAACATATTAACCCATGTAGTCAAATCTGAGTGCTAACTGAGAGTTCACAGCTCCATGAACATTCTACTAGTTAATTGGCAAAACAAATAGTGAAGTAAAAGTCAAGAAATTATATGGATTCTAATTTCCTCTGATTCTCAAATTTTATGCAGACAGATAATTATATGGTGCAGAGTGTTTGCTATATTACACCATTTCACATTGTAGTCAGTCAGAACAACGTTTAAATGTTTTCTCCAAGTACTATTTTCTGTGTACAGGGAGTTGATTTTGTGTCAAAGGGCTCATGTACCTTGTCCTTGGTCTATAAAAATGCCAGTGAGCAAAACCTACACTCTCCAAAATCCACGTTTTGTGTACATTATGTTCTGTTTTGATGAAAGAACAAAGCTATTATTGCTGCAGTGGAATTAGCCACTAGAATTTCATAAATGTTGAAGGATTGCTGTCACTTAAGAGCAACTCTGTTAATTGTGCCGAATGCCTGAACAAGGAGGGCATGATGAATCATTTGTTCCTTTTCCATAAATGACCTTTCATTGTGCTTCTATTTTGGCAGAACCTGCCACTCCAGACGCTCTTAAAGTTTATGATTGATATTGCCAGTGGGATGGAATACTTGAGCTGCAAAAACTTCATACACAGGGACTTAGCTGCGCGGAACTGCATGTGAGTCCACAAGAGTAGTAGTGACTAACTGGATTCTTCACAGTGGTTAAGGAAAATAGTAGAGATTGGTAGAGGCTATCTGGTGGTGAACTGTAGTTGGCAACTGTCAGAAATCAGCCTATGTAATGTTTTTTTTTCAAAAGTAAATTAATACAGTGTCGGCTAAATTCTTGCAGAAGATCAATACAGCATCCCTTTCCTTATTCTGGTGCATTCATTGCAAGAGAAGCGACCAGCCAAATAAACCACTAGCACTACATTATAGGTTTAGAAATAGTCGTAACACTATTATTCTTAAATACGGATTTTACTACTACTTAACTCTGAGCAGAAACGCTCCTTTTTAAAATATATATTTAAATACCCTCATTTTAACGTCTGTCTCTTGATGTATATTTAAGTACCTTCATTTTAACTTCTGTTCTTTTTGCTGTACTATGCTGGTCTTGGACTGTAATAAAGATTAATTAATTGCAAGAGAATTGCAAATTTTTAATGTTCCCATTTGCTAGTAAAGGTAAAGGTTTCCCTTGCTCGAAAGCCAGTCGTATCCGACTCTAGGGTGCAGTGCTCATCTCTGTTTCTAAGCCGAAGAGCCAGCGCTGTCTGCTTCTGCAGACATTTCTGTGGTCATGTGGCAGGCATGACTAGACACCGGAGCGCACGGAACGCTGTTACCTTCCCACCGAAGTGGTCCCTATTTATCTACTTGCAATTTCTTGCTTTCGAACTGCTAGGTTGGCAGGAGCTGGGATGAAGACGGGAGCTCATTTCCGTCCTGCAGTATTTGCTAGTGAAGAAGAAAACTACATGTTTCCAGTACTCAGATTGCTCTTCCTTTAATTGATGGGGCAAGTTATAATGCATATACAAATACATGCTTGTTGCTTTTTGAGCACTGACCAGATGATTGCACTGGTGTAATGGCTACCTATTTAGCTGTGCTCCATGGCATGAACGTCCCACTCTTCTAGCTCCCTGGAAGGCTCTTGGCAGCAAAGGAACTTGGACACTGTGGGAAACAGCACAGCACAGAGTTATAAACTAAACCAGATAATAGCTGAGGGCAGTGCCACAGAGATAATAAAAGCCAATATGAAATATGATGCAATGGAATTATGCAAGGCTGGCCCTTCTCTGACTCCTAAGCCATTTTTTGCACCAGGACAGAAGTACTAAGCCTCTTTTTCAACACTACGTGGAAGAACATTTGGCAAATCAGTGGCCATAAGATGCACAGAGAAGCTGAAAAATTACCATAGTTCTTTCTGTGTATGAGTTTGGTATGGGGGCCTTTTTCTACATTAGTGGTGGCTTACGGTATCTCCCAGATATATGAGGCATTCCCCTTGTTCTAATTAAAGTTGATGACTAAATAAATACACTGAAGATACATAATGCTGTTTATATCTCTACAATATGTAATAGTAAGAATTATACACGTGTAGAGAGGGGAAAGATTATAATCAGGAATGACACTACCATGTGTACAGTTCTAGCAGATAACTGAACTGTGCTTTCCAGGGAAGACTTACTGCTTATAGTTAAAAAATAAATAAATGGCAGCCATGTAAGTCTGTGTTTCAAGCATATCAGAGAGTAAACAAGACAAAAAAGTGCTACATTTTGTCATTTTGTTTACTCTCTGATATGCTTATAGTTATTCCGCCTTCTTGGCCCCGCCCGGCCAGAGGGATGGAAGAGGACTCATTGTAGGTTTTACACATTCCAAAAGTTTGAGTTTCCCTAGATTTTTTCAGTACTGCAATTTAGTGGATGTTCACCTTCGGTGGACCATGTGTTGCTTGCTCTGCCCTAAATCCAGATGATTTTAGCTTGCCAGTAGACTGAATTGTACCTGCTCTTGAGAATTGCAGCCATGGAGCTGTTGGGTTGGTTCCCGTTGACTTAAGACTGTGCATTGACGCAAAGGATGAAACAGAGTTTGAATGAACAAACTCACATCTTCAGTGTCTTCCTGTGTTTACTTGGATATACCACTTTGCTTTTGTTCTTTATCAGTCACTTTTGTTTCCCTTAGGTTAGATGAAAACATGAATGTTTGTGTTGCTGATTTTGGGCTTTCAAAGAAAATATACAGTGGGGACTATTACCGCCAGGGCTGTGCTTCTAAGCTGCCAGTGAAGTGGCTTGCCCTTGAAAGCCTAGCAGACAATCTCTACACAACACATAGTGATGTGGTGAGTAGTTTCTTTGCTCTCTTTCATTTTTTTTAAAAAAAATCAGTCCTCTTGGGATCAGGATCACCGAACTACACTTTTAGGTGCCTTCTGAGTCACATCAGTATCAGAAATAACCAGAATGTGTATTTAGGAATAGAAATGCAGTCCAAGGGGAAAGATAGAGGTCAGTTATTTTAAGCCAGGGGTGCCCAAATGTATCGGGTCGTGGGCTGGTCACGTGGTTCATTGGGTTGGTCATGTGGTTTTGCAACAGGATGAGATAGATTTTAGGCTGCCATTTTCTCTGCTTAAACCAGGGGTGCCCAAACTATGGCCTGTGGGCCAGATTTGGCCCCCAATGCCAATTCATCCGGGCTGGATCCGGCCCACAGGCTGTAGTTTGGACACCCTGGGTTTAAGCAATACAGTCACTATATAAATAAATTTTAGTACAATAACTTTTATCCACAAGGCTGTAATGGAACAAATCATCCACAAGCTATTAACCACAATAATTAATCATGTTTATTCTGACTTACAGTGTCTATAGAAGGGGATGAATAATGAATGATAATGGCTTTTTCTTCCACAAAGAGGGATGGCCAGTCTTTGCATCTTCAAAGTAAAAAAGAGAATTTTGACCTTCACCAGTCAATCCAGGGCAAGCCTTCACCAGTGGAATAAACACATTAATCTTACACATTGTAGTTCTTGTTGTTGTTGTTCAGTCGCACAGTCGATTCCGACCCTTTGCGACCCTATGGACCATTGTCCTCCAGGCGCCTCTGTCCTCCACTATCCTGCTCAACCCACCCAGCTCTGTGCCCATTATGTCCACAATACCATTTAGCCATCTCTTCTTTTGCCCTCTACCTTTCCCAGCATCAAAGCTTTCTCAAGTGAATCCTCTCTTCCCATTGGATGTCCAAAGTACTTCAGCCTCATTCTTACTATTTGACCTTCCAAAGAGAAGTCAGGGTTGATTTCTTCTAAAATTGACCTATTTGTTCTCTTCGCTGTCCAGGGGAATCTCAAAACTCTCCTCCAACACCACTTTTCAAAGGCGTCTCTTCTTCTGCGTTCAGCCTTCCTAATGGTCCAGCTCTCACAACCATACATTACCACTAGGAATACCATTGCTTTGACTGTGAATTTTTGTTTGCAATGTGATGTCTCTACTTTTCACTATGTTCAACAGGTTTCTCATAGCTTGTCTCCCAAGAATCATTCGCCTTTTTATTTTGTGGCTGCAGTCACCATCTGCAGTGATCTTAGATCCTAAGAAAGTAAAATCTGTCACTGCTTCTACTTCTTCCCCATCTATTTCCCAGGGACTGATAGGGCCTGTTGCCATTATCTTGGTTTTCTTGATATTGAGTCTCAAGCCAGCTTTTGCACTCTCTTCTTTCAACCTAATCAGGAGCTTCTTTAGGTCTTCCTCACTTTCTGCCATTAGGGTGGTATCATCTGCATATCTCAAATTGTTGATGTTTCTCCCAGCAATTTTGATCCGATATTGTGATTCCTCCATCCCTGCATTGCACATTATGTGTTCTGTGTATAAGTTGAATAAGCAGGGTGATAAAATGCAGCCTTGTCTTACTCCTTTTCCTATTCCAAACCACTTTGTCATTCCATATTCTGTCCTAACTGTTGCTTCTTGACTCTTGTACAGATTTCTCATGAGGCATATAAGTTGTTCTGGTTCTCCTTCGTATAGTTTGTGAATCCACACTCATGGGTTATGCGCCTGCGCAGAACGGCCGATCGGAGGCTTGAAAAGCTATTGGTCAAAAGTTTTGGCGGTAAGACCGCCCACCGTACCGCCCACCCTGAGGCGCCCGTGCGCCATTTTACCTCAGTTCTCTTCTTTCCGCCGTAGCAGCAGGACGATCGTTGAGAGCTTCCTCAATTTTTTCGCCCTTCTGAGGGAAAGTCTTTTGGCAAATTTCACAATTTTTCTCGGTGATCTTGTCCTTCGGGCAGGATCGCCACCCCGGTGCTGTTTCTTCCTTCTGGTGGACTCAGTTATCTACTCGCTTCGGTCACCGTTTCCCCCCTCAAGGGGGTGGCGGCTGGCCAGCCCTTCGGGGTAACCACGTTCCAGAAACTTCCGTTGGAAGAATTTTTTCTTTGATGGCCGCGGCCTTCAAACAGTGCTCGGCTTGCCTGAAAAAGTTTCTGGCTTCCGACGGGCATAGCCTCTGCCTTTTCTGCCTCGGAGAGTCTCATCAGAGCCAGTCTTGCCCCCACTGCAAGAAATTCACCCGTCTGGCCTGCAAAACCGGAGCTACCGGCTCAAAGCTCACCTGATGGAACTCTCTCTGGCTCCCGTTGTGGCCGCTTCTACCTCGGCTAGCGTCTCTCAGCCTCCTCCGCCTTCGGCCTCTTCTTCCGCTACCATCAAGAAGAAGAAGAAGAGGGACAAGAACGGAGAGAAGAAAAAGAAGCGCGGGTCGGAGAAGAGGCGATCGCTCCCGCCTACTCCACACACCCCTGTGTCCCCGGGACCCTCGCCACCATACTCGGTCGTGAGATGTCCGTCTCCTGGGTCTTCCATCTGGGGAGGACGGTCCTCCTCGGGATCGCCTGAAAAGGGACGCAGGGCTGGGGCTCCAGCTCGCCCACTTCAGGTGCTCCCGTCACCGCCTCATGGGAGGGCCTGCTCGCCTATGAGACAGGCCTCCGTCTCCCCAAGACCCAGGACTCCGACGCTCGACGACGCGGCAATCACCATGCCGGCCACCATTTCGTCGCCGATTCTACCATCCACCGTTTCGTCGCCGATTCTACCGGCCACCGTTTCGTCGGCCACCGTTTCGTCGCTCCCGACGGTTCCGGATCCATCCCAGATGGAGCTCCTGAAGGGGATGTTCGAGGTCATGGCTCAGACTTTTGCCAACCAGTTTAAGACCTCCGTCCCTGCGGCCTCTGCGGCTCCGGTACCGACCACCGCAAGCCCCAGGGATGCTGGCCCTGCTGTGGCCCCTCCGACCTCCCGAGGGTCGAGTGTCCGCTCCGCTGGCCCACCCACATCGTCGCGGGTTGGTCCAGACTTTGAAGCGGTGGACTCCCATCCCGCCGGCCCGCCCAGGCCGTACTGGCGCGGTCCCGACGTGGATGCAAGAGTTCCTCCCTCATCCTCCGATGACTCCAGCGCTTCTTCGGAGGAGGACAAGGGAGACGTCGACGCCGAAAGGACGTCGGACCAGGCCATCGGCGCGGTTGACCCACCGTGTGGTGAGGATCAACGCTCGCTCACGGCCATGCTGACGCGCCTAGGGACCGCGTTGAACCTGAAGGTGGACCAGCCACCACTGGAAGGTGAGGACCAAATGACCGCGAAGCTGGACAGACGTGCGGTACGGCCGGTCCATATTACCATGCTTTCGTCCATGCTGACGTCGGCGAAGGCGACATGGAGGAAGCCGGTGTCAGCGCACTCCGTTTCGTCCAGGCTCGACGGCATGTATAGAGTCCTGGACGAGAACGTCGAGTTCCTGCAGGCGCACCCCCTGCCGAATTCCCTGGTGGTCAAGGCTTTCCAACACAGGACGGCCACCAGCGGGTTCCCGGTGCCTTCGACCCCGGAAGGGAAGAAGCTGGACGCGGTAGGCCGTAAATTCTACGCCACCGGTTCCGTCTTCCTCCGCGCCGCCAACTACTCGGCTGCCATGGGCCTGTACCAGGCTCACCTCTGGGAGCGAGTGAAGGCCGAAACGGCGACGTTACCTGCCGACGCCCAGAAACGGATCGACGCGCTGGCATCCGAGGGCGATTTCCTGGCGGAGCAACAAATGCGAACCGCCAGGCATATAAATGACTATGCGGCGAAGGACATGTCGTCTGCGATCCTGCTCCGTCGCCACGCCTGGCTTAGGGGCACCTCCCTCGATGATGCTATGAAGAAGCTCATCGAGGAGTTTCCCTTCGACGGGCAAGGCCTCTTTGGACAGGACACGGACAAGGTCCTCAATGAAATGCGGCAGACCAACTCCACCGCCAAGTTTCTGGGGCTTACCACGCCGGCTCCGCCTGCCAGGCCGAGGTTCCAGCCCTTCACGCGGCGCTACCAGGGAAACCCGCAACAACAGGGTGGCCCCGTGGAGCAGCCCAGGTCTGGCTCTTACAAGCAGCAACGCCAGCACAAACCGCGCTATCAGCCCTACGGGCACGGCAAGCGTTCGGACGCTAAGTCCAAGTCACGCGTTTGAAGCTGCGACGGCCGAGTCTCTCGCGCTCCACCTCCCATACCTCCCCCTCCGGAACTTCCTCCTGGTATGGTCAGGCATCACGGACGACTGGTGGGTCTTAAAGATCTTGTCCTCTGGCTACGCCATCGAGTTCGTGCGGGCGCCTCTGGTAGGAAGACATCGTTTCACCACCTCGTCCCCCCATTTGGAGGAAGAAATATCAACTCTTCTGTCCAAGGGAGCCATCGAGCGGGTGGCCCTGCCCGATTGGGACAACGGCTTCTACTCGAGGTACTTCGTGGTCCAGAAGAAGGACGGAGGACTTCGCCCGATTCTGGACCTGCGCCGCCTCAACAAATGCATCCACACCAGGAAGTTCCGGATGGTGACCCTGCAGACCGTCCTTCCCCTCATCAACAAAGGGGACTGGTTCACAGTCATAGACCTCAAGGACGCTTACTTCCACGTCTACATCCTCGAGGAGCACCGAAGGTTCCTTCGATTCCGCATCGGCGAGTCGGTGTACCAGCACCAATGTCTACCGTTCGGTCTGGCCACGGCACCACGAGTCTTCACCAAATGCATGGCTCCGGTGGCTGCCTTCCTCTGCCAGCGGGGAATCAGGGTCTTCCCATACATCGACGACTGGTTGATTGTATCCCCCACCAGCTCGTCGGCCATTCGGGACACGCAGTTCACGGTCCACCTCATGGAGAGTCTCGGCCTCAGGATCAACTTCACCAAATCGAAGTTGATTCCCTCTCAACGCGTCGAGTACATTGGAGCGGTACTCGACTCGCTTGCTACCAGAGCCTTTGCACCCCAGAAGCGCTTGCAGGACATCGCTCAGGGAGTGAACGACCTTCGCACCAAACCGTGCATCAGGGCGAAAAAGGCTCAAAGACTGCTAGGCCTCATGGCCTCAACGACGGCTGTGGTCCCTCACGCCAAGTTAAAGTTCCGGTCCCTACAGTCGTGGCTTCTGCACGAATTCGACGCGTTCCGGGAGAGTCAGTCCAAACGGCTAATTCCATCCCCGGAGCTGAGGGACCAGCTGCTGTGGTGGACGACACCACTCAACGTGACAACGGAGAAGAGCTTTTACCCCCCGCAACCCTCGTTGCAAATATTGACCGACGCAAGCAACCTCGGCTGGGGGGCTGCCTGCGGGACTCTCACGGTCAACAACCCTTGGTCGCCTCAGGAGATGGTGCACCATATCAACTACTTGGAGCTACTGGCCATTTGGAAGGCCCTCCGTTCCTTCGAGAGCCTGCTCATAGGCAAGGCGGTCCAAGTGGCCTCGGACAACACCACGGCTGTGGCGTACCTGAACAAGCAGGGAGGAACACGATCCACCACCCTTCTTTACCTCGCTGTGCAACTCTGGGAGTGGTGCCTGGAGAGGCACATTTTCCCGATTGGAGTGCACATTCAGGGCAAGCTGAATGTCCTGGCCGACCATCTCAGCCACCTCACCTCGATGACCCACGAATGGGAACTGAACGACGAGGTGTTCCAGTCGCTTTGCGAGGCCTGGGGGACTCCGAACATCGACCTCTTCGCATCGGAGTCCAACACGAAATGCCACAGGTACTGTTCCAGGGCGGGCATCGGTGTGAACTCCGAGGGCGATGCCTTCATGAAACGGTGGGATCAGGACTATTTCTACGCTTTTCCTCCGTTTCCCCTGATCCAGAAGGTCCTCACCAGAATGCTTCAGCACAGGACCAGAGCCATCCTAGTGGCCCCAGCATGGCCTCGCCAACCATGGTTTCCGCTGCTGTTGCGCATGTCATCTCAGTATCGCACGCTACCGGAGTCACCGACGCTTCTCCAAATGGAGCAGGGCCAGCTCCACCACTCGGACCTGCCCAGCCTCCACCTCACCGCGTGGAGGATAACCCCAGACTGTCCAGGATCCTGGAACTAGCCAGGCGCCCTTCCACAAGGAAGTCCTACGCTTCCAAATACAGACGCTTTTGTGCTTTCCTGGCATCTCAGCAGACCCCCCTCTCGCAGGTGGAACTGCAGGACGTCTTGACCTACCTCCTCCATCTGGCGGAGTCTGGCCTCAGCATCGCCTCCATCTGAGTACACCTCGCAGCGGTGGTGGCTCACTCTCCAGCTGGCTCACCCGCTTCTGGCGCTTTCCACAACCAAACGGTGAAACGTTTCCTCAAGGGATTGCGGAACGCCTTCCCTCCGGTCAGGACCCCGACGGCCCAATGGTCACTCTCGACCGTCCTTAACGCGCTCACCAGGACTCTCTTCGAGCCCATTGCTACCGCGGATGCTCGTCTCCTCACGTGGAAGACGGCTTTTCTTGTGGCCATCACGTCTGCTCGGCGAGCTGGTTAGCTGGTCGCCCTGCAGGCAGACGCACCTTTTCTCCAATTCTTCAATGACCGTGTGGTACTCCAAGCGGACATCACCTTCCTCCCCAAGGTGGTCTCCCAGTTTCATATGGCACAGACTATCTCCTTGCCAACATTCTTCCAGAACCCCGCTAATGCCCAAGAAAGGACTTGGCACACGCTGGATGTCAAACGGGCTTTATTGTTTTACACCAGCAGGACAAGGGAGTTCAGGAAGTCGCAACGCCTTTTCGTGGCGTATGGGGGCAAGTCCAAAGGTGAACCCATCTCTGCGCAGCGGTTCTCCAAATGGATCACCTCTACCATCTACTTGGCCTACGAGTCGGCATCGCTGCCCCCTCCACCGCATGTCAGGGCGCACTCTACCAGAGCGGTTGCAACATCCACGGCCTTTCTGGAGGGCACACCGCTTGAGGACATCTGTAAGGCTGCCACCTGGTCCAGACCTTCTACATTTGTCCAGCACTACAGGGTGGACACCAGAGCCACTGCGGACGCCAGGCTTGGCCGTGTCGTCCTCACTCAGGGGCTCCAGGCCCATCGCCCTTGACAGTTCACCCTGCCTGACTGACATCATCTTCATCGTGGGATCATCTCATCCGACTGCCCACCGACCAAGTAAGTGTGAGCTTGCTAATCTCCCATGAGTGTGGATTCACAAACTATACGAAGGAGAAAGTTCGGTTTCACTTACCAGTGATAACTTTCGTTCTTCGAGTATATAGTTTGTGAATACACACTACCCACCCTGCCTCCCCTCTTGAGCTGCACGGATGAGATCAATTGGTTTATCCTGTGCTTGGCTTAAGTATGGAACTGAGGTAAAATGGCGCGCGGGCGCCTCAGGGTGGGCGGTACGGTGGGCGGTCTTACCGCCAAAATTTTTGACCAATAGCTTTTCAAGCCTCCGATTGGCCGTTCTGCGCAGGCGCATAACCCATGAGTGTGTATTCACAAACTATATACTCGAAGAACGAAAGTTATCACTGGTAAGTGAAACCGAACTTATTCCCATCTCTTTAATTACTTGCCACATTTGTTTGGTCCACACAGTCAAAAGCATTGGTGTAGTCAATAAAGCAGAAGTAGACTTGTTTCTGATATTCCTTTGTTTTTTCCATGATCCAACGTATGTTGGCAATGTGGTCTCTAGTCCCCTGCCTCTTCTGAAACCCGCCTGCACTTCTGGTAATTCTCTCTCCACGTGCTGCTGAAGTTTATCCTGTATTATCTGGAGCATCACCTTGCTAGTGTGTGGGATGAGTGCAATTATTCGATAATTTGAACATACTTTGGCATTGCCCTTTTTGGGGATTGGAATGTATACTAATCTTTTCCAATACTGCAGCCACTGTTTTGTTTTCCAGATCTGCTGGCATATAGAATGCAATAATTTGATTCCATCATCTTTTAGGGCTTTGAAAAATTCAACTGGGATGTCATCATCTCCACTGGCTTTGTTGTTTTCAGTGCTTTTTAGGGCCTTTCTGGCTTCACTCTCTAGGATGTCTGGCTCAAGTTCAATGTTCTCACCATTGTGATTATCAGGGGTGTTGAGGTCCTTTTTGTACAGTTCTTCTGTGTACTCTTTCCATCTTTTCTTAATCTCTTCTGCATCAGCTAACTCCTTGCTGTCTTTGTCCCTTATCATGGTCATTTTTGCTTTGAATGTTCCCTTGATTTCCCCATTATTATTTTTTTGCAAAGATCTCTAGTCCTACCTCTTGTGTTGTTTTCCTCCATTTCTTTGCACTGATTGTTTAGGTAGGTTTCCTTGTCTCTCCTTGCTTTTCTTTGAATTTCTGTATTCAAGTGATTGTATTTTTCCTTTCTCCTTTGCCTTTTGCCTTCCTTCTTTCCTCTGCTATTTTAAGAGCTCATCAGACAACCACTTTGCTTTCTTACGCTTCTTTTCTTTTGGTATGGTTTTCGTTGTAGATCAGGGAGGAATTTTTAAACCCTGAGAATAGCTTTCTTTAATGAACACCACTAGAATGAATGGCAATATGAAGAGATGGAGCTCTGGGGGAAGCTAGGAGGGTCGTCGCTGGCTCTCAGCAGCAACACTTTTAGACACCCAAAGCTGTACCTGGTTCCCTCCTTCCGTCTGTCCGTCTCCCCCCCCCCCCCGCTCCATTCCACTTCACGCCTGGAGCACACCTTCAAAAATGGGAAGGCCAAATGGGCTAGATCTTGTTGCACCTACCCTTCTTTTTTGGTAGCTGATCCAAGTGGGCACCACTTTCTGTGTGCAGCCAGATGGCTTTGAGTCAGGTACTGGAATTTAGCACCCCAGAACACCCCAGTGAATGTCTTGGGACTGAAAGTGGCTTGTCAAGAAAAAGATATTATTAAAAACAAAATAAAAAAAACAAGGAGTGACTGGGTGACATATATAAACCCCAGAGAAAAGGATCTTTACCCACACAAGGACTCTGACGTGGGAAGTAAAACTGCCAAATTACAAGCCAAATAAAAGCTGCCAAAAACCTTTTAGTCCACATAAAAATCTTCCCACAGCAAAAGGAGCAAAAGAGTGGAACCTGGAACCATCTTGCAGCTGTTTAGCCAGACTAGCATGTCAATCTTTCCATACTCTACCTACTCTTCCATGTGTAAACCTTCTGGGAATCTCCCAATGGCTTGGGTCAGATGTCTTACCTGACTTATTCAGCAATCTTTGCAGAAAAGCCAAACCCTAATCAACCTGCACATTGTTCCAGAGGATAGTTATACCCTTTGTCCCATCACTGGGCTGATTTCTCCCCAGATATTAGCTCATCCTAAGGGGTAAACAGAAAAAGCCTCCTCAAAGATTGTGGTATTTTTGAACCACAATTGGGCATACCCCCAGGCAATGGTAACCTTGTGCTAGCTAATCTTGCTCACACTCGGTCAGGCGAAAGGAACTACAGAATGAATTCACCAAAAGGGGCCTTCATTTTGGCAGTTTTATGTCTGGCCTAGACACAGAAGAAGCTCATCCTAGCACACATGTCAACCATTAATTTATCCCTAGCAGTAATTAAAACTGCAGCTGGTTTCTGGGATAGAAGGGAGCTAAGGAGGTATCCTTCCAGTGCACTTCCAGCAGGCTACAATTTTAGTACTCCAAAGCCATTTGGTTGCACACTTTTGTTTGATTTAACCTCTGTGGGGCAAGTTCTACACAAATGTTAAGAGTGTTTTTGAGTTTAGCTTGCTTGTCCTATATTTCCTCCTCTCCTTGTATAACCTTCTCTCTGACATTAACATTTAAAAATATTAATTACATGATTCTCTCTCTCCTTATAAAACAAAACCCCATCAAATTAATTTCAGCTCCTGAGAATAAGAAACTGCATCTCAAGCCATTTGAGACTGACGTCCTCTTGACTTTTGTCATGTGTATACCACACTTATCTTTCTCTGGTGGTTTCTTCTATGTTGTGCTACAGATTCCTTTCAAATTCTGCCCAGACCTTTACATTTAAACTGATTTCAGCACATCTCACCTATAGGAATCACCACTATAGTGCCATAAAACTGTGCTTTTACATTCACTGCAAGTGTTAAGTATATACATAGACTTCTGGTAGCCATTGTATCACTCTTGCCAAATCAGGTTTTCTCCTGCTCAGTAAGTTCTTCACTGGAAAGTACAAAAAACCTGAAATTTAAAAGAGCACTATGTAAATGTGATTCGCATCACCAGGGTCATGGTGGGAACAACAATAGCCACAAATCCTGCCAAAATATTACTTATGATTTATATAATGACATGAGTGTACATAGTGATTTACAGAGTACAAGGCGACAAGTTTAAAATCTAAATGTCGACCAAAATAAAACAGCAGAATAATTGGGATAGGGGAATGCAGCATGGGTAGACAAAACAAATACTTCATTCTTTGAGCTGCATGTTGTTGTTCAGTCACACAGTCGAGTCCGACCCTTTGTGACCCCACACCAGGCTCCTCTGTCATCTGCCATCCTCTGTAGTCTGCCCAGATCTACGCCCACCGCATCAATGATGCCATCTAGCCATCTCATCCTCTGCCATCCCCTTCTCCTTTTGCCTTCAATCTTTCCTAGGACCTTCTCCACTGAGTCCTCTCTTATTTGGTGGCCAAAGTACTTGAGCTTCAGCTTCAGTATTTGTCTTTTCAGTAAGCAGTCAGGATTTATTTCCTTTAGGACTGACTGATTTGATCTCCTTGCAGTCCATGGGACTCTCATGAGTCTCCTCCAGCACAACAGTTCAAAGGTGTCTATTCTTCTGAGCTCAGCCTTCCTTATGGTCCAGCTCTCACAGCCATACATTACTCCAGGGAATACCATTGCTTTAACTATGCAGACTTTTGTTGGCAGGGTAATGTCTCTACTTTTTATTATGTTCCCTAGGATTCTCATAGCTTGCCTCCTGAGAAGAGTCTTTTTATTTCATGGCTGCAGTCACCATTTGCAGTGATCTTAGATCCCAAGAAGGTGCATATGCATAAGCTACCTTAAAGAATCAATTATAGTATGGTGTGAGAATTCAGGGCTTGTGCCAAAGGTTCTTTAATTTGTGGGAAACATCCATTTTTTTGTGAAAGGGAAAGAAACATCACAATATTACCTCTCTGATAGAATGAGAAGCAAGCATTACTGATTGCCTCATTTCACAGTAAGGGAAAGTGAGGAGATAAACAGGGACAATATAATGTAGTTGATAGAGTTTTGAAAGTTGAGTGCAAAGACCTCCTCAGTCACAATCTCATTAGTTTATTGGATGGTTTTGGACACACCACTCTCTTTAACCCAGTCTGCTTAGTCTAAAGGTAAAGGTTTCCCTTGCTCGAAAGCCAGTCGTATCTGACTCTAGGGGTCAATGCTCATCTCTGTTTCAAAGCCAACGGGCCAGTGCTGTCTGCTTCTCCAGACGTTTTTTCGCGATCATGTGGCAGGCATGACTAGACACTGGAGCGCATGGAGCGCTGTTTACCTTCCCACCAAAATGCTTAGTATATATGCCACTTAATGCTTTGTTATCATGATTGGGCTCTGCAAAGAAAATTGCTCCCTCTAGTGTACTATCATAACCCTTACCATGAAAGCAATGTGTTGTATGCATATTCAATTATCAAACCCAGCTCTCATCTCAATAGTATAGATAAGACAGAAATATGTTGTAGTATACCAGCAAGTCTTTCTTGTGGACCTTCTTTCAGAGGAGGACAGCAAAGATGATCAGAGGACTAGAAACCAGCCCTATGAGTAAAGACTGAAAGATCAAGGCCTGTTTAGCCTTGAGAAAAGGAGACTTAGACAGGATAGGATAGCACTCTTCAAATACTTGAAAGATGATCATAAGGAGGAGGGGCAGGATCTGTAAACTACAGGAAACCAGATATAGGCTGAATATCTGGAAAACCTCTTAATGATTAGAGGAGGGGTGCCCAAACTTTTTGGGCCGCAGGCCAGTCACATGGTTCAGGAGGGTGGTCATTATGGCCCATGGGCCAGATCCAGCCCCTGACACCAATTAATCCAGCCCGCAAAGTCCTTGTCACTCCCGGAAGCAGAAGTAAAACGCGCCCAGATGGGCACATTTTACTTCCGCTTCCAGGAGCGATGAGGGCTTTGCGGGCCAGATGAATTGGCATCAGGGGCTGGATCTGTCCCATGGGTAGTAGTTTGGGCACCCCTAGATTAGAGAAATACTACAATAGAACCAATTCAGGAAGTGGTGAGCACTCCAATACTAGAAGCGTTTGAGAGATAATTGGATAATCATCTGTCAGATGTGCTTTGATTTGAATTCCTGCATTGAACAGGGGGTTGTACTTGATGCCTCATAGGCCCCTTCACACTCAGTTATTCTATGATAAAAATGTCCCGTCCCGTCCCCCCTTGATACTCTTGGTGTGTATCTTTTTTTTTGAGAGGCAAAAACTGTAATTAAACTGAATTTTGCCCTCTGAGCAGTAACCTTACACATCTGATTTGAATTTCAGTCCCCATTTTGAAACTTTCTTTAAACAGAGAAACCTGGCTCCAACTGTGGCCATGACATTTGGATCCTTTATGGTTTTGCTGCATCGTTCTGTGGTGCTCAGCTTGAAGATCTTGTCTGGATCAAGAGCTAGCTTCTGTTTGTAATTTTTTAGTGATCTAACAAAAGTATCACCCACCTTTGTCTTTGGTTCATTTTTCAATTTATGGTTTAATCCAGGGGTGGCCAACCTTGGTGTCCCAGGTGTTCTTGGACTTCAATTCCCAGAAGCCCTGACCAGCAGGTGTGCTTACTTGGGCTTCTGGTAATTAAAGTTCAAGAACACCTGAGGCACCAAGGTTGGCCACCCTTTAATGCAGGGGTGGCCAAACTATGGCCCACGGGCTGGATTGCTGCCGACACCGGAAGTACTCCAATGTCACTGGAAGTGCCGAAATTGGTGCATTTTTGTACCAAAACACGGTGAAAACGCACCGAAAAATGGAAAATTGACACAAAAATGCTCCCCCAATGCCCCCTTCTGCAAGGGAAGTGTTGAAGGAGGAAAAAACTCCTGGAAATGTGACACAATTTCACGCCGCAGCGCCACCGCTGCTGCCATGAGGAACCACAGGACTGGCCCGCACAGCTGACTGAGGTGGTGTGGTCAGGCCCCTGATGGGAAAGGTTTGGGCACCCTTGCTTTAATCTATACATTTTCTCATATTCAGATGAAGTGAGAAGCATGCTATTTCATCACATCCCTCATGTATAAACAGGAAGTGAATGCAAGGAAAGTATAAGACTAAGGCTTGTTTCAGCATCTTCTTGAGATGACAAGCCATATTGTGTTTTTTTTCCTATCAATTGTGGCATGTAGAGAGCTAGCAAAAGTTATTTTGAGTTTATAGAACTCCCTCTTCAGAAGTGGCTGCCAGAAGTGTTGTCTTAAAAGTTTCTCATAATGAAATCAATATCGCTGATGTCTCCAATTTAAGTCCAGCCACAAACTTGAAACCCACCACTATTTTGGATCTTAGCTGTTTCTCTGAAGACTGCAGTGTGAAGGACAGCCTTTATCAAAGGAGGGAGACTCTTGAGACTTCCCTATATCAGCATGCATCCACAGTCCTTAGTTGTCCACAGTATTTAAGCTGTTTTCCTATGCTGTTCATAGCAACATGCCATTGCAGTCTAGAAATGAATAGATACATCAAATGTCAACACAAATTACTGAACTATTTCTGTTTCCTCCCCCCCCCCCCCCCCCGATTTGTTTCAGTGGGCATTTGGTGTGACTATGTGGGAAATTGTGACCCGTGGGCAAACTCCTTATGCAGGTATTGAGAATGCAGAAATTTACAACTACCTCATCAGTGGGAACAGACTGAAGCAGCCCCCGGAGTGCCTAGAAGAGGTGTAAGTAGTTTGTTAATCCATTTTTTAAAATCCAAACACAGGCATGACATCTGTGCAAGCCATACTTTGTTATGCAGAAGTTACACAAAAGCACAACAATGCTTTCAGCTACCTCAAACAGATTTCAATACAAATTCCAAGAGCACAGTTCCTCATCCAATGAGCCTATAACAGACTTCAATTCCCAGAAGCCTAAGTCATTTCCTCAAAGCACTGATCAGCCAATGTACTGACTTAGTTCCCATGTTGGGAACGACCGGCCTATAATCTAAGATCTGATACAGGATTTAGGGAGGAGGAAATTGGAGGCAGAGATAAATAGGGAAAGAAATATGTAGTCCTGAATGCTATCAGGAACACCATTCAAAGCCCCCAAATCAGAATTGCCTTAATGCGTTATACAAAGGAGGGGGGGCTTGCTCCACAATACCTTTTCCCAATGTTTTTACTCTATTTGCCTTGCAGTTACGACCTCATGTGCCGATGTTGGCATTCAGAACCCAAGCTTCGTCCCAACTTCGGAGCACTGAAATTCCAGCTTGAAATGATATTGGCCAGACTATCTTTGCTCTCCTCCAGCCAGGATCCTCTGTATGTCAACCTTGGGAAACCACAAGAAGCTTGCAGGAATGATTGTCCCTTTGGAAACTTGGACGATGAAGCAAACCTTGCAGGAGCAGCCGCTGCTAGCACTAGTGACTATCGTTACATCATGAGCCCCTTGTGCCTTGGGAATGATGCTGAAAATGAAAGGCATCCGGCTGCCACCGATGGAGATGCCAGGAGCTTTCTTTATGATTTGGAGATGGGAGTAAAACAATGTTAGCCTGAAAGGAAAAGTGACTCTTCTTTCTCCTCCAGTGAGACGTGTGCATCTTTTTCATTGTATGGTACTGCTTTACAAAGACAGTCACCGGCTGTTTTTAACCAGCATGAGTAGGTGCAAGGTGGGGCTACATCTGTAGCTTCCTACTGCTAAGTTTGGGTTGCTGTGACTGACAACCCAAAATGACCGTTCAGTAACTCTTAATCACCTCTTAGCCTTCTAAGAGCAACTTCCAACAATGGTCAGTGAAACCCAGTGGGAGTAGCCCCTGTCTCTTCCAGCCAATATATACCTATTGTCTGCAGAATTATCACTAAGCAATGGGGTCAGAGAGGGTAACAGTACAGTACTCATTTTTAATGCCACCCTCCCCCAGCTCTGGAGATGAAGGTTTGAAACACACACCTATGGGGAAAGACCGATCTGGGTGGTATTCAGATTAATTTTTACTGACTTTCAGGACATGAAAAAACAGCTTCGTTTAGCAGTATGCCTACACCTTTTGTCTACCTCAGTGATTCTCAAACTGGAATCTGTATAGCTGCTTCTGTAAGAAGAAAGGAACGTTGCACTTTTTTCTCAGACTAGTATTTGGTAACCAGATATAAGCACTCCTCAAGGCTTACCCAGCAGCTAAGCAACACAAATCCAATACCTCTCACCCTTTGTCACAGTGGCTACTTTTCTTGCCTCACTTTCTATTTGGTGTAAATTGGATTCTGAGCAAAACTGCCTGAAGAGCAAAACTGGGGTGATGCAAATGTACAAGGAGCATAACCAAGCAGTTCAAACAGATGTTAAGAGGAAAAAATGAGGTAGTGCAGAAAACTCGGAAGCTTGTGGAATAATTTTGATACTCCAATCCTATACCCACTTACCTGGGAGCCACATAACCTACTGGCGTTTACTTCTGAGTAGACAATATAAGCTAGAGCTGTGCAAAACTACAAATTACACAAAAGGCATACAAAAAGAGTAGATGCACAAGGAAAGTCGGAAGCAGCACTTTAAATTATGAACAGATGTTCCTTTTTACTTTCTCAGTCCCAACACTTTTATAAAAATAAATATTAGTTGCAAGAAAGAAACTTCTCAGTGGAGGTCAAAAGGAAAACTGAATGCCAATTATTTTTTATGTAAAGAAGTAGTATTCAGTCATGAAAGTTTGAGAATCACTGGCATGCCTAATTAAAGGCTCTTCTGACTTCACACAGGTTTAGATGCAACGGAACAGACGTGTTATCTGTTTTGGCAACATTCCAGAAGAAAATACTTCTTTTAAAGTTCTCATTTGTCAGATCAGACTCTGTGATTAATTATAACTGAAGAAGAAACATGTGCTTGGGAAAGAAAGAAGTTAACAATGTATAGATTTAGACTGTCATTGTATTTGCATTGCTGTTCCTAACAGTAGATGCTATGGAAATTATATTTTCTCATGGCTGTCTGAATCCTTAGGAAGCTTAAATTCTTCACCTCTCAGTAGCAGAAGAGCTCCTTGATGCAGAGATTTCCAGGATGCAGCCTCAAAGAGTCACAGAGAATATGATTCAACTGGAGCTGAATATTTTTCAGTCTGATTTGACAATGAGAATTTAGAACAGAGGTAGAAAGCCTGTGGCTCTCCAGAGGTTGGATTCCCAATTCACAGACAATATGGCTAAAGGTGGTTGGAGATGGTCGGAGTTGTGGTCCATCAGTATCTAAAGCAGGGGTTCCCAAACTTATTACGCCGCAGGTCTGACCACACACCCCGGACAGCTGAGCAGGCTGGTCATGTGGTTCCCCCGCTGTAAACACTGCTGTAAAACGTGTCCATGGCTGTCATAAATGTGTTTGCGGCAGACACAGGCACAATTTACAGCTGTCATGGATGCATCCGCTTCTGATGCGGCAGCACAGGCCACATGAAATGGTGCCATGGGTCAGGTTTAGCCTGCGGGCCGTAGGTTGGCCACCCATGATCTAAAGAGTCAAGATTCTGTACCGTAAAACAACATGCCACTGACTTCTCTGTTATTAAAATTGGTGGGTTTTTCTTCTTCTATGTCTAGGCCAGACGTGAAACTGCCAAAATTAAGGCACCTTTTGGTTGAGTTCATTCTGTGGTTCCTTTTGTCTGACCTAGTGTGAGAAAGATTAGCTGGCAACACAAGGTTGCGGTTACCAGGGAACGCCGGATTAAGGTTCAAAAATACCACAATCTTCAAGGAGGCTCTTTCTCTGTGTTAAAATGTTTGATTGGATCACAACTATTATCTTTCCAGGGTGCAGATTTCATAGAGAGTTTTGCACAACAAAACTTTGGATACTGAAAGAGAGTATCAATGATAGAATGTTTATATAGGGGTGATAGAGGTTGGCCATTTAGAATAATAAGATTAAATGAGCTTTTAATGTAACAATTATTTGTTTAAATAATTACTTTTTTCATTAACATGAAAATGTTAGTGCGAATACTAGTATTTCCAGGCTCTGGTGTTAAGAGAGTATTCAGCTGCATGTCTGAATGCCTTCTAAACATGAAATGGGGAGAATAACATATTTTCCTTCACTCTGGTAACAAACGGTCTGGCAGGATGTGAGAGGGCCAATGTGTGTTCATGTACAGGTACATGGGTTTCTGCAACATATGAACATTCTCTGTCCTGCTTGCACCCAAATTAACATAGTACTTTGGGGACCTCTCACAAATCTGCTATGAGAAAGTAAAGAATATAAATTCACATAATTTTGATTTGGCTAATTATGTGGATGGAACAACCGTTAAGATCTAGTTAGGGTTAGTTAATTTGTATTAAGCTGTAGCGAAAATGTGATGAGAAATGGTACAATATCAGAAGTATTAATTCATAATGAAATAACATGAGCCACAAAAGTTTTTGTGTTTCTGCAAACATCAGCATTGATATCTGGAATACATATGAGCTTCTCGCTGTCAGAGCAGTACACTACAAAAAAATCTAAGATGGTGTTTGCCAATGTAAAAATATCCTGACAGAGGTCAGTAAACCTGGTGGCAGTACTAATGGCATTAATTATAATGAGTGAAATAGTTTGGGATAGTAAGAGCTAAGAATTTCATACTTGACACTAGAATGAAATAACAGGGTTGGGATCAAACAGTTACGTTCAAAACAATAAGAACAGCCTTGCTGGAACAGGCCACAGGAGCCCATCCAGTTCAGCATTCTGTCTCACACAGCAGCTCACCATTTCCTTCAGGGAATTATTCCCAAGCAGATGCCTTCACCTGCTTAGGATTCCCTGGAAATGGCATTGAGAGATATCCTGCCTATCTCTCAACCCCGGAGGTTGTCCTTAGGTATCCATAATTATAGCCATTGATACCCTTGTCCTCCATGAACTTGTCTAATCCTTTCTTAAAGGTGTCAGAACTGACAGCTGTCACCACTTCTTCTGGCAGGGAGTTCCATAGACCAGTGATCCTCTGGGTGAAAAAGGACTTTCTCTTATTTGTTTGAGACCTAGTATCCAAAAGTTTCATGGAGTGCCCCCTATGTTCTTCATAATTGTCTTATGAAGTCTTGTGAGAAAGGCCCAAATTTCAAATGTCAGTCTTAAAGACAAGCATGGATTTGAAATACAATTTTGCAGGTGTATTAATCTGGCTTTTATGGACACTCACCTGGTTCTGTTAAAGCTCTTCCTGTGACCCAGTGTTTTCCAATCTTTGGTTTTTGGACTTCAATTCCCAGAATCCCAAGTCAATTCATCTAAGCACTGATCAGCGAGTGTCCTGACTTAGGCTTCTGGGAATTGAGGTCCACCAGTGTTCCGTGGAACATAGTTTGGAAAAAGCTGATAATTCAACGTGGGTGTAGACTGAACTTATTTGAACACTAGGCCTCTTACTTAAAGGACGCCTAAGAGATTGGTGAGATAATGTAATTTTTAACAAACCATTTTTAAGTTGCATCTTATCTATCATCTCATAGGATGCAAATCAAGATGTAATAACAAATATGGTCATATATTGATTTACTAATAGTGAAAATTTAATTCTCCAAGTGCCAGTTCTTGCGTAGCCTATCTATGCACAACAGAAAGCAGGTTTGGAAAAGCCCTGAAGTTGGCAGAATTTCAGAAACACTTTAAAAAACTAAAGGGGTGGGTGGGTTTGAGGATGACACTATAACAGCCCACTGAGGAATGAGCATTGCAGGTGAGCACAGAATACTGGCTAACCACTGGAGGTGTGGAAGAGTAGTTGAAAGCTAGGGAGGCCTGACAGTGGAATAGAATAACTGAGATGCTATAATGCAGGAGTTCTCAATCTTTTTAAGCCGGGGCCCTGGTCATGCTCCCTTAGTCAGCTTCGGGGGCCGGATGGCCATTTTGCCCTTCCTCCACCACATGGCAATTCCTGGTGTAGTGGAAGCAGTAAGGGGGGGCATATGAAATGGTGCCGTGGGCTGCATTCAGGCCACAGGTTGAGAATCCCTGCTATAATGTTTTGCTGCAGGTCCCACTTGTGCCTTTTTATTTGGAAAAAAATCTCAATGATTTCCTTGGGATTTACTCCTAAATAAACTAGCACAGGATAACATTTTAAGATTCCTGCAGCAATCTCTTAGTAAGAAAAGCAAGTGTACATATAAAATCTAATTTTCTGAAGCATGTCATTAGTTTCTATGCTTTTTTAAAAATAAAGTATGTGTTGTGTCCTATTGTGTGCTTTTTATTCATTCTGTGTCACTACCCCTTCAGTTGCATTTTAAAATCTGGCTGCCATAGAAGTTCAATGATTAGATTAAAATGCACGGAGCCATCTGACCACATCCTTTGTGAGGGTGAGTGACAAAGGAACTCGGGAACAAATGTGTATGATTTTTTTTTCAGGAGGCACTTAATAATTTAGCATCTTTATGTGCACAACATTATATGTCTATGGATGTTAAAATGATAATTGTATTTAGGATTGGAAGGCAAGCAACCTCCCCATGGGTGACTTTAGCAGATTCTGCAAAATACATTTCATCCTGGCAACTTCTAAAGTAAAGCAAAGCAATCACACTTGTATACCATCACATAGTGCTTAGTGCATTCTCTGGGCAGTTGACAAGTTATTAGCATTTTGCCCCATGTAATACTGGTTGACCCCATTTTGCTGGGTTCTAAAACTCTTTTCCTGGCCATTCCCATTTAGTAAGCAATTATGTATCTATCAATCCTTGTGCTGGCAGCACATCTTACTATCCTAGCATGGAGTATTTCATACTATGGAGAGGTACAGTTTGCTACTATATGAGGCTGCTGGATAATTCCAAAACCTTTTAGTAATGACTTTTATACAACAGTGGCATTCTCTCATATATCGCACAAAACAAAAAAGCATGGCACTGCTGTACATATACAAACTATTTCTGTCAAATGCCATAAATGGCCTTGTGGCACAGTGGTTAAACTGCTATACTGCAGCCAAAATTCATGATCTGAGTTTGATCCTGAAGGGGATCAAGGTTGACTCAGCATTCCATGCTTTCAAGGTTGGTAAAGTGAGTACCCAGCATGTTGGGGACAAAATGCTAATTACCTTGTGAACTGCCCAAAGAGTGCATTAAGCACTATGGGGTGGTGGTGGTAGTTATATAAGTTTAATTTCTATTCCTATAAATATGGTGTTTGTTGTCTCCTTGCAAACTAAACAGCATTTTCCATAACACTTTCTTCAGGAACAAGAGTGGACTATCTTAAATATCATTCTCTACAGGAATATGCTGCTGCTATTCTGGGAGCAAACCTACTTACACTTCCATTGTTTGTAATACTGGTTGACCCCATGAAATGAATAATTTTGTTTGTTCTGTAACAACTTAAACTAGATTTTGCAGCTTGGCTGCAAATAATATAAAAGACTTGTTATTCGGTGATCAGAGTGTTGTATTTGTCAGCATGATTTAGCTAGGTTAGGAAGCAAAGAACTAAATAACAGTCCAGCGATGAAGTGAAAATTATTTATCCAGAAAATTACAAGATATAGAGAAGGAAAAATATTTGAAAATAGCATTTCAAACCAAATAGCAAAAAAATATTTACCAGATTGCTTCACACTGCTCAGCTGTAAAAATATGGCTGAAAGGTAGCAGACAGCAAAAATCAAAGATTCCCAAGTACAGATTAATCATGAGAAATATAAATTGTATGGGAGATAATCCAGTGGTTTCAGTAATGTATCATTATTAGTAATACTTGTTTTATTAATACTTAATAATAACAATCTAGGTTGGAACAATCTAGGTTGGAGTATCTTAAAGGAAGTCCTGTGGTGCAGTGATTACATTACTGTAGTCAAAACTCTGCTTATCTTTTGTGTCCCAATCAAACCCTGGACTGCCAAAAGGAAGCCACTTTCATGGTTTTCTCATTGGCCAAACTTAAGTCCTCATCGGTGCATGTTTCTGGCAGTAATCGGCAGACCAGTAAATGAGCCAGATTTTGTATCTCTCCACATTCACACAGCGTGGTGTTGTCCACCAGCAGCCCCAATTGAGCATGTTGGTCTTGCATTTAAGGACTCCAACCCTCGGCCTATTCAGTGTCCTCCAAGCGGCATAGAAGCCGTTGAGTTTCTCAGCTATATCCTCCTTTAATGTTCCTTGCCCAGTGAGCTTCTTCCTCCATCTTCTAATTAAGTTTTGTTCTTGTGTACCATCAAGAATGTTTGTTCTTGCCATAACGTTCTTCCTGGATCTGAGCTTGTGGACTTGAGGCACATATCCATTCAGACGAGAATGTTGAGGGTCATTCTCTTGCTTAGTTCTCTTGGCATCCACTGCTACTTCTCTCCTGATCTTAGGTGGAGCGATGCCAACGGGAGAGTATATTTTGTCAACTGGTGTAGGTTTGAGTCATCCTCTCACTATACGCATGGCTTCATTAATAGCAATGTCAACTTGTTTTGCGTGTGTAGAAGCACTTCATACTGGAACAGCACATTCTGCTGCAGAGACACTTTCCTGATGATGTTCCATGTACTAATTTTGGCTTTGGTTTTTAGGCAGTGCTGCTTAAAAGAAAGTGTTCTGTCAAGCATCACACCAAGGTATTTTGGTACTGGACAATGCTGTAATCAGTTCCCTTGCCAAATAACATCCAGTTCAACCCCTGTCTTTCGGTTTCAAAGGTGGAAAGCACACACTTCAGTCCTTCTTGGATTAGGCTTCAAATGGTTAATGTTTTAACACTCTCCTTTAAGTGCTTCAGTAAGTTTTCCAGCTACTTCAGCTATTGCTGTGTCATCTGCATAGATGAACAATTTTATATTGTCAAGTGCTGGTTGATTATTTGTATATATATATTATACAGTGATGGGGACAATACACTTCCTTGGGGCGGTTCATTCTTCCCCAACCTCCATCTGCTGTTTTTTCCACTCATCATCACATAGAAAGAGTACACAGGGTACACAGAAAGAGCCTCCACAAAGATTGTGAATACAATCAGATGTACCCTGGGCAGCAGTCCCATTGGCTAATCTCTCTAACTCCAGATCAAACCAAAGAAACTCTACTTATTCAGTCCTTATGGGCTCAAGCTTGGCTCAACCTTTTGAGGTTGAGAAAGAGTATCCAGCTTGTGGGCAAACCATAGTTTGCATAATTTACTTTGTGAACAGCCAGAGAGTACTTTCTACTTTGAGGTGGCGTATTAGTGGAAACAACAAAAGTTATTCCCATTAATGTTGCGAAAGCTATTATTCAAAGAATTAGTGCCAACTATTTATGTTGACACTGTCAAGAAAAAGATGAAACTGTCACATCTCATCTATGAATGTTCTATGAATGTTCAATGACAGTACAAACAGACTACACAATAGAGTTGCAAAATTTACTGGTCATTATGTTAAAAAAAATCTGCCAGTATGCAAGAAATTATGGGTACATCAAGAGAAGGTGGTGTTGGAAATGACCAAGTTAAGATCTTGTTGGATTTTTGGGCCCAAATTAATAGACACATTGAGTAATACACCAGTAATAGAATGGGGAAAAAGTGTGGATAATTGATATTGCAATTCTAGATGCCAGAGTTGAAGATAAAGAATTGGAAAAATTAACAAAATACAGAACCTAGCAATAGAAATAACACTATTACAGATTAAACACTTCAGTGGTTCCTATAATCATTTGGGCATAATTTCATAAAATTATAACCAACTGCAAATCTCTGAACTAACCATCTGAGCTACAGAAGACAGTGATACTTGGTTGGAACACATATATATTCCAGCATATATATTTAACAGATATTTAGATTTTTGGTTAAAATGTGTATCTGTTTTATAATTGTAAATGTTTTTAAAATATTGTTTAACTGTGTTTTGTATGTTCAAATAATACTACTTCCTGATTCCTGCCAGAAAAACAGAAGGAGGGAAGAGCAATACTCACTGCTAATTCCTCTGGGGTTTTCCTTCTTTTTTATGTTCATTTATTCATTTGACATAACTGATTTCAGTCCCAGTCCAAGCAACAGATACATAGATAACTTGTTGAAAAACAGTGCTGACAATTGCTTTGTGTTTTGGTAAGAAGTGGTTAACTGACAAATAAAGCATTTAGGTTCGGGGAGTTTCTTCTGCTTGGTGTCTCTTTCTGAATGGTAGTGAGCACAAAATAGTACAGTAAAACCACATAAAGAGTACCTCACTTAGAGACTAACTCAGTTAAAGAGCAGCATTTTCTCCAAATGGTTGCCTTGTAGAACAACTAAAAACTCACTTAACTAAATCGGGGTTAGCAATCCCCCTGCCAGAATACATGATGGGTCACTTACCATGGCGGCAGCAGTGCTTTTTCCAAGTGTTTCGCTTAAAGAGCAATCCCGTGGAATGCATTATGCTCTTTAAGCGAGGTATCACTGTATTCTGTAGACCATCTTGACTGCTGACATTAGTGTCATAAACATTCAGGCAGCTCTCTGTTACGTAAAGCTTGATAACCTTTTTCCTGCTGGCATCGCAGGTATGATATTTTGCAGCAATACTGGGTTATTTTTTTGGCATTCTGAATCATGGATACTTATTTGGTTTGATGTGATGAATCAAAGCATCGTCTCATCTCCCATGAGATTTTAGCGGCTTCTCACCATTGGGAGCTCCTACCACTGCCGTAGCAGGGTCCAATGGTGCATGGGAGACTGACCCCCGTGTTTTCTATGCTCCTTTAGCCATTTTAAATACAAAGACACTGCTGACTGGGCTCATGTCAAAGTTGGCCATGTTAAAACAATGCACTGTTCAGGTGCATTGCCTGAGTACCCAACCCCACTTAGCTGACCTGTGGTTCCAAAATGGAGAACCATTCTGGACCGCTAGCTGACTCCTTTGTGGCATGGTTGAACCTGCCAGGGGAATACACCTCCCCCATCATAGTTCTTGGATGGCCTGGGTCACCGCTGCACCATGTTGAGGCATGAGGTGGGATTTCCAGCAGATACAGAAGCTTCTGGATACAGAAGAATAATATCCTATGTTCATAAAGTGGAGGTTTTTTTTAAGAACTTAATTTCCCAGTTTTTTAAAAAAAAATGGAAGGTTAAGTATATGTAAATTACACATAAATTCAATCATTCCTGTTATCGAAAGGAGTTCGGATCTTTGTGTTATAAAGACTTTTTGAGAAGCTTGCAGAAATTATTAAATCAATCTTATTTGCCAAGACAAACGGTTCCAGTTTACTCTGTAAACAGAGATGAGCATCGCACCCTAGAGTCAGCTACAAGTAGCTTTCAAGCTAGGGCGACCTAGGACTTAAGGTAAAGCAAAAGTATGAGCGGCTGCGACACATACAATAGTGAAAAAGACTAGCAGAATCTGAGACATAGGTAGCTGACTAGAAAAACAGGCACCTAATCCAAATCCAAAGTCAAAGCCAGGAGTAGATCAAGGCTAGTTCAGTAGAGGAATTTAGTGTTTGGGAATCAAGACAATGGAAACGGCTGTAAGCGAGCCTAGCACATCTTTATTGCATGGAGTACAGTACGAACATGTGGTAATGGCGGACAAACAGCTCCTTTTATGCGGTGGCTATACAATTGAGTATGGCTCTTCGACAGGCATTGGCTACTGTCCAAGTGACGTCATCCTTGGTCACGCCTTTCTTGTCCAGGTGAGGTGAGCGCGGGAATCTTTCCCGCGCAGCTGAAGGCATTTGAGGAATGTGTACCATGTGAGCTGGGCACTCACTACTGCCCCCGGTGGCCACTAGCTCGTGTCCTCATACAGAAGGTTACAGTGTTACTATTGGAGATTGTTACATCCACTCATTCGTGTGGTTACAAATACATTCAATACACAACATCCCTCCTTCCTAAGATGGGACAAAGTCCCTCAACCTAACTGGCTTTCCGCATGTGTGTTTTGGGCGTGCGGCCGTTATCCTTGACTCGGCCGTGCCCCCTCGTCTGTGTCCTCCTGGCTCTTGGCCTGCAATTGGAGAGGATGACTCGTTAGTGACTCGCTGCGGACTCGCAGCTTTGGTTTGGGTAGGAGAAGGGGAAGGAAGGTTTTCTGATGCAGATGTGGGCAAACCGGGGTCATTAGGGACTAAAGAAAAAACCCGCTCTTCGCTTGGATGGGTGGGGGAACACTCCGAAACACACACACACACACCCGGTTTGGTAACTCAAAATCTAACTACGGGGCAACAGGGACAAACTCATTCCTCTCTTTGAACGGGCTGGGGGAAACTGGCGTATCTAAGGGATACGGGTTTGAGCTTGTGCCTCCCCCCTTGTTTGGCACTGTTGCCCTTCATTTTCTCCCCCTTGGGATAAGCGGGTGGGGGAGAACCCTAACGTTGAGTTTTGCTGCTGGAAACCTCTGTCCGGCCCCCCAATCACTCGATGCCTTAGCTGGTCAGCGTGCCTTCTCCAGAGGAGACCCGTGTTGGTCTCGACACAGTATAACACTGGTCCCGTTTGATTAATGACTACACCCGGCACTGAGGCTGGCCCTGTAGTAGCGTAGTTTCTGCAATGTACAGGTTCACCTATCTGGAAGTTTTTTGTGGGGCTGTGCTCAATGTTTCTTCCCCTATCCTCCACCCTGGTGGGATCCAACCTGGTTAACAATGAGTGCAATTTCCTTTTCATGAGGAGTTCAGCGGGGGAGAATCCCGACGCCAATGGCGTCACCCGGTATGCCAACAGAAACTGGCAGAGCTGCCTGTCTAGATCCCCTGGTCCCATGCGCCGCTGCCCCTCCTTCATTGTGCGCACCAGGCGTTCCGCCTGGCCATTTGTTGCAGGGTGAAAGGGGGCTGAGGTAATGTGCCGAATGGCGTTGGACTCCAAGAACGCCTGAAACTCGGCTGACGTGAAGGTACTCGCATTGTCACTCACAATGACGTCAGGTATCCTGAAGGTATTTATCAGCCTGTGCAGGTGTTTTATGGTTGCAGCTGATGAGGTGCTGCGTATTGGAATCACCTCTAACCACTTGGAGTATGCATCCACTACCAGCAGGAAAAAGGAACCCCTAAATGGACCTGCAAAGTCTATGTGGAGGCGAGACCATGGTCCCCTAGCTGTGTCCCATTCTCTGTGTGGAAGGCGGGACTCCTCAGGGCGAGAGCTCTGGCAACTTTCGCAGGTGTTCACCATGTGTTCAATGTCTGCGTCTAGCTGTGGCCACCAGAAATAGCTTCGGGCCAGCGCCTTAAAGCGCACAGTCCCTGGGTGGCTGACATGTAAAAGCCGTAGCACCCTTGCTCTTAATGCTTCTGGGACCACCACCCTCTCCCCCCACAGAAAGACACCCCCTTTCTGTGGTCAACTCAACCCTCTTCCTGAAAAACGCAGCAAACTCATCTGCGGGGGGAGCCGTGGGCCATCCCTTCTGTACCCAGGATCTAACAAGGGCTAAAGTTTTATCCTTTGCCGTGGCTGCAGCGATTTCCACAGGAAGTATGGGGGGTGCATCTAGGGCTTCTATGAGGAGGACTTGGCTGTCTTGCTCTATCTCACACTTTGGGTCTCCCAGCTGGGGAAAAGGAGACCTTGAGAGTGCGTCAGCGTGGCTTATGTCTTTCCCGGGGCAGTACTCTAATGAACCCTTGTATGCATTGAGGAAAATAGCCCACCGAAGCATCCTGGGGAAGAGGATCTGTGGAGTGGGCTTGTCTGAGGTGAAAATACCCAATAGTGGCTTGTGGTCGGTTACAATGGTGAATGGACAACCGTACAAAAAATCATGGAACTTCTTTGTGCCCGCCACAATAGCAAGGGCCTCCCTATCTGTTTGGGTGTAATTTCGTTCTGCCTTGGACAATGATCTCGAATAGAAGGCAACTGGGGCTTCTCGCCCGCCCTCTAACACGTGGCACAGGACCGCCCCCACCCCCACTGGTGAGGCGTCGCAGACCAAGACTACCGGCTTCTTTGGGTCGAAATGGGTTAGAATAGCCTCTGAGGAGAGGAGCTGCTTGAGTTACCTGAAAGCCCGCTCCTGATGTTCCCCCCACCGCCAAACCGCATCCTTCTTCAGCAGCCTATGCAGGGGCTCTGCAATCGACGCTTTCCTGGGCAGGAAAGAATGGTAAAAATTCAGCAGCCCCAGGAATGACTGTAGCTCCGGTTTCGCGGTGGGGCAAGGGGCGTTTTGAATGGCTGAGACTTTGGACTCAGCGGGTTTCACCCCCTCAGGGGTTATACGGAACCCCAGAAACTCAACTTCCCTTGCCAGAAACACACATTTGTCCCTCCGCAGCCTCAACCCCACGGATTCGAAGACTGTAAGGACCTTATCTTGTCTCTGGGCCAGTTCTGATTCGCTCCCCCCAGATATCAATATGTCGTCGAAGAATGGCAAGACACCCGGTAACTTCTTTAACAAACGTTCCACAAGGGACTGAAATATCCCCGGTGCCGAGTTCACCCCAAACTGTAGGCGCGTTACCTTAAATGCCCCCTTGTGAGTTACAATGGTTTGCGCAGCAGCTGTGGCTGGGGTTACTGAAAGCTGCTGGTACGCCTGCACCAGATCTAGTTTGGCGAAAAACTTTCCCCCAAGTAAAGTAGCTAGCAGATGGCTAACTACCGGCACCGGATAGGCATTAGGGCAGATTTCCTTGTTAATTGTACACTTGTAGTCAGCGCAAATCCGCACCTCCCCATTTTCTTTCAACACTGTAACAATAGGAGTCTCCCACTCTGCAGAGTCCACAGGCACTAAAATCCCCTGACCCACCAGTTTGTCCAGTTCCGCCTCAATTTTGTCCTTTAGGGCGAATGGAACCCGACGTGGCTTGAGTCTAATTGGGCGGACCTCTGGGTCTAGGTCAAAAGAAACTGGGGGCCCCTTGTACTTCCCGAGCCCCTTCTTGAATACCTCGGGGTGTGCGTCACACACTGCCTGGATCTCATCCCCCCCGATGGCATGGACGCCGCCTATGAAGATGTCCAGGGGTTTGAACCATTGTGTTCCCAGGAGATTACACCCCCCCCCTTAGAACTACTAGAGGGAGTTTCCTCCTGAGTCCCTTATAGTGTATCTCGAAGTCCCTGACCCCCAGCACTGGGATCCCATTTCCCTGCACGTCTCTTAAGTTCGCCCTCATCTCTTTGAGTTTGGGTCGCTCCTTGGGGGGAATGCGCAAAAACTCCTTATGGGAAATGAGGGAGTATACAGACCCCGAGTCTATTTCCATCTTAACAGGAACCCCTTGCAACAGTACCTCGGCATAAAAACGTGGTTGCCCTAGAGGCACGCTGTGGACGGCCAAGTCATCTTCCGCATGTACTCCTCGGTACACGTGGTCCCACTCTGGGTCATCGCCGCCATCGTAGACACTGCCAACGCCATCCCATCTCCTCATGGGGCGCTTGCTCTCGTCCCGGCGTTGCTTGCAGACCGTGGCGATGTGGCCCTTCCGTCCACAGTTGTGGCACTCAGCCTTCCTGAATGGGCACTTGCTCCGCTCATGGGACGCTCCGCAGCCATCGCAACGCCGACCTCCTTTCCCTTTCTTCTCGCTCAGCCCCTTTCTGACTTTCCGGACTCCCTCATCTTCACTGGAGCCTGGGGTGGCGGAGGCCTCTGAGGATGTGGGTGAGCGCGGGGCAGGGGGCGCCCTCCCAAGTCGCCTGGACTGCGGATGCAGCTGCCTCTACTTGTGGAGGCTTTGCTTTGAGAAGCTTGTACCCGGCCCTCGTGGACTCAGCAGCTAGGGCCTCTTGTAGTACCTCTTTGAAGGTGAGGTCGTGGCCTCGGGTCATGAGCTTCCTTTGGGTTTCCCCATCTCTCATCCCGCAGAGCATCCTGTCCCTCAGGGCCACGTCTAGAATCTCCTGCCATTCGCATGGGGTTGCAGCCAAACGGAGGGCCACTGCATACTCAGATACGGACTCACCCGGCTTTTGGTCCCTCCTCGTGAAGGCCGCCCTGGCAGAGAAGAAGGATACCTTGGGCTTGAAGTGGTTTCTCAGGGTCGCCAGTATTTCGGTTACCGAAACCTGTTCCACCTCTCGTGGAGCCACTAGGTCCATCAGCGCTTGCACTGCGTGGAAACCAAGCATTGTGATGAGAAGACCTCTCTTCTTTCCCGCGTCGGTGATGCCGGCAAACGCTACCGTACTCTTGAAATGCATTTCGAACCAGTCCCATCGCTCGGGATGGGTCACGTCGAACACCGGTTGCTGTGAAGTTGTCTTGTCCCCGTGGGAATCCATTATCCCATCCTCGTCGCCAATTTAGTGTTTGGGAATCAAGACAATGGAAATGGCTGTAAGCTAGCCTAGCACATCTTTATTGCATGGAGTAAAGTACGAACATGTGGTAATGGCGGACAAACAGCTCCTTTTATGCGGTGGCTATACAATTGAGTATGGCTCTTCGACAGGCATTGGCTACTGTCCAAGTGACGTCATCCTTGGTCACGCCTTTCTTGTCCAGGTGAGGTAAGCGCGGGAATCTTTCCCACGCAGCTGAAGGCATTTGAGGAATGTGTACCATGTGAGCTGGGCGCTCGCTACTGCCCCCAGTGGCCACTAGCTCGCGTCCTCATACAGAAGGTTACAGTGTTACTATTGGAGATTGTTACATCCACTCATTCGTGTGGTTACAAATACATTCAATACACAACAAGGAGACATAGTGCAAGCAGGCCAGGAGTCAAACAACCAAGGAAGCAACTGAAGCAGGACACCTCTAGGGCTAAAACAAGAGCAAGAAGTCCAACAGACCAGGAGTCTGACAATCAAGGAAACAAAGCAAGATACTTTCTGGTTTGGAGCAAGGCAGTAAGTGGCTCCACGCAAGGCATAACAGCAAGTCCAAGAATCTTCGTTGCTAAGGTAGCTTCTAGGGCCCTGGAAGATAACCTTGGCACTCCAGCTGTTCTTGGACTTCAATTCCCAGAAGCCCAAGTCAGCACTCCTGCTAATCAGGGCTTCTGGGAATTGAAGTTCAAAAACACATGGAGTGCCAAGGTTAGCCATCACTGTCTAGGGCAGTGATGGCCAATCTTGGCACTCCAGGTATCCTTGAACTTCTTTTCAGTTTTTTTTTAGTTTTTTACTATTTTAATATGGATGGAGGGTGGGTGAGGGTCGTTTTTGAGGTTTTATGGGGTTTAAATGTATTTTTTGCATAGGGGTTTTAACTGTGCTTATATGTGATTTGATGTTTTAACTGTTATTTTATATGCTGTTAGCCCGCTTTGGGTCTCCCTCGGGAGAGGAAAGGGGGGTATAAATGACGAAAATAAATAAATTAGCAGAAACCCAGGGTTTCAGCAGTTGCAGCTGCAGCAGTCTAATCAGAGCTGAATTCTCAGCCTCTGGAGCCCTGAAGCTGGCTCAGGTGACCTAATGTTGTCATTCTCCCTCTTCAGAGTGCACTATGTTCCAATTTTAAAACCCTTGCTCTACAAATATGTTGCCTGCATGTTTTCCAAAACACCCCCCTGTTGTGTTCTAATAGTGTAACCTTCCACATGTGATATCAATGTATCTGAACCAATGTAACCTTGCCTATGAGTAACAATGTAACCTTCAGCTGTATCACATAAACCCTGTAATAGGACGCGAGCTAATGACCACCAGCTGGCAGCAGCGAGCGTCCAAGCTCTCTTGGTTCAAACCCATCAAAGACCGCAGCGCGGGAAGTTTCCCGCCGCTACCTACACCTGGACGAGAAGGGCGTGACCAGCCATGACGTCACGCGGACCAGTAGCCAACGGGCTACCGTGGAGCCACATTCAAAATACGTTACTACCATATATATAGAGCTGTTCGTCCGCCATTACCTCATGTTCCCTCTGTCCACCATGCAATAAACCTGAGTTAACCCAGCCTTTGGCTGTGCCTTGTGTCTTGACTCTCATATACCAAATTGGCGACGAAGGTGGGATAATGGATCCCCATGGAGCCAGGACACAGAGCGGGTTCAACATCACCAAACCGCAAGACTGGGAGCTTTTTGAGATGGACTTCCAGGCGGCACTGGTGGAACTCAAAGTCAAAGAAGACGACGAGGAAAGGAAGAGGGCCATCCTCACCCGCATGCTTGGGATGGAAACCAAGCGGACGCTGGTGGGCATTCTTGCACCGAAGAAGATGAGCGATTTCAAAGCCGGTGACATCATGAGACTGCTGCGTGAGCGTTTCCGACCCTCGAGGGCAATGTTTCCCGCTCGGAGCGCGTTTTGGAGGCGAGTTCAAGCGCCGGACGAGTCGGTAGAAGCCTTCGTAACGGCTATGAGGGTAGCCGCCGCCCCCTGCAGATGGGACCACTTCCTAGAGATGGCCCTCAGGGACGGAGTGCTGTGTGGCCTGAAGGACAAGGAAGTACAGCGCAGCCTGATGAACAAGGAGCCACCACCCACACTGGAAGAGGTTGTAGAGGCCGCGGAAGCCGCGGAATCCACGAATGCTGGAGTAGATGAGATGCACAAGTGGCGTGAGTGGCGTCCGAGGGCCAGCAAAGCGGAAAACTCGTTGCACGGGAAGTCCGGTCAGTCGGTGCATGCAACCCGACCGACCTCGAAATCGTCTTCAGAAAGCAGCGATGGCGAGGAGGTCCAGAAGGTCCGGAGAGGCGGGCGCCGCTGCGATGGTTGCGGAGCGGCCCATGAGCGCGTGAAGTGCCCATTCAGAAAAGCCGAGTGTTTCAACTGTGGACGTCGGGGGCACATCGCCAAGGCGTGCAGGAAATGGAGAGAGGGCCGGAGACAGTCGCAAGACCGTTCAGCCAGACCGGACCGTCCAGCGAGGTCCAAAGATGGCGCCCGGGCCACGAGGAAGCAGGACGGCGTGGGCCGCATCTCGGACGACAGCGAGGGCGACGCTCCTGTGTTCAGCGTGTCTGCGGGACAGCCCCATTACTTTGTTGAGGTACTAGTACAAGGGACCCCCATTAGGATGGAAGTTGACTCGGGGTCCTCCTATTCTATAATTCCCCAGAGAGAGTTCTTGAAAATCGACCCCCACGTGCGGCCCAAACTTAAAGCGTTGAGGGCCACACTACGGGACGTACAGGGGAACAGCATTCCAGTGTTGGGGGTCGGGACATTCCGGGTTCGTTTTAAGAGACATTCTGCGGAACTTCCCCTAGTGGTGCTAAAAGGGGGGAGTTGTAGCCTCCTCGGAACCCAGTGGTTTCAGCCCTTAGGTCTGTTCATAGGGGGGGTGCATGCCGTAGGCGAGGACCCAATACAAGCGGTGTGTGACGCACACCCCACTGTTTTTAAAAGTGGACTGGGAAAGTTCAAGGGACCCCCTGTAGCCTTCGACTTAGACCCGGAGGTCCGCCCGATAAGACTTAAACCGCGCAGGGTACCGTTCGCGCTAAAGGACAAAATAGAGGCGGAACTGGACAAACTGGTGGGTCAAGGGATTCTTGTTCCTGTGGATTCCGCGGAGTGGGAGACTCCAATTGTAACAGCACTGAAGGCTAACGGGGAGGTGCGCATTTGCGCTGATTATAAGTGTACCATTAATAAGGCAATCCGCCCTAATGCATACCCGGTGCCAGTGGTCAGCCACCTTCTGGCCAGGCTAAATGGGGGAAAGTGTTTCGCTAAACTCAATTTAGCACAGGCCTACCAGCAACTCCCGGTAACCCCCGCCACAGCGGCGGCACAAACAATAGTCACACATAAGGGGGCGTTCCAAGTGTCGAGGTTACAGTTCGGCGTGAACTCGGCACCCGGCATTTTTCAGTCGCTAGTGGAACGCCTCCTGAAGGGGCTGGAGGGGGTGTTGCCATATTTTGATGACGTGTTGATAACGGGGGGGAGTAAGGCCGAGCTGGCTCACAGACTGGATAAGGTCCTGACCGTGTTCGAAAAAGCGGGGCTGCGACTGAGAAAAGACAAATGTGTATTTTTCGAAACAGAGGTTGAGTTTTTAGGGTTCCGTGTCACACCCGAGGGAATTAGGCCGTCCAAATCTAAGGTAGCCGCCATTAAGAAAGCCCCTCGCCCCACTTCCAAAACCGAGCTACAGTCGTTTCTGGGGCTTCTCAATTTCTACCATACCTTCCTTCCACGGAAGGCGTCTGTTGCCGAGCCGCTCCATCGGTTACTTAAAAAAGAGGAAAAATGGCTGTGGGGTGACGAGCAAGAAAGAGCGTTCACAGAGTTAAAGCAACTCCTCACATCCGAGGCAATCCTGACTCATTTCGACCCCAAACGGCCCATAGTTTTAGTCTGCGATGCATCCCCGGTGGGGGTGGGGGCGGTGCTTTGCCACGTGTTAAACGACGGAAGGGAGGCCCCGATAGCGTTTTATTCAAGGTCCCTGTCCCAAGCAGAGCGGAATTACGCACAGACCGATAGGGAGGCACTAGCGATAGTAGCGGGAACCAAGAAATTTCACGATTTTCTGTATGGTCGGCCGTTCAAGGTCGTTACTGATCACAAGCCCCTGTTAGGAATATTCACTGCAAATAAGCCCACGCCACAGATCCTGTCCCCGAGGATGCTGCGGTGGGCTATTTTTCTTAACGCATATCAACATGAGTTAGAATACCGGCCAGGGAAGGAAATCAGCCATGCAGACGCACTCTCACGGTCGCCGTTACCCTTGTCGGACGACCAGAAGGCAGGGGTAAGAAGAGACCGCCAGGTATTATTAATAGAGGTCTTGGAGTCACCCCCGATAGTACCGGCCGACGTTGCCAGGGCGACCGGAAAGGATAGAACACTAGAGAAAGTATGCTCGTGGGTGCAGAAGGGGTGGCCGGCGTCATCCCCAGGCGCGGAATTCGACCCATTTTTCCGAAAGCGAGTAGAGTTGTCGTTAGAGAGGGGGTGCCTTTTGTGGGGCCAACGGGTGGTGGTTCCTACGTCCCTGCGGCCGAAGGTGCTAAAGCTGTTGCACGTCAGCCACCCGGGAATCGTCCGTTCCAAGGCGTTGGCCCGGAGTTACTTCTGGTGGCCCCAGCTGGACGCCGACATAGAGCATATGGTTGGCACTTGTGAGGCATGTCAGTGCTCCCGACCGGAGGTGGCCCGCCTCCCGCATAGGGAATGGGACGCAGCAAGGGGACCGTGGTCCAGGGTGAACGTAGATTTTGCTGGCCCGTTCCGAGGAACCATGTTTCTCCTGGTGGTGGATGCATACTCAAAGTGGCTGGAGGTCATTCCGGTAAAGAGCACATCCTCCGCCACTACCATTCGCCAGCTAAGGAGGGTCTTTTCCACGTTCGGTTTACCCGACACTTTGGTCAGCGATAACGCCAGTTGCTTCACGTCCGCTGAGTTCGCAGCATTCATGGAGGCAAATGCAATTCGGCATGTCACATCCGCGCCGTTTCACCCGGCCACGAATGGCCAAGTGGAACGGTTGGTGTGCACCACAAAGGATGCGCTGCGGCGCATGGGCTCGGGAGATCTAAATCACCAAGTTTGTCAATTTTTATTAGCGTACAGAGTGACCCCCTTAGCGTCTGGATACTCGCCGGCTGAGCTGCTGATGCGGAGGAAACTGACGACGCTTTTGTCCAGGTTGGACCCGTCGAGGGTCGAGGACAAAGGGAAGAACATAGGTTTAGCGGTCTCGAAAGGTTTCGGCGTAGGCGATCCTGTACACTGCAGGAACTATGCCAGCGCAGGCCCAGCCTGGGTGCCAGGGACGATAATAGAACAGACGGGGCCAGTGTCATATCGGGTGGAAACTAGCACCGGCCTCCTCTGGAGGAGGCACGCTGACCAACTGAGGCACCGAGTGAGTGAGGGGCCGATCAGTGGGGCTCAGCGACAGGATTCAGCGATAGGGTTCTCCCCCACCCGTTTAGCCCAAGGGGGAGACAGAGAGGGACACCAGTCCGAAGCCAGGAGGGAAAGCAGTGAGCCCGACTCATATCCTTTTGATACCCCAGTTCTATCCGAGCCCGGGGGGAGGGAAAAGGAGTGTGCGGCCGCCGCTGCCGCTTCCCCCGAAGCCGATTTTGATTTTGATTTTGCTAGCCGGGGGGGTTTTTTGGAGTGTTCCCCCACCCATCCAAGCGAGAAGAGGGGTTTTTCGTTAGCCCCCAGTGCCCCCGGTTCTTCCCAAACAAAGCACACACCTTCCAACAAAGCCGCAGAACCGCGGCAAACCACTAACAAGTCATCCTCTCCCGTTACAGGGCAGGCAGCCAGGGAGCAAGGAGGAGGGAGCGAAGCCAGGGCAGGGCAGCCCGCGCCGAGACCCCAGCGTGTTCGAAATAAGCCACCTTGGCTGAGAGACTTCGTCTCATCCTAGGGGGGAGGAGTGTTGTGTTCTAATAGTGTAACCTTCCACATGTGATATCAATGTATCTGAACCAATGTAACCTTGCCTATGAGTAACAATGTAACCTTCAGCTGTATCACATAAACCCTGTAATAGGACGCGAGCTAATGACCACCAGCTGGCAGCAGCGAGCGTCCAAGCTCTCTTGGTTCAAACCCATCAAAGACCGCAGCGCGGGAAGTTTCCCGCCGCTACCTACACCTGGACGAGAAGGGCGTGACCAGCCATGACGTCACGCGGACCAGTAGCCAACGGGCTACCGTGGAGCCACATTCAAAATACGTTACTACCATATATATAGAGCTGTTCGTCCGCCATTACCTCATGTTCCCTCTGTCCACCATGCAATAAACCTGAGTTAACCCAGCCTTTGGCTGTGCCTTGTGTCTTGACTCTCATATACCAAACCCCCCCTCATCTGTTGAAATGAAAGTGGGACTGGGAGTTAACAAAGACTGACACTTTAGACCAGGGGTGCTCAAACTACAGCCCACGGGCCAGATCCGGCACCCAACACCAATTCATGTGGCCCACGCTGTCCTTGTTGATCCCGGAAGCAGAAGTAAAATGTGCCCGTATGGGAGCAACAAGGGCAGTGTGGGCCGGATGAATTGGTGTCAGGGGCTGGATCTGGCCTGTGGGCCATAATTGGGCACCCCTGGTTTAAACAGAGAAAATGGCAGCTTAAAATCTATCTCATCCTATTGCAAAACAGATTGCACGGCACATTTTACTCCCGGTGGGAGGAACCACATGACCGGCCCACTGAACCACGTGACCGGCCCGTAGCCTGAAAAGTTTGGGCACCCCTGCTTTAGACCAATGTCAAAATCATTCATAGTACTGTCTGTAAAAGAGGAACATGAAGAAAGACAAGAAGAAAAACATCAACCAGAAAAACAAATAGGTGGGTGCTTAATCAAGTCAATTCTGAACTCTCACTAGAACAAAAATGAGTAAATTGAGGCTATCCTACCTTGCACACATAATAAGAGTGTAGGACTGACCAGAAAAAGACAATATTGCTGGGGAAAGTGGTGTGGGGGACAGGCAACAGTAAAAGAGGGAGATCTTACATTAGATGGGTTGACTCAATTAAAGAATCCATAGCTGTACAAGACCTGAGCAGAAATTCCTGGAAAAGACAACACTGCTAGGAAGAGGAGGCAGTAGGAAGAGAGAACAGTCTAACATGAGATAACAAGAACCATTCCATGTTCCATTTGTATGTACTGTACAGCATCAGACTTTCCTTCCAGTCCTGTGCCACTAGATACCCTTTTGGATTCAATCTCGTTGTGTCATTAGAGACAGAGCTATTTGTACTTGTCCTTTGCTCTTTTCCCAGTAACTGATTGAGTGCTTTCTGAACTGGGAGTCTAATTTTCCATTACTATCCCTTGTTTCATTTTAGATTCTCTCATCATAGGATTTGGTATGGAAAATTTAGCAGGGGATTAGCATTGCCAGTTTCTTCACAGTATCAACAAAGGTTAGCTTGAGTATCACTACTATTGTCTCTTCTACCAGTGACCTTCAGCTACCACTACTGTCCAGTAGCTACTGTCTCCATCACCACTGGAACTATCCAATCTTTTCTGCTGTTGCACATGTTATCTTGCTTTCCTCCACACAGGCTGGTTCTATTCCCACAACACAGTAAAGTAATCAAATTCCTAACCTCTGGCACCGCTGCCAGTTAACTAAACCATTCAGCTACCCAGCCAGCTAGATTCTCGTGAACACAAATACTGTTCACATAATTCCCCAAACCTATGCCAATTCAACAATTTTAATTTCTTGTTCTTCCCAATTTGAAATACCATAAATATCATAGGTTGATCATGTGACTAATGTAGAAGTATTGCGCCGGATGGATAAAGAAAAATAACTTTTTAATACCATTAAACAAAGAAAGCTCCAATACCTTGGCCATATCATGAGGAACAACATAAAGTATAGAATACTGTATTCCAACTCGCTCTGCAGGGAAAGATCTCTGGGAAGAGAAGCTCTGGATGTAGATGAACTTCGTGGCTGAAGAACCTGAGAGACTGGTGTGGCATGTCCACGGAAGAACTGTTCTGAGGAGTTAAGAACAGGAAGACTATCGCCATGATGATAGCCAATATCTGAAATGGATATGGCAGCTGAAGAAGAAGAAGAAGAAATACATAATATTAAATCATATTTAAGAAGCTTCAAGTACAATTTATGAACTCAGAAGATAATGTATTGCAAAATCAAGATCTGTGTTACTCAAGAATGAGGAAATCTATCATTGTCAACAGTAAATCTTCAGGTAGATTATATTAAAACCACTGGCTGGACCATCATTAGTATACCCAGAGGAACTGTGTAAACTGCTGCAGCTGACTTTAACTACTTGACAAGGAGCTAGACCCTAGAAAATGGACATTATTTTTTTAAAATCAAAAAATATAGTATAATCTTATCTCATCGAGTCATCAGCTTAGGACACAGGTGGTGGTCCCCCTCCCCCACCATAAAAGCACCACATTTGTATCATTTGGTTATTTATTTACAGTGGAATAAATTTGATGCTTTCATAAGGAAACTAATGACTGTTTCAAGTCACTGGCTGAAATCCCTTGGCATAGTTCCACACTCACAGCAGAGATTATTCAAAACCAGCAGTAAATTTTCTATTCATTAAAGGCAATTCTAGGGTGCATATGACTCATGTAAAGTGTGATGAAGAGACATTTACCCTGAAAGTCCCAAAAAATGCTTTTAATCAGCAGTGATCTGCCTCTGCTGACAACATCTTGGTCAAACGTGCAGAACTGCAGAACAGGATTTCAGCCACAGTGTGTTGTATCATGCTGTAATAGAAGCATTACTGTGATTATGTGCTTGCAGATGTATAGCTGAAAATAATCATTATACATTAAGATGGGGTACACAGAAAGAGCCAACTCAAAGATTGTAATATTTTTGAACCACAATCATGCGTTCCTTGGCCAACAGTCTTCTTGTGCTGGCTCATCTTTTTCATACTACATGGGGAGTGGGGGATATTTATGCTGAATACTCCAGAATATTTAAAGTCTGTTATGTAGACAATAATTAGACAATCTTATGACGATATCAATTATTTGTGGGATGTACAACAAAATGTTGCTGTGAGTTCTCTGCTTTGGCATCTGTGATCTTTCTTTCAATCTTTTCCTGATTTTTATGTGCCTACTTGCCCCTTAATAACTGCTGTTCTTTGTATGCTACATCCTTAGTTCACGTTGGAAACATTAAAGGGAAAAAAGAGAGGGGAAAAGCAAAATATTGTGACACTTTAAAGACCAACAAATGTCTGGCCAGACAACCTGCTACGGTAATGGAGTAGACCGTACAGCAAGCAACTCAACGCTGAGTGTTGGGCAACAGTAAATAACCTGACTCCCTAAAGGAGCCAACGGCTATGGATAGATGAGCTCCTTTAGGTGGTGTGATGGTCCCCTCAGTGGAGGAAGTGCCATTGGAAACCATCATATTGAGCCCAACGGTAAAATGAGCATAGGAGGAACTCTGATTCCCAATGGTCATGGAGGCAGAAGAGGTCATGCCAGATGGACTGGCTGTGAAGGCACACCTTGATAAAATCCTCAGGGCTGCGGCAGTCCATTGGTAAAATAGAAATAAATGTTTTAAGAGGTGTGAATCTTTCACGTTAAAAAACAAACAAGCCCTAAATTGTCACCTGTACTTGAAATCCCTATTTATTAGTTGTATTGTGTTTTGAAATATACCCTGGAGAATATGAGTAGAGGAACTGTGGCGGCACAGTTTTCCTGCACAGTATATTGACCTTATGTATATACTAGCATAAGTGCCCATCATTAATGGTTTTTTTGGGGGGGGGGCTTAACCCATGGGGTGGGGTGGCTTGGGGAGGTTTTTTTTCCTTTTTGCCTCCCCCCCCACCGTTTGTGATGCCCCCTGGCTCTCAGTAAAGGAACCTGGGCAGACTCACCCCAGCGTGATGATGAGGGAAGGATGGTAGGTATTGAGGGGGAAATTTAGGAGGAAAGGAAGATGGGAGGGTAAGAATGAGGGAGGGAAGGAAAGAAGGAAGGGGAGAAGAACAGCTGGAGGTAGGGAAGGAAGGATGAGAGCTAATTACCCGGCCTTGGCGGGGGTGGTTGTTGTTGTATATTTAGGTTTTTCGGACCCTGATACACCCCAACACAGAGAGTCTCTCTCTCTCTCTCTCTTACATATTCAGGCACACACACACACACACACACACACACACACACACACACACACACACACACACACACACACACACACACACACACACACACACACACACACACACACACGACTGATCTGAAACCCACTGTCTTGTGTACTGTCTTACACACACACACAGGTATATTTGTCCACCAAAATAGGAGATCATTGTAGATTTTAGGAATTACATTATCTAAAAGTGTCAGAATAAAATGAATTTATACCAAAGCAGGTTGATTGTTTTGAAGTGTTAACAGCAGATGTGATCTTGTGTGTGGGGAAAATCTGATGGTTTTAGATCATGTATATGCAAAGAAAGAGTTATAGGTACCTTCTTTATATGCTGAAGCTCTGCAGATCATCAGACAACTCATATGCTAGCAAAAAATCTAAACAGTGAGATAATCACAGTGACTAAATAGTAAGCCAGATATATTGATGACATGTCAAGTAAAGTCAGTTAAGGTTACTGGCAGATTAAAGTGTGGAGGAAATATAATTTTCTCTCAAGATTCCACATGTGGGAGGGTACACAGTTATTTTGTTTTGTTGTAGGTTTTGATTATACTGTGAACTATTAAAGAGGCACATGAAGGACAGAGATTAGAATTAAATTCAGTGGTCCAGAGGATTCAAATTATGTATATCAATTATTCTCTCATTCTGAACATATAATCTATGACCTCTTTCAGCAGGTTTGGGGCACACTTGACTCTACTAGTCAAGCCCGCTGGCTGATTTAGCCTATGTGAGGGACTGCCCCCCAGCTTGGTTACTCTGTTTTTAACGTTGGCAAGAGTGGAGAGGGTTGTTTTTTTAATGATGATTTGTTTGCTGTTGTGTTTTAATGGTGGTTTTAGCTGGGGTTTTTGGGTCTTGTTTTTAGCTGTTGTTGTTAAACTGTTTTATATTGTAATTTTTACTTATTGTATTTTCTCCCTCTTCCCTTTTTGCTGTTAGCCGCCCTGAGTGGTGTACCCACCAGGAGGGCAAGATATAAATGCGCAAAATAAATAAAATAAATAATAATAAATATTAATAAGATGACATTATTTAAAAGAATAACACTATTAAAACTAAAACAGCAGTTCAAGGAAGTGCTATATGCACACAGGAGAGGGCTTGAAAAGATGGAATACAAATTATACAGTTATAACAGCAGACTAATCATGAGTTGTAATCTATTTGTAGCCACAGATAATTGCTACTAATTACTAACAGTATTCAACAGCAGATAAGTGCAGTACAAATATCAAGCTGATGAAGAGGTTTTGCAAACTTATTCTGAGTCTTATTATGCCTTATTACTATTTCTAGCGATATTGAAGGAAATGAGTAATCTTTTTTGAAATATTCAAAGTATTTATTTAAATTTCTTACACAAAATGGAAAGACAATGGAAATATTATCTGTTAATTAAGTTGAAGCAGCAATTTGTAGGGCCAGTTTGATCTGTAGCCTTTAGGAATTTTTTGGAACAGGTGAAATATCTGAAGACTGGAGGCATGCAAATATTGTATCCATCTTTAAAAAAAAGGCAGAAAAAGAAGAATGGGTAACTGTCAACCAACCAGCTCAAAACCAATACCAAGAAAGGCTATAAAGCAGATTATAAATCAGTCTGTGAGCTCTTAGAAAACAATGCAGTGATCATTAATACAAAACAGGTGTTTCTCCTAAACAAGTCATTGCAGACCTTTTTCTCCATAGACTTAAAAGGTTGGTAGATGTGGGTAAGGCTGTTGATATATTGTATCCAGATTACTGCAAGGGTTTGACAAGCTTTCTCATGATATTCTTATAGCCAAACTGATAAAATGTGATACCAGTAGGTGAATTTGTAGCTGGATTTTAGATTCTACCCAAAGAGTACTCACCAACGGCTTCTCGCCACCTTAGATTGAGGTGAAAACTGGGAGGCCATAGGGTCCTGTCCTAAACCTAGCTTTGTTCAACTTCCTTATGAAAGACTTGGATGAAGGAGTAAAAAGAGTATCAGTCGAGTTTGCAAATTGATGCCAAAGGGCAGAATCAGGATTTATTTATTTATTTATTTATTTGATCGAATTTCTAAAGCCGCCCCAATCACGAAGACTCTGAGCGGCTTACACTACGACCCCCCTTAATAAATAAGGTAAAGGTAAAGGTTTCCTTTGCTCGAAAGCCAGTCGTATCCGACTCTAGGGTTGTTATGTATGTACAATGCTACTTTAAGAAATGTATGAATGTAACCTGACCACAATTACAATGTAGCCCAGCTGTTAAAGGAACGCGAGTAAGCTGCCCATAGAGGGCAGCTGCGAGCGTTCAATTCACATGGTTCTCCTTCGTATAGTTTGTGAATCCACACTCATGGGGTTATGCGCCTGCGCAGAACGGAGATCGGAGGCTTGAAAAGCTATTGGTCAAAAGTTTTGGCGGTAAGACCGCCCACCGTACCGCCCACCCTGAGGCGCCCGCGTGCCATTTTACCTCAGTTCTCTTCTTTCCGCCGTAGCAGCAGGACGATCGTTGAGAGCTTCCTCAATTTTTTTCGCCCTTCTGAGGGAAAGTCTTTTGGCAAATTTCAACAATTTTTCTCGGTGATCTTGTCCTTCGGGCAGGATTGCCACCCCGGCACTGTCTCTTCTTTCGAGTGGATTCAGTAGCCAATTTTTTCGCATCGATCACCGTCTCCCCCCTCAAGGGGGTGGCGGCTGATCCGCCCTTCGGGGTACTTGCCTCCAGAAACTTCCACTGGAAGAATTTTTCCGCGGTTGATGGCTGCAGCGTTTAAACAGTGCACGGCTTGCCTTAAGAAGTTCCCGGCTTTCGACGGTCACAGCCTGTGCCTTTTTTGCTTGGGAGAGTCGCATCAGAGCCAGTCTTGCCCGCATTGCAAAAAGTTTACGCGCCTCGCGGTGCAGAACCGAAGCAATCGCCTCAAGGCTCATCTGATGGAGCTCGCTCTGGCTCCCGCCGCGTCCGCTTCCACATCCGCCGCTGCCTCACAGCCGCCGCCGGCCTCTTCCTCCGTGCTTCCGATTAGGAAGAAGAAAAAGAAGGACAGGAACGGTGAGAAGAAGCGCAAGCGTGGGTCGGAGAAGAGACGGTCGCTTCCTCCCACCCCACGCACACCCGCCTCTCCCGGGCCTTCGCCGCCGTTCTCGACTGCCCGATGTCCTTCTCCGGGATCCTCCATCTGGGGAGGACGGTCGTCTTCCGGGTCACCTGATAAAGGACGCAGGGCTGGGGCTCCAGCTCGCCCACTTCAGGTGCTCCCCTCTCCTCCTCGGGGAAGAAACCCCTCGCCGAGGCAGGCCTCCGTCTCCCCAAGGCCCAGGACGCCGACAGACGACGCGGTCGTCACCGTTCCGACGACCGTTTCGCCGACACCGACGCCGGCCACCGTTTCGACGCCCACCGTTTCGTGGGCCACCATCCCGCCGGCTACCGGGGCTCCACCATCAGCGGACTCGGACGTATCTCAGATGGCCCTCGTCCGAGAAATGTTCCAGGTCATGGCGTCGTTTGCGACCAAGTTCCAGGCCTCCATGCCTGCGGCCTCTGCGGCTCCGGTTCCGACCACCGCAAGCCCCGGGCATCCCGGCCCTGCCGTGGCCCCACCGACCTCCCGTGGGTCGAGTGCCCGCTCCGCCGGCCCACCCAACCCGTCATGGTGTGGTCCGGACGTTGATGCGGTGGACTCCCATCCCGCCGGCCCGCCCAGGCCGTACTGGTGCGGTCCCGACGTGGATGAAAGGCTGCCTCCCTTGTCCTCCGATGAGTCCAGCTCGTCGTCGGAGGAGGACGAGGGAGACGTCGACGCCGAGCGCACGCCGGAGCAGGCTATCGGCTCAGTGGACCCACCGCGTGGTGAGGACCAACGCTCGCTGACCGCCATGATCACAAGGCTGGGCACCGCACTCAACCTTAAGGTCGATCAACCGCCGTTGGAGGGTGAGGATCAGATGACCACGAAGCTCGACAGACGTGCTGTGTGGCCGGTCCACATAACCATGCTCCCCTCCATGATGACTTCGGTGAGGGCGACATGGAGGAAACCTTTGGCGGCGCACTCCGTTTCGTCCAGGCTCGACAACATGTACCGGGTCCTGGACGAGAACGTCGAGTTCCTGCAGGCTCACCCCCTGCCGAATTCCCTGGTGGTCAAGGCCTTCCAGCACAGGACGGCCACCAGCGGGTTCCCGGTCCCATCGACGCCGGAGGGAAAGAAACTGGACGCGGTGGGGCGTAAGTTCTACGCCACCGGCTCCCTATTCTTCCGTGCCGCCAACTACTCGGCCGCCATGGGCCTGTATCAATCTCACCTCTGGGAGCAGGTGAAGGTTGAGATAGCGAAACTGCCCACCGACGCCCAAAAGCGGATTGACGCGCTGGCCACCGAGGGGGACTTCGTCGCCGAGCAGCTGATGCGCACTGCCCGGCATATCAACGACTATGCGGCGAAGGACATGGCCTCCGCAATCTACCTCCGTCGCCATGCTTGGCTCAGGGACACTTCCCTCGATGACGCTATGAAGAAGCTCATCGAGGAGTTTCCCTTCGACGGGCAGGGCCTCTTCGGTCAGGACACCGACAAGGTCCTGAATGAGATGCGCCAGACCAATTCCACGGCAAAGTTCCTGGGGCTCACCACGCCGGCTCCGCCCACCAGGCCGAGGTTCCAGCCCTTCACACGGCGGTTCCAGGGCAACCCGCAGCAGCAGGGACCGACGGAGCAGCCTAGATCCAGCTCCTACAAACAGCGGCGGCAGCACAAACCCCGCTACCGACCCTACGGACAGGACAAACGTTCGGGCGCGAGGCCCAAGCCCCGCGTTTGAAGCTGCGATGGCCGAGTCTCTCTCGCTCCACATCCCGTACCTCCCCCTCCGGAACTTCCTCCAGGTATGGTCGGGCATCACGGACGACCAGTGGGTCTTAAGGATCTTGTCCTCTGGCTACGCCATCGAGTTCGTGCGGGTGCCTCGGGTAGGAAGACATCGTCTCACCACCTCGTCCCCCCATTTGGAGGAAGAAATATCAACCCTTCTCTCCAAGGGAGCCATCGAGCGGGTAACACCGTCCGACTGGGACAACGGCTTCTACTCGAGGTACTTCGTGGTCCAGAAGAAGGACGGAGGCCTTCGCCCTATCCTGGACCTGCGCCGCCTGAACAAATGCATCCACACCAGGAAGTTCCGGATGGTGACCCTACAGACCGTCCTCCCCCTCATCAACAAAGGCGACTGGTTCACAGTCATAGACCTCAAGGATGCCTACTTCCACGTCTCCATCCTCGAGGAACACAGACGGTTTCTCCGCTTCCGCATCGACAATTCCGTGTACCAGTACCGATGCCTACCGTTCGGTCTAGCCACAGCACCGCGGGTCTTCACCAAATGCATGGCTCCGGTGGCTGCATTCCTCCGCCAACGGAGCATCAGGGTCTTCCCGTACATCGACGACTGGTTGATCGTCTCCCCCACCAAATCGTCGGCCGTTCGGGACACACAATACACGGTCCACCTCATGGAGAGTCTCGGCCTCAGGATCAACTTCACCAAATCGAAGTTGACTCCCTCCCAACGCGTCGAGTACATCGGAGCGGTACTCGACTCGCTTGCTACGAGAGCCTACGCCCCCCAGAAACGCTTACAGGATATTGCGCAGGGGGTGAGCGAGCTGCGCACCAAACCGTGCATCCGGGCGAAGAAGGCTCAGAGACTTCTAGGCCTGATGGCCTCAACGACGGCAGTGATTCCCCATGCCAAGTTGAAATTCAGGTCCCTGCAATCGTGGCTCCTTCACGAGTTCGACGCACTTCGGGAGAGCCAGTCCAAACGGTTGACCCCATCTCCAGAACTGAGGGACCAACTGCTGTGGTGGTCTACACCACTCAACGTGGCCACGGGGAAGAGTTTCTACCCCCCGCAACCCTCGTTGCAGATACTGACCGACGCAAGCAACCTCGGCTGGGGCGCTGCTTGCGGGACTCTCACGGTCAACGACACCTGGACACCACACGAAACGGTGCACCACATAAATTACTTGGAACTGCTGGCCATTTGGAAGGCCCTGCGTTCCTTCGAGACTCTGCTCACCGGCAAGGCGGTTCAAGTGGCCTCGGACAATACCACGGCGGTGGCGTACCTCAACAAGCAGGGAGGAACACGGTCCACCACCCTCCTGTACCTTGCAGTGCAGTTGTGGGAATGGTGCCTGGAGAGGCCCATTTTCCCAATTGGAGTGCACATTCAGGGCACACTGAATGTCTTGGCAGACCACCTGAGCCGTCTCACTTCGACGACCCACGAATGGGAGCTGGACGACGGAGTGTTCCAGTCGCTTTGCGAGGCCTGGGGGACGCCGAGCATCGACCTCTTTGCATCGGAGTCCAACAGGAAACTCAGCAGGTACTGCTCCAGGGCAGGCATCGGACTGAACTCCGAAGGCGATGCCTTCATGAAACGGTGGGATCAGGACTATCTCTATGCCTTTCCTCCGTTTCCTCTGGTCCAGAAAGTACTCACCAGGATGTACCAACACAGAACCAATGCAATTCTGGTGGCGCCAGCATGGCCGCGCCAACCCTGGTTTCCGCTACTGTTGCGCATGTCGTCGCAGTATCGCACACTGCCGGAGTCACCGACGCTCCTCCAAATGGAGCACGGCCAGCTACACCATTCGGACCTGCCCAGCCTCCACCTCACCGCGTGGAGGATAACCCCAGACTGTCCAGGATCCTTGAACTAGCGCGGCGCCCTTCCACAAGGAAGTCCTACGCTTCCAAATACAGGCGTTTTTGTGCTTTCCTGGCCTCCCGGCAAACGCCCTCCCCGCAGGTGGGACTGCAGGACATTTTAACCTACCTCCTCCAGCTGGCGGAGTCTGGCCTTAGCATCACCTCCATCCGAGTGCATCTCGCAGCAGTAGTAGCGCACTCTCCTGCTGGCTCGCCCGCTTCTGGGGCCTTGCGCGACCAAACGGTAAAGCGCTTCCTCAAGGGACTAAGGAACGCTTTTCCACCGGCCCGGACACCGACGGCTCAATGGTCACTGTCCACCGTTCTCAACGCGCTCACCAGGACCCCCTTCGAGCCCATGGCTACCGCCGATGTTCGTCTCCTCACATGGAAGGCGGCATTCCTGGTAGCTATCACGTCTGCACGACGAGCTGGTGAACTGGTTGCCCTGCGAGCAGACGCACCTTTTCTCCAGTTCTTCAACGACCGCGTCGTCCTCCAAGCGGACATCACCTTCCTGCCCAAGGTGGTCTCCAAGTTTCACATGGCACAAACTATCTCCTTGCCAACCTTCTTCCAGAACCCCACTAACGCCCAAGAAAGGACTTGGCACACACTGGATGTGAAACGAGCTTTATTGTTTTACACCAGCAGGACTAGAGAGTTCAGGAAGTCGCAACGCCTCTTTGTGGCTTATGGGGGAAAGTCCAAGGGTGAACCCATCTCTGCTCAAAGGTTCTCCAAATGGATCACCTCTACCATCTACCTGGCCTACGAGTCAGCCTCACTGCCACCTCCACCGCATGTCAGGGCGCATTCCACCAGGGCGGTTGCCACATCCACTGCCTTTCTGGAGGGCACACCACTTGAGGACATATGTAAGGCTGCCACATGGTCCAGACCTTCCACATTTGTCCAGCACTACAGGGTGGACACCAGAGCCACTGCGGACGCCAGGCTTGGCCGTGTCGTCCTCACCAGAGGGCTCCGGACTCAACGCCCCTGACGGGTCCACCTACTGGATCTTCAGCTCATCGTGGGATCATCTCATCCGACTGCCCACCGACCAAGTAAGTGTGAGCTTGCTAATCTCCCATGAGTGTGGATTCACAAACTATACGAAGGAGAAAGTTCGGTTTCACTTACCAGTGATAACTTTCGTTCTTCGAGTATATAGTTTGTGAATACACACTACCCACCCTGCCTCCCCTCTTGAGCTGCACGGATGAGATCGATTGGTTTATCCTGTGCTTGGCTTAAGTATGGAACTGAGGTAAAATGGCGCGCGGGCGCCTCAGGGTGGGCGGTACGGTGGGCGGTCTTACCGCCAAAACTTTTGACCAATAGCTTTTCAAGCCTCCGATCTCCGTTCTGCGCAGGCGCATAACCCCATGAGTGTGTATTCACAAACTATATACTCGAAGAACGAAAGTTATCACTGGTAAGTGAAACCGAACTTTCTCATTCCTCAAATCGCCGGCAGCCACGAGAACTTTCCTGCAAACTTCTACTGGAACCGAGGGGGGGGGGCGTGACTGGAACAACGTCACGCCGGTAGCAGCCAATGAGCTACCGTGCAACAAGATTCAAATGTATTGTACTACCGTATATAATGTGATGTATCTCCACCATTACCACATGTTCATACTGATCATCAACCAATAAACCTGTGTTAGTCCTTACTGCGACTCCTTCCTTGTCTTCCGTGCAAGACACCAAATTGGCGATGAAGGTGGGATTATGGCGAATCCCAAGGTCAAGCCATACCAGTTCGATGTCAGCGAGCCCGAACAGTGGGAGCTCTACGAGTGCCAATTCCGGCACGCGATGGAAGCCGCGGGCATTGACGACGACGCGAGAATGCGCTCCTACTTCCTGGCCCAGGTGGGGCCAGCCACGCTGCGCATCCTGATGAACCTGGTGGCCCCCAAGAAGGTAGAAGAGATGCCCATCAACCGCATGCTGGGGCTGCTGGGCGAGCATTTCCAGCCTCCCGTGTCGATCTTCCCGGCCCGGGTCGCGTTCCACAGGCGAGACCAGCGACCGGGCGAATCCGTGTCCGCCTACGCGGCAGCCCTCAGGCTGGCAGCGGTGCACTGCCAGTGGGATGACCTAGACCAGGCTCTCCGAGACCGCATGCTGTGTGGCCTGAGGGACGAGGAGCTTCAGCGGAAGCTTATGACCCGCGACCACCGCCTCACGTTCAACGAGGTGCTGCGGGAGGCCCAAGCGGCCGAGGCGGCCAGGAGCGGGGTCAGAGTGTTCAAGTCCCGAGGGGCCACGTCCGAAAGGGCCAAGTCACCAGTACAGGCGGCCCGGCGGACACCAACGAAAACAGCCTGGCGGGCCCCCAAGCCGCCCGCCGACACACCAACAGCGTCCGAGGAGTCGTCCACTATGGCAGACCCCTGCTCCAGCGAGGACGACAACATCCAGCGGGTCAAGAAGCGAGGAGAGAAGCGACAGACCCGCGAGCGGCAGGACCGCCGCTGCGACGGTTGTGGGGCGTCGCACGACCGCACGAGGTGCCCGTTCCGGAAGGCCGAGTGTCACAACTGCGGCCGAAAAGGGCACATTGCCCGGGTGTGCAGGCGCGGGCGAGTCGAGGACAAGGGCAATTCGAACCATCCCCAGACGCACCAACGGAAGGCGGCCGGCACCAGGAAGGTCTCAGACGACCACAGCAGGGCAGGCGTGAACCGCGTGGGCCTGGAGCACCGGCGTTTTTTCGTTGAGGTACAGTTACAGGGGGTTCCAGTGAGGATGGAGATAGACTCGGGGTCATCCTATTCCATCCTGTCCCAAAAGGAGTATATGCGCATTCCCCCAGATGCGCGGCCCAAGTTGCGGGCCATGAGGTCACACCTACGGGACGTGCAAGGGAACAGGATCCCAGTGTTGGGGGTGGGGAACTTCAAGGTGAAGTTCAAGAATTACTCCGAGAAACTGCCCCTAGTGGTCCTCAAGGGGGGGAGGTGCTGCCTCTTGGGAACGCAGTGGTTCGCTCCCCTTGGAATCGAACTGTCCGGCATTAACGCCATAGAGACTGACCCAATGCGGGACATGTACAACGCACACCCGGACGTTTTCAAGAAGGGGCTCGGAACTTACAAGGGGCCCCCAGTTTCCTTTGACCTGGATCCCGAAATCCGACCCATCCGCCTCAAGCCCAGAAGAGTGCCTTTTGCCCTCAAGGACAAGATCGAGGCAGAACTGGACAAATTGGTGGGGCAGGGGATTTTGGTTCCAGTGGATTCGGCGGAGTGGGAAACGCCGATTGTGACAGCCCTTAAATCAAACGGGGAGGTCAGGATTTGTGCGGACTATAAATGTACGATTAATAAGGCCATTCGGCCAAATGCATATCCGGTACCCGTGGTCAGCCATTTACTGGCCACGCTTCATGGGGGAAAGTGTTTTGCCAAGCTAGACCTGGCGCAGGCATACCAGCAGCTCACTGTAATCCCGGCTGCTGCCGCTGCGCAAACGATCGTAACGCACAAGGGGGCATTTAAGGTAACGCGCCTTCAGTTTGGCATGAGTTCAGCCCCCGGAATCTTCCAGTCCCTCGTGGAACGCCTTTTAAAGGGGCTTCCAGGCGTCCTCCCATACTTCGACGATGTGTTGATAACAGCGGGGGGGCGAGTAAGAATTAGCGCAAAGGCTAGACAGGGTCCTTTCCATATTCGAGAAAGCGGGCCTCCGACTGAGGAGGGACAAATGTGTTTTCTTTGCGAGGGAGGTCGAGTTCCTTGGCTTCAAGGTAACCCCAGAAGGCATCAAGCCCTCCGAGTCCAAGGTTGCGGTTGTGCAAAATGCCCCTCGCCCCACCGCGAAACCGGAGCTGCAGTCGTTTCTAGGGCTCTTAAATTTTTACCATTCCTTCCTGCCGAGGAAGGCATCCGTTGCTGAGCCACTGCACGCGCTATTGAAGAAAGAGGCGGTTTGGCGGTGGGGAGACAGGCAAGAGAAAGTGTTTAGGGAGCTGAAGGCACTCCTATTCTCAAGTGCTGTCCTGACCCACTTTGACCCTAAGAGACCAGTAGTTCTAGTCTGTGATGCGTCCCCAGTGGGGGTGGGGGCGGTTCTATGCCACGTGTTGGAGAGCGGGAGGGAAGCCCCGGTAGCGTACTACTCAAGGTCCCTCTCGAAGGCCGAGCGCAATTACGCGCAAACTGATAGGGAGGCCCTAGCCATCATCGCGGGAACGAAAAAGTTCCATGACTTTTTATACTTCCGGCGGGAGTTTACGGTAGTGACGGATCACAAACCACTTCTGGGGATCTTCACTACCGGCAAACCCACACCACAAATTCTATCCCCCAGGATGCTGCGTTGGGCCATCTTTCTCAACGCATACCAGTATGAGCTGGTCTATCGCCCAGGGAAGGAGATCTCCCATGCGGACGTGCTGTCCCGATCGCCCCTCCCAAGTGTAGGGGACCCCACATGTGAGGTAGAGCAGGACCACCAAGTCCTGCTGATCGAGTCTCTCGACTCACCCCACATTCTCCCGGCCGACCTCGCCAAGGCCACGGCGGCCGATAAGACGCTGGCCCAAGTTAGCTCCTGGGTGAGGAAAGGGTGGCCCACTACTCCCCCCAAGGAACAATTCAAGCCATTTGTCAGGCGCAGAGTAGAGCTTTCGCTGGAAAGGGGCTGCTTACTCTGGGGCCAGCGGGTAGTTATCCCAGAAAAGCTGAGAGCCAAAGTACTGAGGTTATTGCATACCAGTCACCCCGGCATCGTGCGCTCCAAGGCTCTGGCCAGGAGTTTCTTTTGATGGCCCCAGATAGACGCGGATATAGAACGCTTAGTGGGCACGTGCGAGAGCTGCCAGAGCTCTCGACCTGAGGAGTCCCGGTTACCCCATAGGGAATGGGACACGGCCCGCGGGCCATGGTCCCGGATTCATGTTGATTTCGCTGGCCCTTTCCGTGGGGCCATGTTCCTACTAGTAGTCGACTCCTACTCCAAGTGGTTGGAGGTAATCCCCGTGAACAGCACCTCCTCTACGACAACCATTAAACAGTTGCGCAAGCTGTTTGCCTGTTTCGGCCTGCCAGACGTCCTGGTTAGCGACAACGCTAGTACCTTCACGTCCGCAGAATTCAAGACGTTCATTGAGTGGAACGCCATCAGGCACATTACCGCTGCCCTGTTTCACCCCGCCACAAATGGTCAGGTAGAGCGCCAAGTGCGCACTACGAAAGACGCACTGCGGCGCATGGGTCCCGGTGAGTTGAACCTTCATCTGTGCCAGTTCCTCATCTGCTACAGGACGACCCCCCTAGCTTCAGGATTTTCCCCAGCCGAACTCCTCATGAGGAGGCGTCCGGTAACACTTTTTGACCGGATGGATCCGTCCAGGGTGGAGGATGAAGGGAGAAATATAAACATAGGGGGAGAGAGCTCCAAAAGTTTTTCAGTAGGGGACCCGGTTCACTGCAGGAACTACGTGGCTTCAGGGCCAGCGTGGGTTCCAGGGACAATCATCGAGCAGATGGGGCCAGTATCCTACAGGGTCGAGACAAGCTCGGGTCTACTCTGGAGAAGGCACGCCGACCAACTCAGAAGGCGAGTCACTAGTGAAGGGGATTCAGCGTTAGGGTCCTCCCCCACCCGCATTACCCAAGGGGGAGACACGGCGGAACCCGCGGATACAAATGCATATCCTGGGTTCTCGACCACAGAGGAGGATACTTTGAAAGAGAGGGATCAGTTTGATTATGATTATGAGTTGCAGTACCAGGGGGGTGTAGCGGAATGGTCCCCCACCCGTCCTAGCGAGAAGAGGGGTTTCAGTTCAGCCCCTGGTACCTCCAGCCCCCCAGTCCTTTTGTTTTAGAGTATACCATAGCGCCAGCTCCTCGGAGACAAACACCCCCAAGACAGGCAACGGGGGGGAGTCCGCCCACCACAGTCTCTAGAACTCCCGGGCAGGTAAGGGGGGGTGGCGAGGCCACGAGGGCCTCTTCGTCGGTCCCGAGATTCGTACTGGGGGGACCCCAAGCTCCTCAAACGGTAGGCAGGGGTTCACTTCCCAACTGTTCATTCCATTCCCGTCCCCCAATGCAAGGTCACCGCGGAGCCCACACCAAGCCACTAATGAGTCCTCCCTTTCCGTTGCAGGACAGGACTCCGCAGAACCAGGCTCCCCTATGTTAAGTCAAGCGGCCGCACGCCCCGGGCGCACGTGCGGCAAGCCACAATGGTTGAGGGACTTCGTCCCATCCTAGGGGGGAGGGATGTTATGTATGTACAATGCTACTTTAAGAAATGTATGAATGTAACCTGACCACAATTACAATGTAGCCCAGCTGTTAAAGGAACGCGAGTAAGCTGCCCATAGAGGGCAGCTGCGAGCGTTCAACTCACATGGTTCTCATTCCTCAAATCGCCGGCAGCCGCGGGAACTTTCCTGCAAACTACCACTGGAACCGAGGGGGTGGCGTGACTGGAACAACGTCACGCCGGTAGCAGCCAATGAGCTACCGTGCAACAAGATTCAAATGTATTGTACTACCGTATATAATGTGATGTATCTCCGCCATTACCACATGTTCATACTGATTATCAACCAATAAACCTGTGTTAGTCCTTACTGCGACTCCTTCCTTGTCTTCCGTGCAAGACACCAAAAGGGTGCAGTGCTCATCTCTGTTTCTAAGCCGAAGAGCCAGCGCTGTCTGCTTCTGCAGACATTTCCGTGGTCATGTGGCAGGCATGACTAGACACCGGAGTGCACGGAACGCTGTTACCTTCCCACCGAAGTGGTCCCTATTTATCTACTTGCAATTTCTTGCTTTCGAACTGCTAGGTTGGCAGGATAATAAATAGACCTCATTTAAAACAGTAACTCCCTTAAAACCCCATTAAAAGACCCACCCGCACATGTTAAGGAAGGAAAGATGGCTCTCATTTAACCAGCCAGCAGGCAGGGGTTATTTCTCCACCAAACCCCCCCCTACCTGCCCCGCCAGCCAGGTATTTCCTGAAGGGCAGCAGTTCCGTCTGTTGCCTCAGTTCCACTGGCAGGCGATTCCAAAGAGCCGGGGTGGACACAGAGAAGGCCCTCCTTTGTGTGCTAGTGAGGCGGGCCCCTCTAGCTGATGGCACAATTAGAGAGCCCCTCCGGTCCGCCCTGGTTGGTCGGGAAGACAATCTCGGGACGATGAGGTCTCTTAGGTATCCCGGCCCACTACCATGTAGGTAGGGCTTTATTATGGCCATAATAGACTGGAGAACTGGACCAAAACAGAAGAGATGAATTTCAACAGGGATAAATGTCAAATTTACACATAGGCAGGTAATGTAGTAGACAACAAGCAAAACATAAGTCAACAGTGGTGATGGAGAAAGCTAAGACAGTTCTAGTCTACACCAATAGAAATACAGTGAAGAAACCAAAAGAAGTAATAATGCAACTCTGTTGCATCTTGGTCATATCTCAAATTGGAATATTGTGTCCGATTCTTGGTATCACAATTTTAAAAAGATACCAACAAGCTGAAATATGTCCACAGGTTGGCATCCAAGCTAAAAGGCCTAGAAATCAAATCTTATGAAGAATGGTTAAGAGAATTTAGTCCAGATTGCAGAAGAACAAGGTCCTCAAACATCTAAAAGGCTGTCATGTAACAGAAGGAGTAATCTTGTTTTCTATGGCTCCTGAGGATAAGACACAAAACAAGATATTTAAATTACAAGAAAGCAGATATTGACTGAACATTAGGAGTTAGTTTTTAAGGTGCCACAACATTTTTTTGTCTTTTTGTTTAGTTTTTGTTCACTCTTTGATAAACTTCATGTTGGTAAATTATTTATAATACAGCAGTCCTACTTTTTCATGAAAATATTTCTAGGCCAGAGATTTTTCAGTACTATTGAGCATCCTCTATTTTTTTCAGACTTGAAAAGCCAATTAACACAAGTTGTTATTTAGAATCAGAAAGCTTCATCTGTAAAGATCAATGTCAGAACATTTATTTTTTTCAGGTAGCAGTCAAGGTTCTCCTGTAAATAGATTATACTCAAAGTAAAATAAATAACTGCAGTGGCTCAAGTGGCTAAGACACTGACTGGGAGGCAGAAGGTCAGCAGTTTGATTCCCGAGTACTGCAGGACGGAATGAGCTCCTGTGTTTGTCCCAGCTCCTGCCAACCTAGCAGTTCGAAATCAAGAAATTGCAAGTAGATAAATAGGGACCACTTTGGTGGGAAGGTAACAGCATTCTGTGCACTCCGGTGTCTAGTCATGCCTGCCACATGACCACGGAAACGTCTGCAGAAGCAGATAGCGCTGGCTCTTCGGCTTTGAAACAGAGATGAGCACTGAACCCTAGAGTCGGATCCGACTAGCTTTCGAGCAAGGGAAACCTTTACCTTTAACTTAACATTAATAGTAGTAGTTCCTTCTCATGCTCTTACTTTTTTTCTTTTATGATCTCTTGACTGGGTGCATAATTGACTTCCCCCTATCAAGAGGTGATCCCTACCCTATTTTTGATGGGAGGTCGGCCTTGCTCGAAAGCCAGTTGTATCCGACTCTAGGGTTCAGTGCTCATCTCTGTTTATAGTCAAAGAGCCAGCGCTGTCTGCGTCTGCAAATGTTTCCGTGGACATGTGGCAGGCATGGAACACTGTTTACCTTCTCACCAAAGTGGTCCCTATTTATCTATTTTATCATTTCTTGCTTTCGAACTGCTAGGTTGGCAGGAGCTGGGGCAGAGACAGGCGACACTCTGTCATGCAGTACCTTGGGAATGAACTCCTACCTTCCAGTCAGTGAGTTCAGTGTCTTAACCATTTGATCCACCACAGAGATGTCACCAAACTGCCCTTTTCACTCTTTGTCGAGATTTTTTTCCTCAGGTGGGTCTTCCAGCTGAGCACCCTTTTTGCAATCCACCTGCTTCTGACCTGTTATACCCGCGATGGCGAACATTGGCACTCCAGATGATCTTGGACTTCAATTCCCAGAAGCCCCTGTGAATCCACATGAATGAGTTCACTGCGATTTATCCAGCCCACACCGCCCTCGTCGCTACCATCCGGGCGCGTTTTACTTCCGCTTCCAGGAGCGACGAGGGTGGCGTGGGACAGATGAATTACAATAAATGTATCTGTGTGAATTCACGGGGGCTTCTGGGATTTGAGGTCCAAGATCATCTGGAGTGCCAAGGTTCGCCAGAACGGTGTTATACTTTCAATAACGGTTTCCCTTGCTTGAAAGCCAGTCGTATTCAACTCTAGAGGGTCAGTGCTCATCTCTGTTTCAAAGCCAGCGCTGTCTGCTTCTGCCGACGTTTCCGTGGTCATGTGGCATGACTAGACACCGGAGCGCACGGAACACTTTTACCTTCCCACCAAAGTGGTTCCTATTTCTCTACTTGCAATTTCTTGCTTTCGAACTGCTATGTTGGCAGGAGCTGAGACAAAGACAGGAGCTCATTCCGTCCTGCAGTACTCGGGAATCGAACTGCCACTTGAGCCATTGCAGTTATTTATTTTACTTTGGGTGTAATCCACTGCTAGCAACAACAACAACAACAACAAAAAAAACCAGAAGGAGAGTACAACTCTCGAAAATAAAATTATTGACTCTGATGCAGAGAGGTAGGATTGATGAGGGGAGAAGATAAGCCAATGGGTCTGTTCAAGGAGGACCAAAGCTTCCCGTGGAATGGATTCCTGTCAGGGCCCAGCGAGGGCTCTTGAGCAGGAAGAAGAGCTCTGACTGGGGGAAAAACGAGGAGGAGGAGGAGGAAAGGACAGGGCGGAGGAGCAACCGTCACTTCGCTTCGAAAGGCGACCATGGAGGTGACCTCCCTCACAGATCGGCACCTCAAAAGGCAGCGCAGTTCCCTTTCCCAGCCGTGGCGGTTGGCCCAGAGGCGGTGGTGGTGGTGGTGGTGGTGTTTCTCTTCAGCGGAGCTCGCCCTGCTCCCTCAGGGACTGTGGGTGGGAGCCTGGCAACCCAGTCCGGCCACACGAATGGCGAGGGAAGAGCCCTGGAGTGGCGCAGTGGTTAAACTGCTGTACTGCAGCCAGAACGTTGTGAGTTCGATCCTAACCAGATGGACTCAGCGTCCATCCTTCCGAGGTTGGTCACATGAGCACCCAGCATGTTGGAGGGCAAAAAACTCTAATTAACTTGTGAACCCCCCAATGAGTGCCCTATGCGCTATGGCAGTGATGGCGAACCTTGGCACTCCAGATGTTCTGGAACTTTAATTCCCAGAATCCCTAATCAGCAGGTGTGCTGACTTGAGCTTCTGGGAATTGCAATTCAAGAACCCCTGGAGTGCCAAGGTTCGCCATCACTGGCATAGTGAATAAAATAATGTGGACTAAATCAGTTGATGACATCTGGATCAGCAGGAGTGCTGACTTGGACTTCTGGGAATTGGAAGGCCAAGAACACCTGGAGTGCCAAGGTTCGCCATCACTGCGCTATATGGGGCGATAGAGAAGCGTCGTCATTGCTATGGCCCCGCCCCGTCCTGAGAGCACAGGGAAACCGGCCGGCGCGAGGGAGCTTTGTGTGTGTCATGTGCCCCTCAGGGGTTTCGAAGGAACGTCTGACGATTAGTGGTGGTGGTGGCGGCGGCTGGAATAATTGACGCTTTTGCACATAAAGGCAAAGGTTTTCCTTGCTCGAAAGCCAGTCGTATCCAACTCTATGGTTTAGTGCTCATCTCTGTTTCAAAGCCGAAGAGCAAGCGCTGTCTGCTCCTGCAGACGTTTCCGTGGTCATGTGGCAGGCATGACTAGACACCGGAGCGCACGGGACGCTGTCACCTTCCCACCGAAGTAGTCTCTATTTATCTAACTTGCAATGTCTTGCTTTCGAACTGTTAGGTTGGCAGACGCTGGGACACAGACGGGAGCTCATTTCGTCCTGTAGTACTCGGGGAATCGAACTGCTGACCTTCCGCTTCCCAGTCAGCGTCTTAGCTACTTGAGCCACTGCAGTCTGCACGACTACAGCCAAAAAAAGCAACTTGGGCCTCACTCTTTAAAATAAAATAAAAAATTAACCACCACTCTTCCCTCAATTAATTAATACACCTCAGCGTGAGGAGGAACGAAATTCCAGAAAGTTCTTTTTACCCACTCGCGAGGAGCTCTCGCCAGCGACAGCCAAAAAAAGCTGAACTGGGCATGCACAAGAAGAGAGAGAGCTCAGACACACACACACACGCACAGGAACAAGAGCCCGCGGGCGGAGGTGGAGAGAGAGGGAGCCCGAGACAGAAGAAAGCCACGGGGGCACGTGACAGCCTGCAGGCGAGGAGGCGGGGACAGACAGCGGCGCGCGGGCAGGCAGTGCGCCTGCGCCGCCGCTCGAAGCGAGCCTGGCGACGTCACATGGGAGGGTGCGTGCGCACGTTCTCGTCTCTCCACACATTCGCGCACTCAGCCACGATTGGGAGTATAGGAGTGACTGAGGGGGGTGGGGGTTGTGTGTTGGGGGTTAGTCAGGTGGGTGGGGGGAGGTGTCTGGTCGCCTCACGAGTCACCGCCCGGGTCGTCGACGGCGGGCCGCCCTGAGGGATGGGGGAAGTCCAACGGCCGACGGGTCGGTGACGGCGCTCTCCCTGCCTGAGGCTCGCGAGCCACTTTCCCGCGTGGCGCTCTCTCTCTCTCACACACAAACACACACCTCCCTCCCTCCCTCCTGCCGAGGTTGGTGCTTGCTGCTGCTTAGCTGAGAGAATTGACACCCGCCTGCGACGGTTGGCTCGAAGCCGTTGGGGGGAGGAGGGGGGCGTCAGGGAGAGGCTCCTCGCGCCAGGGAGGGGGGGAGGGGGGGCCCTCTCCGACGTCGAGGGCGCCTCACACAGAAGAGCGCGCGGGTTGGACGAGAGGAGGAAAAGAAAGAAGAGAGGTGTCATGGCCGGACCTTGGGAAGCGGGCGCGGTTGGGCAGGCGGTGTGATCTCGTTGCGTGAGGGTCAGGGCGACGGGGAGGAGGAGGAGGAAGGGGTGGTGGTGGTGGCGGCGGCCATCGTGGGCGGGCACGTGCGCGTTTGGTTTCTAAGGTACGTCGCCGAGAGCGCCCAGGCCTGCTGGGGAGGGATTTTCTCTTGGTTGGTTTGCTCCTCTTCGGGACAAGTGTGAGGGTCTTTTCTCTCTCCGTGTCTCCCTCTTCTCCTTAGCCGCCCCTCAATCCTTCGTGCGGTGTGTGGTAGTTTTGCCTCGAGTGGTGAAGGAGGCCTACACTTTTTGCTTCACCGTCCCGGTAGGATTGTTTGGAAGAGTCGGAAGCCCCGTGACTTTCCAGGGCTTGTAGGCGGAAAAAGTCAACAAAAAGGGCGCGAACTGGGCTGCCATTGCCTGCCTGGATATATTTTTTATTGATATCCCCGGATTACTCGCAAATCTCAGGCCTGAATCATCGAATAACTAAATTGGAAGGATTTTTGCTGGAGAAACTCCACTCAGGGGACGCCTGAATAAGGCTCCTTTTCATGTCCCCAAGATTTTTTTTCTCCCCCACCAAAGTGGTCCCTATTTGTCTACTTGCAATTTCTTGCTTTCGAATGGCTAGTAATAAGTATGGAAAGAAGCATATAAACCATACCTGTCAAGTATCCTGGATTGGCCAGGATTTCCTGTATTTCCGCGCTGCTTCCTCCACTTTCCCGCTGCCATCCTGTAATTTGACTGGCGGGGAAAGTAGTTACTGCGCATGCGTGTATGCGCAGAAGGGTTCTGCGCATGCACGGAAGGGTTCTGCGCAGGTCCCATATTTTCTGGAGCCACGCTTGACGGGTATGATATAAGCATGAGATCAATGGTTTTCGTAAGTAAATCTATGAAGTGGAATACGTTAAATTACACACCAACATGTGGTTTTAAGTTCAACACCACCAAGCCTATCTCCTTGCTCAGTGCAGGAAGACTAATCAGAAGTGGTTTATTATTCCCTTCTAGGAGCGCCCTGGGACTGAGCAGCTTTCCCACAATTATACAGGCTGGCTCTTCTGGGAGACAAAGTAGGGAATTGGACTTTCATCCTTTGGCTCCGCAGCAAAATACCTAAACCACTGTACTAGCTATCTGGCCGCATTGAATAGAGATTAAATTAACCATACTTAAATGCACATAAGCATACATCAGGTGTGAAATGTTGGTGTGGAACTTAATATATTCCAATTCATAGATTTACTTTTGAAAACCATTGATCTCATGCTTATATGCTTCTTTCCATACTTATTACTAGCAATTTGAAAGCAGGAAATTGCAAGTAGATAAATAGGGACCACTTTGGTGGGGGGAAAATCTTGGGGACATGAAAAGGAGCCTTGCCTTATTCAGGCGTCCCCTGAGTGGAGTGTCTCCAGCAAAAATTCTTTCAACCCAGAATAATTTCTGACAAAATATTATTATTGTTATTATTATTATTATAAAAGAGATAAACAGCTGCGTGTTTTATTAGATTAATCAAAGGTTAATATCAGAAAAAAACATGTAGGAAGTAAAAAAATAAAGAGGCATTATTTTGAGTGTTCTTGTTCCTAGTAGTGATAATAGTTATTTGAATGCAATATGTATAATAGTTGACATATTGTTGTTTAAACCAAGTGGTGTATTTTTCTTTTAACGTGTAAAATGCTAAAACTCAACTTTTTAGATCAGGGGTTCTCAACCTATGGCCCGTGCCGCTGCCACCAGTGGACGTGTTTATGACAGCCGCAGACATGTTTTACAGCAGCATTTATGGTGGGGCAACCACCAGTCCGGCCCACTCAGCTGTCTGAGGGGGCATGGTCTGGCCCATGGTTTTAAAAGGTTGAGAACCCCTGCTTTAGATAGTTTACTGCTGTTACATTTTTATGTAAAAGTGAGTACCCACAAACAATCTGAGAATGATAATATGTTACCAATATGGGTAGAATAATATAGTTAGCCCTTTGGAAGGGGTTTGCAAAGCTTTTTACTAGGTGGTAGAAATCTCAAGGTAATATTAAAAGGTAATTTATAATTATATTGTGCTGGATTTCTATCAAATGGCCTTTATGTACTTGTTAGACAATATGGTCTATGTTTTATGATAATTATTGCATGTGAAGCATTGAAACTGGTTGAAGAATATGCACTGGGCATGCTGTAATATCCTGTGATATCACTTTTGTGTGTTATGTGCTGTCAAGTTGCTTCTGAGGTACAGTGGGTTTCCATTGTGGGGCACATGCCCCACAGGGGGGCAATTTGCTTTTAAGGGGGGGGGGTAATTCGAGAATGTTTAGACCGTTAATGGTTTTTTAGGTTTCCTTCGCGTGAATAGAAGTTCACTTTTTGAATAATAAGAATTATATGTCGGGGGTGGGGGGAATCAGGATTTTAGAGATAAGGTTGGGAATCACTGGTTTAAAGGCATGTGAGATATCTAAGGAATGATTTTACCACTGCTAGTCACCCAGATCCTCAGCCCTAGTCTGAGAGCTTGTCCTCTGAAATGCATTGGCTACTATGATGCCATTTTTACTATTAAAGGCTCCCACTCCTATGTCCTAATGTGCCCAAAGACTTTTTCAGGGCAGAAGGGAGACCTAGGAACTTTTTTTGTTGTTTTGTTTTATTTACTCTCTGATATGCTTGCACAGACTAACATGGCTATCACTTCAAAAATTTCAACTAGGAAGCTTTGGAGCCTAAAGGAGGAGAATAGGAATCTTTTAATTAGTTAAACTAAACAGTTCTAGTGTCTGGTCCAGGTTATGCTTTGCAAAATTATACCAACAGTATTTTGCCAATATGTAGTGTCCATACCCAAATACAGTGGTACCTCTTATAATGATTTTAATCTGTTCCACGGGGCTCATTGTTGTATGAAACAATTGCTATACGATACATGCATTGTATAGCGATTTTTTTTGCTAAGTGGTTTTTCCCATTGAAAAATTGTTGTACGATTTTTCCCTAAGGAAAATTGTTATGCGGGATGCCATTTCCCCCCAAAAACCTAATTGTTATGAGATTTCATTGTTATATGGGGCGATTTTTGTATGAGGTTCCACTGTGCAGTATATTATTTTAGCAATAGTATCTGTTTAGAAACAAGTTATTTAAGCAATGATGACTATCTTAACTGAAGTTTTTTTGTAGTAGTAGTAACATTGATCTGTTATAGAACATATAGGCATGTACCTTAGTTACCAATAATATTTTTATTTAGCAATTATATATATATAATTTAAATTATATTATATATATTAAATTGAAGTTTGCCTTATAAGAATTTTTGTAAATAATGTAGTTAGTATAATCGTTCTCTGAAGCAGTAATTATAAATCAAATGGAACGAATAAAATAAATAATTAAAATAATGATTTGCTCTTGGTTTTATGAAACAAAATGATTGTACTGTATGTTTGTCTTAAATTGTTTAATTTGAAATTTAATTTTTATTTAATTTTTACATTGAATTTAGGATCTCTCACAAGCAAATCTTGATTTATTTCAGATATGTTTGTTTCTACTAACTCTAATATAACTCTAATATAACTCTAACATGGTTTTAGCTTCCATCTTTAAACCTTTTCATCCTATTCATGTTTTTCCCCTCCTGGATTCATGTTGTTTGACTTGGTAAACTGGCCGGTGTTTCCCTGTGGTCAGTAGCATGACCATAATAATAGGTTACTGATAAAGGAAGTCATAGCAAAACAGTGAATATACTGTTTGTTTCCAAACTGTTTCCTCATTTTATTTGTTAGTCTGTCACAAACAATGATTTTCCAAAGAAAACATTGAGATAAGCCATATTTAATACTGCTTGTGATTTGGTATAATATCTGAATTGAGACACTTTTGTGAATAAGTAAGTAACAAGGAGAAAATTTTTGTTTTCATATCAAAAATATTTAGACCAGTGTTTCCCAACCTTTGGGTTTTTTTGGACTTCAATTCCCAGAATCCTAAGTCAATTCCCCAAAGTACTGATCAGTCAATGTAGTGACTTAGGCTTCTGGGAATTGAAGTCCACCAGTCGGGCGTGGGCCCCATGTTGGAAACGATTGCTTTTTTTAGACCTTCATTTTCAGGTGATATAATCTAGTCAAAGTTTGGTACTTTGAAGTTTCCTTGTTTTTCAGTATAAAATATTAAAAACTATTCCCAACATACAGGAAGTGGACTTGATCCACAAAAGCTTACTTTAAAATAAAGCGATGAGTTGTAAAAATGCCACAATGTTTCTGTTTTGTGTGTGAATGTGTTTACTTTTGTTTCTTGTCAGATACACCTGCACATACTAACATAACTACCACTTGAAAAGCTACATCCGATGTAGGTAACCAATTGACCTCTAGACATTTTGGCCCACATTTGCCATCAGTCCCAGTCTACATAATTTGTTGGAAGATATTCTCAGAATGATGGAGCCTAGGTTGCCCAACCCTCAGTTTGGTTTTACATTCTGGTATTATAGTTACAATGAGATTATTAAAACAGCTCAGTAACTTGGTTGCATTCAGACAATATGTTAGAATTTATCAGGATATGATTCCTGTTTGTTTTAGGTGTCAAATGTTTTTTTTAATTTTATGGTTCTATCATGTGGTTGCCAAGGGTTTTTGTTTGCTAATTTATTTGGATATTATAGTATAGTATATTAATTATTTATTACAGACAACTCACTGTTCTGTGGTGAATCTTTACTATGCACTTGGGCATGAGAAGGGTTCTCCAGGATTCTTCCACTCCCCCAAACCATCCAAAATTGGCTGTCCTGGCCTTTTTATTTAGATTTTCTAAATATTTTTAATGATACTTTTTGTTGTTTCCATGTGTTGTGCAACCATTGATGGGGTGTGTGTGTGTGGAGTTGAATTTTCTTTGAAAGTCTCTAAAGCTCTGAGACCTTGCTTTATAACATAATAGGTGCTGATCTGTATTATATAGATATCTGTGATTCAAAGTTTGTTTTCTTTTCTAGGATGTTAAGTTTAAAGAGCCAATGAGGAATGGAGATTACTGGCAAAACATCAGGAATTGCCAAAATGGAGAAGGGATCAGTTGTGTTAGGAAAGCAGAATGGTGGAACAGCATCGGGTGCAACACCTGCTCTTTATGTCCTTGTGAAACAGAGCACTGGAAAGTCTGACCAGGGAGTCTGTATTTCAGATCAAGCTGACTGTGGTCTTGCCAACAGTGCATCAATACCATTAAAATCTAAAGTCAAGTCCTATCTTACAGCTGATTGTACATCAGGAACTATTACTGTTACACTGGACACCAATAATATGTGGAATGAGTTTTATCACCGCAACACAGAAATGATCCTAACTAAGCAAGGAAGACGGATGTTTCCATATTGTCGATACTGGATAAAAGGTCTAGAATCCAAGTTGAAGTACATTTTAGTTATGGATATTTCTCCTGTGGACAATTTTCGCTATAAATGGAATGGCCACAGTTGGGAGCCCAGTGGGAAAGCAGAACCCCATGTGCTGGGAAGAGTATTCATTCACCCAGAATCACCCTCTACTGGTTATTATTGGATGCGCCAACCTGTATCTTTCTATAAGCTAAAACTTACTAATAATACCTTGGACCAGGAAGGACATATCATTCTGCACTCTATGCACTGCTATCTACCTCGACTTCACCTGGTTCCTGCTGACAAAGCTACAGATGTTATCCAGCTAAATGGTCCTGATGTCCATACTTTCATTTTCCCACAGACAAAGTTTTTTGCTGTGACTGCTTATCAAAACATTCAAATTACACAATTAAAAATAGACTACAACCCATTTGCTAAAGGTTTCAGAGAAGATGGCCTCAGCAGTAGACTTCAGCGTGATGTGAAGCAAAATGGTAGTTCAGAGCAAGAACAAAGTAATGTAGCTAATTCTCCAAGCAATCACAGGCATTCGAGTGAAGGTGATACTTTTGATCCAGAGCAGAGGGGTTCAGATATATCGTTCAATGGAATATGTAACACAGATATGGAGAGGGAATCACTAAGCCCATATCATGACTTACTGGGTCTTAGGGAGACAGATATGCATATGTCTAATGACCCACCACTAAAGCAGGAAACATACGAAAGGTAAACTTGTTATTTACTTTATAAAAAGATACTCAGTATTAAAGTAACACTGACAGTTTTTTGTTGATTGCTAAATGTCACTCTGTTCCAAAAGTGCTTTTGATCCATCTATTCCTGCATGAGTTGAAATAATTACCGTATTTTCCGGCGTATAAGACGACCCCCAACTTTTCCAGTTAAAATATAGAGTTTGGAATATACTTGCCGTATAAGACTACCTCTCTTTCAATGCACACCAAATAAAAATTAACCCACACTCAACCCGAAGATGCACAGCCCTCCGAGTCGAATGGGCAGGTTCTGGTGGAGAGCCAATCCACGCTCACGTTCTCCTCCTTGAGGTACAGGAAGATGTGTGCAGCTTGCTTCCCCTTGCTTCATACTCCCCGCACAGAGCAGGGACTTGGCCGCGGCACCCCCCACCATATGCGCCGGACATATGAAGCAAGGAGAAACAAGCTGCAGTTAAGTACCTGTCCTATAAGACAACCCCCGACTTTGGCACAGATTTTTTGGGGTTAAAAAGTAGTCTTATATGCCAGAAAATACAGTAAATTGTGATTCAGTTAGATGTCCTGTGTGTTTCTCAATGAATACCATACTGTTTATGCAGTGTCTTTAAAATGAAGCTAGATACTTGTTTTAGTTTTAAAGATTTTTGTTCCTGATTTTATGATCAAGGCATTTTACAGAAAAATCTTATACTACCATACAAACTTCTGGTGAAGCATATAAAGACTGCTAAGCTTCTCAGCATTAGTTATATGTAATAACTATGTAATTGGGATGATTTCTTTACAGATCATTAGGAGGAATATGTGTCATGCACCTGTCCATATTGATTTTAATATAAGAAAGTGAACAATCTCTTTGGTGTAGAGGGCTTCACTTCAAATGTACTGCAGTATGCATGCTAGTAGTGCATGGAACTGAAGCCAGCAGTGAATGCCTGGATATGTGATAAGACTGGAATTATTTCCCACAAATAAAAGACTATATTTCTAAACACATGTAGCTGGGAACATAGTGGTGTTACTTCTGAAGAAATATACAGTACCTAAGAGTATGGGATACAATTCCAACTTACCTGTGCTATTATGTGGCATAATTGTATCGGACAATGGAGAAGTTAACTGGTTCTGAATTTATTCACTTTTCTGTGGAATTTGTGGGCATTTTCTCGGCATTTGGAGCCCATGCCATAAAGCCAACTGCTACTTAGCCATTCAGGTGTGTCTGGCACGATTCGCCAGTTTAAGCAACATTGTGTCTTTATATTTTGCACCTCGACTATGGGGGGGTATTGTTCACACTGTGAGGCAGCAAGGGAAGGGGCAGAACTCTACTGCATACAGCATAGTGGGAGCTTCATCTTCAGACTGGAATCACAGTTACTAGAGGCCTCTGTTAATTTTTCTTTCTTATCAGCCCCGCATGTGCATTTTGACAGTTACACTCCTGTTCCCTGTCTTTGGTCATGAAGAAACCAATTGAGCAAAATGTATGGTTAGCAGACTTGAATTGCAGAGTATCACAGTTTGTAGGGCATGTGTCCATTTCCCACTTTTGAAAGCTGAATTGATATAAATTTTGTTACTGGCATCTCACCAGTAACATAAGAAATATTTTAATGTATAGTTAAATCCTTCTATATCTCAAACATGGATTTGATTATTGCTCCGGTCCTGTTGTGGAACCTTCATCATTCTTGTTAGTTCATAAGCTGTATCCCTTATGTCTTAGAGGAGTATATTTTATTTTGTGGTGGTCTTTTATGTAATGATAATTTTGGGAAGTCGAGCTAGTGAGACATGGGGAAAATAGTAAAGGTATCCAACTCCAGGGCTCGGTGCTCATCTCTTTTTATAGCCAAAGAGCGTTTGCAGAGGTTTCTGTGGACATGTGGCAGACATGACTAAGTGTGGAATGCTGTTTACTTTCCCACCGAAGTGGTACCTCTTTATCTATTTGCAATTTCTTGCTTTCGAACTGCTAGGTAGCAGGAGCTGGGACAGAAACGGGAGCTCATTCCATCATGCAGCGCTTGAGTCTTGAACTGCTGACCTGCCGACCTTCCAGTCGTCAAGTTCAGCATCTTCACCACTAAGTCCCTATGGGGAAAATACATTAGTATACAGTAAAACCCCGGCTTACAACTACCCTGGGTTACGTTTACCAGGGTTTACGACAGCAAATTCTACAAAAATTGCATCCCAGCTTACGATTTTTTTCGCTTTATGACTGGGAATTACACCACCAGTGCCATTTTAGAGTCTAAAATGCCCCCCCCCCCTTGCTGGAAGTCGCAATTTGTCATTTACTGATGCGGTGGCGTTGTTGTTTTTGGCGTGGTTTCCACATTGTCTGCCACTTCTACCCGCAGCGGCAGACTCTGGGGATCATATCTGCTCCATTCTGGTCTTTGTCCAAGGTCCCCCTCGCAGTGCTACAGCCGGGAACAGTGCCTCTCTAGAACCTTCTGGTTACATGCTGGGCACCCAGGCATGCGTTCCCGGCTGTAGCACTGCCGGGGGGGAGGGGGGTGCTTGGTTGAAGAACGGAACATATATGGTCCCCTAGAGACTGCCGCTGCTGGTAGAAGCGGCGGACGTTGGAAACCATGCCAAAAATGCCGCCAACGCTGCCGCGTGGTCTCCCTTGGCACCCAAACAATGCGCTCAGGAAGAAGCAGCAGCATGCCAGCGGTAGAGAGATTGCTTCTTCCTTTACTGTATGTGTCATTTTTTTTTAAATTGATCTCCACAATTGTCGGTCGGCTGGGGGGAAGGAGGAGGTAGAACACCCTATTTTCTCCACCCCAGCCCCTCATGAGCTGGTGGAATTGATCAAGGGGTGGGGGACGGTTGTGTCAGGCATTCTTTTATTTTTTGGGGTTTTTTTGTTACTTTTGATCCGGTCACGACTGGTTTTTTAATTTTCAATGCATTCCTATGGGGAAATGTGCTTCGGATTATTTTATTTTTTGGTTTATGACAAAGGCTGTTGGAACGGACCAAGATCATAAACTGGGGTTTTACTGTACAGTATATGAGTTCCTCCCTTAACATTGTATTTTTCTTTTTTGTCCAGTCCTTGTCAAAACATTTCTGAGGTAGAATCTACTCTCAACTCAAATGGTGATGCCACTGTTGTTGTTAAGGAGGAACCAGTTGATGACTATGATTATGAATCAAATAAAGGTATGGAAGGTATAAGTGTTAAGCAGGAGGATGAAAGTAACGTGGCTGAAGAATATTCCACATTGGAGCAGAAGCTGAAAAAACACAGGAAAAAGGGGGGGAAAGAAACTGAAATTACATCCCGGAAGCGACCACAGACCAGCCAACTGGGCATTGCCAAAGCAAAAATGGTAAAAACGGATACTGGGAAGATGCCTGTAGTGGGTGTAGAACCCTGTGCAGCCACCAGGAATACAGGGAAATTCGCAACAGTTTCCCAGCCTGTGTTGTCACCTTCTAAGAGTGAGAAATCTGCAGATCATTCAATGGATTCTTTTCCTTGTTGTTTTGAAAACAGCAGCGTGTGTAGTTCTTCTGGAGAAATGGAAACAGGTGATAGACCAATTGGAGAACAGACATCACAGCAGGAAAATACTGAAAAATATAGCAGTGTTGCCACAGCAAACAGGTTTTCTAGCTCAAGTCTTAAGAGCGTTATGTACAGTGGCTCTTTCTTGCCAAAAGTTGTCACTGAGGAGAAAAAACTAAGTGAGCTAAAAAAGCATATTTTCCATAAGAGTGTTACTGGTGTTGAAAATGTTGAGTTGTCTGGCCCACGTAAAAGAGGAAGACCACGGAAAATAAAGCACTTTGGAGTTGGAAGGCCATCTAAACATGCTGAAAAGCCAGTTGCAACAAGTACTTGCATTTCTCTGGGTCTGGAGAATACCCATTTGGATATTAAGCCTCACCTTGTCGATGTGGATGGAGTACTCTTTGTATCCTTTGCATCCAAGGTAAGCCTATACAGTATTTTAATTGAATTGACCAGGGATTTTAATAACTACAGGCCAGTTTTGAATATTTGATTCATGGGCAAGCTAAGTTGATGATGATGAATCAATTGATAATATCCTTGGTGGAAATAGACTGCCTGGTTCAATTCCGTTCAGGGTTTAGACCAGTATTTCCCAACCATTGGTTTTGGGACTTCAGTTCCCAGAAGCCTAAGTCAGTTCCCCAAAGCACTGATCAGCCAATATACTGACTCAGGCTTCTGGGAATTGAAGCCCTCCTGTGGGGTATTTGGGAACTACTGGTTTAGTGTGGCATTCCTTGACTTTAGGCACATCTTAAACGCTTTGGGGAAATTTCCCTGAAGTTTTCTGAAGTAATTTTCTGGTATATTGTACCAGGTTTCCATCAGCACTTCCCATGGTGGTTCTTTAGATTAATATTGTCTTTTATTTCTCCATCCCAAGTGATCCCATACTGCCCCTATAATATTCATTTCTGGACTATGGAGGCCAGTCCATGGCTGTCAGTGATTTTTCAGCTGTTTTTTCCACTAAATATGAGTTGCGCTAAACTTTGTGATGAATACCATAGAAGTAAAAATTGTATATTAGGCTGTAATGGAGACAGCACTGATTGTGCTGCATAATGACCAGTTAAGGGAAGCTGACAGGGGAGACAAATCCTTGTTGATGGTCCTTCATCCCTCGGTGACCATCAACCATGATATCCTGGACAGATTGTTAGGGTTAGGTATTGGAAATCTGACATTGACTGGCTCCAGTCCTTCCTTGACTATTTTGATCAGATGGCATAGTTTGATGAGGCAGCTTTTAAGCCTTTGGGTATTTCTATATGGGGTCCTGCAGGGCCCAGCCATTTCTCCATTTCTTTTCATGTCTTTGAGGCCATTGTGAGGGGTCATCCAGAGATTTGAAGTCTGCTGTCATCCATATGCTGATGACACACAGCTCTATCTCTCCTTTTCCTCATTTGCAGTGGATGCAGTTGAAGTTCTGCTATGTTGCCTGGCCTCAGTGATGGATCAAAGGTGAATAAGTTAAAACTAAATCTAGACAAGATAGAGTAGCTACTGATGGGGCTCCTCCTGACTGGCTGGATGGGAATTTCCTCATACTGTTGGTTGTTATACTCTGTCTAGAGCCCTGATGGTGAACCTTGGCACTCTAGGTATTCTTGGACTTCAGTTACCAGAAGCCCAAGTTAGCACTCCTGCTGCTGATCAGGGCTTCTGGGAAATGACATTCAAGAACAGCTGGAGTGCCGAGGTTCACCATCACTGATTTAGGGTAACTTTCACAATTTGGACATTATACTGGACCCAACTCTTTCAGTAGAATTGCAAATATCAGTTCTCCTTCGTATAGTTTGTGAATCCCCACGATTGGGTTATGCGCCTGCGCAGAACATCGATCGGAGACTTTAAAGCTGATTGGCTAAAAGTTTTGGCGGTAAGACCGCCCACCACACCGCCCACCCTTAGGAGCTAGTTCCCCATTTTACCTCAGTTCTCTTTCCGCCTCAGCAGCAGGACGATCGTTGAGAGCTTCCTCAATTTTTCTGTCGTTTCCTCAATATTTCATTTTTTTCCGGCAATCTTGTCCTCCAGGCAGGATTGCCACCCCGGTGCTGTTTCTTCTCTGAGGACTCAGTTACCTTTTTTCACTCAGCTCACCGTTTCCCCCCTCAAGGGGGTGGCGGCTTGCCAGCCCTTTGGGGCGTTTTCCCCCTCGAATGTTCTACATTCTCCATTGTCTTCTTTCAGAAGAATTTTTCATGGCTGCGGCCTTTAAACAGTGTTCTTCTTGTTTCAAGAAGTTTCCGGCTTCGGACGGACACAGTCAATGCCTTTTCTGTCTCGGCGAGTCGCACCAGAGCCAGCCTTGCGTGCACTGTAAAAATGTTACCTGTCTGGTGGTCCAGAACCGAAGTAATAGGTTGAAGGCACACCTGATGGAGCTCGCCCTCGCTCCCACCGCGGCTCCTTGTACTTCTACCTCGATGAGTGCTCCTCTGCCCGAACGGGCCCTCAAGCCTTCTTCTTCCTCGCTTCTTGTTCACAAGAAGAAAAAGAAGGACAAGAACGGGGAAAAGAAAAAGAAGCACAGGTCGGAAGGACGTCGCTCTTTACCACCTATTTCTCGTCCTCTGACCTCTCTTGGGCCTTCACCGCCTTTCTCCACCACGAGATGTCCCTCTCCGGGATCTTCCGCTCGGGGTGGCTGTTCCTCGTCGGACTCTCCTAACAAGGGCCGCAAGGCTGGTGCTCCAGCTCGCCCTTTGCATCCTTCTTCTTCTACATCATCAGTTGGTGAGAGGGGCCCTTCCATTGCGCGGCAAGTTTCCGTGTCCCCCAGGCCACGTACGCCCACTACCGACGCTCCTGCAGCCACCATTTCGGCTACCATTTCGTCGTCCACCGTTTTGCCTCCCACCGTTTCGTCGCCGCCGGCTACCGTCACTGCTTGCCAGATGGACCTCTTCAAGAGTATGTTTGAGGCCATGGCAAAATCCTTTGCCTACCAGTTTAAGGCCACCATTCCTGCGGCCGCTGCAGCTCCGGTACCGACCACCGCAAGCACCAGGGATTCTGGCCCTGCTGTCGCTCAGCCGCCCTCTCGAGGGTCGAGCAGTCGCTCTGCTGGCCTGGCCATAACGGATTGGCATGATCCAGACGTTGCAGTGATGAGCACCCAGACCGTCTACCCACCCAGGCCGTACTGGCGCGGTCCCGATGTGGCTTCCAAAGTCCCCCCCCCTCATCCTCCGAGGACGAACTGGATGTGGATACGGAAAAGACGCCCAACCAAGCGATTGGTGCCGTCGACCCGCCGAGGTGAGAGGACCAGAGATCTCTCACGGCGATGCTCACCTGTTTGGGCTCTGCCCTTAATCTACGGTTTGACCAGCCGCCGTTGGAGGGGAGGACCAGATGACAGCCAAGTTGGACAAGAAAGCCCTCAGACCGATCCACATCACGATGCTCCCTTCTATGTTGACTTTTGCAAAGGCCACCTGGAAGAAGCCCGTTTCGGCCCACTCTGTTTCGGCCAGACTCGATGGGATGTACCGAGTTCTGAACGAGGACGTCGAGTTCCTCCAGGCACACCCGCTACAGAATTCTCTGGTTGTGAAGGCCTTCCAGCATAAAACGGCTGTTAGCGGGTTTCCAGTACCATCAACTCCGGAAGGAAAGAAGCTGGATGCAGTGGGCCGTAAGTTTTACTCCACCGGTTCTCTTCCTTAGGGCAGCGAACTATTCAGCCGCTATGGGGCTGTACCAGTAGCACCTTTGGGAGTGGGCCAAAACTCTTGCCACCACTTCCAGCTGACCTACAGAAGGAATTCGACTCACTAGCCAAGGAGGGTGACTTTCTGGCCGAACAGCAGATGAGGACTGCACGGCACATCAATGATTATGCGGCCAAGGACATGTCTTCTGCCATCCTTCTACAATGACATGCTTGGCTTAGGGGAACTACTCTCGATGACTCCATGAAAAGTTGATTGAGGAGTTCCCCTTTGATGGCCAGGGTCTATTTGGCCAAGATACTGATAAAGTGCTCAATGAGTTGCGCCAGACAAACTCAACGGCAAAATTCTTGGGTCTCACCACTCGGTCGCAGCCCACGAAGCCGAGGTTCCAGCCCTTCACCCAACGCTACCGTGGGAACCCTCAACAACAAGGGGAACCTGTGGAACAGCCCAAGGTGACTTTTCACCAACAAAGACGGCAGCACAACAAACAACGGTAGCAGCCCTATGGTTAGGGTAAGCACACGGGCGCCAAGTCCAAAGTGCGTGTTTGAAATTTCTTTGGCCAAGACACTCTCACTCCAACTCCTGTACCTCCCCCTCCGGAACTTCCTCCAGGTGTGGTCCGACGTCACGAACGACCGGTGGGTCTTCAAAATCTGGTCCGCTGGTTACGCCATCGAGTTCGACCGGATGTCTTGGGTAGGAGAACACCGTTTCACTACTTTGTCCCATCTGGAAGAAGAAGTTGCAAACCTTCTCTCCAAGGGAGCCATCGAGCTGGTACCACCGACCGATTGGGATAGCAGTTTCTACTTGAGGTACTTCATTGTCCAGAAGTAGGATGGACGCCTCTGCCAGATTCTGGACCTACGTCGCCTCCACAAAGGCATCCACACCAGGAAGTTCCGGATGGTGACCCTCCAGACCATCCTCCCCCTCATCAACAAAAGGGGCTGGTTCGCGGTGATAGACCTCAAGGACACTTATTTTCACATCAGCATTCTCAAGGAGCACAGACGGTTCCTTCGTTTCAGGATAGGGGACTCTGTGTACCAATACCGTTGCTTACTGTTTGGTCTGGCCACGGCACCGAGAGTCTTCATGGCTCCGGTGGCTGCCTTCCTCTGCTAAAAGGGGATCAGGGTCTTCCCGTACATTGACGACTGGCTGATAGTCTCCCTCACCAGATCGTCTGCCATTCGGGACATGGAGTACACCATCCATCTCATGGAGAGTCTTGGCCTCAGGATCAACTTTACCAAATCAAAGTTGAAACCTTCACAGCGAATGGAGTACATAGGAGCAGTTCTGGACTCGCTGGCAGTCAGGGCCTTTGCCCCAGAGAAACGCTTACTGGACATTGCACAGGCAGTAAGCTACTTCAGGACCAAACCCTTCGTCAGAGCAAAGAAGGCTCAACGACTCCTGGGCTTGATGGCTTCAACCACGGCAGTGATTCTTCATGCCAGATTGAAGTTCCGGTCCTTACAATCGTGGCTTCTCCATGAATTCGATCCGCTCATGGAGAGTCAGTACAAATGCTGCTTCCCTCTCCGGAACTGGTGGACCAGCTGGCGTCCACTAGCTGGAACTGGTGGACCACGCATCTAAATGTGGCTATGGGGAAAAACTTCTACCCTCCACAGCCGTCTCTCCAAGTTCTGACTGACGCGAGCAACCTCGGCTGGGGTGCCGCTTGCGGGACTCTAACGGTCAACAACACTTGGTCTCCTCATGAGATCGTCCACCACATCAACTACCTGGAGTTGCTAGCCATATGGAAGGCCATGCAGTCCTTCGAGACATTGCTATGTGGCAAGGCAGTTCAAATTGCATCAGACAATACCACCACGATAGCGTACCTGAACAAGCAAGGAGGGACAAGGTCCACCACACTGCTTTATCTGGCGGTGCAACTTTGGGAATGGTGTCTCGAGAGACATGTCTTTCCAATTGGTGTCCACATCCAGGGCAAACTGAATGTGCTGGCCGACCACCTGAGTCGTCTCACCTCGACGACTCACGAGTGGGAACTGGACAACAGGGTATTTCACTCCCTCTGCAAGGTGTGGGGGACCCCGAGCATCGACCTCTTTGGATCGGAGTCCAACCGCAAGTGTCCCATATACTGAGCATCCAGGAAGGCACGAAATCACCTGTACCTGGAGGCATAGGACTTCCTCGTAGAGGGGCGCCTTGCTAGTTCCAAGATCCTGGTCTGTCTGGGATTATCCTCCATGTGGTGAGGTGGAGACTGAGAAGTCGGACATGCCTTCATGAAACAGTGGGGCCAGGACTACCTTTACGCCTTTCCCCCATTTCCTCTGGTTCAGAAGGCCCTCACCAGGATGTACCAGCAACGGGGGAATGCTATTCTCATCGCTCCAGCGTGGCCACGTCAACCCTGGTATACACTTCTCTTGCACATGCCATCGCAGTCTCTCACACTGCCAGACTCTCCGACACTTCTACAAATGGAGCAAGGCCAACTTCACCATTCGGACCTGCTCAGTCTCCACCTCACCACATGGAGGATAATCCCAGACAGACCAGGATCTTGGAACTAGCAAGGCGCCCCTCTACGAGGAAGTCCTATGCCTCCAGGTACAGGTGATTTCGTGCCTTCCTGGATGCTCAACAGGTGCCACCATTGGTCTGCAACACATCATGACATACCTCCTCCATTTGGCGGAGTCAGGTTTCAGCATTACCTCCATCAGAGTCCATCTGGCAGCAATAGTAGCCCACTCTCCAGCTGGATCTCCTGCATCTGGTGCCTTCCGCAACCAAACGGTGAAGCGTTTCCTCAAAGGTCTGCGAAACGCTTTCCCTCCAGTTAAGACTCCGACCGCACAATGGTAGTTATCTACGGTCTTGAATGCCCTCCCTAGGGCTCCCTTCGAACCGATGGCTACTGCGGATGTTTGTCTCCTCACCTGGTAGACAGCGTTTCTTGTGGCCATCACGTCTGCTGGTGAGCTGGTTGCTCTATGGGCGGATGCCCCGTTTCTTAAATTTTACAATGACCACGTGGTGCTCCACGCTGACATCACCTTTTTACCAAAGGTAGTCTCTCAATTTCACATGGCTCAGACTATATCTCTACCAACTTTCTTTCAAAACCCCAGCAACACTCAAGAACGGACTTGGCACACACTTGATGTGAAACGAGCTTTATTGTCTTACACCAGCAGGACCTGTGAGTTCTGTAAATCACAGCAGCTGTTTGTTGCCTATGGGGGAAAGTCCAAAGGCGAACCCATCTCATCCCAGAGGTTCTCCAAATAGATTACATCAACCATCTACCTGGCCTACGAGTCTGCCTCGTTGCCACCTCCACCACATGTCAGGGCACATTCTACAAGAGCAGTTGCTACCTCCACTGCATTTTTGGAGGGCACCCCGCTCGAGGACATCTGTAAGGCTGCCACCTGGTTCAGGCCTTCCACATTTGTCCAACACTACAGGATGGACACCAGAGCCACTGTGGACGCCAGACTTGGTCATGTCGTCCTTGCCAGAGGGCTTCAGGTGCCTTGTCTTTGAGGGTCTATCCTACCTGACCGATGTACTTCATCCTGGAATCATCTCATCCGACTGCCCACCGACCAAGTAAGTGTGATCTTGCTAATCTCCCAGTAGTGGGGATTCACAAACTATACGAAGGAGAAAGTTGTGTTTCACTTACCAGTGATAACTTTCGTTCTTCGAGTATATAGTTTGTGAATACACACTACCCACCCTACCTCCCCTCTTGAGCAGCACGGATGAGATCATTTGGTTTATCCTGTGCTAGGCTTAAGTATGGAACTGAGGTAAAATGGCGAACTGGCCAAAACTTTTAGCCAATCAGCTTTAAAGCTTCCGATCGATGTTCTCCGCAGGTGCATAACCCAATAGTGTGTATTCACAAACTATATACTCGAAGAACAAAAGTTATCATTGGTAAGTGAAACCCAACTATCTACCTATTACCAGCTGAGGTGGATTGCCCAGCTGCATCAATTCCTGGACAGATGCATCGGTAATCTCAAAAACTGATTACTGTAGTGCTCTATATGTGGAATAAATTCAAGGTTTTGATGTTAACATCTAAAGCCCTGGAATGTTTTAGAGTATATCTCCTGAAGAATTTCTACCCATTCTACTTTCTTTTTACAAGCTTCAACTGTGTGGGTGGCCACTCTGAGAGAGATGAAGAGAGTTTCTACTGGGAACCTTGTCTTTTTCCATAGTGGCCCCTTTGGAATAGCCTTCATCCAAAATTACTCAAGCCCCTTCCCTCCAGGTTTTTAAGAAAGCAGTAAAAACAGAGCTTTTCAAGGAGGCTCTTAAGAACATTCTCCCCTCTGATAAGGCTGTTTAACTTGAGTTTTAACCATTTTATTCCTTGTAGCAATCTGTTAATTTGTTTATTGTTGGTGGGTTATGGGGTTGGGTGGGAGTTTGATGATTAAGGTTTGGGATGGAATTGATGGGGATTATTGTTTTTTACTTAAAAATCCAGAGAGAGAGAGAGAAATAAAGCAGTTCGATTTTCTTTAGTATAAGTCTAAAATGCTATTTTATCTAAACATACAATTTTACCATTTTGCATGCAGGAAGCTCTTGATATCCATACTGTTGATAGATGTGAAGAAAATGAATTGCAGAAAACACTTACTCCTTCTGTGACTGTGGGTGATCAATGTAATGATCAAGGTAATAATGAGATTTATGTTAGCTAACTGAAGTTTTTTTTAGTATGGTGATTGTGTAGGGTTAGAGTTGTGCATAAAAGGCTCAGAAGAGGTGAAGTTAGGATGCTTAACCCTCTGTTTCTGTGGCTGGTTAGCTAAGATGGCTAGTAAAGTGCCAAATTAAATATGTATATTTTATAAATGTAAAATATATAAAGTGGCTTGGCAGATAAGTAATTTCATGTCAGAGCTTATTCTGGGTTGAAAGGATTTTTATGGGACGCCCGAATGAGGCTCCTTTCATGTCCCCAAGTGCAGCTCTCGGGTATCAAAACCCGACCTTCCAGTCTCCAGCTCAGCGACTTAACCACTAAGCCACTGGGGAATTAGTAGGATCAGATTCGGAAAACACACACACACCTCTGCCTCAGTCTGGAAACAGGTAAGGGAATTAAAACAAAGGCAAATCATTAGTCTAAAGCTCTTAACCACATACTCTGCTTAAAAAGATTTGGCAAATAATTTAAGCAAAGTACAGTAAAAGGTACACATCAGTCTACTTTGTGAGAGATCTAGCACATCCTAAAACCCAAAATGAGATTTGTAAGCATGCAAGAACCAAAATTATTTCCCACCAACCCCAAATCTGTCTTTCGGTTTTTTCTTATTTTAGCCGTAGCACAGTTCAAATGTTTCTTGCTGTTGATTTTCTGTTATTTACCAGAATATTGCCATTAATAAAAATTGTGTGCCATCAAGTCAATTCTAACTTATGGTGATCCTTTTCCTGGGTTTTCTAGGTATAGACTACAAAGAAGGGGTTTACCATTCCCTTCTTGTGGTACAGCCTGGGACTGTGCAATTTGCCCATAACTACACAGGCTGGCTTTTTTTTAAGCAAAAGGCACAGTGGGGAATTGAATTCTCAGCCTCTGGCTCTACAGCCTGATATTTAAATCACAGACCTATTCAGTCAGCTATTGTTGCCATTAGTTTACAAGTAAGTTTACAAGTGCCATAATTCCCAGGGAGTTGAGCTGGGAGGTTAAGCCATTCTATGTGTTCTGCAGCTGATTGAGGAGTTCAATCTGTGGCAGGTGCAATACTAGTGACCAGGAATGCTTGGTTTCCACAGAAGTGAATTTTGTAACTGCCTGCACAATTTCCAATTATGCTGGCATAGCTATGCAATAAGATTTTGGGTATTAGCTATTTTAAGACTTTTGGGGTGATTAGTGTGAGTATAAAAAAACAAATAGATTTGTCAGTCTCTTGGTTTTTTGGCAAGATTATAAAGAGGGCATAAAGATTTTAAAATATTAAGGAATGTTTGGTTCATAATCTCAAAAATGAGAAACACTGTACAGTCAGATCACACATTTATTCCTGTCCTGGGGTAGACCATCATATTCTGACATGGAGAAGAACTATAAAGTATTAAAAGGAAAAAAAAATCTAAATTATCTAGGATTTAATCCAATTTTTTATTAATTTTTAAAATTCTAACCATTCAGTTCTTTATTACTCCAGTTCTTTATTACTGAAACTGTATGTTTCAGTTTTTGGTGCTTTGTGTCTCTAGAGTCATTCTCATAGAGTTTCTTACTCATCATCCTCAATAACATATTGCCAGTCTTTCTTGGTGTTAATTTAAGGGAAAGTGTCTTAGCTCTCAGGAAATATAGGTTTTTGTGTCTTCCCTTGTTTGAAACATTTCTAAGCTTAGAAAATGAGTCCAGAAATAGCACTGCCATTCTTGTGTTGTTGAGAAATAATGCATCTTTTCCTTTTTAGTTTCACCTTTTACAAGTTGAAGTAAGAAAACATCCAGTATCTTCAAAGTATCTTCTTTTTGTTCTGGGATTGAGTTAAGAGGGTTTTAGTTTTGCTGAGTAAATTGGAAATGCTAAAGAAATTTAGAGGATTTGTTTTTTTTTATTTTGGCAGGTAGTATAAAGATACAAAAATTGGAAAAGGAATTGTTGGAAGATTTGAAATCTTTTAAGTATAAGCAAGTCATACATCCTAGTCTTCAGGAAGGTAGGTATATGTTTCATTAAATAGCATTGTTTTTGATGACCCATACTGTTAATTGCCATGTACCAAATGCTCAGAAAATGCAGAGATCCCAGGTAAATGTTTCTTTCTGCAAATCAAAGTGATCTGATTGGCTGGCAACCTTTTTGACAGCTTATATAAAATACTACTCCTGAATTGCAAAATACATATCCCTTTATAATTCTTATACAGTATTACTGTAGGATTACTTAATACCATATTACTAATTTTCCTTATGCTGTGCCAGAGTATCAATGTATGGTCTTGGTGAGGAAAAACTGTTGCTTATACCCATTATTCTCACTGAGTGTCTTCCACAAAATCCATTCTGATCAAGTTTATACAGATTGTAGAAGGGTCAACTTGGCATCCCTATGAAGCTGCCAGATGCTGAGCCAGGTCCTTGCTGGACTTCTGCCAGTCTCAAAGAAGAAACTCTGAGGAACGTCAGAATTTGAAGTTTTCTTGGCCTTTCAGCCTTCTTTTTGTCCTTGACCTTTTCTGAATCTTCATATTTCTTTATAACAGCTTGAATACCACTGTTGGTTACTATGAGTATGCTAGGGCTGACACAGTAGTAGGCTCTACCAGCATGATCTCATTTCTGCCTAGTTTTTCCATCTCTATTTCATAACAATCCTTTAATGTAGTTTAGACTGACAAAGTATAACTGGTGGAATGTCCCTCAAGAAGCCCTATATATTTAGGAAGAGATTTTTTAAATCAGGGTTTTATTTTTTTAACTTTTGTTGCTAATTTTGAATATCTAATGATACTTGTGCTAATCTGTGTGATGAAGAGAATGGAAGGGGAAATAGTATATTACTTGTCAATTAAGAGGAAGCAAATCAAGAAAACAGCATATGAAGCAGTTAGAATGAGTTCTGAGGCAATAAATTGGCTGGTACTGTATTTGAAAAGTCAGAAGGCATTTTTGCAAAGCAATGGTCACTTGTATTCAGTATAATAAGGTTTTTAAAGTAAAAAAAAATGAAGTAAGTATCAATGCAGCATTCAATATTGTGATGTGTTCAATCAAAGTTAAGAGACCAGATAGTATTTTCATGCTTGTTTTCTCCTACAGCCCCCAGGGTACAAGTTATTGTTATGATTATGTCATCACCCTTTAACCTAGGGTTAAATTTTCTGCATGCCACACATTCAGTTTTATAAAATTATTTTGAGAATCTTTTTTACTCTGAAATCCTATGTTAGGGGTATGGGGACATTTTTGCTATGTTTGTGGGACTCTCGGCCCATCGACTACGCAAATATAACCTATTTATAATTGGAAAAATGGTCACTGGAACTTTTTCAGTTGAGCCCTCTTTTTAATGTTAAAGTAAATTTTCAGTTTCAAAAAAATAAATCTTTTGATGCCCTCTTTATATTACATAACTGCTGTATAAAGAATAGAAAGAAAGTGCGATCCTTGGACTTCTGGAAGACCTGAAAATGACTTTACACTCTGTGGAGATTATTTCTCTTTACGTTTAATCATTGGTATATGCAACATCAGTACAAACATCAGTAAAAAGGATGTTAACAAACTAACAAGTTCTGAGGAAGGCAATAAAGATGATCAGGGGAATGGAAACCAAGCTCTATGAGGAAAGACTGAAGGAATTGGGTATGTTTAACCTTGGGGAAAGAAGGCTGAGGATTGCTATGATAGCACTTTTCAAATATCTGAAAGATTATCAGATAGAGGAGGGGCTGGATCTGTTCTTAGTTACCTCAGAATGTAGGACATGTAATAATGGGCTCAAATTACAGCAACCCAGATTTCAGCTGAATATTAGGGAAAACGTCTGAAATGTTAAAGTAGTACAACAATTGGAACCAGTTACCTCGGGGTGGTGAGTGTTCCATTGTTGGAGTCATAGAAAATTGGACAGCTTTGCCTGTCATATCTGATTTGAGTTTGATTCCTGCACTGAGCAGGGGATTGGATTTAAGGGGATTAAATGCTGTATGTCCAAGTCACACTTGTTGCTAACCATTCTTTATTAAGTTAAATTTGAAACTAGAGTTTTAAGGTGTTCAGCAAAACGTCTTTAGCTTCTCCCTAGTTAAGAAAGAACTGAATTGGTATTAATTATTGCTAATGTCATGAATATAGTTAAATCTTTTGGAACAATTCCTTCCTCTTACAGAGAGAAATATTCAAGGAGGTATTTGTTCTATCCTATTTGTCATTAGTGAGATGATTGTAAGCCGCCCGGAGTCGCTTTGGCGAGGGGGTGACAATATAAATTGAATTAATTAATTAATTAATTAAATTATTGGTTCAAAGAAGAATGGTGGCACTTTTTGGTTACACACAATATTCTTATTTACAACAATTTTCATTCTTATATGATTTTTATTTGGGGGGGGCATTTTCTTCTTGCAGTGGGACTAAAGCTGAATTTTGTGGATCCAACAATAAGCATTGATCTAAAATACTTGGGTGTCCAGCTGCCATTAAGTTATTCGGATGATTATACTTTGTGGAAAAACTTAGGAAATACTTCTTGTCCTATTGGTAAGTCAATATTTTCCTCAATCCAGTGATATTGACAGATTAGTTACAGAACACATCTTCAATTTTAGAAGATGTTTGATGTATTTCTGTATTGCTGGAATAATTTATGACCATTCAGTGTTACTGAAGTTTTTGTTATGTGGGCATCGCTAGCAGAGGTATTAGTCTGCAATTTTATATACTGTAGTGGGACTGCTTTCTGAGGTTAAACATTCTAGTTGCAGATGGTCAATGTTTTCAGTACGTATTTATGTGATAGTTGTGTTTTCATAACTGAGTTAAGCATATGGATTATCTGTTGAATGTTAATTTTCTGTAGTTCATTTATATGACCTTTTATTCTGTCCTCTTTTTTTTTTGCAACCCCAGATGCTGGGCTTCCTTTTGTTTCTAGGACGGGAAAGACAAATGATTTCACCAAAATAAAGGGATGGCAAGGAAAGTTGCAAAGTTCTTCAAAAAATGAAGGTAAAAAAGTTTAGGGTATATTTTTTATGGCTTGTGTTCCTGGAGGTGAAAGAAATGAGAAAGAAAGAACAATATTTTCATTCTCTCCCCCCCCCCCCTAATTTGGTTGTTTAAAATTGTTTCTGTAGGAAAAGAGGGAAATCACAGCATTGAATTTCTCACATGGAGGAGTAAATGTTTGAAATATTCTGATAAATTAGTTCAATTTGGCATTTGTTCTAGGGTTGGTAAATCAGGAAGAAGATAAAAGAAGGTATTTTACTTTCAGTTGATATCTCTGGCATTTTAGTATCTATTAAGATTTACACACATAAGAGCCATATAATTGAACAAAAAGCAAAGCAAAAATAAATCTATACCTATAAATCCAAGGGTTAACCGTTGGAACTTGCTATACATTTCTGCATCCGTCCATCCTATCCCATTCTGAGCCTCCTGCACTCGCCCGAACCCGGCCTGCAGGTTACTGCAGGGTTGCCGAAGGCACCAGTGGGGCAAGAGCCCCACAAATGTGAAAAAAGGAAAATAACTTCAATTCCCAACGTCCTCTGCGCCGCGCCTCAGCCAATCAGGCTGAGTGGCGCGAGCAAAAAGAATGTTGGGAAACGTGGCACGGCCAATTGAGATGCAGCGCCTCAACAGGATCACAAAACAAAAAGCCACAAAAAACCACGGCGAAACATCCACCGGCCTTCTTTCCTGGAGCAACGGGGAGAAGAGGGACTCCCTCTCCTCCATTCTACCCCGCTGAAGACACGACGAGAGCACCGCCGGCCTCAAGGAAAGTTGAACCGGGGTGGAAAAAAAACAACAGCAGCAGGCAGCAGTTCGCCAGGGGAAGCACCCTCCCTGGCGAATGCCTGGCTGCTGTGTTTGTACTTCTGACACCACTGTTCTGAGAACTAACACAAAACAGTAGTAGAGGTAATACAAAAGCAGCAGCCAGCAATCTACAAGGAAGAGCACCACCCCTTACAGATTGCTGCCTGCCGATCTCCGGTTAGGTAAGCCAGGAGAGAAAGGAGACAGAGGAGAGAACCATCGTCAGGCAGATAGCTCTTCTCTGCCTCCTTCTCCCCCGACCTACCTAACGAACCTTACTGGGGGAAGAGCCAGCTGACTGCCGGCTCCTCCTTTTCCCCATTGCTGCATCGAAACCAAAATTCGAAGCAGCAATGGGGAAAAGAGGAATCGACAGGCAGCCCGTTCTTCACGCAAAAGTACATACCAACAACAAACACCAAATTTAATAAAAATTAATAAAACACAAATAATTAAGAAAACCCATTAATAAACAAAAAAGTAAACAACAAAATCCACAAACAAAAACATCCACAATACCAGAAAAGCATAGAAAAAACACCTAACTACAACATGAGGATACCTAACTCTAACAACACAACTACCACAAATTACACAAATAAACACCAACGAAATCACAAAAATTAAACAAACCAGAAATAAATAAACCAATTGAACAAACCTAAAACCCAACCAAACCACAAAAGAACAAACAGAAACACCTCCCAGCCCACCAAAGAACTCACCAGCACGTCCTCCCTCCACGAGACCGGAACAGAAATGAAGAAACAAATACTACTTACCAGAAGAAGCCCCACCTAGAGGCCAGGAGAGAAAAAACACGTGAAACGAAAACAAAACCAACACTATTACTAACAGCCCCACCTAGAGGCCACAAGAGTAAAACCAAGTAAAAAAAATAACAATAAATCAAAGTTTACACAAATAACAAACATAAGTTAAATAAAATAAAATAAAATGATTTATAGCATCCTCTGTTGATTTTTAACTCACCCCCCCCCCCAAAAAAAAAGCAAAGAAGCAAAACACAATTCATAACAGCCCGGCAACGCCGGGCAACCTATGCTAGTACAAAATAAAGATGACAAGAACTGTTGTAATCTAATGTGAGCTTTTGTAGATTGAGGGTTTTTTGTTTTGTTTTTACATTTGTTGTTTGATATGCCTGTACAGCTCCCACTTCTGCAACATCCTTGGAAGCTCAAGAGAAATATCTGCAAACTTGTTGTTCTAGTGAAGTTGGCAGCTCTCATACACTAAAATTGGTTTATGTATCATTCAGGTATCATTCTGGAAGGCTCCTTGAAGAACCGTTCTGCTTTCTGCAGTGACAAGCTTGATGAATACTTAGAAAACGAGGGGAAACTTTTAGAAACAAGCATTGGATTGTCTCCTAGCACATCCAGTTGTCCTGTGGTTTATCAGCTTCCAACCAAAAGCACCAGCTATGTACGGACATTAGACAGTGTTCTTAAAAAGCAGTCCACCATTGCTACGTCAAGCTGTTGTGCTTTCAAGACTCTTTCTGTGCCTTCTGTCTCTAAAAAGAAGAGAGAAAAAGTAAAAAACAAAAAAGCCATTTCAAAAACCAAGGGAAAGCAATCCGTGAAGCCTATAATAACATTCCCGTTTGTATCAAAGCAGAAACGCACACAATCAGTGCTAGAGGAGAAGGTCACTAAGTCTCAACAAAGTAGTCAAGGATCTAATGATGTAGGAATTTCAGTGGTGCCAGGCACAGAAGAAAATGTGCAGAAAAAACCAGTTGCTATGCATCAAACACAGCAGCCACCACAGCAGAGCAGTCGTTTGCCATGTTTATCCAAAACTCAATTGAAGTTGATGGACTTGGAGGATTGTGCGTTGTGGGATGGTAAGCCACGAACCTACATTACTGAAGAACGGGCAGATTTATCATTGACAGCTTTGCTCACTGCTCAAGTAAGTTATTTATGTGGTGGTTATTCTTCTGCATATTTCTTAATCTTTGTAAATTTTTCATTAGAAAGGTAACAATTAGGTTTGGGCACGGGAATTAAAAGGAAAGTACCAGTAGAGTCTCTGTATTTTATGAAGCATCTGCTTTCTACCGTAGACTTATTGTTTTGAAAGAGAATTATCATGACTATTGCAGCAAGAGGTGGAGCGTCTCTCATTAAACATTAATACATCTCCATTTCTAAGTTGTTCATCTGTTAGCTGGGGGAGATTGATGTTTTTATCAAAGCCTCCTTTCATCTTCAGCTACCAGACAATATGGCAGGCAATATGGACGATTGTCTACCAACAAAATTGCAGCAGGTCTTTTAGTGGGTGGAGAAGGATGCAGAAGAGAGGCTAAATTAGAAAGCCCTGTTCTCTTTGTTTCATTCTTGGAAAGAATTGAACTTATGCTTTTACTTGATAATGCTAGATTCCACTTATTAATATTTACAAATGGGTAATTGTATGATTTTTAACACAGTTACAGATACAAAGCTCTTGAGTAGTGCTTTAATACATTAGCAAAGCTCTTGCACCTCTCTTGAAAATGAATCGGGAGGAAAATTGAGAAAGAAAATACTGATCCTTGTGTTTGCCCAGTGTGGGTTTTTTTCAGTGAACAAACAATTGCTACAAATCTCATGCTGTGTTTGGTAGATTTAAGAAAAAGCCTAGTACATGTAAGCATATTTTAAATATTGTTAATGAGGTTGATGTAGGACTCAGATTAAACATAGCCCCCCCCCCCCCCCCCCGGATTCTGATGTCAGATTTTAACCTGCTAGTTATGAGTTTACCTGATACTGTATTCAGATATATTTTAGGTGGATTATTCTTCCCATTGCTTCAGCCTCAAAGAAACTATGTCAGTACCATGAAGTTGTTTTCAGCTTCCAATTTTCCAGGCAGCTATTATTTTCCTGTCCTATAAGCAGTGATGTGCTGCTCCAGGTTCCCACCTGATCCTGGGAACCGGTAGTGGAAATTCCCCCAGGCCATGCCCACTTGGTTGGCCACACCCACCTCCATAGCCCAAACCATGGTGTGGCCGGCCAAGTGGGCATGGCCCACAGAGTTGGCCGTGCCCAGGGTGTGGGTAGTAAAAAAAATTGCAGTTCATCACTGCCTATAAGGGAGCCAGACCAAGCATCCATCTTCTTGCCCCTTTTCTGGTTTGCTCCTCTTTTGTGCCCTCTGCTTCTGACATCTAGATGTCTTTAGGATAGGGTCTGAGTAACAGTAGCCATTAAAAACAACATTCTCTTGTAATGGTTTAGTCTAGGGGTGGGGAACTTTTTCCTGTTGGAAGGCTGCATGTACTTAATTTCAACAACAAAAACTCAACTTAATTTTAAAATTAATAAAATAAAAGTACAAAAGTCTAACAGAAATGTATTAATAAAACTAAAAGGCTCCCACCCCTGATTTAATCTCCTTTTTTGCCTAAGGCAAATACAGGTAGAATTTATGGGTTCAAAACTTTAGTTGTTGAACAAATTTCTAGTTTGCTGTGTAGAAACCATGTAGAAATAATTTAATTCCAGAACCTATATTTGTGTGTGTGCATATAATTTATCTGAATGTGTGTGTCTACTTTTCCAGGCTTCACTAAAAAACAAACCTGTCCATAAAATAATCAAAAGGCGAGCACCACCATGCAACAATGACTTTTGCCGGCTTGGGTGTGTCTGTTCCAGTTTAGCTATTGAAAAACATCAGCCTACACATTGTTGCAAGGCAGATTGCATGTTTGGCTGCACCTGCCTAAAGAGAAAGGTGGTCTTAGTTAAAGATGCTTTCAAGCACAAGAAAATCCTAGATAAATCTCAGCATGGAAGACATAAGTTGCATCATGGGGGGAAACGGGAGCGACAGGAAGAGATGTTGGGAAAAGAGAAGAAACAAGATAAACTGAAAGTTAAATATAAGAAGAAGAAGAAGAAGAAAAAGGTGGAATACAGTAAGTCATTATCTTAGCAAGGGTTTCAATAATAATATCCCATGGGAGGAGGCATTTATTCTGATATATATCTGAATTAGGGAAATTTATTTATATTTAAATTTATTTATTCCATTTATATCCTACCCATCTGGGATATTTTCCCACTTTACAAGAAAATTTCTAAATAAGAATACACATGTGAATTCTAGTCATGATGGTTTATTGTAACAATGCAGATTAGTTTTCAGTTAGCTAAAGTTAATGAGATTAATTTCTGTAAAGAGAGTCCCGCATGGTTACATGTGACATTGCCACACTTAAATTTGACTTCACAAATTTAGGAATTTTGTATTTGTTTTAAAAAAGTAGATTTGGTAAAACGAAAGTTGAAAGGGAAATAATCTTTCTGGATTAGTTCAGTGTTACTGAAAACCACAGCAATAAAAGCTCAGCTAAAAAGTGATGAGCATTTCCCTTCAGCAGCTATTAAAGGGTTGACTTGAGGCCACAAAACAAGCTTCCTTTTCTGCTTATTGTGTGTACATGATTATAAGCTCTAAAGCCGTGATGGTGAACCTTGGCACTCCAGTTGTTCTTGTACTTCAATTCCCAGAAGCCCAAGCACCCTGTGAATCCACACAAATGGATTTACTGCAATTCATCTGGCCCGCACTGCCCTCATCGTTCCCGGATGCAGAAGTAAAACGCGCCAAGAACATCTTGAGTGCCAAGGTTCGCCATCACGAGTGTTCAATCATCTTCACCCCACCTCTTGTGCCATTTATGCTACAGGTGTCATCTAGTTTATTTCATTTCTGAAGTTTCTTTAACCAGGAAACTGGATGAATTCAGCAATGTAGGAAATGGCAATCAGGTGTGATTGAGTTGAATTAATTTTCAGATCTTGTTGCCATATAGCAGGGTGTGCATTTTACTTCCGCTTCTGGGAGCGACAAGGGTGGTGCCGGCCGGATGAATTGGTGTCAGGGCAGATCCAGCCCCTAGGCCGCAGTTTGGGCACCCCTCTCATATAGCAAGACTATGCATTAACAGGATCTCCAGTTCTTCCTAGGAAAGAAACCCCAAAGGCTTTTCAGGAAAGTATCGGTTCCATTAGTCTAGCAAGCTTTTGAATAAATACTTGGACCCTGCAAGGAGAGATGACCACTGTAAATAAGACCCTACCAGGAAATTGTCTGGTTCCCAGTTTCTCAGTGCTAAGATCTAAACAAAAATGACTGAAAGAACAGCTCTATTGCCTTCATGCTGTCCCCACACTACATCGTGCCCTCAAAATTGTCTTGGCTATCTTTGTGAGTCTGAGGGAATCCTTGGCTCTCCCAAAGGTGCCCAGGGTGCTTTAAAGTGGGCACAGAGATGTGCAGGATTGGCATAGAAGTAAGAAGACTACTCTACCCCTTGCCATTTTGGCAACTCCCAGTTCCATAATTCAGCCTGATGGTTCCTCTTAAGTTATGGGACTGAGTGTTTGTTTATTTTTCCTGAAAATCTCATTTCTAGTTTTGACCTTTAACTTTTATTGCTAGTTTCTTATTCTTTTCAGGAAAATGATTACTCTTAGGGTAAATTTACACTTATAGATGTTATAATAGACTTCAGAAAAAACGCAACACTCCTAAATCTTCATTCTAGCTGTCTGTGATACAGAACCAGAGAGGCCGCTTAAGAATCTTCCTTTGTGGATAAAAGTAGATGGTGAAACAGACCCAGAACCTGTTTATGTCCCAACACCATCAACTACTGAACCAACAAAATCTGCAGTTTCACCAATCCTTGAGGTTTTACCATCTGATAAGCCTGCAGCTACTGAAGTCAAGCTTATGACCAATGGTGTCAAGACATCGAGAATGCATACACCTAGAACCAATCCAATGGTAAGCAAAGAAGATAAAGCTTTAAGGTTTAAAAAAGCAGAATTAGGCAATAGCTTTATGGGGTTATCAATATAGCAAAAAAAGAAAGAGTAAGCTTCTGAGTCTTTTACTTGCTTTACTTTATTAAAAGAAACTTGAATAAAAGGAAGTTTTAATTTTAAGATGTAAAGTGTCTTGCTGATGTTTTCTTGTTCGAATTTACGTACAAAAGATTTGTGCAGAGATGGAGTAGAAGACACTTAAAGTAGTGGTGAATAACTGGGTAACTGATGCTCCCACAATGCTTTTGGACTGTAATTCTCATTGACCCCTCACAATTAGTTTTGCCAACTAGAACTGAGGGGAATTATAATCTCAATGCAATTTGGAGTTGTTGAAATGGAGTTCAACACAAGTTTTCAATTCCTAGCCTAGAAGTTTGTATCAGAGATCTATGTACTGAACAGGCAGTTACAGTAATACTTCGCATAATGAATGCTTTGCATAACAAAACATTAATTAGGCAATTGCGATACCCCACATAACAAAAAAAATATTTTGTTATGCGTGGTTTTCGGTAGCCGGGATATACCCGGTCAATGGGAACCCCTGATAACGAACATTTTTTGTTTGTTATCCGGGGCATCTCCCATAGGCTTCACATAATGAGAAAAAAACCATAGTGAAGCAACTCGCAGAATGGAGTTTTTTTCGTTATGCGAGGTTTTACTGTACTTTTTTTCCCTAACAGTGTACCCTGATAGCTATGTCATACTTGGAAATGAATGATAGAAAAGAAAAGTGCAAAATTATCCATGATTTGAAATTGTTATTAAGCCTTTTGTATAACTGTTTGAGGAGAATAATAGTAATCAGTACTATCATCTTAAACAATGGAGCTGGAAGTGACTCCATGAATCACTGAGTCCAGCCCCTCTTAAGGAGGCACATTGGGAGAAAGTATAAATGAAATAAGTAGTAACAAGTAGTAAATCAGTAAACTACACAAAGGCCAAAATCCTGTTGCTTAGTGTAGTAAATTGCACTAAAGAAGGCCCATTTAATCTTTGGGAATTTGGCAAGCCAGCTCCTTGGGGGGGGCAGTGTCTCAGCTGGAACAGATGCATTGATTCAAACATTAAGTAACATGTTCTTTGTGGTTTCTACTTTAGTCCCTGTGCAGACCTATTGGGAGCATTCTAGAGCTTAAACCTTCAGCTAATATATGCCACTCGACTCAATAGTGGTTCCTCAGTTCCCTCTAACCGCTAACTTAACAGCATCTTGGAGCATTCAGAGTGACTATTTCTCTTCATAGTTTGTTTAAAGTTAAAAGATCTCTGTTCCATACTAGTTAATTTGCTACCACCTCTCTTTTGATAGTTATTTTTATTGTTCTTTGATACCTTTTTTTAAATTATCTTGGTTCATCATGATTTATGCCCTTGAAGGCCTAATTTAACACCGTGTGTCTTGCAGCTGCAAGAGCCTGTTAACTGACAGGTGCAGGTGCCTTTAGTGTCTGGGTGAAGGTAATCAAACTCAAAACTGTAACATTTGTCAAAAATTCACTAAAGTTGTCCCAAGGAACAGGTCATCATCTTTGCTTCCTCCGGCCATCAACATTAAAATCCTTCCTTTATGAGTAGTCACTGAGGACCATTGATTTTGCCTCTAAAGAACAGGCCTTTGGTTTTGACTGATTGAAAGTTTATATCAAAAAATATTGTAATGGAAGCATAGTAGGAGCCGGTAGGAGCCATTCACTCCAATAGTTAGTTCTAAATCTTTCACCTTTCAACACAAACCTTCCCAAAGTCCATTACTAGAGTCTGCCTGCATGAAAACAACAATTCAAGAAAAGACATGTCACAATTGTATGAGAAGAACTTGACAACTTCACCACGAATTCTCAGATTTGATGCTTATTTCACACTGGAACTATGGTGTCAGAGTTCCTCTGGAGCATCTACAGAGTGCTCAGATAGTTTACAAGAATAAAAGGAAAAGCCCTTAAAATTGAAAGTTTTTCAAATGGCAACCTAGACAGTTGCCTAGGAGATAGCAGTCAGGCTATTCTACTAAGCAAGATCATTAAAAGGAAAACAGAAGTGCCAAACAAGAATGCTTGATCTTTGTTTTGACTTCTCATGGTTTACTATAAGCTGAAGAGAAAATATAGTGATGTAGCATCCCAGTCAGTAAGGAAAAAGTCTTCATTTTGCTATTCAAAGAGTCTCTATTTGGGACTATGTATTGACTTAAGCTTTTAATGCCCATTATGTAAGGTTCCCTCTTCCCCAAAGCATCTTAGCACGTACTGATTTTAGATCTTTTATGAGCACATATGTCTTAGGCATCTGTACACATTGTGCAATGTGTGTTGCCACTTACAGATGGCTACTCACTTTCCCTCTTGTGTTCAGGTAAGATTTGCATTGTGAATTTGAATGGGCTGGAAATATGTTAGGGTCAGGCAGGCTTGTGAGGATTGGTGGCATGTTTTCAGCCCCCAGGAGCCTTTGAAGCATTGTGCCCCCCTATTAAAACCTGAGATTTGTAGAAGATTATTTCTAGTTTCATAAACTTGTCTCATAATTTGGAGAGAGTCAGCAAAACAAGGTGTAACAAAAAGGTTTTTCCAGGATAATAACTTGGCATTTTATCCAAATACTTTTCAGCAGTAGTTGATTTGAGGGATCTTGGAGTGCCACCCACTCTTAATCCCCTAAAGGTGCTATTTGCCTACCTCCGCTTAATCTTTCAGACTGTGTTTGGTTGCATATCTCAAGATTCCAAACTGTTGGAGGATCACAGGTTTTCTACTTTTGTTGTAGGCATTCTCAAGCCTTAAACCTAGCAGTCAAGAAGGAATAGAGCTTCTCAATTAATGGAAAAAGAGGATGAGGTATTTTAGCCAAGTGTTCTGTTAAAAAAAAAAACCCTCTACAACATTTCAATGAATGCTCATTTAATCTGAAGCTCATCTATCTTATTTTATAGATTCAAGAAGAAGAAAAGGATCCTGTTTACTTGTATTTTGAAAGTATGATGACTTGTGCTCGTGTTAGAATATATGACTACAAAACACAGGAGAAAAAACAGCCCCAGAGATGCACTTCAGATATCGAAAAAACCATTGAAAAGGTGCAGTCAATATTCAGTTTTTTAAAATTAATTTTTATTGAATTTTTAAATTTTTTAATTGAATTTTACTAACAAAAAGAAACAAACATATAACATCACATCAGAACACTATATAAATGAAACAAAGAAAAATTACATAACAATACAATACATAAGTAAAGTAACACACAAAATAAAAATGGGTATTACTTTCTTCATCATATTATATTTCTCCCATTTAAACATCTATTTAAATCTACTTATATTCATATGTTACTATTTTTATTTATCAATAATTTTCTCATTAGCCATACCCTAAAAGGTCTAGAACAAAACAGAAAATAATAATAATAAAATTAATATCGCCCCATGTTATATATAAAGCCCTGGCGATCGCAGTTTTGTCACAGCTCTGTATTACCATTTCCAAAAACTCATGTCATTTGGTACTGGTTTTATTGAAATTTTTAAAGTACAAAACTGCTAAAAGAAAACAGAACAGCACTAAATGAATATACAATGTCACATTTTAAAACATCCAATATCGCTTTATAATTCTTATAACTTTATTTCGTAAAATATATTCAATACTCGCTCGTTAATCAATTTTTCTTGGTTTAAAGACAAAAATCAAAAGAGAAAACAAAGAACAAAACACACACACACACATAAATAAAAGGGAAAAAAGAAAACAAATATCACCCTGTGCTATTTACAATTGTCCTAAGAATTCACCAAGTGCTGATGACAGTCATAAACTGTCATGGTCTTATAGGCCCTTTCCAACTCAGTTATTCAGCAGTTCAATACCCGAGTACTGCACAACAGAATGAGCTCCTGTCAACCTAGCAGTTCGAAAGTAAGAAATTGCAAGTAGATAAACAGGCACCACTTTGGTTGGAAAGTAAACCGGCCCGTGCACTCTGGTATCTAGTCATGCCTGCCACATGTCCACGGAAACATCTGCAAACGCCAACAGCGTTGGCTCTTTGGCCAAAACCAAAGATGACCACTGAACCCTAGTGTTGGATACAAAGGATCTTTATATAGGATTATATGCATAAGAAATAACATAAAGCAATTAATATGCTATGTGATATAAATGTAGCTGATGTAAATGAATATTTCACTTGCGCATTATAACTTGAACACATAGGTTTACAAGTGAACTTATAATATTAAGGTAGATTTGACCTTTAACAAACAGAAGAAAGGTAAATGAACTTCCAGTTTGCCTATGTTGCCTGAATAGGAGGCAAGGAAAACACAGAACAGTTGAATAGAATATTGTACTCTGTCCATTGGGCAGCGTTTTTCAGGGCAGGGACATTTCAAAACTTTGTTGCTGCCAGCTTGGCTTAGGTTTCATGCCTTGTGCCAGCTGGGAGGAAGATAAACAGACAGCGGAGTTCTGATTGCTGACCAACAAACTTTCAGTTTAATCAAATGAAAACAGTTGCTTACATCCCTTATTTTTTTAATGAAAAGAAAGAAATAACATTCAAAGCAATTAGATACTGGTACTTATCTGAGAGTGGGGCTGCAGTGGCTAAGTGGTTAAGAAGCTCACTTTGTTAGCTGGAAGGTCACCAGTTCCAGTTCGAGATCTGGGTACTGCATGACAGATTGAGTGCCCGTCTCTGTCCCAGCTGCCAACCTACCAGATTGAAAGCAAGGAAATTGCAAGCAGATAAATAGGGACCACTTCAGTGGGAAAAGATCTTGGGTGCATGAAAGGAGCATCATTCGGGCACCCCTGAACAGAGTTTCTCCAGCAAAAATCCTTTCAACCCAGAATAATTTCTGACACAAAATTCTTATTATCTGAGAATAAACAGAACAGCAAAAATAAAATAAAAATGTTGTGTCACCTTAACTCCTGTATTTAAATGCAGGGTGGATTTGATTTCAATCACGATTTAAATCACTAGTCAATAAGGCTCGATTTAAATCATGATTTTCTACATAAAGACTCATTTTTGCTGGAGTTGTTTTAATATTTACAACCAGATAAAGGTTTCATTTGTAGAATAATAACTTTTAATATTACAGTAGTTTTACAGTTATATCAGAAAATTACTGATTTGGTGGTTATATACCATTAGAAATACATAGATAGTTCACCTTGCAGTAATTTCATAATTATCTATCTCCAGTTTAATAGGTTAATCATTCATATTTGGACAACTTTTCTTTTGTACTTTATTGGAAGGAAAAAAATAATCATTACCTTAACATTTAAATAGTTTTATTTAACCAAAACAATAACATTATATAGCATTATGTATGCTTATATACATATTTGCTTAAACATCTATGTTTGTTAACTGATGTGGTAAATATATTTTAAAAAACTTCAACTGGCCGTCATTGACTACATCAGCCAGGTCCACATGAAAAATTTGAAATATACTGTCTTCTGCAGCTCATAGGTAGAGGAACTTCATTAAAATATTCCTAAACTGGGTCTCTTTTACGGCCTGCTGCCATTACAGGTTTTTCTCCTCAAGGGAGAGAGTGAGAATAATATGATAAACTTCAGGCTGCTATACAAATAAAGATCTCAAGATGCAGAGTTCCGTCCTCAAAAGGTTTCACTTTTATTTTACTGCTTGCCCCTCCCTCCTCAAACTTTGCTCCTTGTGCTATTCCATTCCAAACAACCTTCTATTCATTGAACTTCTTGAAACGTAGCAGCACTTAAGAGGTAAGGGGGTTGATTCTGTGTACATAGATTTGCAGAGGAACAATGGGATTAAGGTCTATTTCTCAATTCTGATGTTTATTTTATAACATTTTTTTGCTATGGAGGCATGTTATCATTGCAGATCCAAATGCACCGTTTTGAAAACAGCAAAACCAAGCATTTGATTTGATAATATCTTCTAGATAGAAAAATTTCCCCAAATAATCAGAAACCTCTGGGAGAGCATGACATTGTGAATGGATTAATACAGCCTTATGCCACATAATTAAAAACTAATTTCATGATGAATAACCTTTGGACTATAATGTATCTTAACTAGAACACGATCTTTAGAGAGATTTTTCCTCAAAAACCATTTAAATAAATAAAAAAATCCAATTAAAATTTTAAAAATCTTTTTCTTTCTTTTTTTTAAAAAAAATCGTTGGTTTTTATCCACCCTGTTTAAATGCAAGTTTTTGTGGACCAACTCCACTTCATCAGACATAAGAGTGAGGTTCTTATCTGTTTGTCTGGTATGTTACACAAACAAAGAAAAAAGACCGGAACTGCTGCTCACTTTCAATTCAGCATGAAGCTACGCAGCTGTTAATTAGAAGTAAAAACATTCTTAAAAGAAGAAAAGCAACATGATTACTTCCTTAAGCAACATCTACCCAGTTTTAAGGGAGACAAAATGCTGAAATACTGTTGATACCAAGCAAATTGTATCACAAGCTTGTGTGGCAGAGATTGTCTCTAAACAGAAGGCATCATTGTATCATGTTACAAGAAACGCAGAGATAAACATACCTATATAAATATAATGACATCTGGAGCAGCATTCTTCGACAGGTGGAGGTTGGCTCAACCAACTGAGGCAGCCTGCTAATGAAAGTTCTTAGCCTTATATAGACTAGAAGGATGATTGCTGATGTCAGTTCACCCCTCCTTTTGTGTATGTGAGGAGACCTGTATGCAAATGTTCATCAGGATTTTTGATGTTTCTTTAGAGCAACAAGGGGGAGACATGGGTTCAGTGTCCTTCCTGCTAACCATATTAGAGAAAGCTGGAAGCAAACTGGAACAGGCTCCAATTTAAATCTTATTTTTGAGAATAAGCACTTGCTTTTTTAGAAATGGATCTCATCTGGACAATCAAAAGTAAAACATGACTGATAATGCATCTTGGTTTTAGATATGCATTTTTGGGAAAGTGATCACCACTTTTTATTTTCTTTGCAGAAGTGTGATTCTAAGTCTCCGTCCATTAAAACAGAAGAGGATAAAGAGCCTGGAAATGAAACTAAAATAGAAGAGGATAAAGAGCCTAAAGGTAGAACAAAATTTTAAAACTTTGTTCCTCAATTTTTGGGTTGAATGAATTATTGGTGTACAATGTTCAAAATTTGCTCAGTTTTGTTTTCTGCCTTATAAATACTCACTAGCATCCTCTGGATGCTTGTTGACATATGATTGATGCTGTTGTGATGAATGCAGAAAGTGATAAGTTCAGTCTTTGAGAAGCACTTGATTAGCACTTGGTTTGTTTTTGTTAAAATACTGTAATTGGGATTTCAGACAAAGGGCTGACAAAAACTTTCTTAAACACTTAGCATGGTTTAAGCCAAGGGTTTCCAACCTTTTTACGCCATGGGCCTGACTACGCCCCCCGGACAGCTGAGCAGGCTGGTCACATGGTTCCTCCCGCTGTAAACGCTGCCATTAAATGTGTTAGCTTCCAGTGTGGCAGTGGTGATGTGGGCCACATGAAATGGTGCCACAGGGCGGGTCCGGCCCACAAGCCGTAGGTTGGGAACCCCTGATCTAAACTGCTGAGTCTAATGATAGTAGGTGAAGTGATTATTGTAATGCGCTCTACATGGGGCTGCCCTTGATGACCATTCGGAGGCTGCAGCTGGTCCAGAATGCGGCGGCCTGGGTGGTGATGGGGTGTGGACGTTATACCCATGCCTCACCACTGCTTCGGGAGCTGCACTGGTTACCCGTTTGCCTCCGGGTGCAATTCAAGGTGCTGGTTTTGACCTTTAAAGCCCTATATGGTAGTGGGCCAGGTTACCTTAGAGACCGCATCGCCCTAAGGACGTCTGTGCGTCCAACCAGAGCGGACCGGAGGGGCTCTCTAATAGTGCCATCGGCCAGGGGGGCTCGCCTCTCTGGCACAAGGAGGAGAGCCTTCTCTGTGTCAGCACCGGCCCTTTGGAACCTCCTGCCTGTGGAACTGCGTCTCCAGATGGAGCTGTTGCCCTTTAGAAAAGAACTAAAAACCTGGCTGGCGGGCCAAGTTTGGGGTGCAGGTGGAGGGGTGGCCTCCGTTGGGTGGTTAATATAGGGGAGGATGCCTGCCCCACGGTTTCTTCGGTTCCTACACCCCTCTCTTTTTAGGGGTGGGTTCTTATTGCTGGTTTTTATTTGTTTTTATCCACTGTGAACCGCCCGGAGTCACCTTTGGCTGAGTGGGCGGTATAGAAATTTAACAATCAATAAATAAATAAATAAATAAATAAATAAATAAGTGCTATTAACTTTATCTGTATTTTTTGGGTTTATCTGGGATCTGTAGTTGCATTGGATAAAATGATTAGGAAAAATGAAGTAATTAGGAGTGCCCTGCCTCTATTTCTTCGAGGAATCAAAGAAATGCTATTTAATTGCTTTTTTTTTGCAGTCTGCTTGTTTTGTTAAGAATGCACATGTAATGTATTTCTCAGCACCTAGTAAGTTATATTCTGAACTTTTTTATATAGCTTTGTGGGTGTGTACCATTTACTGAGAAATGTGTGGTGGTAATTGGTGAAAAGTAATACAGTTTTTGATTTTAGATAATTTAGAAAATTAAATTGCAATAATTAAAATATAAGTTCCTTTTATAAAAAACAATGGGGAAAAGTTGGATTTAATAATTGCTATTCTTGATAGATGATCAATTTTTTAAAAACTAATGTATGTGGGGTAAGAAAGTAGTCTTTATATATGTAAAGGTTTTAGCAGCTCTTGGTTTCTAAAAGATCAATTTTTAAATTAGTTTTCATGCTCTATAAAGTGATATATAGTGGAACCTTGGTTAACGTAATTAATATGTTCTCCTGGATGTTTCTTATAGGAATGCATTGAATGCAATTTCCCATAGGAATGCATTGAGAACTAAAATGCTTTAACCAAAACGCAATTTCTCATAGGAATGCATTGAAAACCAATTAATCCATTCGGGTGGGGGGGGAATCTGTAAACTGAGCCACTGTTTTCTATGGGTTTTCTTTTGTTATGCGATTTTTATGTTAACCGAGTCATTTGTTAACTGAGGTTCCACTGTATATCATGTACAGGTATGTTTACTTTAAAACCAAGTGCTATAAATAGATAGCATGATCCTGTCTTTTAGCCACATGGGTTGACTAGGTATTGTGGTGCTAAGTGATAAATGGTTGCTTAAAAACTGAAGACATTTGAATGCTTCCTATGTTTTACCAAGGTTTTTCTCATTTATGAATAGTAAATGTTGTCTGAATAGTATATGTTACCTACCTGTTTCTGTTTTTCATGTGAGGTAAATATAGTAAATGAAATATACATGTTGAGTGTCCGGTTGATATCAAGCTGCAGTATAGCAGAAACTTATTTCTATTCTTTCCCAGAGAAAAACTGGTGGTTTTCGTGTAGTGCTGAGGGTCCATCCACTTCTTACATACATCATACCACTCCAGGTGGAAGAACCAAGCTAATTCAGATTATTTCTGAATGCAACTGGGAGGAAGATCGCAATGAAATCTTGGACATTTTGTCGCAGCATATCAAGAGTAAGATGCCCAAGTCTCTCAAAGTAGGAAATTTTGTTATTGATCTAGAATCTGAAAGTAAAACTTGGGATGAGAAGAACACTCCCATCTATTCTTCCCGAGTGAAAATCTCCATGCCATCCTGCCAAAACAAGAGCAAAAACACTCAGATCTCTGGTTTAGAGGCTCCTAATGATAGATTGTCCTCCTACAAAAGAATACAACAGAATGCCTTGTTAACACCTGGCATGTTACGGAAACAGATGAAGAAAGGTTTACCTTTTTATGCTGGGCTTTCTCCTGCAGGAAAGTTGATTGCTTACACTAGCAAACCTCATTTGAATCCTTCATGTTTGATTCAGGTGCGTTTCTTTGTCTTTGTTTTAAACTCCTCTCTCCACCTCTTCTTTAGGCCTGCAACTTGTTTTAAAATATGTATTATTCTCTGGAAGGGGAAGCTTGCAAGGAAACAGGGCCTTCTTGGGTTACCGGGAAAGTTGTTTGGGAACTGTGCTGCCTAACAGCTTCACAGACTTATCACTGAGATCTCATTTGTAAGAAGTTAGTTTTTTAAACATCGCAAAGACAATGCTCTGTTGATGGAGAGAATGTATTCTTGGTGCAGATTATGACCATCTCAAAAGATGATCGCATGAAAGGTATTACATATCTCAAAAGAGAGATGTAATACTTTTAATGACATCATTCCCCACCTCCACAGGCAACCAGCAGATCCTGGGTCACTCTGGGAGATAGTAGGACACCTCCCTCTTTCTCCAAAGGACATTCCGGAAACTGTTTTCCAGATAAATACAGGTCTCCCCTGGTATCCGCAGTGGATGTTCTGAGACTTTCCATTGATACCTGAAACTGTAAATATCAGTGAACCCTGTATTCAAATATATCTTAATCATAGAGATGGAGGGGCTTCAAATGCTTCCATTATTCCACATGAGAGCTACCAAATGTCTGCTTCTGTTCTTTGTAAACATTACATTGCAGGCAGTGGTCTGTAGTGGCCAGTTCTTGGTAAAAAAATATGGGATTTTTTAAATTGAGTATTTTTAGATTCACAGATAACTGAAAAGGCAGATACTGAACAGGCAGGTATGGGGGCGGGAAGGGGCAACCTGTACTTTCCCCTCTAAATGCTAAACATTCCCCTTGACTCAAAAAAGCAAAAAAAATTGTATGTTTAAAAAATGTATGTAATAGGTGCCAGATATGTTTATTTCTAGACTAAACCCTATGCACCACTCAGGTATTCTCTGTGGCAATTTACTTATGTGAGAGAAGTGTCAAGCAGGTCTAATGTGGGGCTCGGCATTTAAGTCCAGAACAATGTGTCCAATCCCCATAAATGTAATATTACAAATGGTAATCTAGCTGTTGAATGAGTTTAGTGGTGGCAAGTCCTAGAACAACCTTCTCCAAACTAATTCTCCAGTTGACCATAGCCCCTTCATTCTAACTTACAAGGCCAATAATGAGTTTCCATTGGAGTTTTTCAGAACAGAAAAGACTGGATTTAACCAGTATTCCCTAGTTTAAGGTGAATTCTTCGTTTCCTCTTTTACCCCATTGGGTGTTGAGGGAGATACAAGGTTCTTGCTTGGACAATTCTAGAGGCCTCTACCAGTGTTCTTTGGTGTTCTCTTAATGTTTCTTTGCTGTTATCTCTCCACCTTCCTCTGAGTCTGTCTCCTGGCCTCTGTCCTTTGCCTTTTTCCGCATATGCCTTATATGGTATGGAATTCCAAGACATTCTCTAAATGAGCAAGCCATCTTATTTGTTACCTCTTTATGTAGTTTAAGATGTTATTGTGAAGAGTTCCGATATTCCATGACTTGTTCTAATTACATTTCTGCAGTTACTATATAAATTTTTGCATAATCTGGTAAAATGTACACTTATCAGATTATCGCTTATCAGTTATTATATTTTATGGGCCAATGTTTGCCATAGCAGTTTCCTGTCAACTGTATCAAATGCCTTTTCTTAGTCTACAAATGTGACAAAGAAATTCTTGCTGGATTCTATATTTTTCTCTATTGTTTAAAAGTAAAAATTGCATCTGTACAGCGTCTGTTTTTTCTGAAGCACATCTGTTCTGCTAGTTGTGGTTCTGTGACTGGTCTCAGCCTCGTTTCTATTATTTTTGCATACATTTCCCCTGCATGGGTTATGAATGAGATGCCTCATTCATTTGCTCCCTTTGTTTTTCCACAGTGGTATTATTATTGCTTATTGCCAGTCAGTGGGTGCAGTTTATTGTGTCCATTCTGCATTGAAAATTCTGTGTAGCCATATGATGCTGCTTTCTCCTGCTGCTTGATTTATTTCTGTGGGTAATCCATCTATTCCTGGTATTTTGTGTTTAGGTGATTGTTTAATGACTCTTGCTACTTCCATTAATATGTCCTGTTGTAGCACTATTGTTTGGTAGTCTTGTGTTGTTTTACCGTGGCACTCTCCTATGGGTTTGAGGAATTCTTTAAAGTGTTCTTTCCACCTTTCTATAACTTCTGAGGGTTCTATTAGTGGTCTTCCATTCTTGTCGTTAATTTCAGTGGGAATATAATTCTCCTCTTTTCCACATCATTTTAACTACCTTGAAAAATGTTTGAAGGGCTGTTCTCCTGTTCTCTGCTAATGATTTTCTGAAGCATTCCAGGATTCTTGTTTTGCTTTTTTGGTTAGTATCCCGTTGGTATCTCTGTGTTACACTCTATAGTCTTCTTTCCTCCTTGATTTATCCCAACATTTATATAACTCTTTATTCAGCTATTCTGCTTTTTTGACCTCTTCACCTCACCATGCAGGGTATTTGGACCCGTACCACCTTTTCCCACTTTTCCTTTTTCCACATAGCTCTTCTGCAGTGGGGAGAAGGGTAGTTTTATATACCTTCCATTCATCCTGCCCATTCTTCACCTCTGGTGGCAGTTGTTTGAATGCTGACTCTACCGTTCATTGTAACTGTTCTACTATTTCTCCTTGTTTGAGTTTTGCTATCTTAATTAATTGTGGGTTTTTGTTTGAGCATCTTCTTTTAATATTGGATTTATCATTTCTTTCTGTTAACTCCACAATTATAATGATGGTCCATTCAGAATTGCTTTTGCATTGAGTATTCTAAATCTCCTTTTAACTCTTGTTAATATGTAATCAATCTGACTTTTAATGGTGATATAATTCCGTTTATGCCATGTATAGCATTGTGAATTGCGATGTTCAGAAAAAGTGTTGGTAATAAAAAGCTGGTGTTAGTTGCATAAATCCAGTATCCTTTGCCCATTCTCATTCCTTTTGCTGTTTTCATTCTTATTCTATACTTCAAATACATACAGTATCAGCTTTTGATAAGTTAAGGCATTGCTCTTTTTTCATCCTGTATTGCAGATGGAAGAATATTCATTCTCCAGAGCAATACTAATACTCTAGTTTGTCTTCAGAATATAGCTCTTTGCTAAAGTCACATTGTCTATTGTTGTTGTTACCCTTATGACTACTTCTGCGAACCTACGAACGACTAAGAACTGTTAATTCCTGAGGCAGCTAGCTTCCATGTTGCATGGCAACATGTTTTTCAAACTGAAGGAAACTGCAAAAGCAGTTTGAGGCATAGGGACCTATTGTTCAAAAGGAGTAAAATATAGTAGCACTCCAGCAGGACTCTTTTGTAGGTCTCATCAGCTCTTCAGACCTCAAACTTTGGTGTTTTTTTTAAAAGGCAGAATGGGTAAGTAACGTTCTCCCTTTTTTCCAGGTTAATGGTAAAAATTATCCTCAAGCCAAATTGCTTTTGGGACAAATGGGAGCACTTCATCCAGCCAGTCGGCTAGCTGCTTATCTTACAGGCAGGCTGCGGCCAACAATGCTCAGTATGTCAACAATCGGTACAATGCTATCCAAGGTAGCATCCAGAACTAAATATACGGCTTCAGAACTGCAGTCAACTGAAGGACCAGTATCAAAAACATCCAAAACCACATATTCTAACAGTACATTAAATTTTACTGCAATAGGGCAAAATGCTCGTGTCACAGCAAAAAGACAGATAGGTAAGTTTAACCTTATTTTCCATGTTATACCATAAGTAGCATTAATAAAATGGGACAGAATACTATTCATGTTTTTATTGTGTAATATAAAGTCACTTCCAATATTTATACGTAACATAAAACAAAGGTTCCATTGAAGAGAATGTAATCCTCTCCTACCCTTGATGTCATTAAGCCCCTAGCCAAAATACCATCTTGAATTCCTACAGGTAGTACTTTGGCTAGAAAATTTGATTTACTGAAAACTTCTGTATGAGCTTTCCCTGAGTGGAGGAAGCAATTTGAGAGTTGACTTCTTCCCATATGAATCAAACTGTACCATAAACCTTTCAACATGCAGGTATTTTCAAGGATATTTTTTTTGGTTAGTAGGAAGAGATATGGTTAGTAGGAAGAGATTTTTCTTTTTGCAGTATGTGGAGCTCTCTAGTCTATTAAATGCAGAACATTTTACTGGTGTTCCAACTCCATTTTCTTTTACTGCAAGCCTTACACAGTACTGCCATTTCCAGTTATTTGTTGATTGGCTTTTAACTTAGTGATTGTATTTATAATTTGTTTGGTGTTTTCTGTAATATATATTAATACTTGAACTCTTAGTTGTTGGATTTTTAAAATTGCTTGAAGTACTTCTGTGAGTATTGTTTCTCTTCCTGGACCATGGTATTCAACAGGAAGGAGCAATAGGAAAGGATGGGGTTATTTACTGTAACAGTAGTTCTTTGAGTGGTCATATATGAATTCACACAAATGGTCTTTACTCTGCTTGCACAGGAAGGTTAGAAAGTTCTAGAACTAGCAGAGAGAGAGAGAGAATACATTAGACCACCAGGAGGTCCACCACCACCCACCCCTGCATTGTGCATATTCACACAGTCCCCCCAGTCCTTTTTGCCACCATCCAGGTAGCATTGGAGTTCTCACACAGTGATGGCGAACCTTTTAGAGACCGAGTGCCCAAGGAGGAGGAAGCGGTGTGTGGGCAGGCACTGCATGTGCCCATGCACCCATGCGACATCGCTGGCGTGCCTCCAGTGGTGTCATGTGGGTACGTGCACATGCACACCACTTGAGGCATGCCGATCCTTCCACCTCCGGGACCCTTTCTCTCTATTTGTATGGTTTCCACAGGCCCATTCAAAAAATGCAACCAGTGCGGAAGCAAAACTGTATTTTCTAATAGTCATTCAAAGTGTTTATTCTCCCTCAGAGATGTACATCAGGTCTAATCCTGTGTGTTTTGCAAGAATTCTTACCAAGCTTGTATAGAAGAATTGTCAATTCCATTTGCATTCATACCTTTGGGAGAAATCTCTGCAGGCCCTCATGACTCAGGTACCAGCAGCCACAACTACTACAATGATGTTGCAGCCATAAAAAGGCCCATCAGCCATTTGCTTACCAACCTTGGCACTGAGAAAGCAAGACTTGATCTCAATGCTCAGTCTCAAGTCTTTTGTTTCACCACCTTGACAGCATTCATAAGAATCAAAAACAGCCCGCTCTGTTAGTTGACCCACTCCGTCTTCTAAACAGCCTAAAGCTGAAAAGAAAAAGATAAAGAATAGGATCTCACATAAGAAAAAACAATTCCTCCTCCATCTGTGTGAATCATGCTGATATCACATCAACCTGGCAACTTAGCACATCTCAACTCAATTTCGGAAGACAATGATACCATATGCCTCCCCACAGCGCAGAAAGAGCCTCCTCGGAGACTGTGGTATCTTGGAACCACAATCAGTCATACCCTGGTAATGGCAACCTTGTGTTGCCAGCTAATCTTTCTCACACTAGGTCAGGTGAAAGGAACTGTAGAATGAACTCACCAAAAGGTGCCTTCATTTTGGCAGTTTCATATCTGGCCTAGACATGGAAGAAGAAGTAATCTACAAGTCTCCCACTCATGCAGCTGGTCCCAATTTCCAGAATGTCAGAGTCTGATACATAAGTGGCAGGCTGGCAACACAAATGCCAGAACCCAGGTAACAGGCTGAACAGTAACCATATCTCAGCCCAGAGTCCAAGACCAAATCAAACCAGAGATTCAGGCTTAGTCCAGACTTGTTCTTGGATTTAAATTTCCAGAAGCTCATATCAGCACACCTGCTGATTAGAGCGTCTGGGAATTGAAGTCTAAGAACATCCGGAGAGTTAAGTTTGCTGCCCCCTGGTCTAGATGATAGTCCAGACAAGCCAGAAATCACGTGACCAGACATGACAGAGAACCTTCAGGGGCTGGATCAAGTTGAGGATGGAATTCCAGGAGTAAGGATCCAGGCAAGGCAAAACAGCAGTCCACAGGAACTGGTTTTGTTGTACCTAGTCATCGTTATAAGTAAAGAATTGCTAGACTTGTAACTATTAGCATCCCTTTCTGTTGGTTATGCTGCTTAAGGCTGATGGGAATTACAGTCCAGCAACATCTAGGGATGGGGTTGCTCCCATTGGCATCAATATTTGATATCAAGATTTTTCTGTGTGAAAATGCAAGAAGTCCAGTTGAAGGACAGGGATAATAAAGTAAATTATTTTGTATCCTCCTGTGTCTAGAAGACAGCATTGATTGTGTTTTCTAGGAAACCGAGATCTTGTTTTTATGCCATGTTGACTGATGTCACATTTTGTAAAGTATAAGAGGGAAGCGTTTAATGTTCTTACCTTGAAATCCTTTATTTTCAGCTGCTCGGCCAGCAACGGATAGCGTGGCCTCTCAACTGGTTGTGAGTGCAGTTGGGTCCTTACAGCAGAAGATTCCTGGAATTAAAACACCACAACCTCTAACAGGCCCACAGATATTTAATATCAAATCTGCTCCTCTCTCTTTTGGGCCAAATGTGGTTACTACCACTGCTGCTATTACTATGGCATCACTTCCTGCAACTCTTCCTAGCCTATCGCAGTATAAGAAGACTACTTGTTCTTCTGGCATTGCTATAGTGAATGCTGTTGGAAAACCAGAAAATAGCAGTGGCTTAGCCACAACTTCAGCAGCTACTGTTAAAATAGCTAAATCAACTGAAATAGCTGCACCGGTTGCAACTGTTGCTTTCCCCAAATCTGTAGTAGCCACATCAAATCCAAAGTCTCCAACATCTTTGTGTACAGTTATACCTGTAACTGCATCAACAGCCACAGTGACCCCACCACCTTCATCCGTTGCCTGTGGTGGTTCTGGACCTTCAGGAATTCCTTTATGTATCCCAAAACCAGGTAAGCTTATCCTTGTTGCAGACACTTGGTTGGGCCTGGACTGTGGAACTTAACTAGCCTGCTGTAAGAGAGAACTTCACAGTGAAAGAAACACTCATGTTTTCCTAGAATAGCAGTTGTTCAGGGATAAAATAGATGGGGTGCTACAGCTTTAGATCTTTCACAGCTATTTTTAAAAAAGCAGATGTTTGAGGAAGGGCAAACCAGGTCAGTACAGCTATTCTATTAGCTGAAATCAGATATCTATGCAACACAGTGTAGAATATGGGGACGTAATTCAATGTCCTATCTTTCTTTGGTGCACTAGAACTTAGTTGGTAGATATCTAGCTATCACAAATCCACAGCCAGTTTTTCAGGCCGAAACATTGGCTAAAGGTTCTGCGGGCAGATTGCCTGCTGTGACAAATGTCTGCTACAGACCTCTCGTATAGGATCCCTGGTGGTGCAGTGGGTAAACTGCTGTCCTGTAACCAAAAGGTTGGAAGTTTGATTCTGACCAGGGCTCAAGGTTGACTCTGCTTTCCATCCTTTTGAGGTTGGTAAAATGAATACCCAGCATGTTGTGAACCACCCAAAGAGTGCACTAAGCGCTATAGGGTGGTATATAAGTGTGATTGCTTTTGCTTTGCTCTCCAGAAGAAGCCAAGACCCATATGTTTTAAATAAACTGTAAAGGACTCTCAGTGCCAAACTAGAGGATTTATCTGTGCTACAGCTGTACAGGTAGTCATCTTGTATCTAAAATGCCTGCCTTCAGAGCCATGTATTATATAGCAAAAACCACCATCTGAGGCTGGGAATGCATGATGTAATGACTGGTAAATTTATTAACATTTATAAAGTTTGAAATATTCCAAAATAAAGCAGTCTGTGACTAGTTTCGAATTACTTCTTCAGACAGTAATTAATTATCCAATTTCAAACATACAACACATGGCTTAATATTTTATAATAAATAATCCTTGTAAATTCAGCTTTTCAATATCTGTAAACACAGGTTGTACTTATTAAAGGATAACTATTAAAGCAAAATATAAAAATAATATACAGCCATTAATCAACATGAATTCAAAGATACACCCACCTTATTTTAGCATACAAATATTCATTAATTTTATAATAAAGCATCCTAACCTCTTGTCAGAAATAATTCTTGTTCTGGGCTAAGGACTTACTGAATAACAAACATCGATCTCATTAAGTAATGCTAAAACAGGTGGGATTAATTAGCGTAGAACTCCTCCGTACCTCCCACAACTCTGAAATGCTTTAAGCTGTCTAGAAAAACTTAGAGTGCTATTACAGTCTGTCTTATAATGACCCATCCTAGCGAGAACCACATGGTAAATTGTATTCATAGCTATCCCCAAAATGTATCACGCACAATTTTTAAATTTTAATTTTTTGAAATGCCATAAATGTGGTGAAAACTCATAATATAAAAAGGTGAGTAGGGGAAAATGTCTTGTTGTTCGGGACTCGCCAGGCAGTTCAGCTGTAAAAAAATTGAAAGCTAAAAATATAAAATAGCATTTTTGGCCCCTGTAAAATTATTGTACTAAAGATGGTTTGCTAATGTTGCAGTCCATTGAACAATTAACTGGAATTATTTGCATTGAACAAAGTGGATAGGATTGTTTTGGGAGTGAATATTTCATTGGTTTGTTATACAAGCAATTAAAGCTGTAATTTTTCTCATTCTTTGATTATAAAGCTAATTAAAATACAAAAATGCCAATATGTGACCAGCCCAAAACATCTTGCTTTCTGAGGAAACAATGTTAAAGCCTATCCCAGTCAACATTAATAGAAATGTACAGTATCAAATAATTATTAGTTTATTGTGACTATGAAGCAAAAGCCCTGAAATTACAGCTACCTGATGCCCCTTTTTTGCTTCTAGAAAGATTGGGGAATTCAATCCATTCTGTTTTATTCACTACATAAATGTGATATACTGAGAGTGCCTTCATTCATTAGTGCCTTATTTTTGTGCCATTTCTTTGACTGGGACTTGGAAGAGAGTAGTATATCATAACAAAGCTCCTATGTTCAAAGTTTTCTTCTCATCATAGAAGAGAGGGAAGATAACAAAATAATACAATCTGAAGCAAGTGAAAACAGATCTCCAGAATTTAAATAGGGATCGTCTCGGGAATTGGAAAGATGTGCTCCCCTCTGCTAAATAATACCTGAAGACCTAACTATGTGTTGAAATGTAGTATCTGGTCAAGTAGGCTACAGTGCATAGAAGTTTCAACAAATAAAGTCTGTTTTCATATTGCTACAAAATATTTTTGATTTATCTACATAATGGTATGAGACTATAGCTTGGAAATCTCACGTTTTTGGACAGCTACTATCTGAATGACTCAGTTATTACCACTCACTATGGGACTGCGGTGGCTCAGTGATTAAGAAGCTCGCCTTGTTAGCTGGAAGGTTGTAATGGAATTGGTCACAAGTTATTCAACATGGAGTTTCTTGGTTTTTAAATTGTTTTAGAATGTAGCTTTGCTCTTTGCAAAGGCCTCAATTCATTCTGCTGCGTTTATCAGCCAAGTAGCTTGTAGAAGCTTCTCCATGCTTCTCATATGTTTTGTCTTCTCCTTAGTTCTGGAATGCCCATTATGTAAACATCCAGATCCTTGGATCACAAGACACTTGTTATGGGAACCAGGGTATGTTTACACAAACGCTGGGCTCTAATTGGCTGTATGCTAATTAGGTGGGCCAAGCTCATGTCTTTCCTATAGGCACCTGGGTTTGGAAGTAAGTGCGAGATTGGGGGGCTTCTGAGTTAGACACCTCAGAAGGGAGAGGGGCCTTCAAACACCTAGCCCTTTCTCTAATCGAAGTAATTATGATTCCTTAGATTAGTGAGGATTTCTTTTGTTTCTGGAAAAGGCCTGAGTTTGGATTTCCCTATCTGTCTTTTTTGATTAGTATTTTTGTATGCTGTACTTCTGTATCCTGAACCATCGCAAGAACTGTTATTTCTACAATATGCTTTGAGAACAATAAACATTTTTACTTCATCAACAACGCCTGTTCTTTGGGAGAAGGGGGTAAGACAAGAGTTAAGCCACAAGACACACGCGACCACATTTAATACAATTCTCTCCATATTACTTGTTGGGCACTGCTAACACCGGTAAGCCCCAGGGTGTTGCTGCAGAAGGATCTGCGGGACGGCACATAGGCCTTCTGGAGCCGGGAGTCTTTGGGGAGTTTCAATAGGGCAGACTGGTGAAAGTTGCTTGCCAGGACCTGGGAGAGACCCAAGGGCAAGGCTCAGATCAAAGCCTATCTGTCATAAAGGCAGGCAAGTTGGCAGTTTGAAACCCGGGTACTGCATGACAGATTGAACAGCTGTCTCTGTCCCAGAAAGGAGCCTCATTGGGGTGTTCCCTGTGTGGAGTTTCTCCTGCAAAAATCCTTTCAACCCAGAATAATTTCTGACACAAAATTATTATTACCACTCACTATTCTGGCTGGGGAAATCATTGAGTTGTAGTTGAGGAAAACGACTCCCCAAAGCTCTGTGTAGGTAGGACCAATGCAAAACTGATGTTACATGGTCAGACCTATTTAGCATATGTTTTGCTGTGGCTCAGGCCCAGACTTGATACAGGGAGTCTGAAAGTAACCTCACAGGTAGAAGTACCTGTTGCCAAAGTAGGAATTAGCTTTCACAAGCAGCTTATTAGGCATGATCAGTGGACTTTGAGCAATAGCAGAAGAGAAGCAAAGAGAGTCAGCAGTACTGTACTTATATTGCTGATATGTTAAGAGCAATTGATTCCACTGTTAGACTATTAACAATGAAAACTGATGTCCTCAAATCTTTGAGTACCATTTGAGAGCATTGATGAACTGTACTCAAAAAGTGAAAATACTCTTTCCCCATTATGTCAGGGTGGGCAGTTACAGCTGGTGTTGGGAGTTTTCTGTCCTAGACATTTTCTGGAAGCCACATGGCCAACTAGGAATGTAAAAAGAAAAAAAGGGAGGCAATTAGCTAGAAGTTCCCTTTTGGTGTGAAAAATTGTATTTTCAGATGATAAATCATTAAATAAAGGCCTTTTGTAAAAGGTGAATTATCTTTTTATGGAGACTTCCAGATAAAGCAGGGTTTTTAAAATCAAATAGAGGGTTAGTAGTGGACTGGAGGCCATGCCTGACCCCAAAGCCACATTTACTAACCCTTTGTGGTGTTCTATTTTTTGGGGGGTGGAGACTAATTAGATGTAATGTGTACATTCTTTGATAAAATTTGTAAATTACTACTTAATATCATTTTGATACTATTTACTCCAGTTTTGTGCTTTGGAAGGTTGGCAACTCTATGATAGGGAAAATTATGATTTATGGGAGCAAGGAGAAGGACATTACTGCCTATGTACCATGTTTATAAACCTTCCAGGCTTGGAAACAGGATTGTGGAACATAAAGGACTTTTTAAAAAATCTCTCAGGCTTTTCTCTTTGTCATTTTATAAAATGGTCTATTAATCTTGCTGTGTAAAAATAGGCTAAAAAGAGCTTTTTCCTAATTCTACAGGCACTACAAGCCCTCCAGGTTTGCCTCCTGGAGCAGAGAAACGCATGGGGCCACGACTACTTTTGATTCCAGTACATCCTGGTTCTCCTACATTGCGACCTCCACAAAACATGCAACTTCCTGAAGGGAAGAGAATGATTTTGCAACCTATAAGGAATTCTGGTGGTGCAAATCTCTACCGCCATCCCAATGGGCAGATTATTCAGCTTGTTCCTCTACATCAGCTCCAACCTACCAGTCCCCAGTCAGGTTTATCATCTGTAATATTTCGTAATCCAGGTAAGAATATAACAGATCTTTCTTTTTTTACACTTCCTGAGATTGGCCAAATGAATAGTATAAGAAACAACTTGCTATAACTATGCATCTGGGTTTTTTATCTTAAAGGCAGGTGCTATTTTTTGTTTTTTGGAGGGTTTTTTTGCCATTTGCCCAACTTCAAATGGCAAAGGTGCCCTGAGGATAATGATTTCTCTGTGTGGAGAGATGTACATTTGAAGAACATAGTCCTTCCAGTACCAGACAACAAGCTATGAGTTCAAACTCTGAAGCTGACATTTTTATTGTACCAGGCAACAGACTGGAAGATATTTAATTGTTTAATGCCTGAGCAAGAAATAATAATAGTTTCTCTCACTTCATTACAGGGTCTCTTGTAGGAATCCGGTTGCCTGGGCCTTGTAAGCCTTCTGAGACATCCATATGTCAGTCTACTGCAGTTTCATCTGTGATCCCAACTACTACCTCTACTTCTGTTCTGTCTGTAACTCCCTCTTCTGCATCCCCAAGCACAGAGACCACAACTATTTTGTCTGGATCCTTAGCCACTGCAGCTACTTCAGTATTAACTAGCAACCCTTGTAAAGAGATTTCTTTAATATCACTGCCCCCTGCTGCTGAAGCTCCTTCAGCTCTTTCCACATCCCCTTCCACTAGTACTTTATTAACAGTGTCTCCTTCTGCTACACCCGTGCTCCCTACTGCTAAGACTCCTTATGTATCCCCTTCTGCTGATGCACCTGTGGTACTACCTTTATCCTGTCCTGCTTTGCCAATATCTTCTATCAGTGATGCCTCTTCTACTTTGCCCAAACCTGCAACCCCTGAAAACTCGTCAGTTTTGCCTGAATCTTCCTTGATGTTGGCTTCTGCCATCCCTGCATCCCCTATTGCTGAAGCTACTTCTATTTCTTCCATGCACCCCTCCATAAACCGTACATTAGAAAATGTTAGAGCTGGATCTGAACTTCCAGTTTCAGATAGTCAAGCAGCATCTGTAACACCTACAGCATTTGTTCCTGTCTCTCATGCTGGCACTTTGAATTTGAGAATTTCTCCTTCTGGAATAAGAAGAATGGCTACTCATATGAATTCAAACTATAAAATAACATGCAGCAAGAATGCAAAGTCAAACAGTAAAGATAATCTAATATCTCTTCAGTCTGGCAGTTTTGCCTTGCTTCAGTTTCCAGGACAAAATAATGTTCCAAATTCTATTATGGAACAAGCTGCATCCTATCAGATTAAGAGCAATGAGTTCAGTGTCAGTAATGCAGAAGAAAAAACAGCATGCTTACAAGTGGTAAATACAATGGAAACAGGGGAAAATAAGTTGCCAGTCTATCAATCAAAGTCTTATCCCGGAGAAACTGCCTGTGACAGATTAGAGAGAGCTGAGAAAAGTACCAAAATATTGGAACAGGTATCAAATAATACTTCCATATTAAAATGTGCTGTAGCATCATTGGACTTCTCCTGTGTCCACGAGAAGCAGAAATGCGAAGGAAAGGAAGTGATGGATGAGAAGCAACAGCATGTTAAAAATTCTGAAGATGGTCTGGGTGTCCCTTCACATACTCCTAATGTTACACCTGAAAGATACCACCAAAGTGCAGTCCTTGCACACAGTACATTAAAACAGCAAAAAGTCACACAATTAAAGATCTCTGAGGGTGAAGAAAGTCATTCTGACCACACAAATAGTATCCTTCCTGATTCAGAAGATGTTGAGCTAATACTGTTAGATACAGAAGAAGGAATTATGTTTAGACAGTCACAGAAACCAGTGAGTGAGCACAATATAAACATGAATTGTACAGAAGATCTGCCAAAAGAGATTAAGCCTCTTCTGTGTTCATTTGAAAACCAAGATCCAGAACCACTAGAGATAAACATCGGGGCAAAGAAGAGCTCTATGACAGGAAATGGGGACGATGAACAAATAGCAGGGAAACCTAAGATTTCTACTAGAGAACACCAGAATGATGGAGAAGACCAATATGTGCACAGTGCACAAGATGTTTTGTCTAAAACAAATACCAGTTGTGAGAACTATAATACTTCTATGCATAAAAAGGATATTCATATTCAGGAAGATAAGCAAACTAATAAAGACAATCTTGTTGAAATCAGCACCACTGAGAGCAAAATATCTAGACAGTCAGTTGCTTTGGACAGTAAAACTAGAATGGGTACTGATATGTTTTTGGAGGAATTTCCTAGATTGATAGAACAAAATGCACAGAAAACTGACCATCACAGAACGGATTCACCACTTCTTATTGATATTACCACCGATGAAACAGAAAAAGAGGAAAAAACTGATGATTCTGCAGATGAGACGATGGATGAAATATCCGGCTATCAAAGTGAAGATATAGTGAATACTGAAACCATGGTAAGTATTCTTTGAAGGAGAAAGATATTTGGTAAATTATATTATACTGCCCCATTAAGTTACCTGATTAATCTCCTTTAATAAGATTATCTACTAAATTGTGCTACATAGTGGTAAAAATCCCAAGAGCCTAGTAAGCAGAGCTTTCAGAATGTAATATTGATAATTGGAGAATGTTGTGCAGCCCTATCTATGTTCAGCCATTTGCTAACAATGTGATAGCTCCCAGTCTAATGAGAATCTGAATGACTTTTACCATTTAAACAGGGATACGAATGTGCCGATGTGATTTGCTTAGTCTGCTAAATTATGCTGTGAAGAAATGAAACTGTTTCGAGCTGTTGTTGTTTAGAATTCCTGAAAAGGAGGGCATTGTGCCAAGTTTAAACAGCCTCTAGCAGCTCACTTAATTATTAGTAGAAGAATTTACCCAAAGACACCTCACACAGGTTCACACACTTTGACCCCAAGGGTCAAAGAGTGGGGGAAGGATAGCCTTGAAGAGTGGAGGAGGGACAACCTTGAGAGTGGGGAAAGGGTGACCTTGATGATGTGGCAGGGGTAATCCCTAGATAATGATCTCATCCCAAGGACATCACTTTACAGTGGGAAAATAGATGCAAATCACCTTGTAAAACCCTATAAAAAGGTAAATTTGTTAAGATAGTCACCCAAAAATGTGTGAATAACTTACTTGTTGAAGGGATACAGAGGTAATTTTAACCATAGCTTAGTACTTCCTAAAAGATATAAAACTGGTACCGCTATCCCAGATTCCTCAGGTACCATGGCTCAGTCATGAATGCTACTGCCATCATCTGTCAGCAGTGGACTTCTTCAATAGAGGGACTTACACCATTACTTGTAAATAAATCCATGTATATGACGGCACAGGATGTTCATGGAAATAACAGCAGACCATCAGATACCTGTTTTCAGTTGTAAAATTGTCATGATTATACAGTAAAACTCCGGTTCAAAGAAAAAATTCCAAAAACCCACCAAAATAATAATAATGCCAGACACGATTGTCCCCCACCCCACAATCGATTCCATCAACTGGTGAGGGGCTCGAGTGTTCTACCCGCTCCCCCCCAGCTGACTACCAATGGTGGAGATCGATTTTAAAAAAGACATACAGTACAGTAAAGGAAGAAGCGATCTCCCTACCTTTTGCATGCAACTGCTGCTTCCTGAGCGCTTTGTCTGGGCATTGGGGGAGCCCACACGGAGGTGGAGGCATTTTTGGTGCGATTTCCACAGTGTCTGCCTCTTCTACCGGCAGTGGCAGACTCTGGGGACCATATTTGTGCCAGTCTTCATCTGTGCCGTCCCCCCCCCCCCCAGCGCTACAGCCGGGAACGTGCTCCTGGGTGCCCGGTGCATAACCAGGAAATACCAGAGAGGTGCATGTTCCCGGCAGTAGCGCTGCAGAGGGACCTCGGACAAAGACCGCAGTGGAGCAGATAGGGTCCCGAGTCTGCTACTGCTGGTAGAAGTGGCAGACACTGGAAACTGCACCAAAATGCCTCTGTCGCCTCCGCAGCAGTAAGTGATGGATTGTGACTTCCGGCGGAGGGGGTGGGTGCCATTTTAGACTCTAAAATGGCACAAGGTCGTAAAGTGGAAATAATCATAAGCTGAGACGTAGTTTTTGTAGAATTTGCCGTCGTAAACCACAGCAAACGGAACCAAGAGCAGTTGTAAGCTAAGGTTTTACTTACACTGAAACATTTTGATTCAGATTTTCAGATGTCAAAAATTAATAATAATAAAAATAAAAATAGTTTTATTTATACCCCGCCCTCCTGGTGCAAGCACTACTCAGGGCGGCCAAACAACATAGTATACTTGTTATTCTATAGCTAAGACAACTAACACAATTTTAACAATTCAGCACATACAGCAAAAGAAAATTTGCTGAGACTTGTATTATTTTGAAATGTTGCTTTTTGTGGAGGATGGGGGTTTCTTATCTTGTTCTGATTTAATTTAAAAATGAAACCGATTGTGACCAGAATCCTACTGATGGGGGAAAGGGGGGAATGTTCATACACATTAGCAACCATGCAGGTAGTTTGTGCCCTCTGGCACGGTATTCATTGCACAACCAGTTGTGCACTGTTTATGGATTTGGTAACTTGATTACTATTTCATATGTGGTCCTATTTGAGTAAGACAAAACCATGGTTTTTCTACTTGAGCTCATAGGCTGGTTATTCTGTTTTAGGATGAAAGTCAGTCCAGTGAAGCTGACGAGACTGTGGACATTGAAACTGTGGAGGAACTCTCAGAGAAAATAAACATTGCTCGCCTGAAGGCTACAGCTACACATGCTCTTCTCCCCAAACAGTTGTAAGTGTGTTGAATGTATCCTTCTGTGCAGCTCCCAAAATAAACCAGGAGTGATTGGAAGCCTTTCAGAGCTGGTTTTTCAGGTGAAGTAGAGGGCTTTGTGAGGTGAGGAAGAGAACTCTACTGAGGCTAGTAGTGAAATGTTGGATATAGCACACTGCTTTCACAATGTTCTGCTAATTTTAAATCAAAGATGGGCAGTGTCGAAAGATATGGCCATAGCCCATACTATCTCCAAAAACAGCTAGAGCAAGTTTTTTTTAAAAAAATCCATAGTGCTTGGGTGAGTGCATCTAATATATTTGGGGGTTGTTGAGGTTTATTTTGGAGACATTAGTGCACCATCAAACCACCACCACCCCCCATTTTAAAATTACAGGGATATGATTTTCAAAAACTTGTGTTTTTTTTTAACTTTAAATAATGAACTCTCATGTGATCTTGGGGGCCACTGATGTGCCCCAGAGAGATCACATGTTGACTACCCCTTTTTATAATAATTCAAAATAGGCAAAAGATTCAAGCGGTACATTACATTTACAGTGATACCTCATACAACGTCCAAACTTGGTTCCACAAGTTTGGACTTTATACAGATTTGGACTTTGTATGAGGCATGCAAAATCCTAGCCGCAATGCCTCATACAACGTCCAAATCCTTGCCGCGATGCCTCATACAACGTCATTTCCATAGAGATACTTTATACTGTAACAGCACAGACTTCAGAGCAAAATCAAGGAAATAGACAGGAAACTGACAGAACTTTAAGAAATCATTGTCTAAAGGCTAAATACATTACAAAAACATGTCAAACAACCCTGATTGTCCAAGAACCTGAAGAATGCTGCAAAAATCCCAGGAATGCTTCTAAAAATGCTGACAAAAAATCCAAAAAAATCCAAAATCGCGCTCAAAACCACTCGTGAACACTCTTCGCCCCATGCAAAACCCACAAGAGCAATGCACACATGTGTCCTGCCTTTTATACTGCCCAGGCACAATGCAACCTGGGAAAAACCCCAGTGCCTCATACAAAGTTGCACGACTTTGTATGAGGCAACTTTTTTCAAGGAATTAGGCAATGTTGTATGAAGCGGACTTTGTATGAGGTATTACTATAATTTGATTCAGACTTAATCATCTTGATCTGATAAACTATTGGAAAAACAACAAGCATGTCTTGAGATACTTTTATCTCCCTTTCTGATGAGCCTCAAGTGTAAAATTTCTTTTATTTGTTAAACCACAGTTTTTCTTCTTGTCCATTAGCTTGGTTTGGTTTACAAGTATTTATGTTCAGTATCTTTCATTATTTATAGTAGCTTTCATTGGAGAGGACTAAATATGTTTACTGATTTTCAGAGCTTAATGTAAAAAAATCTCAACCTTTTGGAACTATATTAGTGTTCAACACGTATGTTGAGATGCATGCATTGAGTTGTCTCATACTTGTCTTTCTGATGAGAACTTGTAGCTCCAATTCAGTATTGTTAAATTGTACATGTTCACTTCTCCAATAGCAGAGGAGGACATCCTTATTACGAGTTGACCTTTCCACTTATTCCATTAAGCAGGACTTTAAATTTTGAGTCAACCCTAGTGAATAAGGATAACTCAAAAATAACAGTCCGGTTCATTCTTCTATTCTGATTATGATGCCCAACTTGTTCTCTATCTTTACTGTTTCAGCCTTCTCTCTTCATTTTTCTTTTTAAAAAATGAATAAAAACAAAAATATGTCCACTTTTTGCGCATGCGCAGAAGCACCCATGCCAAACCAGGAAGTGAATAGGGGCGTGCATGCACAAACACACCCTGTTCCGGGGGCATGGTCTGACCTGCTCAGCTGTTCTGGGGGCGTCGTCAGGCCCCTGGCCCAAAAAGTTTGGGCACCATGGATTAAAAAGTGGCAACTTGGGGGTACTACTCCTGTGTCAAACCTTGACCATTCAGAGGAAGCAAAGAAGAAGAGCATTCAGAGCTAGAGCTTCTCTAGTAGGATTGTCACATAGTAGGTCATCCTTGCTCAAAAGCCAGTCATATCCAACTCTAGGGTTCAGTGCGCATCTCTGTTTATAGCCAAAGTGCCAGTGCTGTCTGTGTCTGCAGACATTTCCGTGTACATGTGGCAGGCAAGACTAAAACCTGAATGCACAGAACACCATTTGCCATCCCACCAAAGGGGTACCTATTTATCTACTTGCAATTTCTTGCTTTTGAACCACTAAGTTGGCAGGAGCTGGGACAGACAACAGGAACTCACTCCATCGTGCAGCACTTGGGTCTTGAACTGTTGACCTTGCAGTCATCAAGTTCAGTGTCTTAACCACTAAGCAGTCTGCAGTCCCTGTTACAAAGTAGACCTCATTCTTTTCCATGAAACACAATAGACTGGATCACTTTTACCCATGGAAATTGCTTTCAGACACAGATAGCTCCAAAACAAAGTACAGCCTTAAGTATTGTATCACAGAAGTATATAGGTGGATGCCAATAGCCATTTTCACCTGGGAACAAGCAGGGGCTGTATTCTATCCAAAGATAAGATAACCCTTCTTCACTATTAGAGAAGATTATTTTTTAACTTGTATAATGCCTTCATTCTTGATAGTAAAAGACAGTACTCCACTGGTAATAAGGCTGGTGCTGAATTAGGTAAGCTGCCAACTAGCACAGAGTAATAGGAATTCCTGATGTGGGCAGCGCAGGGCAGGGTTGGTCTTTGGGGTTATTCCCCCCAGCTCACTGTCATGCTGAGGGAGTTACTTAATTCTGATTACTATTCTTTCTCCTTATCCTCATAATGTCAAGGCTCGCCTTCCTGTGTTGTCCTTCCCCACTAGAGGGCACTTTGTTGTTCAGTCGCACAGTCGGTTCCGACCCTTTGCGACCCTATGGACCATTGCTCTCCAGGCGCCTCTGTCCTCCACCATCCCCCTCAGCCCTCCCAGCTCTGTGCCCATTGTGTCTACAATGCCATCTAGCCATCTCATCCTTGGCCTCCCCCTTCTTCTTTTGCCCTCCACCTTTCCCAACATCAATGCCTTCTCAAGTGAATCCTCCCTTCTCATTTGATGTCCAAAGTATTTTAGCTTCATCTTTACTATTTGGCCTTCCAGTGAGCAATCCGGGTTAATTTCTTCTAAGATTGACCTATTTGTTCTCCTCGCTGTCCAGGGCACTCTCAAAACCCTCCTCCAACACCACATTTCAAAGGCATCTATTCTTCTGCGTTCAGCCTTCCTAATTGTCCAGCTCTCACATCCATACATTACTACTGGGAAGACCATTGCTTTGACTATTCTAATTTTTGTTTTCAGTGTGATGTCTCTGCTTTTCACTATGTTCCCCAGGTTTCTCATTGCTTGTCTCCCAAGAATCAGTCGCCTTTTTATTTCATGGCTACAATCCCCATCTGCAGTGATCTTTGATCCTAAGAAAGTAAAATCTGTCACTGCTTCTACTTCTTCCCCGTCTATTTTCCAGGAACTGATTGGGCCTGTTGCCATTATCTTGGTTTTCTTGATATTGAGTCTCAGGCCAGCTTTTGCACTCTCCTCCTTCAGCCCAATCAAGAGATTCTTTAGGTCTTCCTCACTTTCTGCCATTAGGATGGTATCGTCTGCATATCTCAGATTATTGATGTTTCTCCCAGCGATTTTAATCCCATATTGTGATTCCTCCATCCCTGCACTGCGCATTATGTGCTCTGTGTATAGGTTGAATAAGCATGGTGACAAAATGCAGCCTTGTCTTACTCCTTTTCCTATTCCAAACCACTCTGTCATTCCATGTTCTGTCCTAACTGTTGCTTCTTGGTTCATGTACAGATTTCTCAGGAGGCATATGAGGTGCTCTGGTATTCCCATCTCTTAGGGCTCACAAAATTGCTTCAAAAGACCTGCTTGTTCAGAGAAGGTGAGAGGGACAACTTGTGGTAAAGATGTCTTTTTTTCACTGGGGATAATTAACATATGGCAAGTACCAACACATTTTCCTTTGCACGTTTTATATATTTAATTTGCATGAGCCCCTAGGCAAAATAGCACAGAAAGCCAGAAAACTAAAATAATTCATTTTGATTTTCTAGGCACTTTGTTGGTGATCCTTCTAATAAAATGGTGGACAAAGCTCCTAAGGTACTGCATGTTCACTCGTCTGTTTTATCTTTCTAACGTACATTGTCATTTCAAAGGTGCACCAGTTCATCCTGCCAACTTTCATATCTTTACTCTCTCCAATATATCTGCAAGCCATGTCTGTGTTTATTTTATCACTGGTGACAGCCAGCATTATGGAATCTGATTGACGAAATGCAAGGAATGTAAAGAAGAGAGTTCTGTCTGCAACTTAGTGCTTGCCATACATTGTAATTCATGCTACATGTAACACAGGCAGCAAAGGTCTGAGAGATAACTGGATAGAAACGGGAGAGAGGACCCATAGTGCCGGCTTTTTCCTGTGTGTAGTTTCTTCCTTCCTTTGCTGCACTAGAGCAGGGGTTCTCACCTTTTAAAGCCACGGGCCAGACCATGCCCCCTCAGACAGCTAAGCAGGCCAGACTGGTGGTGCCCCCCGTAAATGCTGCCATAAAATGCATCCGCAGCTGTTGTAAACACATTTATGTCAGCTGCTGGTGCATTTACAGCTGTTGTAAATGTGTCTGCTTCCAGTGGCGTCAATGGCGACACGGGCCACGTGAAATGGTGCCATGAGCCATAGGTTGAGAACCTTTGCCCTAGAGAATGTTACTTTACTCAGTAGGTTAAACCCGTATGGACAAGCGAGACTAGATAAATTCCATGACAACTAGTCTCTACTGTCATACATCCTAAATTGGTCTCTTCACACCTTTCTCTTCAGGCAGTCTTTCTCAGTAACTCAGGAATAGGACTGCTGTTTTAAACATTTTTTTAAAAAAATGTTTGTTTTAATACTGTAATCTGCCTTTGGTCCCCTTAAGGAGAAAGGTGAGAAACAAATAAATTTATCTGAGATTTCCACTGCTAAGAATGTTGCTTCTATTAGCATTTAATGTCTACATTTGATGCTAATCTTCATCATTCTAGCTAAGAATCATAGGTTTTGCTCCAGTTTTTGCATGGCAGCTTCCTTTTTTCTGTACCATCTGCAGCTTCAGACAACTTGAACCATTATCCCTTTAAAGGCCTTCTCTGTTACATTGAGAAGTGGAGCTAAGGGATATATATATTCAAGTTTATGAGTATTTGTCATATTAGTCATTGCTTTAGTTGCATGTTTTTAGTTTTTAATGTTAACAAGGGCACATCTTTCCCATAGCAGACTGAGTCCCTAAATAAAAAGTCAAAAAATGCAGAAGAAGCCTTTGCTAACTACCGGCAGACACACACAGCTAATGAGCGTCGCCGTCGGAAGGAAATGAGGGGACTCTTTGAAAAACTGAAGACAACATTGGGATTAGAAAATCTCCCCAAAGTTTCTAAGTGCTTTATCCTCAAACAGGTCAGTATCTTGTTGTTTAGCACCACCTGTCACAATACAATAGAACAGGATTGCATATTGGGGGCAAAGGGTGGGAAGGGGGAAATATTGCCAATATTAGAATTTTTCTCCAAAAATGGAGGAATTCACTCAATGCAGCATTTTATGTGCGTGCATTTTACGCCCCACCACATATACAAAAGAGCTAGGGAATGGTTGAGATAATGCTATTAAGTAGTCTGCTTCTGGTCAAAAATAGTCTAAATATTTTAATATTTAAACTGTTTTGCATTTTATCTACACTTTAAAATACCTATATTTTGTATATGCTCATAATTTAAAACTATGCAGTATTCTGATACAAAAAGATGAGATGCCCAATCTGTATCTGCCTCAAGCTAAAGTTTTCATGTTTTTTGTTTGTTTTTTGCTTTTAAAAAAGCTGTATTTGATGCTTTCCATTATTTTATCTGAGATGTAACTTGATTTTTATATAGTATATAACCTTTGGCTGTAAAATATTCCAGACTTATGTTTTTGATTTAGCACATATAATTTTCCTTTATTTTTGTGGGTTTTTTCATTTTCAGAAAAAGATATTACTTATTATTTTCTAATAATAAGGAACAGAGACTGTCCCTTTATTTTTAAATATATTCTACTAAACATAGTTTCTCCTTTGTGATCTCTGTGAAGTTACACTAATGTAGTGTTTCCCAACCTTTGAATTTTTTGGACTTCAACTCCCAGAAACCTAAGTCAATTCCCCAAAGTATTTATCAGCCAATGTACTGACATAGGCTTCTGGGAATTGAAGTCAAAAAACCAAAGGTTGAGAAACAGTGCACTAATGGGTTTATTTTATTTATTTATTTATTATTTAGATTTGTATCCCACTCAACTCGGCACAGGCTGACTCAGAGCGGCTAACAGCAAGTTAATATAAGTACAATGTAACAGTGTGATAATGCAAAAATAAATAATCAATACACTTACAATACAATTACAATAAATTCCACAATACATTATATCAGTACAACAAGTCAAAATATCAACAATCAGTATATCAAAAGGACATATCCAAAAAACATCAATAAGCATATCAACAAAACAGTGAAGCCACAGGACATATCAAAAACAATCTAACCAGTAATAGAAAAAGAGACTTGGAAAATCCAGCTGCAGATGAGGTACTGGCAGCTCCAGCGTCTTTTGAACTCCCCACCTGGTGGGTGCCAGAGGAATGGGCACCGGGCGCAGCAGCCTCCCATCCCGGGACCAATGGAATAGGCCCTGGGAGAGGCTCAAGTCCGGTGTCGTCTGGAGGTGGAGATTCGCTTCTACTTCGTGGTCCCCTGTGAAGCCACACAAATGGGTTTTACATGCACAGTAGCATCGGAATCTTCCAGAGCTCTTTCAGAGTCAAAGACTCCACCTCCGCGCCTCCCCACCAGCAGTCCCGCCCCCAACCTTCCCCAGTTCTCTTTTTACCGCCGCAGAGATTTGTTGTCTTTTTCAGAGCTCCCTTCGCGCCTTTTTAATGGTTACTGCATTTGAAAGTCTCCCCCCCTTTCTCTTCCTTCTATCTCTTTTTCTCTTACTTCTACTCTTATAGATAGTTTTTCTGTCTCCCCCCTCGCTTGTTGTGATTATAGTTGAAATAGTTTATTATTACAGTTCTTTATTGCTCCGTATAGTATTTACTGTGTCCCCCCCTCCCCCCCTCGCTTGTTTGGGAGAATAGTTTGACTAGCCTTAATTAGATTGTTTTCCTTGTGTTTTTTAGTTTATGGCAGCACCCGCTCTGTTTAAACGGTGCAGGTCTTGTAATAACAAAATCCCCCTTAAAGACGGCCATGAGGAGTGTTTATTTTGCTTAGGAGAAAAACACCAACCTCAATCGTGCCCAGTCTGTGCTAAATTCACCAGGGTTTCTCGGAGAAATAGGGAGTCTCGCCTTAGGCTGCATTTGCTCGAGACTTCTCTCCGCCCGCTGGCCCCCCTGCCCCTGGTCCCCCTCCCCCTGGCCGTCCCAGCTTCAGACTCAATGGAGCCTCAACCTTCTAAGTCTGCTGATACTCAAAGGGCTGCTTCAGCTTCCCAAAAGAAAGTGAAGCATGGCCAGGCTTCTAAGTCTAAGCATTCTTCCTCGGCAGAGGCTTCCACTTCCAAAAAGAAGGACAAATCCAAATCCGAGCCAGTGAAACCTACCACCACCCCTCGGAGGGCTCCTGCTCTCTCTCCTAGGGCTGCTGCCGCCTCAGAGCCCAGGAGACCCTCCCCCTCCCCCTCCTCCTGGGCTGAAGGGGGTGGGAGGAGGGAGATTAACATTCCTCAGCTTTCTCTATTCACTCCTTCAGCAGCAGACTTCGATGTCAGGCGCCTGCTTCTCCTTCCTTATCAGTACAATTGGCCTCACCCCCTCCCACCCCCATGCCTTCAGAGGCTGAGAGGGGAAGAACCAAGAAGCCTAAAAGGCACAGACAAAACACAGATACCTCTTCTGATTCTTCATCCTCTTCTTCATCCTCTCCTTCACCATGCCCAAAAAGGAAGAAGAAAAAGAAGTCCCACAAGGGAGAAGTGTATTATCCCCAGGATTTTTACTACTCTCCACATCTAGCCTATGCACCCAAGTACTGTGATGACCAGGACTGGCAGAGAGGCCTTTGTTTTCAGCCATATGACACCTATGGAATGGAGCCTTTGCCCTCCTTCCGTGTCTCTCGACGTCATGGGAAGAATAAACACAGGAGTGGTCTCCCCTATTGGGAGCAGCCTCCAGTGTCGTCGACATCTGAAGATTCATCCTCCTCCTCCAATGATGACTGTCGTCAATCTCGACGTCATAAGAGAGGCAGACATGGAAAGGCTAAAAAGCAACACCAGCTTCAAGCCTCACAAGCATGTACTGTGAGGCCCAATTCCACTTCAGTCTCCACGTCTAAGGGCCCACATGCCTCGACATCTAAGACCATTATGGCATCTAAGCCCCAGGCACTGACATCTGCCTCTGGCTCTCACCAGACGCAACACCAACCCCATTCTCAGTCCAATGGCCCATCTTCTCCACACCAGGAGAACCTTGATTTTGGCTTACCTCAAACTGTTTCCACACCACCACATCAATCTAAAACGAGGAAAAGGAGGCATAGGCCGACATCATCTTCCACCTCCATGTCAGAACCCTCAACTCCCACACGGTCTCAACCGGCCTCACCAGCCCCTTCTTCCCCTGCATCTGGGGTCATGGAATCATATCCCTCCTCACTCCCAGATGATTTCAGGGCCTATACAGAACTGGTAGCCAAAATGGCAAAGTCTCTTGATCTGGAGGCAAAGAGGAAGGATCCCAAACAAGTGGATACGGTATTTGACCCTATATCCAAGAATAAACCACACCCAATCCAGCTTGCCATGGTGCCTTCTATACTGGAACGGGTAAAGGAGAATTGGGTTAAACCTTCCTCCACATTTCCCATTTCCAAACGCATTGACAACATGTATAAGGTGCTAGATGATGAGGCTAAATTTCTTTCTAAACACCCTCAGCCTAACTCTGTGATGGTGGAAACCGCTCAACCTGGCTTCAGGCGACGACCCTCCTCCACTCCTACTGATAGGGATGGGAGGAAGATGGATACAGCAGCCAGACGGGTCTACTCAACATCAACCTTGGGAATCAGGGCTGCCAATTACCAGGCTGTTATGGGGGCATATCAACGAATTCTATGGAAAAAAATTACTCCCATTGTAGACGTCCTTTCTGAGGAACGAAGGGAGGCCTTGGCATTGGTTCAAGAAGAGGCCCTTAGGTTGGCCGCCCAACAATCTATGTCATCATGCCACGTTTCTGACTGTTTTGCACGTGCGCTTACTACCGCAATATCCCTACGACGTTATGCATGGCTAAAGTCCACCGACTTTCCAGATGAGGCGAAAGTCAAAATAGAGGACATGGACTTTGATGGTGAAGGGCTTTTTCACCAAAAGACAGATAATATTCTAGATGAGTACCAGAAGAAAAAATCTTCTGCCACACGGTTGAAGTTATCCAATCAACTCCAACGTACATTCCGCCCAAACTGGAGGCCTCGTTTTTACCCTCCACAACGTTATTATAGACCTCAGCAAAACACCTATCATGGTGCGACTCGTCTTCCTCCTCCACCTCTCTTCTCTCAACAGAACCAGAGATCCAGACCCAGGACATCCTTCAAATATAACCCCCCAAAACCCAAACAGCGGTATTGACTCCCATCCTTCAGGATCCATCATTTCAACCTCAATCACGCCTCTCTCCCCCTTCTTCAAAAATTGGCAAAGCATCACCACAGACCGGTGGGTCTTATCCATCATCCAAATTGGTTACGCACTCGAATTCACCACACAACCTCCCTTTGGGTGACCAAGATTCACCCTACCCTCTCCTGTTCTGGCAGAAGAAATTCTGACCCTCTACAAAAAGGGAGCCATTCGCTTGGTCTCTCCATCCACAATCCACACAGGGTTTTATTCAAAGTATTTCGCAGTTCCCAAGAAGGATGGAGATCTTCGCCCGATTTTAGATCTCCTAGACCTCAATCAGTACATACAAGTCAGAAAGTTCAGAATGGTCACCCTTCAAAATATTTTACATTTACTTTACAAAGGTTGTTGGTTCACGTCCGTAGATCTCACCGATGCCTACTTTCACATTGCAATCCGGGAGGATCATCGGAAGTACCTTCGCTTTTCTCTGGGCCCATACCTCTTCGAGTACAACCTCCTACCATTCAGCCTATGCGCTGCACCTCGAGTATTCACAAAATGCATGGCCCCAGTAGCCGCATTCCTCAGAACAAAGGGTGTCACCATTTTCCCGTACCTAGACGATTGGCTCCTGGTCTCCAGATCACAACATCAGGCTTCACTGGATATCACCTTTGTTCTTTCCATTTTAAAGGGTCTCGGTCTACGCGTCAACATAAAAAAATCACATCTCAGCCCCACTCAAGACATCGAGTTCATCGGTTCATACTTGAACTCCATCGCAGGCGCAGCCTTTCTTCCACAGAGAAGAATTCAGACTATTATACAAACAACCAGATCCATCATCGCTGCCAGACAGGTCTCAGCGAGAGCAGTGTTCCGGTTGCTTGGCCACATGGCCTCCACGACCGCAATCATCCAACTCTTACGTCTACGCACGAGACTCCTACAAATCTGGTTTCTTCACAGCTTCAACCACCAAACAGACTCCATGTCAATGCCCTTATACATTCCAAAACAGTTGCGTTTACAACTGAGATGGTGGACTCACCCACAGAACCTGACCACAGGCAGATACTTTGTGCCACTGACTCCGACCATCCAAGTAACCACAGATGCCAGCACCTCTGGATGGGGTGCACACTGCCAGGGACTTCAAATCAATGGCCACTGGTCAATTCAGGAGCGTCGACTGCACATCAACAATCTAGAGCTCCTTGCAATTTGGAAAGCATTGAAAGCATTCGAACCAGTCATAACCAACCAAATTGTCCAAATTCTCACAGACAACACAACTGCAATGTTTTACATAATCAAACAGGGAGGAACTCACTCAATACCTCTCCTCCACATGACCATGCATTCTGGGATTGGTGTGTTCAACGCAATGTACTCCCCAAAGCGGTACATCTGGCTGGGGTCAACAATGCGGAAGCAGACCACCTGAGCAGGTCGTCGAGTCAACTACACGAATGGGAACTCAACCCCACCGTCTATCTTTCTCTGACACAGTGCTGGGGCCAACCATCACTGGACCTCTTTGCAACGCATCTCAACAAGAAATGCGCCCGTTATTGCTCCAGGACCGGAATCGGGCCAGGGTCACTCGGAGATGCCTTCATGATGGACTGGACTCGGGAGTTTCTCTACATGTTCCCTCCGTTTCTTCTATATCATGTTGTGTCTCTCCTGCAACATCGCCACACACATGCCATTCTAATAACTCCATGGTGGCCGAGACAAGCCTGGCTCACGTCCCTCATGAACATTTCCGCTCAGTATCGCCTTCTTCCTCTGCAACCAGACATCATCTCGAGGAACCACGCTCAGGTTCTCCATCCGGAGGTCCGCACTCTCAAACTGACTGCGTGGTTGATTCTCCCACACTAAGGAGAGTGCTGCTGGCGTCAAGGAAACCTTCGACTATTGCTAGCTATAACAACAAGTGGAGAAAATTCATCTCCTTCGCTGCTGATGCAAAGCTCCCATCCACACCAACAACCTTGCCCACTGTGTTGAAGTTTTTGTTGCACTTAAAGCAATCTGGCCTTTCAATCTCCTCCCTTAAAGTCTATTTGGCTGCAATTGTGGCTCATCAGCCCATTGACTCTGAAGCTAGACACATTTTTCGGAATGACACCTTAAAATCTTTTCTGAAGGGCCTCTCAAATCTGTACCCGGACAGAGTCACCCCAGTATCTCAGTGGTCACTCCCCCTGGTACTACAAAAACTGACAGAAGGGCCATTTGAGCCACTCGCTTCAGCGCCTCTGCACTTTCTCTCTTATAAGACAGCATTTCTTCTTGCTATTACATCTGCTCGCAGGGTAGGTGAGTTGGCGGCCCTCCGTTGTGACCCACCTTATACCCTATTCTACCCTGAAAAGGTAACTCTACATACTGATGTCTGCTTCCTTCCTAAGGTTGTCTCTCCTTTCCACATGAATCAACCTATTATCCTTCCCACCTTTCCCCCTAACCCTTCCACAGCTGTTGAAAGAACAATGCACACCCTGGATGTGCGTAGGACCCTAGCTTTCTACATTGACAGGTCTAGGGAGTTCAGACTTACTCAGAGACTTTTTGTTGCCCACGCAGGCCCTAGGAAGGGCCAGGCGTTATCCTCCCAACGTCTCACTGGATAGTGGAGACAATTGCCCTAGTGTATCGGCTTGCACAGAAGCCTGTTCCAGAACACCTGCGGGCACACTCCACCAGGGCTTCTTCGACCTCCACTGCCTTTGCAGGTGGAGTATCTTTACCATTGATTTGTCAAGCTGCAACTTGGAAGCAGCCCACAACCTTCATCAGACACTACCGGATTGATGTCCGTCAAAAGCAGGAGGCACAGTTTGGGAGACGTATTCTCTCAGCAGTTCTCCAGTGACACCCCTCCAGCCGGGTAAGTCAGCTTTTCAATCACCCATTTGTGTGGCTTCACAGGGGACCATGAAGAAGAAGAGCAGGTTGCTTACCTGTAATTGTTGTTCTTCGAGTGGTCACCTGTGAAGCCACACCTTTCCCACCCATCCTCCCCTCTGGTGTCACTGTCGCAATTTTAACATTCCTACTGCGGCGGCACCTTGAAACTGGGGAAGGTTGGGGGCGGGACTGCTGGTGGGGAGGCGCGGAGGTGGAGTCTTTGACTCTGAAAGAGCTCTGGAAGATTCTGATGCTACTGCACATGCGCGGGTAAAACCCATTTGTGTGGCTTCACAGGTGACCACTCAAAGAACAACAATTACAGGTAAGCAACCTGCTCTTTTGGGGCCGCGGAAAAGCGAGCCCCAGGTGTGGCAAGTTCTTTCCTCCCCACCTCCTCCGGCCGGCTGCCAGGTGAGCTCTGCGAGGTCTCCAAGCCTTGGCATAGGTGGTGTCGTCTGGAGGTGGGGAGCCGCTTTTGGGGCCGCGGAAAGGCGAGCCCCAGGTGTGGCCAGTTCTTTCCTACCCACCTCTTCTGACCGGCTGCCAGGCGAGCAGCTGTTTTCACTCCCCGCCGACCGGCCGGGCCCGGGGGGAGGGCGCAGAGCTTCGGTATCCGGGGCTGGCGGCGGCGCTTTTGAGGGCACACATCACCCTCAGCTGTTTTCACTCCCCGCCGATCGGGCGGGCCGGGGGGAGGGCGCAGAGCTTCGGTGTCCAGGGCTGGCGGCGGCGCTTTTAAGGGCGCGCATCGCCCTCAGCTGTTTTCACTCCCCGTCGACCGGCTGGGCCGGGGGGAGGGTGCAGAGAGTTAAGTAAAGGAAGGTTGCCAGACATGCACAGTACAGAGGGCAGTGTCACCGTAAAATTGCTTCTGAGTTGTAGAAGGTTTCTAAATGTCTCTGTGGAGGCTCTGTTAAACTCATTAGTGTGAATTCAAAGATTATCACTCAAAGAACAACAGTTATGGTAAATAACTCATCACCGTAAAATTGCTTCTGAGTTGTAGAAGGTTTCTAAATGTCTCTGTGGAGGCTCTGTTAAACTCATTAGTGTGAATTCAAAGATTATCACTCAAAGAACAACAGTTATGGTAAATAACTCATCACCTTTGGTCCTTTTCAGGCCCTTGAAGAGATCCAGGGACTGACAGATCAAGCAGACAAGCTCACAGGTCAGAAGACGTTGTTGATGCGCAAGCAAGACACACTGATTCGTAAAGTTTCTGCACTCTCAGGTGAGATGGTTTTCAAATCCAAAGAATCCTGAAGGCAGAAGGACATAGACAGTTTCAGATGGTTAAGAATGTTGTGGGAGTTTTGGTCAAAGTAAATACAGGAGGAAAGCGATAACCTTTATAGCAAGGGTTCCCAACCTTTTCAAGCCGAGGACCGGGTCAAGCTTTCTAAGTCAGCTTCAAGGGCTAGATGGCCATTTTGCCCTGCCTGCGTGATGGGGGTGGCCATTTGTCCCAGCAACTTCAAAGGGGCAAACATTTTGTTTCTTTAATGCCCTTGGAGGGGTGGGGTGGCCATATGAAATGGTGCTATGGGCCAGATCCAGCCCGCAAGCCCTAGGTTAGGAACCCCTGCTTTATAGAATCGCTTTAAAAAAAATCAAACAGCACGGACTTTAGTGGTTCAAGATCACTTCCTCAGGCACGCATCAATTTCTTGTTGATAGGGTAGGAAAATTATAATGGATAGTCCAAAAGGTTCATGGCATGATATTCAGCCAGGTTTTGTCTCTTAGATGTGTTGTGGGGAAAAAACAGCAGGCTGCATCTTTTACTACCCCACATTCAACAAACAGGAAGCCAGGTATCTGCATATTACCTTCCCAGATGGCTTTTTATTAAGATGAAGCTCCCTTTGTGGCAATCCCAAAAAAAAAAAAAAAAACCAGAGCCCACCATCATTTGTTTATGGAACTTCTGTTCAGACTTTCAAATACAATAATCCTACAAAAATGAGAGTGCTTAATCTACTAAAATTGTGCATATGTCAGAAATAGTCATTTTTATGCTGTGAAATGTTTCATTTTGACTGAACTGTTAGCTCCTTCTAAGTTTTTGTAACAATGTTAAGTATTATGAGAAATCTGACTACTGTTTTCTCCAATAGGCAAGACACAGGAAGTAGTGTTAAAGAAGCTAGAATACATTTATGCCAAACTGAAAGCAGTTGAAGCCGAAAAGAAGAAGCATCAGCAGGAAGAGGCTCTGAAGGTTACTAAAACTACAGAAACTGTTGCAGAAACTACTAGGCCTCCTTTGGAGAATCGTCCTCCTTCTCTTATTAAAGAGTTGAAACCAGAGATTTTATCCAACACCCGTACAAAACCATTGATACTTGCCAGGAAAGGATGCAACATTATAGGTAGGTTAAAGGAAAGGGGCAAAGACATAGGCCAGAATCCTGTTGGTGCAGGTTATGGAGTACAGTTCCAGTGATGTTATCAGTCAAGTTTTCCATCCCTCCCACAAGGTTTCTGCGATTCCCCACAGGCCTCTTCATAATAATAAACCTTCAGAAAATAGGGAATGGGGTAGAAGATGATTTATAACTGGAACATTGGCACTGCCTACAGGAGAGGGAGTAGGAAACTTAAGTAGATGATATCACGAGCTCCTTTGGTTTGATCTGGTGTTAGAAAGATTAGCTGGCAAGGCTGCTGCCCTATTGTATTCACAACCTTTGAGGAAGCTCTTTCTGTGTACCCCTTAAAGGAGGATTTAGCTGTGGAACTCAACCTCTACTATGCCACTTTGAGGACCCTGAATAGGCTGAGGGTTGGAGTGCCTAAATGTAAGACCCACACGCTCAAGTGTGGGTTGCTGGCGGACAACAACATGCTCTGTGAATGTGGACAGATACAGAATTCAGCACATTTACTGGTCTGCCAATTACTTCCAGAAACATGCACCGATGAGGACTTAAGTTTGGCCAGAGACAAAGCCAAGAAGGTGACTTCATTTTGGCAGTCCAGGGTTAGATCAGGACACAAGAGAGAGAGAGATCACTGGAGTTGCCCAGAGTAGCTTATGCCAACAGTCTTCCAGCCTTAGAGTATTATTGGAAATGTGTTTGCATATCTAGATAACTCCACTGTGTTACAAAAGATTAAAAGTTAAAACAAGATACAGTAGAACCCCGTATAACGAAAAAACTCCGTTCCACGGAGCTCTTCGCTATACTTTTTTTTCCTCGTTATAAGGATCGCCGTATAATGGGGGAAAATGTTCATTATGTGGATTGCTATTGGCGATACCCCATACAAAGAAAAAACATTTTTTCCGTTGTTTAGGGTATCACCAATAGCAATCCGTATAACAAACTTTTTTCCCCATTATACAGTGCATCACAAATAGTGCAGAAGTGTACGCATTTTTCGTTATACGAAGCATTCATTATACGGGGTACCACTACTTTTTAGCCAGTATGCCTTTGCATAGGAAAACATTAATTTTCAAAAGCTGCCAAAATTAAGTCTGTATGAGATAATACATTGTGATTTCCACATTGCTTGAATGTTCCCCCTCCATACCAGGAGTTCTTAACTTTTTATAGTCAGGAGCCAAGTCACGCTCCCTCAGACAGCTTCGGGGGGTGAATGGCCATTTTGCCCTTCCTCCACCACATGGCACTTCCTGGTGTGGTGGAGGCGTGGGAGGCACATGACATGGTACCACGGGCTTCATCTGGCCTGCGGGCTGCAGGTTGAGAATCTCTGCTCTAAACACTTCATTTTTTTCATTGTTACTATTTACAATTTGTGCCACACTCTGAAACTTAGTAGCATGGAAAACAGTACTTTCTTGCATACCAAAATGTTGATTACTGACATGAGTAGTTTTCCTTCTTACTTACACATATTTCATTGGTTTGGCTTCCTTACAGGAGAAACACCACCTCCTATGGCATTAACCAATGCTAGCTTGGTAATGACTACAAACGGTCAGGTCCTTGCAATTAAAAGTCCCCTGGTGCCTGGTCAAGTTGCATCTCTGCCTTCCACACTCCTACAGACTGAACTCACATCAGAAAAAGATAATATCCACAGGAGAATGCAGCAAGGTAATATAACATTTAAAAATTAAACAGAATTTTTTATGGTAAATTTTAACTTCTGTCACTAGATAAAATGAGATGTTCATATCTAATACCTTAGTTGCCATTTTCCTCCAAATTTAAGATAGAAATGTTTGCTGTGACAAAAACTATTAATTTCAACTGATTTTTAGTAAAGAAACAACAGGAAACCATAAATAAATTGTCAAAGAAAGTACCTCCCCACAGGGGGATTTCAATTCCCAGAAGCCTAAGTCAGTACATTGGCTGATCAGTGCTTTGGGGAGTTGACTTAAATTTCTGGGAACTAAAGTCCAAAAACCAAAAGTTGGGAAACACTGCATCGTAGACTATATCTGTAAATAGATTAGGTAAATGTTCCATTTCCTCTAGTGTCTTTTGCTAAAGCTTATCATGGAATTTGAATTATTAATATTCTTCTTTAATTGCATGAGCATTAGTTCATTATTATTTTCCTTCCTAAGGTATCACTTCTGTGATGATTCAGTTGCCAAGGTCAGCAGTACAGATGAAAGGCATTATCCCTACTGTTACCTTGTCTGCTGTGGCGAATAGCTCTGCTTCTCCAGTTTTAGAAGCAGCTCCTGAATTAAGTTCAGGTAGGTTTTACAACACATGCAGGAAATATTTTAGGTTGTATTGAGTTTAATTTGGAGCCTCTTCCCGGCCCCCATTTAATAAATATTGTCTTTTCATTGTAAAGTTTTTTTGTCAAATGTAGTGCAAAATATAACTTAGGTAATTTTTAGGATATTTTTTGGCTAAATTAGTAAGGCAGGAATTAAGCGAAAATGAGGAACATACGCTATTTAATAATATTGTATCGGTCTACACAACATCTGGCCAAGGAATGTTGGTTTATCAGTTATGAGCAGCATGCTAATACATAGTGTTTGTTTCCTTCCACTTGCAGCAGGTGGAGTTGTCCCAACAAACCACAGAAAGAATTTGGTGTTTATTTTTTATTTGTTTCTCTGGTTTGTTGGGGGAGAAATAAACTGGAAAATAGAAAGCACCCATGCTTGGACAGTAAAGTAAACGAACTATAGAGAAGCTTTGCCTTGCTTCTCCCTGTGCAGGCTTTGCAAAATCTTGTGCTACTTATACATAACAAATCACTGAGAGGACGATGAACATATTTGGATATCCCATGGACCATACCTACCTTGTCAGCTGATCCACTCCAGAAGCACCATTAGATTGCTTCTGATGTGAACTAAAAGAAAAAGATGACAAGTTAATATTTCCATAATTCCCTGTCTTGACACATTGTCCAGTTTCACTCACTGGGTTGGATCCAGACTGTTAGTTGCATTTCAGTCCTATTCAAATCAATGAGATCTGAGTTGCAACTACCTTGTCTGATTGTGTTTGATAGTAGTCTATGTTAAACAAATTTAGGATTTGATTACACAGAAGGAAAAATGTGAAGTGCTCTGCCATGAAGTTCTACCCAAGAAATTAGGGTTTCCTAGATAAATTCACTTTTAGAAGATCACACAGGAACCAGCAAATACAAGTGAAGGAAATTGTCAATCTGCACTTGTTTGTACTTTGTTAAAGTGACTCTATGCAAGTTGTCCACATTTGCGGGAGGCAGGGTAACAGTAGAGCTACTAAGGTAAAGGTTAAGGTCACCCTTGCTCGAAAGCCAGTCGTATCTGACTCTAGGGTTCACTGCTGATCTCTCATAGCTGAAGAGCCAGGGCTGTCTGCTTCTGCAGACATTTCCATGGTCATGTAGTAGGCATGACTAGACACCGGAGCTACCAGAACACTGTTTACCTTCCCAACAAAGTGGTCCCTATTTATCTACTTTCAATTTCTTGCTTTCGAACTGCTAGGGTGGCAGGAGAGAGCTACTGTACTTTAACAAGCTGCAAACAAGGATTAGCAACTGCTTTTGTTCCTTCTGCCAATTTCCTCTTCATTCACTTTTTCCTCTCCTAGTTGCTCTAGCGCACCAGCACTTAATATCTAGCCTTTAAAATAATTAAAAACTGATTCTAATACAAAGGAGTGCTTGATTTTAGGGAACTGACACTCATGAGTGTCCCTCTGTTTCTTCTCTTCCCACTTTAAACTAGTAAGCTGGGAGTTCTCCATCGTGTTGTTTATGAATGCACACTTATGGGTCTGCTCCTGTGCAGAGCCATTACCGGAGCTGTCAAGCTGATTGGATAATGATTTGTAATTAGGACCGCCCACCATATCCACCTGCCTTCGGCGCCATTTCACACCTCTTTCCCTTAGTTCTCCTTTTCCTGCTGCAGCAGCAGGAGCCTTAGTGAGAGCTCTCATCAGTTTTTGTGGTACTCGACTCATTCGAAGGCCGTTCTAAAAAAAATTGGGGGCCAGGAGGGTCGCTTCCTTTTGACCCACCCTTGTCCGCAAGGGGCTTTGCCTCTTGTGGCCAAAGAAGAAGAAGAAGAAGAAGAGAGTAGACTAGATGCATTGGGTGCCATTTTCTGATCGTGTGGTGGCTTGGTTGATGGCCTCCTCTGCAGCGTTCAAACAGTGTCCGTCTTGCCAGAAGAAGATTTCGAGCTCCGACGGCCACGAGAAGAACGTACTCTGCTTGGGAGAAAACCATCCTGTTCACTCTTTCGGTGTCTGCAGAAAGTTCTCCGTCACCCCAACTTCAGGACGAGCTTACGATGCTCTTGGAGAAAAGGGCCATCGAAACAGTCGTATCCACCAAATTGTACAAGCAATATTGGACTCCATGACGATCAAAGCGTATGCCCCTGCCCAATGCCTGTCGGACATCCGCTCATTAGTCCGACAGTTCCAGTCTGGCAACAGGATCAGAGGGAGGGAGGCGCAACAACTGCTAGGCCTTATGGCCTGAACCACCACAGTCATCAGTCACGCCAAGCTGAAGATGAGATCTCTTTAGTCATGGTTTCTCAGCTCCTTCGATCTCCGCAAAGATCATCCACGCAAGTTACTGACTCCAACACCAGAACTGATGACGTAGTTGTCCTGGTGGGCAATGGAACAAATTGTCCTGGTGGGCAATGGAACATTTCCATTGGAAAACCATTCAGCCTCTCTTCGCCAACAGTACAGATCACCACGGATGCAAGCAACCTTGGATGGGGCGCTTGCTGCGGTACCCTGCGGATCAACAGTCTATGGACCCCGCGGGGGAGATCCAGGCACATAAACTTTCTAGAACTGTTGGTGATATGGAAGGCAATGAATACCTTCCAATCATCGATTACAGGAAGAGTAGTTCAGGTAGCGTCGGACAATACAATGGCCCTGGCGTACCTAAACAAATAAGGGGGAACCAGGTCTCTCTCACTCCTCTTCCTTGCGGTGCAAATCTGGGAGAGGTGCCTCAAGAAACATGTGTTTCCGATCGGGGTGCACATTCAGGGAAGCCTGAATACCCTCACGGACACCCTGAGCAGACAGACTGTGACCACGCACAAGTGGGAGCTCAATGACAAAGTCTTCACTACACTATGTCAGAGACGGGGGTCTCCCAGACATAGATGTGTTTGCTTCACTGGACAATGCAAAATGCCCAAGGTACTGTTCCAGAGTGGAGATGGGCCACGGATCCGAGGGAGATGCATTTATGGTTCTGTGGAACAAGGGTTTCCTTTACATCTTCCCACCAATTCCGCTCATTCAGAAGGTCTTAATACGCCTCCACAAGCAACACTCCAGTGCCACCCTCATAGCCCCAGCGTGGCCTCGTCAACTATGGTTTCCACTACTCCGCAGGTTAGCGACGGATTCGTGGACTCTACCCTCCGATCCGACTCTGCTCCAGATGGAGGATGGACGAATGCTCCATGCGGATCTCCCCAGCCTCCATTTAATGGCCTGTCTCATCACGCCAGGATCACAAGAATCCTTGACCTAAGTAGAAGAACCTCTGCGTCCAGGTCTTACAAGTCTAAATTTGAGAGATTTGTTTCCCTCCTTAACTCCTCGAATCGGAACTCAACACAGCAATCCTAATGGATGTAATGGACTCCCTCCTTTCCTTGGCCAAATTCAGCCTCACACATTTGTCCGTCCGCGTACGTCTGGCAGCAATAGTCGCCCATGCACCTACTGGAGCGGTCTTAGAAACTGCTTTTTGCAACAAGATGGTTAAGAGGTTTCTACAGGGATTAAGAAATGCCTTCCCTCCAGTAAAGAGGCCACCCCCTCAATGGTCTCTTACAACCATCCTAAATGCCCTGATGAAACCACCATTTGAACCTATGGCCACATCAGATCTAAAATTACTTTCATGGAAGACTGCGTTTCTCGTTGCCATCACGTCGGCGCGTAGAGCGGGAGAGCTTGCAGCCTTCCGATCTAACCCACCATTCTTGAAGTTCTACACCAACAGGATGGTCCTGCATCCTGAGATAGCGTTCCTCCCTAAGGTTCTGACAGACTTTCATCTGGCTCAAGCCATCACTCTCCCAACCTTTTCCCCCAAACCAACCACATCAAAAGAAAGGACATGGCACTCCTTAGATGTTAAACGAGCTTTATTGTTCTACACACAAGTGGACGGCTGAATTCAGAAAGTCATCCCGCCTCTTCATAGCCTATGGAGGAAAATCAAAGGGTGAAGCCCTTTCATCACAAAGACTCTCCAAATAGATTGCTGGGACCATCTACCTGGCCTAGGAAATGGCTTCTCAGCTGCCTCCACCACATGTCAGGACCCACTCGACTTGGTTCTTCGCAGCTTCTTTGGCATTCCTGGAAGGCATCCCAGTGGATGACATCTGCAGGGCTGCAACCTGGTCCAAGTCATCCACCTTTACTAGACATTACAGAATGGACATCAGGGCCATTTCTGACAACAGGCTTGGCAGATCTATCTTGATGGCAGGCCTTCAACCTTCTTCAGGGATGACCGCCCATCCTTAGACCATCTCCAAAGTCTTCGTTCCACATCTCGTCACAGGCAGCCCGCCATCCAAGTAAGTGAGCTTGCTAATCTCCCATAAGTGTGCATTCACAAATAACACGATGGAAAAAGACAGGTTGTACTTACCAGTAACTGTTGTTCTCCGAGTATGTTGTTTGTGAATCCACACTACCCACCCATCATTCCCCTCACATGCTGCCAGGGCGAGATGCACTCTTTCTCAACCTGTGCTTAGCTTATAATTGAACTGAGGGAAAGAGGCGAGAAATGGCACCGAAGGCGAGTGGTGATGGTGGGCGGTCCTAATTACAAATCATTATCCAATCAGCTTGACAGCTCCGGTAATGGCGTCACACAGGCGCAGACCCATAAGTGTGGATTCACAAACAACATACTCGGAGAACGACAGCTACTGGTAAGTACAACCTGTCTTTCCTGGTTCTGGTAATTCATTGCATTGGTCAAACAATCACAGTCTGAACCAATGCAAATGCATTTGATCTGAGAATAAGCAGAAGCCCCAGTAGCAGAGGAAAAAAGTATAGATTGAGAGGAAAAGCTTCAAGCTGATTCACATTAATTTGTATGTTGTGTAGTCAATGGAAAAAAATGCAAAATTTGACTGTCCCAGCATTGCAGCATTTCCTGCACTATTTGTCAATATTGTTGTCCCTGTGACCTTCTCTTTTTTGGTTCATACCCTTTATCTGCAAAATCAAATACTGGACAAGAGGCTGGGGAAACAACTGTAAAAACATAAAGGAGATTGCAGGGACTTAATTCTTTATCATGTTTGACAAGGGGCTGTGGTGGCTCAGTGGTTAAGAAAAAGCTCGCCTTGTTAGCTGGAAGCTTGGCATGTTGTCAGTTCGAGACCTGGGTACTGCATGATGGATTGAAGGCTCGCCTCTGTCCCAGCTCTTGGTGAGATGAAAGGAGCCTCATTTGGATGTTTCCTGAGCAGAGTTTCTTCCACAAAAATCCTTTCAACCCAGAATAATTTCTGACACAAAATTAATTAATACATTTGTGTTTGACCCTTCCATTCTGTTTTGCTTTTGATCTGCTGAGTAGTTGAGTACTGTAGTTCTAATTTGGAGAAGCAGGTTAGAAGGTAAGGAACTATATCCAATTCCTTTCACCAATATTTTAACTTTTTTACTATGTTTGGGTTTTCAGAAAACGAAGACTCATTCATGATGCCCAGGATAGTAAATGTAACATCATTAGCTTCAAAAGAACCTACAAACTTAAATCTGGATGAAAATGAAAGCCTCCATGGTAATTCCCAGACAGTTCAGCCTTCCTTCCGAGTATTGTCACAGGAAACAACCAGTCACCAGTCTAAAGAAAAATCTCAAGTTCCTGGAAAAGATAGAAATACCACCGGAACAGCTCTAGATTTTCATAAGGAAGATGACAGCATTCCACAAATAGTAAATGTCTCTACTTCAAAAGGACCCTTAGCATCTTTTGCAGCAGAACTGTCCATTGAAGAACTGGTTGGAAGACAACCAAGAGCAAAACTGATGGATAAGAGAAGTGATGTTCCAAAACCAAAGGATTCCTCATTTCAAAAGCTGCAACAACCCAAGGGCTCTGGATTAGAAATGGAATTGCAAAAAGTAGCTGCTATGATGCATGAACCATCACTGGATACTAATGACTTAATAGACATAGAAGAGAATGACGACACAGATGAAACTCTCACCTCACTTTTGAATGAAATTGCATTTCTGAATCAGCAGTTAAACGATGATGCATCAGACACATCAGAACTTCCAAACTCGTTAAGTTCTGGCTTTTCTCTAGGAGGTACAGAAAATCGGCAAGAATCAACTGCTACAAGTAGTGCTCATTTTCAATTTGGCACAGTGGGCAGGAGCTTTAAGGACCTTTCTGTAGTTAGAGAGAATAGCAGTCCCATAACTCCTCTCTTGCTTCACTTGGATGATGATGATCTACCTGATGGTAATAGAAACTCAGAAGAGGTTTCAGATGAATCTGATTCTTTGAAAATGATGCTGTCCTCTGAAGTAAAGGACCAAAATCCTGATCTTTCAGCAGTAAATACTGATGGAAATCAGAAAACAGTGGCATCTCTGTCAAAATCAAGAAGTGTGTCACCTCCCATTCTGCAGATGAAAACCAACCCAGAAGCTGGGAAAACTGACACAGCATGGAGGCCTATGCCCAAACTGGCCCCACTTGGCTTAAAAACTTCTAACCTTTCATCAGATTCTGAAGGGCAGAATACCAGAGTGATGCCTTCACTGGCACATGTTCCTTCAAAAGAAATAAAAACTGCAGTAACTAGGTCAAGTCAAGATCCTAAAGCATTAGCACTTGCAGCTAAAAAAAAAAGATAATATTTTGACTTCATGTGACGTTTGATCATTTGTTTTTGCTTTTCAGAAATCTTCACAATTAATCTGAAACATATGATATGCCATATGTATACAATTTACTGGGTAGATGCATCAACTTGCCACCAGATGACAAGGAGTGAAGAGTAATAGACTAGCCAAATAGATTATGTAGCGTCCAATTTGTCTGTAATTTCTATAATATCCTTGTGAAATAGAATGAGGACTGTTAATCAATTATATTAGCTTTTCTTTTTTACACAGTATGCTTTAGAGAGAACAAACAAGGTAAAATCAATTTCATTCTTACATGTTAAAAACTAATTCAGTGGGAGGCCTTAACAGCCTTGTTCAGACTCTAGAGGTGTTCTTAATTGGCAGCATAGTTGTTCGAATTCACCTTCCTCTTTTCTGAATCATTCACAGGAAGCAGCCTTTTAAAATGTTTAAAACATGTTTTTAGTGTTTGAAAAATCTTCAGGAATGTAAATGGTTTGTATACAGATTTCTTAAACATTTGAATTTAGAAGCTTAAAATAAGGCATTTGACCACAAGATGTATTTTTTCTCTAATATAATTCTCTTAATTAAATAGTTTAGGAAAACTTCTTCCTTTTTAAGCTAGTCAATGAAGAAGTTTTGTACTATAAAGTAATTTCTATTTTTGTACAGAAAGATTTTGTAAATATGTAATTAAGTTTTTAAACAGAAAAAAATGATGATTATTATGATGTAAAATAAGAAAGTTCGGTTTCACTTACCAGTGATAACTTTCGTTCTTCGAGTATATAGTTTGTGAATACACACTCATGGGTTATGCGCCTGCGCAGAACAGCCGATCGGAGGCTTGAAAAGCTATTGGTCAAAAGTTTTGGCGGTAAGACCGCCCACCGTACCGCCCACCCTGAGGCGCCCGCGCGCCATTTTACCTCAGTTCCATACTTAAGCCAAGCACAGGATAAACCAACTGATCTCATCCGTGCAGCTCAAGAGGGGAGGTAGGGTGGGTAGTGTGTATTCACAAACTATATACTCGAAGAACGAAAGTTATCACTGGTAAGTGAAACCGAACTTTCTCCTTCGTATAGTTTGTGAATCCACACTCATGGGAGATTAGCAAGCTCACACTTACTTGGTCGGTGGGCAGTCGGATGAGATGATCCCACGATGAGCTGAAGAACCCGTAGGTGGACCCGTCAGGGGCGTTGAGTCCGGAGCCCTCTGGTGAGGACGACACGGCCAAGCCTGGCGTCCGCAGTGGCTCTGGTGTCCACCCTGTAGTGCTGGACAAATGTGGAAGGTCTGGACCAGGTGGCAGCCTTACATATGTCCTCAAGCGGTGTGCCCTCCAGAAAGGCAGTGGATGTGGCAACCGCCCTGGTGGAATGCGCCCTGACATGCGGTGGAGGTGGCAGTGAAGCTGACTCGTAGGCCAGGTAGATGGTAGAGGTGATCCATTTGGAGAACCTTTGAGCAGAGATGGGTTCACCCTTGGACTTTCCCCCATAAGCCACAAAGAGGCGTTGTGACTTCCTGAACTCTCTAGTCCTGCTGGTGTAAAACAATAAAGCTCGTTTCACATCCAGCGTGTGCCAAGTCCTTTCTTGGGCGTTAGTAGGGTTCTGGAAGAAGGTTGGCAAGGAGATAGTTTGTGCCATGTGAAATTTGGAGACCACCTTGGGTAGAAAGGTGATGTCCGCTTGGAGGACGACGCGGTCGTTGAAGAACTGGAGAAAAGGTGCGTCTGCTCGCAGGGCAACCAGCTCACCAGCTCGTCGTGCAGACGTGATGGCCACCAGGAATGCTGTCTTCCATGTGAGGAGACGAACATCGGCGGTAGCCAAGGGCTCGAAGGGGGTCCTGGTGAGCGCGTTGAGAACGGTGGACAGTGACCATTGAGCCGTCGGTGTCCGGGCCGGCGGAAAAGCGTTCTTTAGTCCCTTGAGGAAGCGCTTTACCGTTTGGTCGCGGAAGGCCCCGGAAGCGGGCGAGCCAGCAGGAGAGTGCGCTACCACTGCTGCGAGATGCACTCGGATGGAGGTGATGCTGAGGCCAGACTCCGCCAGCTGGAGGAGGTAGGTTAAAATGTCCTGCAGTCCCACCTGGGTGGGGGGCGTTTGCCGGGCGGCCAGGAAAGCACAAAAACGCCTGTATTTGGAAGCGTAGGACTTCCTTGTGGAAGGGCGCCGCGCTAGTTCAAGGATCCTGGCCAGTCTGGGGTTATCCTCCACGCGGTGAGGTGGAGGCTGGGCAGGTCCGAATGGTGCAGCTGGCCCTGCTCCATTTGGAGGAGTGTCGGTGATTCCGGCAGTGTGCGATACTGTGACGACATGCGCAACAGTAGCGGAAACCAGGGTTGGCGCGGCCACGCCGGTGCCACCAGAATTGCATTGGCTCTGTGTTGGTGCATCCTGGTGAGTACCTTCTGGACCAGAGGAAACGGAGGAAAGGCATAGAGATAGTCCTGATCCCACCGTTTCATGAAGGCATCGCCCTCGGAGTTCGGTCCGATGCCTGCTCTGGAGCAGTACCTGCTGAGTTTCTTGTTGGACTCCGATGCAAAGAGGTCGATGCTCGGCGTCCCCCAGACCTGGCACAGGGACTGGAACACTCCGTCGTCCAGCTCCCATTCGTGGGTCGTCGAGGTGAGACGGCTCAGGTGGTCTGCCAAGACATTCAGTGTGCCCTGAATGTGCACTCCAATTGGGAAAATGTGCCTCTCCAGGCACCATTCCCACAACTGCACTGCAAGGTACAAGAGGGTGGTGGACCGTGTTCCTCCCTGCTTGTTGAGGTACGCCACCGCCGTGGTATTGTCCGAGGCCACTTGAACCGCCTTGCCGGTGAGCAGAGTCTCGAAGGAGCGCAGGGCCTTCCAAATGGCCAGCAGCTCCAAGTAATTTATGTGGTGCACCGTTTCGTGCGGTGCCCATGTGTCGTTGACCGTGAGAGTCCCGCAAGCAGCGCCCCAGCCGAGGTTGCTCGCGTCGGTCAGTATCTGCAGTGAAGGTTGCGGGGGGTAGAAACTCTTCCCCGTGGCCACGTTGAGTGGTGTAGACCACCACAGCAGTTGGTCCCTCAGTTCTGGAGATGGGGTCAACCGTTTGCATTGGCTCTCCCGAAGTGCGTCGAACTCGTGAAGGAGCCACGATTGCAGGGACCTGAATTTCAACTTGGCATGGGGGATCACTGCCGTCGTTGAGGCCATCAGGCCTAGAAGTCTCTGAGCCTTCTTCGCCCGGATGCACGGTTTCGTGCGCAGTTCGCTCACCCCCTGCGCAATGTCCCGTAAGCGTTTCTGGGGGGCGTAGGCTCTCGTAATGAGCGAGTCGAGTACCGCTCCAATGTACTCGACGCGCTGGGAGGGAGTCAACTTCGACTTGGTGAAGTTGATCCTGAGGCCGAGACTCTCCATGAGGTGAACCGTGTATTGTGTGTCCCGAACGGCCGACGATTTGGTGGGGGAGACGATCAACCAATCGTCGATGTATGGGAAGACCCTGATGCCCCGTTGGCGGAGGAATGCAGCCACCGGAGCCATGCATTTGGTGAAGACCCGCGGTGCCGTGGCCAGACCGAACGGTAGGCATCGGTACTGGTACACGGAATGGTCGATACGGAAGCGGAGAAACCGTCTGTGTTCCTCGAGGATGGAAACGTGGAAGTAGGCATCCTTGAGGTCTATGACTGTGAACCAGTCCCCTTTGTTGATGAGGGGGAGGACGGTCTGTAGGGTCACCATCCGGAACTTCCTGGTGTGGATGCATTTGTTCAGGCGGCGTAGGTCCAGGATAGGGCGAAGGCCTCCGTCCTTCTTCTGGACCACGAAGTACCTCGAGTAGAAACCGTTGTCCCAGTCGGACGGTGCTACCCGCTCGATGGCTCCCTTGGAGAGAAGGGTTGATATTTCTTCCTCCAAATGGGGGGACGAGGTGGTGAGACGATGTCTTCCTACTCGAGGCACCCGCACGAACTCGATGGCGTAGCCAGAGGACAAGATCTTTAAGACCCACTGGTCGTCCGTGATGCCCGACCATGCCTGGAGGAAGTTCCGGAGGGGGAGGTACGGGATGTGGAGCGAGAGAGACTCGGCCGTCGCAGCTTCAAACGCGGGGCTTGGGCCTCGCGGTCGAACGCTTGTCCTGTCCGTAGGGCCGGTAGCGGGGTTTGTGTTGTCGCCGCTGTTTATAGGAGCTGGATCTAGGCTGCTCCGCCGGTCCCTGCTGCTGTGGGTTGCCCTGGAACCGCCGTGTGAAGGGCTGGAACCTCGGCCTGGTGGAAGTTGCCGGCGTGGTGAGCCCCAGGAACTTCGCCGTGGAACTGGTCTGGCGCATCTCATTCAGGACCTTATCGGTGTCCTGACCGAAGAGGCCCTGCCCGTCGAAGGGAAACTCCTCGATGAGCTTTTTCATAGCGTCATCGAGGGAGGTGTCCCTGAGCCAAGCATGGCGACGGAGGTAGATTGCGGAGGCCATGTCTTTTGCCGCATAATCGTTGATATGCCGGGCAGTGCGCATCAACTGCTCGGCGACGAAGTCCCCCTCGGCGGCCAGCGCGTCAATCCTCTTCTGGGCATCTGCGGGCAGTTTAGCCGTCTCAACCTTCACCTGCTCCCAGAGGTGAGATTGGTACAGGCCCATGGCGGCCGAATAGTTTGCGGCCCGAAAGAATAGGGAACCGGTGGCGTAAAACTTACGCCCCACCGCGTCCAATTTCTTTCCCTCCGGCGTCGACGGGACCGGGAATCCGCTGGTGGCCGTCCTATGCTGGAAGGCCTTGACCACCAGGGAATTCGGCAGGGGGTGCGCCTGCAAGAACTCGACGTTCTCGTCCAGGACCCGGTACATGCTGTCGAGCCTGGACGAAACGGAGTGTGCCGCCAAAGGTTTCTTCCACGTCGCCCTCGCCGTGGTCATCATGGAGGGGAGCATGGTTATGTGGACCGGTCGCACGGCACGCCTGTCGAGCTTCGCGGTCATCTGATCCTCACCCTCCAACGGCGGCTGGTCGACCTTCAGGTTGAGGGCGGTGCCGAGCCTCGTGAGCATGGCGGTCAGTGAGCGCTGGTCCTCACCACGCGGTGGGTCCACCGAGCCGATGGCTTGTTCCGGCGTGCGCTCGGCGTCGACGTCTCCCTCGTCCTCCTCCGACGACGAGCTGGACTCATCGGAGGACGAGGGAGGCAGTCTTTCGTCCACGTCCGGACCGCGCCAGTACGGCCTGGGCGGGCCGGCGGGATGGGCGTCCACCGCATCAACGTCCGGACCACACCATGACGGGTTGGGTGGGCCGGCGGAGCGGGTACTCGACCCACGGGAGGTCGGTGGGGCCGCGGCAGAGCCGGGATGCCCGGGGCTTGCGGTGGTCGGAACCGGAGCCGCAGAGGCCGCAGGCGTGGAGGTCTGGAACCTGGTCGCAAACGACGCCATGACCTGAAACATCTCTCGGACGAGGGCCATCTGAGACGCGTCCGAGTCCGCTGGCGGTGGAGCTCCGGTGGCCGGCGGGATGGTGGCCCACGAAACGGTGGGAGCCGAAACGGTGGCCGGCGTCGGTGTCGGCGAAACGGTCGTCGAAACGGTGATGACCGCCTCGTCCGTCGGTGTTCTGGGCCGTGGAGAGACGGAGGCCTGCCTCGGCGAGGAGTTTCTGCCCCGAGGAGGAGAGGAGAGCACCTGAGGTGGGCGAGCTGGAGCCCCAGCCCTGCGTCCTTTCTCAGGTGACCCGGAAGACGACCGTCCTCCCCAGATGGAGGATCCCGGAGAAGGACATCGGGCAGTCGAGAACGGCGGAGAAGGCCCGGGAGAGGCGGGTGTGCGCGGAGTGGGGGGAAGCGACCGTCTCTTCTCCGACCCACGCTTGCGCTTCTTCTCACCGTTCTTGTCCTTCTTCTTCTTCTTCCTCATCGGAAGCACGGAGGAAGAGGCCGGCGGTGGTTGAGCGGCAGCGGCGGCCGTGGAGGCGGACGCGGCGGGAGCCAGAGCGAGCTCCATCAGGTGAGCCTTGAGGCGATTGCTTCGGTTCTGCACCGCGAGGCGCGTAAACTTTTTGCAATGCGGGCAAGACTGGCTCTGATGCGACTCTCCCAAACAAAAGAGGCACAGGCTGTGTCCGTCGGAAGCCGGAAACTTCTTAAGGCAAGCCGTGCACTGTTTAAACGCTGCAGCCATCAACCGCGGAAAAAATTCTTCCAGTGGAAGTTTCTGGAGACGAGTACCCCGAAGGGCCGACCAGCCGCCACCCCCTTGAGGGGGGAGACGGTGATCGATGCGAAAAATTGGCTACTGAATCCACTCAAGAGAAGAGACAGAGCCGGGGTGGCGATCCTGCCCGGAGGACAAGATCACCGAGAAAAATTGAGATTTGCCAAAAAGACTTTCCCTCAGAAGGGCGAAAAAATTGAGGAAGCTCTCAACGATCGTCCTGCTGCTACGGCGGAAAGAAGAGAACTGAGGTAAAATGGCGCGCGGGCGCCTCAGGGTGGGCGGTACGGTGGGCGGTCTTACCGCCAAAACTTTTGACCAATAGCTTTTCAAGCCTCCGATCGGCTGTTCTGCGCAGGCGCATAACCCATGAGTGTGGATTCACAAACTATACGAAGGAGAACTTTTGAGGCATCCAGGTGATTTTAACGTTTTAATCCCTAATAGAAAATTTAAAAATGGCTGCATTTCTTTGATTATATTATGACATATTGGATAATTGTATTAAGAATGTATTGCTCTATTCTTATTGTTCAGTATGAAAGGTTATAGCTTCCTTCTCTTTTTTCTGGTTTACTTCTATTGGCAACTTCCATCTGCTGTAAATAGGGTTGAGCCAGTTGATGAGAAACAGTGTTCTGCATAATTGTAGAACATATACATTATTTGCAGTGTTCAGGCACTATTCATTAAACTCACTCTTTCCACCTTTGTTTATATTGGCTATAACAATGTATGAGAGGTAATTCCAGTTGTCTTTTTGTGACTTATATTTACTTCTATAGTGTAGCCACTGAGACTGCAATTTGAATGGGAAAACAAGTGCTGAAGAAATGAGGATTCTAATTCCTTGTGTTAGTGTCTTAGAAAAATCACAACCAGATTTTTTACCCCAGTAGCTGCAATCAGAATGTGTAATTCCCCCCCTTTACATATATTTATGCTTTAAATATTTCTTTCTCCCTGATTGTGCAAAGCAAAAGAACTGATGGAAAGACTGTTTATGAAGAGTATGATGAAGAAAACAGTCCAATATTCAATATAGTCTTCCACTTTTTACTTTTATGACCTGTATTTAACTTTATTGTAAGCAGTGGTAGTTTGTGTGCTTCAGAATGTTCATTCAGTGCCTTAGGCTTTTGAAAGAAACCTCAAATCTACATGTTGGGTTAAAATCTGCTCACTTCTGTTTCAGAGCTCAGATAATGTCAGATGGAGTTGGATTAGTAATTTAAGCAAATTGTACTGTGCATTTCTGTCAAAAGATAATTTAGTCTTCAGAAAAAAAATAGCATTAAAGAGCAGTTTTTGTTGTTTTTCTTAATTTCCCCACATCTTCCTCTGGCTTTCACTCGCTTAATTCTTACTTCTTCATGTTTCTTATGATTCACACTAATGTGTCTTTCTGCAACTGCATAGACACCTTCAGAATCTTCCAGTACTATAAATTGTTAGTGACACCCACTTGCATAGCATATGCTTCTCTACCCAACAGTTATTTTTGACAATCTTTTGGTGCCTAATCTAAAACTACACTGAATAATTTATCTGTTCTTCCCTCTATTATTCATCATCTTTCTGTTCCCTCTATTTATGGTCCCAACAGGCCCTTTTAAAAATGCATAACTTACAGGTAAAACTCGGAAAATTAGAATATCGTGCAAATGTCCATTCATTTCACTTAAAAGGTGAAACAAATTTATGAGATAGACTCACTACATGCAAAGCGAGATATGTCATGCCTTAATTGATTATGATTGTGACAATCATGGCGTACAGCGTACATGAGATTATGTGATAATTATGGGGTACATGAGATTGGGGGGGTTGGGGTTTTCATACACTGTAAGCCATAAGCATCAATATTATAACAAAGTAGGGCTTGAACTATCTCGCTTTGCATGTAATGAGTCTATCTCATATATTTGTTTTACCTTTTAAGTTGCATTACTGGGCAGAATGGACATTTGCACGATATTCTAATTTTCCGAGTTTCACCTGTACAAGAGCAAAATCCCTCTTACAGGCAGACATTCTAAGTGCCTTTGATGTTTGGGAGAGAAACACCAAATACAAACATGCTAAATTTGCAAAAGTTTCACCAGAGTAACCATGAAGAACAGGCAATTGAGAGTTATGTTCCTCATAAATGGATTTGATCCACCAAAGCTCATATTACAATATAGTAGTTAATTTTAAAGTACCAGCATTTTTGCTTCTCTTTTTGTTTTTGTTTGATGTTCTTCCATATACTAACAGCTGTGCCCTCAAAAATTGGTGTTCTATGTTTTGAGAACAAAGCAACTCTAGAAAACAAACTGTATGCTACTAGAGTAATAGAAAAGGTAGCCGAGTATCATCACAAAGAATATCAAATAGCTAGTAAATACTGCTACTGTTTCATACAGTTGGCTAGAAAACCACTACTTGATTCCAAATGAGGTTAGTTACTGCCTCAACATCTTCTTTTGAAAAGAATCCAGAAGAAAGAAATGTCAGCTCATGATGTTAGTTAAGCATTACAGATCAGTTGCCAGGACAAAGCTTGATGCATCATTTGGTCATGCTGTAATATCAGTGTTGGTATGACATCCCATCAGTCAGTGAATGAGCTTGTTAAGCACTATTGTGAATCATGGAGACCACTAAGAAGGAGGACATGGTATTTACCTATAACTGTAGTTCTTTGAGTGGCCATCTGTGAGCTCAGCCAAACAAACAACTTTCCTTTTGTCTGCCATGCATATATTTAAGTCAGTGACAGACATGGAAACTGAAATAGCCACTGGATTGAAGAGTATGTGCTGTGTGAGAGGTGGGACTAGTGATTTTTTAGGCTCTGGAAGATTTCAAGGATGTCCACACAGGTGGAAAAAGACCCATTAATATGAACTCACAGTTTTATAGTTAAATAACCTATCCTTTAAAATTCTAGATGAATTTTCAAGAGGTCAAGAGTTTTACGGAGAAATATGCCATTAGGCATGCTTCCCTTAAAAATGTGGTTTTAAAAGGGCTGTGTGCTTTATAGTGTAACAATGCATAAATGAAGAATTTGAGAAAGTAGAAATAATTTCTGTATATAATTATGTAATCTGTTTGTAAGGCCTCTTCATAATACTGAATCCTATACTTCTAATTACTTGTTTTCATAGTAAATTTTTGTCCTTTATTTCAATGACCAGTTCCAGAGATTTTAAAAAATGCAAATGAACCCCAAGGTAATGTTCTGTGTCTTTGTTTAAAGAGAATTTTGAAAACTATGTATACTTTTTCACAAATAATGGTGCAAAAATATGAATTTTATAAAGAACATTTTGTAATCAGGACAGTTGAAAACAATGCAGCAGGCATGTTTCATTTAACTGAGAGTGTATACTTGATTTTTAATGCATTTGTAAATAAAATGCCATTTTAAAAAGAATATAATAAAATGTAAGATTTTGTTTTTACTGCCTATTCTCTTTTTCTGTATCTTCTGAAAAACTGATATTTTTGTAGAGCTAACCATTTTCTGTAACTAAGAAGGTGAATCTCTAAAATTAAAATAGCCTCCAAGTAAAAAATGGCTTTCAAATGTTATGTATATGATAGATGTGACATAAAGTCAAAGATTAGAGATGATTCAATCCACACTCAGCACACCCCAAGTCTATGGAAGATCTACTGAACAATCTGACATAAAGTCAAAGATTAGGGATGATCTAATCCATACCAGCACACCCCATGTCTACAGAAGATCTACTCAACAAACTGATTTCAATCTATACCATTCCATAAAAGGAACAATTTCAAAAAAGCCAACTGGAAAACTTTTCAACTATGCAAATGCAGCTGTGCTTCAAACTGACCCTCAACCAGTGAACTAATCAATTTGTAACTACCAGTTTGGAATGTTCTTGCACCTCAATTTCAAGAGAATTCTTGACAAAATGCACCCCAGGTCTCATTCAGAAACATACATCCAATATTTGGATTATATTTCAGAATGAGAAGAAAATCCTTTTATTGACTACAATAAATTTGTGAGATAGACACTAACAGAGCTTAACAGAAATAGCAAGAAATCTGAAAAGACTGAACAAAAAAAGGATATTGTATGTAAATATAACCCCAAATCAAAGAGCACGCCAACTGCTTTTGGGAAAATCAATCAACACAAAACAAAAATAAAACGTCAAAGGAATGTTTTAGAGAGAATCCAATGAACTTTGCAGCTTTCATATTGGTGGAACAAGAGGAAGCTATAAGAAGATGTAGGAATGTCAAAGCAGCTGAACTCGATATTTGGATCAAACAAATTAAACATTTTGGACAAAGCACAAAGGAATGTATCTTTCAACAGTTTAACAATTGTTAGACAAGCAAACAAATTTCAAAACTGGTAGAAGACAAGTAATTGCTATATTTAGTAGTCAGAGAAACTTTCAGATCACAAAAGCTGCAGGCCAATCTGTACTATACCACTTACACAAAGTGTTTGGATGAATGTTGATAATAGTTTGTCTAGGGCCTAGGCCTTACATTAAAAAAACAACCAGCCAAAACTAAACCCTTTGAAACTATAGTCTTGTGCTTTCCATATAAAGAACAGAGAAGTAGATAGAAACTCTGACTTAGATGGGAAGGCAAGATTTGGGAGCACTACTCCAGAGTATTTGGCCATCAATTTGGATCGAACTAGTTCAGTCGCACAGCCAAGTCTGAACCTTTGTGACACCAGGGACCACAGCATGCCAGGCTCCTCTGTCATCTGCCATCCTCTAGTCCACCCAGATCTACACCCACTGTGTCAGTGATGCCATCTCAGCCTCTACCTCCCCCTTTCCTAGTATCAGGAATTTCTCCGGTGATTCCTGTCTTCTCATTTGGTGGCCAAAGTACTTGAGCTTCAGTATTTGTCCTTCCAAGGAAAAATGATCTCTTTGCAGTCCAGGGGATTCTCGAGAGTCTTCTCCAGCACCACAGTTCAAAAGCGTCTATTCTGCTCTCAGCCTTCCTTTTTGTCCAGTTCTCACAGTCATGCATTACTACTCATACTAGTTAGGGATAACAAAACAAAAAAAAAATATCCTGGGCCCATTGTATCCCAGCACGGAATTAAAGCTTACATTTGCACCATTCTGATGTTCTCCAGATCTGTAGGATTAGAGCTATCATCTATGGAGATGGAGAAAATTGTAATCTAGCACATATGGGACATATCTAGTTGAGGAAAGATAAAATGAAACAGAAGCTAACACCCACTCCAAAACAACTCTTGTCTCCTGCAGCACTATATAATCCTATGGGCTCCTATTTTTTAATCTCTAGCCAAAGCCTGCTCTTGGGAATTTCACAATTCTTTCTGGATCTGTAGGTCCAGCTTTCACTTATCAAAGTCCCAAGCCAGGCAATTACAAATACTGTATATATTGAAGAGATACCACCCACCTCTCTGCACCCTTTGGAGAGAAAAGCTGTGAAAGCCAATAGATCAGGTATGGGACAAAATTACAAAGCCAATTCTTGGAAAGCATTTTGGACAGCAAGTCCCAGAATGCTGACGAGTTTTAGATTTGGAAATAAGGGAAATTTCCTGGCAAATATGGGATACTTGACAGCTATGCTTATCCTGTGCTGCCCTCCAATGGTGGCAATAGGGCATTGCAGTCTAATTAATAAGGGATGACGGCAGGAAAGAGGGTAAAATAAGGGGTTTTCCCAGGCAATAAGGGATACTTGACAGCTATGGAACTGTAGTCCAAAAAAATAACTCCACAGATAGTACTCTGGAACAGTAGGTTACAGGTGTGTTTAAAACGAGTGGCAGGGTTGTCAAGTTCCTGTTAAAATAATGCAAAGCACAGGAAAGGAAGATAATGATCTCTCACACTGGAGATCAACCTCCACTTAAAAGCGTAGGAACAGGCCAAGCCATAATTCTGGTCAGTTGGCAACCATACAAGGGAAGGGTTCAGACTAGTTTTTGACAACCCTCCAAAAGAAGATCTGTCCTTCACAAAGGAAGGCATAAGGCACCCTTTGTCTGAATTATATTTAAACCGAAGGATAGTAGCCAGATGTATGCATGACCAGGAAGTGAGACCAGATGGAGTTTGTGGGTGGGGGAATAGAAGGTGCAGTTAGAAAAGTGAATACAGCAATACAGGCTGCATGCATAATTGGCAAGCAACAAAATGAGAGGGTACATCCTTAGTTCTGTAGTCAAAAATAGATGGAAGAGTGTAGCTCTTGTGCTTAATGACTTTAGCTACTCCTTGTGTGCTTGCTTCAGCAATTAACAGCTGCTTAAAATTACATTGATATCTTTTGCTGTTTGCAGGTTGATACACAGTAGGCAGCAGTCAGGGGGCCAAACACATCTTTATTGCAGTGTAGTCAACCTGAACATGAGGTAATGGTGGAGATGCAGCTCCTTATATAGGGTACAACACATTTGAATTTTGCCCGAAGGTGCCCATTGGTTGCGGTACCAGTGATGTCATTCTGACGTACTGCATACCTGGCGTGGCTCACCTGTGGCGGGAAGGTATCCCGCGCTAGTCACTGATTGGGTGATTGGGGCCACGTGAGCTGAGCTCCTTCAGCTGTGCTATCGCTGGCAGCTGAGTTCCATTGCAAGTGTCAGATGACTTACATGCATACACAATATCTACACAAGAGGAGTATTCACAATGGGGGGGAAGGGAGGGGGAGTGGAGGATCGCTAGATCTGATTCATTCACATTACCTTAGTTACATACACAACACATCTTGAGTGCTAAACAGCAGGAGGAGGTCTCGGTAATTCCTCCACATTTGACTACGCAAGCATACAAAACATCAAACTCTTTAATTGAACAATTCTATGGGTATCTATTCAGACTGTGGAAGCGCTTCTTCCCCAGTAAGTGTCAGATGGCAGCTGGAGTTGCTTGAAAAGCAAAAACATTTTCCTCCTTGACACACTACCCAGTACTGGCTATGGATTTCTAAGCCCTGCTAGTCTAAAGGGTTCAATCTTAACTGGACAACATGGCTGAGGGCAGGCTGGGCTGAAGCCAAATGTCTTCCAGGCTAGAAATGTCAGGAATTGGTAAGGACTAGCCTCATTTTATGCTGGTATGGTGGTTATGAATCTGGGCTGAAATGGATTTGGATCTGGTGTAACTCACCACCTACTCCACTTTTTCCCTGTTTTGTTGTTGTTGTTGTTGTTGACTGGTCTTAGCCCACACAACGGTTGCACCAAAAAAATCTGAGATTAGCCAGCACAAGGGCATTTGTGTCATCTGGTATATCTAGGTTTGGATTTCACTGTAAGAAAATAACTTTCCAACTTGGGTTTCCACACTTCCAACCAAAAATGTACATAATATCCAAGACTGATCAAATAATTCCATTACTTTTGGCACAGAAACCTATAGATGGCTGTTTTGTTCTCTGGCAGTATCAACACAAATTTCAAATATATTAACTAAACTGCCTGGAGGTGACTACCTAATAATAGGGCTTGGCCTTTTCTTCTGGGAGACTCATCTTAACTTGTTTATCATACAGCCACTTGGAATGTATGGTATTTCCTTGGAAGCCATCAGGGCTATCCAGAAATGGGAACATGGAGGTGATGAATCTGTCTTTTGCACATCTTTAAGATGTAAATTGTTGTTGATGTGGCTGTATATGTATGGTGGTTAACTCTTGGAATGTATGAAGCAAGAATTCCTTTTTCCCCCTAATGTGCATTTATAAATGCAGGTACAGTACTCATCGTTATAAATCCTCATGGTCAACCCCAAAGAAAATTTAAAAATAGAGGCAGATATTTTGACAACTTCTTTTTCTTCTGTGTCTAAAGTCAGCTGTGAAACTGCTAAAATGAAGCCACCTTTTGGTGAGTTCATTCTGCAGTTTCTTTTGCCTGACCTAGTGTGAGAAAGATTAGCCAGCACAAGATGGCCATTGCCTAGGCCAGTTTATGCCCAATTGTGGTTCAAAAATACCACAATCTTCAAGGAGGCTTTCTGTGTAGCCTGCATGTTGACTCATATCAACAAAAAACTTCTTGCACTATTTCTCTGTTCCCAAACAGGTCTTTTGTAAAGCTACTGGCTCTTAGTTGCCTACTCATGACCTACCCCACCTAAAATATCTTGATTTACTAACGGATAGTTAAAAACCGTACAATCTTTTGATTTGTGTTTCAAAACCTCCATATCATTGCCCCTGCTCATCAAAGAAATGTGATCGATTGTTGCTTTCTCACCTTGCTCCCACTTGAATACAATGGGCCTCCCATCTGAGAGCTTTACTTTTAAAAACGCAGGAGAAAAGTGATACCTTTACTGGATTGCCTTTCTCGACCCTAACCCCTCCCCTCCCTTCCCTGGGGCAGCAGCTTTATCAATACTGGTCTGGGGGGGGGGGGCTGTGGAGGACTTTGTATGCCAAAAGGGCTTAGGACCAGAAAGTGACTCGTGGAACTGCAGTGGCTCGGTGGTTAAGAAGCTCGCCTTGTTAGCTGGAAGGCAGTTTGAGACCCAGGTACTGCATGACGGATTGAGTGCCCATCTCTGTCCTAGCTCTTGGGGACATGAAAGGAGCATCATCTGGGCATCCCCTGAATGGAGTTTCTCCAGCAAAAATCCTTTCAACCCAGAATACGGGTGGAACTCGGAAAATTAGAATATCGTGCAAATGTCCATTCAGTTCAGTAATGCAGCTTAAAAGGTGAAACAAATATATGACATAGACTCATTACATGCAAAGCGAGATAGTTCAAGCCTTACTTTGTTATAATATTGATGCTTATGGCTTACATTTTATGAAAACCCTAACCTCCCAATCTCATGTACCCCGCATAATCATCACATAATCTCACACCATGATCATCACAATTATAACGAATTTTTGTTGTTCAGTCACAGTCGATTCCGACCTTCTGCGACCCTATGACCAATGGTCATGACCATTGACCTCCAGGCACCCCTGTCCTCCACCACCCTCCTCAGCCCGCTCAGCTCTGTGCCTGCTGTGTCCACAAAGCCATCTAGCCATCTCATCCTTGGCCGCCCCCTTCTTCTTTTGCCCTCCACCTTTCCCAGCATCAAGGCTTTCTCAAGTGAATCCTCTCTTCTCATTTGGTGTCCAAAGTACTTCATCTTCATCTTTACTATTTGACCTTCTAAGGAGCAGTTAGGACTGATTTCTTTCAAGATTGACCTATTCTCCTCTCTGTCCAGGGGATTCTCAAAACTCTCCTCCAACACATCTCAAAGGCGTCTATTCTTCTGCGCTCAGCCTTTCTAATGGTCCAGCTCTCGCAACCATACATTACCATTGCTTTGACTATACGGATTTTTGTTTGCAAGGTGATGTCTCTACTTTTCACTATGCTCCCCAGGTTTCTCATGGCTTGTCTCCCTAGAATCAGTCGAATTAAGGCATGACATATCTCGCTTTGCATGTAGTGAGTCTATCTCATATATTTGTTTCACCTTTTAAGTGAAATGAGTGAACATTTGCACGGTATTCTAATTTTCCGAGTAATTTCTGACACAGAAATTAGTGGTACGAGCGCCACACTGCGATGTGCGGAAGGCAGATGAAAGGTCACTGCATTATATTCCCAGGACAGTCTTCATGGCTGGTGGTCGCCATGAAGATGGCCAGTATTCGGATTCAGATACGGCAGATGAAGACGGCCCTCCTCTTCCTCCTCCCCACACACTGAGTGAGCTCTGAAGTAAAAAAGCATCCCGCTCTCCCCCCTCATGCTTCGGCCCGGGCGGGCTCTTCTCCTTTTGTATTACTGTTGCATTATGATGTATTGCTTTGTAGTTTTGTATATGAAAATGTATTCTTGCCTTGTAATCTGTGCTGTATTTTTGTATATTTTTGAATATTGTGAACCGCTTTGGGTCGTCCACAAAACGAGGAAAGCGGTATATAAGAATAAATTCAATTCAATCCAATTTTTCCGTTTCGCGCTTTGGCCTGCCGAGGCCACCATAGCTCCAGCACCATCGGGCTGGCGGAGAGTGCTGCGCCAGGCAGGAGCAAGAGAGAGAGAGATCGACTGCCTGGAATTTAGCGAAAAGGAACAGCTGACTGAGCGAGGAAGAGGAGGAGGAGGAAGAAGAAGAAGAGGAGGAGGAGGAGGCTCCGGAGCCCAGCCTCTTTGGGGAGGGAGGGAGGGAGGGGGGAGCCAAGTGGGTTGGAAGCAGCAGCAGCTCTCAGGCAGCAGCCTTTCCCCGCACGGGGGCTCCATCCAGCCCTTGCTTCACCCACCGCGGCTGTCCCTTGACAGGCGATCCTGAAACCCAGCCAGCCGATCCCGTGTCCCTCCTCCTCCGACCCTTAAGGGTTTCTCCTTTTCAGGATTTTTTTTTTAAAAAGTGGGATTTTCTTTTGGGTCCAAAAGCCTTTAGTGGGCTTTTCTTGTGGGTCCCTCCCCACGCCTTCTGCCCTGCTCCGGCGGCGGGTCTCGAACCCGCTGCCCGAGAAACGTTGCACCGCAAAGGAGCGAAAAGGGGAGACGGAAGTTGCTCCGGGCCGCCCCCGATGAGGACGCCTTTAAATCCCGCCGTGGTTTCTTCTTTATAGAGGCGAAGGAAGGGAGAAATCGCCTGCATGGAAGGGCGCTTTGACCTCCTCCTCTTTTCTCCTCCATGGGCGCCACTGCTGCCTCTACGGCAAGGTAACAAAGGTTGATCCTTGGTGGATCTCTCTGTGTGTGTGTGTGTGTCCGTGTGTCTCTCTCCATCCCCTTTCCCTTTTTGGGCTTCTGTCCTAAGCTAACTCCCGTTGCTTGGTTTAGGATCGGACTCGGAGGAAAAGAAAGCCTGGCCTAGAGGATTAAAAACGCTCCTCGGCTTTTCCTTCCTTACAATAAGATTCAGTCAAGGGGGGCGGGGGACCCCCAACCCATTTTATTGAGATGTTTGAAGGGGTAGCCGTGTTAGTCTGTGCAAACACATCTGAAATTAAACGAAGGTAAAGGTTTCCCTTGCTCGAAAGCCAGTCGTATCCGACTCTAGGGTTCAGTGCTCATTTCTGAAATTAAGCAGAACAGAACAGCAAGGGAAAAAAAAGACTAAACAATGCTGTGGCACCTTAAAGACTAACTCCTGTATTTAAATGTGAGCTTTCGTGGACCGGATACATTTTATTTATTTAGTGTCTGGTCATGCCTGCCACATGACCACGGAAACGTCTGCAGAAGCAGACAGCGCTGGCTCTTCGGATTGGAAACAGAGATGAGCACTGCACCCTAGAGTCGGATACAACTGGCTTTTGAGCAGAGGAAACCTAACCTTATTTATTTATTGTAGATTTATATACCCCTCCTATCCAATGGACTCTGGGCGGTGTACACAAGTTAAAACCAATATAAAACAATTTTTAAAACCCTTAAAAACAGTTTTGAGGTTTCTGTCCCGCTGACTCGGGGATTTCTCGCGTCCCTCCCCTCCAGGAGACAGGAGGGGGGGACCCTATGGTGAACTCATGTTGCAAAAATTGGGATCCACCAACCTGTTAAAGGGGCAGCAGATGGGGGGGGGGCTCTATTAATCTTGTCTGACTAGGGCGACAATGTTTGGAGAAATGAGGGCTATAGTAGGATAAAGGCATCTGAGATATAGCATAAGGTGAGAATCTAAAATGTGCCTTTGAGGACTGGCCTAGCTGCTGGCACAGTCTTGTTTTCTGCAGTGTACAGACCCGTGATGGCGAACCTTTGCACTCCAGGTGTTCTTGGACTTCAATTCCCAGAAGCCCAAACCCCCTGTGAATCCACACAAATCTTAACTGTGATTCATCCGGCCAACGCTGCCCTCGTCGCTCCCGGAAGCGGAAGTAAAACACGCCCGTACGGTTAAGACTCTTCCGGGTTAACCCTCCATACGGGCGCGTTTTACTTCCGCTTCCGGGAGCGACGAGGGCAGCACAGGCTGGATGAATTGCAGTAAACCCATTCATGTGGATTCACAGGGTGCTTGGGCTTCTGGGAATTGAAGTCCAAGAACATCTGGAGTGCCAAGGTTCACCATCACGGGTAAAGACATTTTACTTCTATTTCCTACCATTGCGGTTTAAATTACCATAGGAATGTACTGTATAATGCGTTGTTATTACCGCATACGCGCATACACACGCATGAGAGAGAAGCAGCTCCTGGTGAGGAGGAGTGTCTCTTGGCTATGTAATCCGGTCTCCCAATGTGTGTCAGATAATCTCCTTAATCACAGTTCTCAAGCCTAGTGTAGAAATCGGACTGCTTGAGTGGAAAGGCTGGGCCCCAGATCTCCTTTAAAATCTTCACATTTAATGTCTATTAAGGTCTCAGAATTGCCAAATCTTTAAATGGAGGTCATTTCCACAGACCTCACCAAAAGACTGTGACCCTTGAAGTATGGGTGTCATAGCAATAGCAATTTACATTTATATACTCCCCCATAGCGCTCAGTGCACAGATCACAAGTTAATTAGCATTTTGCCCCCAACATACTGGGTACTCATTTTATCAACCTCTGAAGGATAGTAGGCTTAAGTCAACCAGGATCGAACTCACAGTGTTTTAGCTGCAGTTTAACTATTGCACTACCAGGGCTCTTCTATTTATTTCTGAAGCATTCAATGTGGTACTGTGGTTAGTCTGGACAGTTATCAGACAAGATTCAAAACCAAATTGTAGCTATTACTATTATTTCCATCAAAAGAATAAGTTGCTGTAGGGGTAGAAGAGGAAGCGAAGAAGATTATTATTAAAGAACACAAAAATGTTGTGGCACCTTAAAGACTAACTGATACACTTTAATGTGACCTTTCATGGATCAAGTCCTTTTCCTGACCTAGAATCGCTGACCATACCTCTGAAGTTTGTTCCATTAAGGTGTTTGTGAAGGAATCTGAAAAATCACAACAGATTACAACATAATTATTGTGGCATTTCAAATTTGGTAATTGATCCAAACTCCTTGATCATCACAATTCAAACCATTGAGATGGGTATCCAGCATGTTGTATATATTTTATCTCTGCCCTTTTTTGTCTTTTAATTTTTCTGTTCCAAATGGCAATTTTCAAACCGTGTGCAGAGTATCCAGGTAGACAGAAATGATTTGAAATAGGTTTCTGTGTATTGCTATTGCTGATAACGAATTTAATGCCCATTTTTGGGTAGCTAAAGCTTAAGAGGGAGTTGAAGAAGTAATATTGGCTTAGTTTTATGTTTTGTCATTTCTTGTCATCTCTCAAAGGTTCATATGGATCAGAGTCTTTTGAATGGACAAAAGAGGAATCGAGAATAATAATAATATAAAACCATAACACAACTGTGTCCTGCAGCAGAATCCTTGTGATGAAGTGAAGGAGTGTCCGGAATCTGGAGTCTCCAGAGAGAAATGTGAAATCCTGCAAGGCTGGCTCCTTGACTTCTCTGGCGTGTCAGCCAGTATCTGGAGTGGGGGTGGATCGTGTTTGAGGAGGGGGGCAGCATTCCCTCCTTGCTCAGGTGATGATGTCGATGGAAGGATCAACCATTACCAGCAGGATAAAGAACTTGCTGCGATCTCCCTCTATCAAACTGAGAAGGAGCAAGCCAGGCAGCAAGCGGGAAGACATTGCAACCAAAGTGAGTTTTAGGTCGGGTCTCTTTTTGGAGACCACTTAAAGCAGGGGTTCCCAACCTTTTCAAGCCGGGGGCTGGGTCATGCTCCCTCAGTCATCTTCAAGGGCTGGACAGCCATTTTGCCCTGCCTGCATGATTAGGGTGGCCATTTTGTCCCAACAGCTTCAAAGGGCTGACCATTTTGTTTCTTGAATGCTGTTGGAGGGATGGGGGGTCACATAAAATGGTGCCATGGGCCAGATCCAGCCCACAGCCTTAGGTTGGGAACCCTTGACTTAAAGCCTCCCTTTCCCCTCAATATCCAGCTGTTTTAGGAAGAATGGTGCACTGGGGCTCTATGAATCACCCAATGTGATGCTGATGAAAACACATGCTGAACTGTATTTCATATGGTTTGAAAGAACATATTGTGATTTGCCTTGAATGTGGCTAAAGCAAAACTGAGGGGCTGTGAGTCTCAAGATGTTGAAGAGGTACTCCTATCGTCATGGCTCACCATTGGCCAAGCTGGCTTAGGCTATTGGGCAGCAACATCTGGAGAGCCATGGCTTGATCAGATTTCTGTGTGCTCAAAGGTAATGATTTAGATATCAGGCCTGGGGAAATTCAGTGGAACAATAGTGCTTTTGTACATGATAGAAAAGAAGATGGAAGGTGACAGCTTTCCTAGAGAAGAAGTGGTAAATGTCTCTTTGGCTGAAACAGAAACTTTCCTTTATGCTTCATGTCATGTTCTGTGGTTCACCTTTTGAGTGTGTGATAATGTGGGGCTTTTCAAGGGAGTGTTTCTAAAGCTTATTCTTTCTGACCCATGACTGATTCATTTTGACTGACACGATTTAAAGTGTCAAGGAAGTAAGTAAGTCTGCAGTCAGGTAGTACGTCCTTCAGACGTGGCTGTTATTATTTAAACGTTTCTCTACTTTTCTGTTGTAACAGTTTTGTGATCACGGATTTTTCTTTGTTCCATTTTGTTCAATTTGTTGTCCTGCTCATGGATCGTAAACAGCAATGACTGGGCTCTCCTTCAGGGGATAAGTTTGTTTAATTTGTGTAATCAATTAAAGAGAACAATCAGCTTCACCTTGCTTATTGATGATTACAGTAAGGAGCTGGGAGTGCCAAGTGCTGGGTATTTTGACATTATCTAGTTATATTCTGCTGGCTGGATAGCTTAGTGGTTCAGTAAGAGTTCAGTTCCTGACTGAGCCTCCTGGGAGAAGAGCCAACCTGTGTGGCCCTTGGGCGAGTTGTGCAATCCCAGGACACCACCAGGAAAAGGGAATGGTAAACTACTTTTGAGTATTATCTATCTAGAAAACCTTAGAAAAGGTCACCCTAAGTCAGAATTGACGTGATGGCACACAATTATTAATTGTATTCTTTTAAAGAAATTGCAAGTAGACGAGAAATTGCAAGTACAGTAATACCTCATACAAAGTCCGCTTCATACAACATCGGATTCATACAACATCGCCTAATTCCGTGCAACTTTGTATGAGGCATTGGGGTTTTCCCAGGTTGCATTGTGCTTGGGCACTATGAAAGGCAGGACACATGCGTGCATTGCTCTTGTGGGTTTTGCATGAGGCGAAGAGTGTTTAGGAGTGGTTTTGAGCACGATTTTGGATTTTTTTGAATTTTTTCGTCAGAATTTTTAGAAGCATTCTTGGGATTTTTGCAGCATTCTTCAGATTCTTGGACAATCAGGGTTGTTTGACATGTTTTTGTAATGTATTTAGCCTTTAGACAATGATTTCTTAAAGTTCGGTCAGTTTCCTTGACTTTGCACTGAAGTCTGTGCTGTTGCAGTACAACGTATCTCTATGGAAACGACGTATGAGGCATCGCGGCAAGGATTTGGACGTTGTATGAGGCATCACGGCTAGGATTTTGCTTGCCTCATACAAACTCCAAATCCGTATAAAGTCCAAACTTGTGGAACCAAGTTTGGACGTTGTATGAGGTATCACTGTAGATAAATAGGGACCACTTTGTTGGGAAGATAACAGGGTTCCGTGCACTCCGGTGTCTAGTCATGCCTGCCACATGACCATGGAGATGTCTGCAGAAGCAGACAGCACTGGCTCTTCGGCTTTGAAACAGAGATGAGCACTGAACCCTAGAGTTGGATACGACTGGCTTTCGAGCAAGGGTGACCTTTACCTTTTTAAAATTTATTGGGCCACTCTATAAACCACCCTTCCTCCCCCTGAGGTCACCCCCTCCCCTTCACACACACACACACACACACACACCCATTGTAGTAGACTCACCCTCAAACCCCACACGAGGATCCCTTGGAAGAAAGTTATAAGGAGGGGCCCGGAACGGCAATGCAGCCCATGGAGCCTCTGTTTTCCTCTCCGGAAGGAGAAAAGCAGGAGACAGGAAGGGACTTATTTTGTAACGGACAACTCTTCACTTCTGTCCTCTATAAAATTAACCCTTTGATTCCAGTATTTTTACATGTTTTTTCTTGAACTGCTTCAACCTGGGAAAATCCCGGGAAATCGGGACATATGGCAACTCTAGTTACAAGTAGTCTGAGTCTGCTTAAATTTTTGAAATGGTAGCCATGTTAGTCTGTGTTTTAAGCATTTCAGAGAGTAAACAAAACAAAAAGACAAAAAACGTTGTGGCACTCAGAGTCTGCTTAGGCGTCCATGTACTTTTAAGACATAGATGTCTTAAAACAAACTCCTTGGTGAAATATGCCCTTCTGATGCATTCCATTATTGTTCAGTTGCACAAATGAGTCTGACCCTTTGTGACCCTATGGACCACAGCATGCCAAGCTCCTCTGTTATCTGCCATCCTCCAGACTCTGGAGTTCAGAATTTGCCTAGATCCACGACCACTGCATCAACTATGCTGCCTAACAAACTCATCCTCTGCCACCCCCTTCTCCTTTTGCCTTCAATCTTTCCTAGCCTCAGGGCCTTCTCCAGCAAGTCCCCTCTTCTCATTTGGTGCCCAAAGCATTTGAGCTTCAACTTCAATATTTGTCCTCCCAAGGAGCAGTCAGAGTTGGTTCCATAGGATTTGCCTAATCAGGAAGTGGAAACAATGTGTGATAATGCATTTGGAAATGAAGTATGAAGATTTTTTTTGTCAGTCTTTCAGATATATAGAATAGAAGCAATTTGTATCTTTCAATACTATAGATTTTTTGGTAATTAAGGCATAATGGGAACTTGAGTTAAGGTACACATATTGCTCATGAAGGACAGGAACTGGATCAATCAATGCCACCTGGAAGAATCTCCATAACAAGACCTAATCGAGGTAGAGCTCCAGTATCCTAGCTGCATTTCAGGGTAAAGGTGGGAATAAGTTGGTGAGAAGGCTAGGGAGGAACCATCTTTTTCCACAGGGGTTCTCAGCCTTTTTAATCCATGGGCTGGACCACGCCCCCTCAGACAGCTGAGCTGGCTGGACTGGTATTTCCTCCTGCCATAAATGCTGCCATAAAATGCATCCACAGCTATTGTAAATGTGTTTACGACAGCTGCAGGCAGATTTATGGCTGTTGTAAACACATCCGCTTGTGGTGGTGGTGACATGGGCCACATGAAATAGTGCTACGGGCCGGGGCTAGCCCACAGGCCATAAGTTGAGAACTTCTGGTCTAGACCATTGTTTCAAAAACTTTGGGTTTTGGGCTTCAATTCCCAGAAGGTCCCAAAAGCACTGATCAACCAATGTACTGACTTAGCTTCTGGGAATTGAAGTTCCCCCTGTGGAGCATGGGTTCCACATTGGGAACCACTGCTCTAGAACCAAAGTGTGCTGTTTTTGAAAGAACCCTTAGATATTATAATGCTTTTTACAAAATCCTGAACACACAAAGCAATTTCAAGTGATACTTCTTAATTCATTGCCTTGTTTTGTATAATAGCAAATTCTGTGGACACTAATCAGCCTGGCAGTCATAAAACTATGTGCAGAATAGTGTATACCGGTTGCAGCTCGTTGATAGTTTTAAGAGAATTGGTGCAACACTTTAGGGACTATCTATCTATCTGACTGTCTGTCTGTCTATCTGTCTGTCTAATACCCCACCCCTTTAGGAAAAAAAAACTTTCCTACTCGGGGGGGGGGGGGCTAACAGCATAAAACTCAACAATAAAAACAGACACAAATTTTAAAATTGTAATAGAAATACAGTACATTAAAACAAAATTAAAGGAAAAACCGATTTGTGACGTAGAGAGACGGAATAAAATGCCTAACGATTGGCCGTTGGTAAAATATTCCCAAAGGGCTCTTTAAAAAGGAATGGTTTCAATGGTTTTTTTTAACGTAGGGAGGGATAGTACTTGGCGCAGCTTCACTGGGAGATAATTCCACAGCATTGGTGCTGCCACCGAGAAGGCTCTTCTCCTAGTCATGGCCTTCCTAGCTAATCTCGGGGTCGGCACCTGGAGCTGTGCCATAAGAGTGAGTGATTCAGGCTGTTGTCCTGAGGGGAAGACGTTCCACCATTCCTTTCTGGATGTTGTTAGGAATAGGATAATATTTTGTTAGATATAAATGGATATTTCACGTTAGCTGTAAAGCTCCTTTCTGTCAACATTACATTTTGAAAGAACTGAGGGTTCTCCACCCTTTAAGCTTTCTTCGCTATTCAGCTTTCACATCTATAGGCTTCCACTGAGAGTACCATAGTATATAGGCATACACAGATTAGTAAGTGTCCATTAGAACAGGCCTATTTGAATTAGTGGAATTTATGGAGGAATTGACTCATTAAGTCCCCATTGAATCAGTGGACCTTCCCAGTGCAGTTTACCATGCCAAACACCAGGATTTTGGCCAATGAACTTCTTTTAAAATACAATTTTCAGAGCTCTGGTTCAGAATGTATCTTTTGCTGGCAGCCCTCTTAAAAAATCTCTGATCTCCAACCTTGCCTACTTTAAAGACTCCAGTGTTGATCCCGTTTGCTCTGCTCATGCTCAGTGCAGTGATCCGACCTCTAGGAGTTATAGCCTGGCTTTAGTCAATGAAGGGGGAAAGATTAACTGGTATCTTAACAACATTTTGAATCTGGAAACTGCAGTCTCCATCTTGGAAGTCATCGTGCTTATGGAGAAAACGATCATCTCATCAGACTTTTGAACTTCCTGAGACTCCCCAGTTTTATATCATGTAAGTTTGAAGAAGAATTATAAGAAATTCAACAGTTTGCCACGCCGTTCACATCTTAGTGATCTAACAGATGTATTATTCAACTCTGAATTTTGTTTCTGCTCATGGGTCACATGCCCGTCTTTTGCCACGTGATCCACAAGTATCTATTTCCTCTTGGGGGAAATGATCTTTAAGCATGTCTTTCCAGATTCTTTCAGTTCAGTAAAGCTGAGTGAGAAAACTCTTACAAGATTGTGAATTTGGTGCCCATATCTTTATAGCAGGGGAGATAATGAATTAGACCACTAGCTAAGTTCAGTCTTCATAAACAAGGCTGTGGCTTTTTATTTAATACACCCACATTACCAACTATCATAGGACCCGTTCCACCTGCCAGAGACCTGCATCCATTCAGGAAGCCCACATAAACCTTTGTGCTGGTTCAGAGTACCTGAGGTCCTGCTCCAGGCTAGAGAAATCTATGATAGGTTTCAATCACTGACTGTTTATGCTTACCAGCCAGCCAGATCAGGTAGGACACGCAGTGTGAATTAGCAAAACGTAGCGTTGCCAATAAAGGAGGCCTTTCAGAGCATTGTTCACCCGACGCTAAATTAGCCAGTTAGATTTAGTCCCGATGTCCTCTGACGCCATTTATTTTATTTTATTTTATTTTATGATGTATTTGTTGGTGGTTGATTTTGATTTGTTGTGGGTATTGTTGCTATTCATTTTCTTTTTGTTCACTGCCGAGAGTGGGATAACACCCAGATGGGTGGTATAGAAATCCAATAAATAAAATAAATATAAATAAGTAAAGGAACTGGAAATCTCCCAGCAGCTTAGGTCTGTAAAACAAGTACAGTACATGCCTTCTTTATTAAGACAGCTTTTATTTAAAAGAACAGTTTCAACATTCAAAATTATTAAAAAGCGGGTACAAAAATAAAAAAGGAACATTTTTACTTTCCCAAGGATAAAACAAGAAATGTACATCTAGGTATATATCCTGGGCTCCATTTTAATTCATTACACTAGGGGTTCCCAACCTTTTTGCGCTGTGGGCTGGACCACTCCCCTTGGACAGCTGAGCAGGCCAGTCACGTTCCTCCTGCCGTAAGCGCTGCCATAAAGTGTGTCCACGGCTGTAGTAAATGCGTTTATGACAGCTGCTGGTGCATTTATGGCAGCGTTTACAGCAGGTGCGGGCACGTGTATGCGTTTCACAGCTGTCGTAAACATGTCCGCTTCCAGTAGCGGTGAGGGTGGCAGCGGGTCACATGAAATGGTGCCATGGGCCGGGGCCAGCCTGCAGGCCATAGGTTGGCCACCCCACATTATACCCTTCACCCTTGATTAATCTCGATGTGCTCAGTTTTTGACCTAGTAACAGAGTCATATCTGTCAACCCGCGGCTCCAGAAAAACGGGACCTGTGCACATTGCTTGTGCGCAGGTCACTTTCCACGCATGCGTGGAAGGGTTGTACCCCTTCCACGCATGCGTGGAAGCGCTATGCCACTTGCGCAGCCCCTACGCAAGTGGCGTAGCGCTTTCGCGCATGCACAGAAAGCGTTTTCCCCCACTACCAAATTACGGGGTTTTGGCAGCGCGGGGCGGGTTATGACGTCAAATTACGGGGTTTTCCTGGCCAAATCGGGATGGTTGACAGGCATGAACAGAGTATGCGTGTGGTTTTTTCTTCCTCACTGTCTAAAACCTGCCACTTGTTTAGAGAACGATGCTGAGCTTCTTCCTTATTAACAGTTGGGCCTGTGGTGGCAAACTTCCCAGTCCATGTGGCTCCTTCTTTGTTTTCCAAAGACTTTTTTGGAAGATGATTAGAGAAAACTGTTTGTGGGCCAAAGAGAGGCAGGAAAGGAAGATGAAGAGCTCTGTTGTAGCCAGCTGGCTCTCATCTCCAGTGCTGCCCTGTCATCTTCAGTAGGGAACTGGATAGGTGAAGGAGGCCTTTATGTCTTTAGCTGGACTTTTCCGTTAGTAAGGTTTATTGATGTAAATTGGGATGTATAAACACTATCTCTAACTACCGCCTGCACAAGTGAAAGAAATGGGGGTTGGTTAGAGTGGCCACTTTAAGCTTTTTAACCAAATATAGGGTAAATACATATTTTTTTTTTTGATTGAAGCAAGTTTGTGTCTTTAATGTGTCTTCATCTACAGCAGAATCAGTGGATTTGGGTTTGACAGAGACAAATTCTTTAAAGTAGTATTTTGGGAATATGATTTCAAATCTTAGTGTGTGCAGGTCTGAAACTTGTTTGAAACTGGTTTAGCTGCAAAGTGTCAAGCCCTGCTCTTACACAGATACAAGCCTCCATGTCAATATATAATCTTCCTCCTATTATTACTTTTCTGTGCTCACTGATGACTACAGCAAGGCTATCAGTATATGTCAAATTGATGTTGTGCTCATTTCAAAAACAAACAGAAGAGACTTGTGTCATTGGTGTAGCTTGGAAAAAGTACTTTTTGACATTGTAACTCTCAGAATTCCTCTGTTGGCAGAGTAGGTTTTATCTTGGGTTGGCATGTCTTGGGTTGGCATTCATTTATAGTGAATTTTGCGTCGTTAGCTGTCAGGTAAAGGAATATGGCCTCTTCATGCTTTCAAATGTTGATTTTTGAATAATTTGAAGAAAAAATGGTTATGTTAAAATGTTAAACCCATTGCATATACAGGTGAAACTTGGAAAATTAGAATACCGTGCAAATGTTCGTTCATTTCAATGAAAAGGTGAAAAAAAATGAGATAGACTCACTACATGCAAAGTGAGATATGTCGTGCGTTAATTTGTTATAATTGTGATGATCATGGTGTATAGCATACATGAGATTATGTGATGATTATGGGGTACATGAGATTGGGGGGGTTGGGGTTTTCATAAGCTGTGAGCCATAAGTATCAATATTATAACAAAGTAAGGCTTGAACTATCTCGCTTTGCATGTAATGAGTCTATCTCATATATTTGTTTCACCTTTTAAGTGAAATGAATGAACTGAATGAACATTTGCACGATATTCTAATTTTCCGAGTTTCACCTGTACAGTAGTTTTGTTATGGAAGATTTGAGTTTTTCAAATTACTATTATAATTGTCATAAAAATAACTGTCTGAAATCTTTTTTACTTAATAGCATGTGAATTTGATTAAAGTGAATTTTCTTTGATACTATAAAGTTATAATAATGGTTTGAAATAGTCATCAGCAAGTAAGCACTTCATTCTGATGGAAAAAATGAAGACCATATACTATACTCCAAATCCTTATCCTGACTCTTTTTACTGTTCTTAATCATGGTCTTATTTATGGTCTGTTTCATTTGTGCAGTAAAATTAGGATAGGTAGAATAGATGGTGCCACTTCAGATTGCAGAGGAGTAATACCATTTTTGAATGTTTCCTTCCAGGTGAAACTTAGTTCCAAATGGAAAGAGTCCATACCTCTTTCACCCACATGCAGTATGACCAGTTTTGTTTAACATGGAATGCTGGATCAGTCAAATTTACAAAAATACTGTATAGGCTCACATTCAGTAATCGATTCAGTAGGTCTGTGTTATCAAGGACTAGTGGTTAGGCTTAGTTTAGGCCAGTGATGGCGAACCTTTTAGAGACTGAGAGCCCAAACTGCAACCCAAAACCCACTTATTTTTTGCAAAGTGCCAACACAGCAACAAGGGAGGGAGGAAACACTCCCATTGGGTTGCTGGGCAGAGGGGTGGGGGTGAACTCTGTGCTGGGGGGAGGGAGGAAGTGCTCCCATTGGGCTGCTGGGCAGAGGGGCGGGGCAAATTCTGCTGGGGTGACTGCACGGGTGCCCACAGAGAGGGCTCTGAGTGCCACCTCTGGCATGCATGCCATAGGTTTGCCATTATTAGTTTCTTTGTTTGTTTATTTATTTATTTACAGAATTTCTACCCTGCCTTCCTCATCCTTGGATGACCCAAGGCGGATAGTTTAGGCCTTGCCATTCAGTTACTTTGTCAGGGTAATCTAAATGATCAATGGGTCATTTAGCCTGGAGCAAATTGAAAACAAAAATAATAATAATAACTTTTTGTAATAAAGACTGTTGATTCTTAACCAAATAACCAGTAATCATATTGCAGGATAAGTAAATAGGAAGGTGAATTTTGAATTCTCCAATTAGGTATGTACTTCCAGAATGTGTGAAAATCTTGCACTAAGATAACACAATCCTTTTCAGGTGTAGGGAATAGGGAGGGAAATGTATGTCAGATATAAGAGATGATTGCAAATAATGGAACAGGTTGGGTGATAAATAAAAAATAAACCAACATGAAAGTGCCCTGAAAAATTGTCTCCACTCTATCCTGCATCCTAGAATGAAGACATTCTCTAGATTAGGGATGGATAACATGTTAACTCTTACCAAGTGCCAGTTTAATTTGAAAAGCAAGCATTAGTTCATCCCTTAACATTCTTCTGCTTAGGGAGTGGATAGAAAATTAGAATAGGAGGTGACAAATCGAGTAGGTAAGTATGACAATGGGTGGCCCTGCTTGCTTTTTACTCTGTCTCTACCCACCAGCAGCATGCAATCTTTGACAGATTACCCTCAAGAGAATATGGTTCTTCTCAGGGTGGAAGTACACAGTGAAGGAAATGTGAATTAATTTGCATTTGCTTGCTGTGAAGTCACACAGGCTTTGGTCCTTTTTTTATTTTTATTTTTATTTTTTATTTATAGTCATATTTATATATGCCGCCCACTCAGGCAGAACCCGACTCAGGGCGGCATTACAACAAGTTCTAAAAACACATCAAAACACTTTAAAAGCCCCATATCCCACCCACTTTAAAAAACCCCATATCCCACCCACCCATCCCACCCACTATAAAAAGAAGAAGGGAGAGGTCTTAATTCTTTACGTAAGCCAGCAGGCGGGGACCGTGTTCCCATTCGGGCCCCACACCTGCCCTGACAGCCAGGTCTTCAATCCTTTCCTGAAGGGCAGCAATTCTCTTTGAAGTCTTAGATCTGTTGGCAGGAGGTTCCAGAGAGTCGGTGCGGACACGGAGAAAGCCCTCCTTCGGGTGCTGGACAGATGTGCACCCCTAACTGATGGCACCATTAGAGAGCCCCTCTGGTCCGCTCTGGTTGGACGGGCAGACACTCTTGGGACGATGCGGTCTCTAAGGTATCCTGGCCCACTGCCATATAGGGCTTTAAAGGTCAAAACCAGCACCTTGAATTGCACCCGGAGACAAACTGGTAACCAGTGCAGCTCCCGAAGTAGCGGTGAGGCATGAGCATATCGCCCACATCCCATCACCACCCGGGCTGCCGCATTCTGGACCAGCTGCAGCCTCCAAATGGTCGTCAAGGGCAGCCCCATGTAGAGCGCATTACAATAATCTAGTCGGGAAGTGACCAGAGCATGGGTGACCATAAGCAAGGAGCCCCGGTCCAGGAGCGTGCGCAACTGGCGAATCACCCGAAGTTGGGCAAAAGCCCTCCTGGCCACAGCCGCTACTTGTTCTTCTAGCAGCAGCCGCGAGTCCAGAAGGACCCCCAAGTTGCGCACTGGGTCTGTCTGGGGCAAAACAGCCCCATCCAGTACCAAAGATGGTAACTCCCTGGATAACACGGGGCCCCCTATCCACAGCCACTCTGTCTTGCTGGGATTCAGCCGAAGCCCATTGGCCCCCATCCAGACCCCAATGGCCTCCAGGCATCCGGATAGGATTTCAACAGCATCACTGGGGTCCCCACGGGCCGAGATGTACAACTGAGTGTCATCCGCGTACTGATGGTACCGCACCCCGTGGGAACGAATGATCTCACCCAGTGGCTTCATGTAGATGTTAAATAGGAGAGGAGAGAGCACCGAGCCCTGAGGCACCCCATACTTGAGGAGCCTAGGGCTGGACCTCTCACTCTCTAACCACACCGACTGGGTACGGCCCTCCAGAAAAGAGGAAAACCAGGACAACACAGTACCCTCGATCCCCAATCCTTTGAGCCGTTCCAGAAGGATACCGTGGTCGACGGTATCGAAGGCCGCTGAGAGGTCAAGAAGAGCAAGGACGGATGGATAACCCCCGTCCCACTCCCGCCAGAGATCATCCATCAGTGCGACCAATGCCGTCTCCGTACCATACCCGGGCCTGAATCCTGATTGAAAGGGGTCTAGATAATCCGCTTCCTCCAGGACACTCTGCAGCTGGCGCGCCACAGCCTTCTCCAAAACCTTACCCAGAAAGGGCAGGTTGGAAACCGGCCTGTAGTTGTTAAGGACAGCTGGGTCAAGGGATATTTTCTTCAGGAGGGGGCGCACCAAAGCATGTTTTAGCGGTGCAGGAAATACCCCCTCCCGTAATGATGCATTTATTATCGCCCCAACCCAGCCACCTGTCACCACCTTGGAGGCTTTCACCAACCAGGTGGGACAGGGGTCCAAAGGACATGTAGTGGCACGCACAGCTGCAAGGAGCCTGTCCACTTCATCAGGGACAACAGGATCAAACTGATCCCAGATCGTACAGCAAGACTGTGCTCTGGTGCCCACCCGACCCTCCCCATCCACGCCGGGATTCAGCCCTGAACGAATCCGATCGATTTTCTCCACCAGATGGTCAGCAAAGTCCTCAGCCGAACCCTGCCAACCGGGCACCGATCTCCCCCTACCGAGGAGGGACCTGGTTACCCGGAACAGGGCGGCTGGGCGATTATCAGCGGAGGCAATAAGGGTGGTGAAGTATTGCCGCCTCACCACCCCCATCGCCACTAGGTAGGCCCTAATAGCAGCTCTAGCTAGTGTCCAATCGGAGTCATCTTGGGTCTTCACCCAGCGGCGCTCTAGGCGTCTCTTTGCCCGTTTGAGTTCCCACAGTTCATCCGTGAACCACGGGGATGACCTAACCCCACGGGCGCGGAGAGGCCGCAGTGGTGCGATTTCATCCAAGGCTGCTGTTGCCGTCCTGTTCCACAGGTTGACAAGTGCCTCGGGTGAATCATGTAGCTGATCCAGAGGAACATCCCCCAGTTCCCTCTGGAATCCATCTGGATCCATTAGTCGCAGAGGGCGGGCCATTTTAATAGGCCCTGCCTCCCTACGATGAAGTGTCGCCCCCAGAAAGTCAAGAGTCACCAGATAGTGATCTGACCATGGCACAGGTGAGATGACTAAGTCCTGTAATCTCAGATCACTCTGCCACTGCTCCGACAAGAAAACTAAGTCTGGCATGTGACCACTGCCCCTGGTCGGACCCTGAACTACCTGAGTCAGGCCCATGGCTGCCATGGAAGCCATGAACTCCCTTGCCACCTCAGAAGCCATCCCCAATGATGGCAAATTGAAGTCCCCCAGAACCATAAGCCTCGGGAACTCCAACGCCAGCATCGAGGCAACTTCAAGGAGCTCAGGCAGGGCATCCCTTACCCTGCAAGGGGGCAGGTACAGGAGTAAGATCCCCAACTGACCCTTGGGGCCCAACCGTAGAAGCAGGGCCGCACAACCAGACACTTGTGGAGCAGTGGCCCTAGCAATTCCCAAAGACTCCCTGGCAACAATGGCGACACCACCGCCCCTCCCCTCACCTCTAGGCTGGTGCCAAATACCGAACCCAGCTGGACACATGTCCAAAAGAGGTACTCCATCCTCAGGTGTCAGCCAGGTTTCGGTAAGCATGCCAGGTCGGCCCGCCCCTCCTGGATAGCATCTTGGATCAGGGGGGCCTTATTACAGACCGATCTGGCATTCACCAGCAGCAGCCTAAGGGCGGGGTCACTCTGGATCTGCTGCTCAGGGCCCAGAGATGTACCTGCTGGGCTGGAATGAGGGACCGCACTTAAACATCGGACCTGCATTCCCCGAGTGCGGCCCGCCCCACGGTACCCGCCATACCGCCCCATGCCCGTCACAACACCTATATGGATCCCTGGAACCTCCCTAGATGGAATGCTGCCCCTCCTTCCTGGCTGGCAGGACCAACTCTCTCTCTTCCCACCCCATCCACAATCCCCCCTGGTTCCAGCAACAAGCATGGGCTCCCGGAACGAGCAGGGAGCGCTGGCGAGTCCCGGCGTCGGCATCTCCTTTTTCTTCCCCCCAGGGGAAGTGGCCACATAGGCAGGGGAGAAAAAAAACCTTCCTCTAACTACAGTTCTGTTTGAAGCACTTGTAGGTAGGTGGTAGAGTGCAAAAGACTGCCTTAATGGAAACGAGTGATTTATTCCTTCCTGAATCACTCATTTCCTCAGCTTATCTTGGGCCAGTAAAGCTCACTAAGCTTTGCCTTGGAGAAGCTATTTAAAAGTTGTCTTGGGGAAGAAGCTTTGCAGGGAGAGTCAGTGTTAGCATTGCCTGTGTACTTTGTGGTGTCTTCTATTTATCCCACATGAGGCAGGAGGTGAGGGGGAAGATGATTTTCCAAAGCACTGCTTTATTCACACATTTGGTCTTTCCTTTCAACTTACAATATTTAGAAGGGGAGCAAAAAATATGGATTGATGTTTAGAGACTCTGAGCATATTCATGTTTCCCATTATGTTATGTGGTGAATGGAGAAAAATGCAAATCACCCTCATGGTATGTCCCTCAGTTTTTATTGTTGTGTAGTCAGGTTCTCAAAGAGAAAAAGAAAAGAGAGTTCTTCACACACCCTTGATCAGAGGAAGGAGGGATTAATCAGCTACTGGGCAGAAAGAACAATCTGTTAGGAAATTCTTAAAAAAAACTTTATACATAGTAGATTGAAGAAATTAATTCCCTCAAGATCCAGAGTGTGGAAATCAAAGCAATTTCCAAAACACTCTGGAGTTTGAAATAACACAGACATCATCTCTGGTATCTGAAGTCCTTAAGGTTTGTTCATGTTTTGGTCTTTGAAAGCTCTCCCTTGTTATTTTTTTCTTTGTTGTCAGGAGATATTTTTTATGTCTGTGGAACATGGAACTGCTTTTTGTTGTTCATAAGCATGCTATTGTTATCTCAGCTGTCATAGAGAATAAAGTGCTTCCTACGTGTAATTCAGAGTTTGAGCTTGCATCTCATGCTGAGAAGGTCTACTTGGATTGGGCCTATGGTATGCTTCCATTAAGTGCGTAACTATAGAGAGGGAGGATAACAGACTCAACCGCAAAATCTTCATGCCAAGCAAAAAGGGCACTGATATTCACTAACAGCTTGGATGCAGAGAGCATGAATAACAGCCTCAAACTGGGTCATCTGCCACAAGAATTTCACTGGTTGGTATAGGTTAGTGATGACTGTCAGCTTGGATTGTATGCTTGAATAATTGCTTCTAGCACTTCAGTCTTATGTTATATGGCATTTGATTGTTTTTTTCCACGTAAATGTTGCTCTGAGAAGTATATGACAGTTTGATGCTCATAATACTTGATGATTATGTTATCCATTCAAAGCTTGAAAAAGTCCCATTTTTTGGTTTTCAGTATTCAGGATCTCCTTGAGGAATTCTGAGAGCTGTTTTATTATTATTATTATTTTGAAAAAGTGCTTCCCCAAGTTTCACCCTTGCCTTCCTCCCTGTTTCTCTCACCTTCCCTCCTTTTTAAAAGTCCTTTGTGCAGAATGCTTGTAAGTGTAAACAGCTGGCACCTGATTTTTGCTTGGGTTTTTAAAAGGCGCATTTGTACCATTAAAATACATGTCCCTTTGTTTCCATTCCCTTTATAGGTAGTGTAATAGAGTGGCTTGACATAATTCTTCCTTAGTGATTGTTACAAAATTTTTGTGGCCTAATAAAAGTGGTATGGAAACACTATAATTATTTTTTTTAAGCCAAGAATAACATTTTTAAAACAGAGAAAAATACAGGTCTCACCTGATAGCAGTGGAGATAAGACTAGTTCAGTTTCAGGATCTGAGAAGCATTTTACTATTAACTTTGGCCTTGATCCAGAGGGACACATCCATTGATGGATCTAGTTCTGTCAGTTGCGTTGGAAGATGATGAACCCTCTCTCCTCTGTTCTGTACTTACACTAGAGCCATGATGGCAAACCTTGGTGCTCCAGGTGTTCTTGGACTTCAATTCCCAGAAGCCCAAGTCTCTGTGAATCCACACAAATGGGTTTACTGTGTATATGCATTCGTGTGGATTCACAGAGACTTGGGCTTCTGGGAATTGAAGTTCAACAACACCTGGAGTGCCAAGGTCCACCATTACTACACTAGAGTCACTCCTGGGGCAACATCAAAGAATGCAGTGAGAGGAAGTGGAAGAAAATTTTGTTGCACCGGTACTGCAGCATCAGCACAGGGTTGGATTGGGTGTCATTAAAGACTCACAAACTTAACTGTGTTTAAATATAGTAAAAGCTCTGAAAGTTGACCACCCAAGGGACTGAAGGAAAGTGGTCAACATATGGAGGTGGTCAACATATGGAACAACTGTACAGATGTGTACACTGTTTTCTAGTAAACATAAAATAGCAACCTTCTCCTTCATTGTTAGCTCTTTCAGTTCTTTTTTTTTCTCACCACCACGACTCACTTAACAGCAAGAGTTTTCAGTCAACTTGCATAGAGAAAAGACAAAAAAGTAAAATCTGGTTCTTTCTCATACAACTGCTTCGTAATTGTGCCTAAACATTGTTTGTTACACTTTAAAACTGTGCTTTTCTTTCTTTCACAATGGTTAGATCCACTGTTAATCGCATGTTGTTATATGCACATCTCACATGTGTCAGTGTTGTGTGTGTATTTATTTCATTTTACTATTGGCTATTTTTTTATTGAGACTGAAAAAGGGGAAAGGAAAAAAATTTGAAGTGGAAAAAATGTAAGCCTTTGTTCAATTTGTATTATGAAATGAATCCATAATTATCATTGTTAAACTGTCGAATCAAAGTAAAAAATGTATTCTTTGATATTCTTCTTGAAAGAAATTCATTGCTACCAACTCTGCATTTCACGTTTCTTTCCCTTTGTTCAGACTGGTCTCAACTGGTCAAGTTACTAAGAGTAAATTAATACCTTGGTCCAGGTGGCCAAGATACAACTTACAGAGGCAGTCAATATAGAGATGTTGGCTTTCTATTGTGTACATACAGTATGGTGTATGTCCGGTCTATGAAAATTTAGTCAACTTAGGGAGATGGTCAATGTAGGGAAGTGGTCTACTATGGAGTTTTTAGTGTACCTCAAAAGCAGGCAGCCAGGTAGGGAGGCAGCTAGACCATGAGTACATCTTCAGGTATCTAAAGAGGAAAGAGAGCAATTTCTGAAGAACGGGATGAAGTCGTTGTGTTTGTCTTCGCTGTATTTGATATAGATGCTGATATCTGGACCAAAAAGTGGCTTCATTTTGTCAGTCCAAAGTTTGACCTGGGCACGAAAGAAGAAGAATCTGGACCAATCATGGCCTTCTAAAATATGATTATGGAAAACAGAGTCAACAAATGGTTTCAAGGATTGGACTTAGAGCAGGAATTCTCGAACTTTTTAAGCCGGGAGCCAGGTCACGCTCCCTCAGACAGCTTCGGGGTGCCGGATGGCCATTTTGCCCTTCCTCTACCACATGGCACTTCCTGGTAGAGGCGGCGGGGGGGGGGCACATGAAATGATGCCACAGGCTGCATTTGGGCCACCGGCCGCAGTTTGAGAATCCCTGATTTAGGCTATTAGCAGGGTAGAACTAACAAATCACTTAGCCTAGTTGAAATTTATTTAAAACCTCTTAAAGGACACATGATATTTGCAAATATTTTACCTGTAGTGAGAGGTAGGTACCAGCTAATGGTTAGTAAGACATTTCTTTCACAGAGTGTGTTTTGTCATCTGTGTCCTACAGCTTGCAACTTGTTGTCTCTCCCATTCTCCCCTTGCTCATTCTGAGGCTGTTCTTAAAACCAGTACTGAGACCAAAGAGTTGGAGTTAAGTTCCTGCCTCCTTTCCCCATATTGTGGATGTTCTTCCTGCTCCTAAAGGGTTTCTATTGGCTGCAAAGATGCAGAGGCCAATTTAACAACTAGTGTTGTAAATTCCCCTTAGAACAAAACACATTCTGTAGTAGATACTTTATCTCCTGCTCCTCCTAGGACAGCTCCCACAGTGGTGGGATAGGCAAGGAGAAAGGTGTCATCTCTTCCCATGTACTCTGGATGTTCTTGTTGTTTTGTGCATGCTTATGTGACTGTTAAACTAGTTGTACTGGAGGCTCTGCTTCCTTCCTTCCTTGCTTGCTTTCTTTGATTTATATGTTATCTTCCTCTGCTCGCAGCAGCTTGTAAGCTCAATAGGGAACTCTTGCAGTACATGAGAGGCTTGTTGCAATTGTAGGACAGTTTATGTAAATATTCTCACTTTCAAAGCAGATGGGGGAACTGGGATAAAGCCCAGTTGGGTTAAAGCCCAGTTAGAGTAGAGTTGTTGAAATAAACGGGATTTGTTATTTAAGTATTTATTTAAATAAGTGAGTATCCATTTATTTTAGTAATAAGAGAGATTTTTTGTGGTACTTTAAAGTGTGCATATCCTTACCTCCTTATCAGGTGAAGCTTCAGATGTAGACATTTATTAAAAAAAGAGAGAGGAAAAATGTGAAGTGTAAAATCTGACAGATTAAGAATAGCTGTTCCTGTAGTCTGCAAAAGATTATGTTAAATAAAAATGTATTAAGAGAACTGCTAATCTGGCATCTTTCGATTTCTATTACATTCTGCATTTCTCCTCACCCATTATTCATTTAAAAATGTTTGTTTCTGTGGCTTCCCTTCATGTGCCTGATGAAGTTGATACTAGAAGTCAGAGTGAACCAACCTTTATGACTTGTCTATCACAAAATGACATGCAAACCCAATCTCTGAATGAGTTCTGTTTTTTCTTGAATGGGTCTTTTGGGTCACTACATTTCATTCAAAGTGGCTTTGCCAAAACAGTTTGCAGTGCTTTGAAGAAAAGGAAAGTGTGGTGGGAAAAGATAATACAAATGTTACTAAAAATCCAGTGTAGTCTAAAGCAATGTGAATTGATTTAAATCAGCATAATATTGTTACATATTTCCTAAACAGAGATTCAGATTTAACCCATAGCCATTTAGTTTACAATTAAGTACAGAATTGTTTACATTATAATTTTGTCTTTGTAACCTGCCATTTGATTGGTTTGTCATATTTTGCCTTTCTTTCTTTTTATTTATTTATTTATTTAGCGTGCTTATATACCGCTTTACTTGTCTACTGACAACTTCCTTCCTTCCTTCCTTTCTTGCTACCTACCTGCCTACCTGCCTGCCTACCTACCTACCTACCTACAGTTTTGTAACAGCAAGTACAGTCCTGCCCTTTAGTCACTTTGCATTCTTCCAAGCTTTTCTCTTATCCTTCACTTTTATTTGCTTTAACCCCAGCAGCAAAAAACAAAAAGAAACACAGCTACGTATGCAGCAATGAAGAGCCCATAACTCAAAGTAATATCTGATACTAGGCAAAATAGGATAACTTATTTTCATTAATTGAAATGCTTGCCATGATAAATAGACTGCTATTAATGTGTGTCTTGAAGTCACATCCGACTTGTGATGATCCTAATAAGATTTTCAAGAGAACGAGTGGCTTTATCATTACCATCTCCCAGTGAGTTTTCGTGGCTAAGCATGGCTTTGAACCCAGGTTTCTCTCTTGCTCTGCTGCAGGATTTTAGCCTTTGATATGTAGCTTCAGTGACCCCAACCCCGATGTCTCGTCTTTACAAAAGAGTGGAAGAGAGCAAGGTGGTTGAGTCTTGCGTGCCATTAAGTTGTACTAGTGAGAATAAATAGTAATGGGATTGATTTTGGCAGGAAATATCCTGATGTTTCAGACGGAAATAGTATGGATTAAAAAGCCCAGTACAGATGAGGATATCCTTCCCTCCCTGTGACTGTCCGTGTCACATTTGATTTGACTGTCAACTGAGAGGATTGAATAGCAAAAATACAGTATAGTCTGAATGTCCTAATAACATCTGGTAGTTAATGATCTTAACACCACATATGTGACACTGAGGTTGGCTGCAGTTTATAGCTTTTTATTTTAATGCTTGTAGAACTCTGTCAGACCTGATCCTGCGGGTGGTTGATTTGTTCATTTAGACCACTTAAGGCTAGGCAGAAACTCAATTATGAGAGACCAAACTAATATTTGTTGCTATCTTTACTGAGTTAACTTTGTGGTTTTGTGGTTATGACTTTGTTGTACTTTGTTCCAGATCTTTCCCCCCACTGGAAAAATAGGCTATAAAATCTTTTTGCATGACATTTACTGAGTAAGATTGCCTGATGCAGCATTATACAGTACCAATCTTTGAGCTCATGGAAGGGAACATTTTGCTAGGTACAATTTTGTTGACTTATGCAGCCCATTGGAAAGAGGCAGCCTTGGATATAATTATGTGCTCAATCTGCAACAATTCCCAACTTTTCTTGTCTTATATTAAACCAATTGCTTTGTCAAAAAGCCTGAGTTCCACCATGATGGGAACAAAAATCTCATCTTTTCTCAGGAAGGACATGTATATTTTTACAGACATTCTGCCATTATTTCCTGTTATGCTATGCTGGTGAGCAGAGGAACAGGTGGTTTGGAGAAACCCTGTGTGTCTAAAGCCAGGGTTTCCGTCGTTTTTATGCCATGGGCCTGACCACGCCTCCTGGACAGCTGAGCGGGCTAGACCATGCCCCCTGAAAGTGGAAGTAAATGTTCCCGCTTCTGCTTTTACAGTAGCTGTGGGCGCATTTACGCCTGATGTAACCGTGTGTATGCATGCACAGCTGCATGTTACGGCTGTCGTAAACATGTCTGCTTCCACTTCTGGGTGGCAGTGGCAGTGGGCCACATGAAATGGTGCCATGGACCAGGTCTGGCCTGCAGCCCGTAGGTTGGGAACCCATGGTCTAAAGATACTGCGATGAGTTTATCAAAAGTCTGCAGATGGCAAATCTGTGGTAGTCAGTGATAGCATGTCATAGCTTCAGGTGGACACATGTAGGGTTGCCATACGCCAGTTCTCCAAATGGTTGTATCCTTATTTGCATACTGTGTACACCACAGCCTCATTTGCATAATATACAAATTATAGATGCTTTTCATATTATGCCACTTAAACACATTAATTCTGGCACTCTTAATAGACATTTTCAGTAGGGATAGATTCAGACAGCAAATTATAATCCTGCATGATACATTAAGATGATAATCTACTTGTTTGTCTTGTGTTGATTTATACAATATGGTGCTAGCATATTCTGTTATGCAGTAGCATGGGACATAGTTATTGTTCTTATTATTTGTGGGTGTGTGCCCTACTAATTAATAAGATCTAACCAAGGACCTTAACAGTTCTTAGGTCCTTGGTTAGGTCTTGAACTGTTAATTTTATACCAGTCTTCAACTGTGAATCATGATAATGATAATAAATACCATCAGGTCATTTCTGACTTATGATGACCCTTTCAGGTAGAGAATATTCAGAAGTGGTTTACCATTCCCTTCTTCTGTGGGCACCCCAGAACTATGCAGCTCAATGATAATAATGGCAGCAGCAGCAACAACAATACTTAGAAGCTTCTAATAATTTATACATCGTCGATCAATGTACAGTTTTGTTGCTTTCTGTGCATCCCTTGAAGGCAACTATGTAGACAGATTTCAACTCTTTGTAAACCAATTAGGAATGAAGTGTTCCCGTAGTTGCAACACACGCCCGGAGTCTTTCTTTTATACAGCTTTTGTGAAATGCTGTCAAACTGTAGAGGCTTCTCCCACATGGAAATGCTTGTTTCCTACAAAATAAATGGATAAAACTTTGATTGCATGCCTTGCCTTGCACCTCTGGTTCTATAAGAGCCAGAGGCTTACTTTTGCTTTAAATAATAGTTCAGAATGCAGGCCAGCTGATGATGGAATCAAGCACAGGGGGCCATATCTGAAGCCCACCTAAAAAGCCAGCCTGTTTGAGAAATGTGGCAACCCTAAACAGTGGCTGACATTACTAGAGAAATTACATTAATCTTCCCATGCAGAATCATAGTTTGTAGTTTTTAAATCTATGTGTACCTATATGAACGCTTTAATGTTCTGTGTCTGCAAAGAGTACCTCCATGGCAACAAGATTTCAGCCAGTATGTGCTGGGTACAGCTTTAAAACCATCTAATAACTTGTACATATTGCCAGATTACCAGCATCCTATTCCTATTCCTTGAGTCTTTTGGGCAAAATTTGAGACCTTTGTGGTTTCAGGGTTCAAGACTGCAGGGACTGAACTGCTTCTGGATCGGTTGATTGTGGGAAAGGTCAGAAAGGTCAGTTGAAGGATATATTAATAGAGGCTGGGTAAAACCGCCTCATGGTAATGAAGAGCTGACATATGCATGTGAGTCCAGACAGCAAAATTCAACATTTAGAGCAATTATTGCAAACGTTGCAATTCACTCACTACTCAGCCTTCCTGTTGTAGTACATGTGACACATGAGGAGTTTTTCTGGCCTTGTGCAGGAGCTGGTCATTACAGCACAGATAGACATCTTAGACCAGTGATGACCAGTGAGCCCAGGTTGAGCCTGAGAATGAGTGAAGATGAGGGTCTAAGATTCAAAGCCACTTTACACAGAATTAAAAAAAAAAAAACCAAACTTTCCTCTCTTCTAGGATTGCTCTCCCTGACATCTAAGGTTCTCCTCCTTGGAGGACCAGAGAAAGATGGTAACTCCATGAGATGACAGCTGATGCCCTGGAACTTGGCGACCCTATTAGTATCACTGGGTAAAAAAGGGTGTACAGTAGACCGAAAGATCTGAAAAGCTGGATTGAAGTGGATAATTGGGAAAATGAATATAACTGCAGTCCTTCATAAATTTAGCCCAAATTTGTGATTCAGGATTGTGTGTTTTTGAAGGTCATGTGACTGAAATAAGTTTTAACATCTGAAAGAAAAGCAGAGAGAACTTTAATAAGGGGTGAAAAATGTGTGTTCCTCCTTAACATAACTAGTGGAGAAGGATCATAAAAGTTGTGCCCCAATACTATTTGGTGGGGTAGGCATGGTTCATCTTTGCCTCTGTAGAAAAGTGGATATTATTAAATAAAGGGAGCACAAATGTCTTGGACTTGTCATTTTATCTTTTTCTAGAGTGGGACTGATGGATGGTCTCCCCCAGAGAATGTACATTTTGGGACAAGAATCTGATCCAACTTAATGGACTTTTGCTGTGAAAAAAATAACAAATGGAAAACCCACATGGATTTTACATCTCAATGTGCCTTAAGTCATATAAAACTCTACAGTGGTGGTTCCCAACTTTGGGCCCATATCCCACAGGGGGACTTCAGTTTTCAGAAGCCTAAGTTAGTACATTGGCTGGTCAGTGCTTTGGGAATTTGAAGTCCAAAAACCAAAGGTTGGGAAACAAACACTGCTCTATAGATAACCCAGAGGGAAGAACTGGCCCAGGGACTTCTGGGATTGCTATCTTTATTGGTTACTGTTTCCAGGAGGCATAAAAGAACCCGGGGAACTCCCTAGCTTGTGCATTACCTTTTGTTGCCTTAAGGCTTGTTGGCAACTGTTGAAAGAGCTTTTCTTTTGAGTAGGATTTATTTGGTCACCCAGGAGGAGCAACCTGGAGCATTGTGACTAGCAAGTCTTATAGGGAGGCAAGTATAAATAGCATTTTAAATTTCCTGGCATCACAGGATGAAGCTGCAAGAGGGAGGAGACAAGATTTTGGAGAATATTCTTTTCGCAATACTTAGTGGCTCCCAGAGATATTTATGTTTGGGAAATTTTGTGCTGAAGAAGAGCAGAACCATTGCCCAGTGATGATCAGGGGCAGATTGGACAGAAGGACGGGCTTATAAATGAAATCCACCTTGACATTTTATAAACGGATGACTTTATTTTGCCTGGGAAGGACTCAGAGTGAATGAATGTCCTATTGGGAACTATAACATGCATATATTCTGGAAAAAAATCTCTCTTAAAAGAAGAGATTCTGTATGCATTTAGGGTGACACAGTACATACGTAAGACCTGTTTCAATGTATTTCAACTCCTTGTTGCTCTCTGTTCTTTAGGATAGTTTTATTTGTACCTCCCCAAAAGGCAACAGCTGTAAGTCCAAACAGCAGCTAGAGATCCTAGATAATTTATAAATCAAGCTCTTGCTCTTCCACTTGATGATGACAGTGTGAAAGTTGGGCTGGAGGCCAATGTTTATATCAAAGAAATGCTATGGTTTCAGCTTTCCAAGGGCTGGATATCTTACAGCCCCACTAATGTTTATGAACATAAGGCTGCAATCTTGTATTATACTTATGGGGATATAACGTTATGTGCCTTCAAGTTCGAACCAACTTATAGCAACCCTTAACAGAACTTTCAAGGTAAGTGAGAATTTTGAGGAGTGGGTTTATCAGTTCCATACCCCCAGTTTGTTTCCATGGCTAAGCGGGGATTCGAAACCAGACCTCCTGTGTTCTGCTTCTACTTCAGTTAGACTTAACACCCTCATGGGATACAGCAGACTGATTATCCCATGAGGGTGTTAGTCTAATTGAAAACAAGGATATTTATTAAGTTCTGAGCAGATGTGGATCTAATCTTGTTATAAATTGTGTGGAAGTCCTAGGTCAGGGGTCTTCAACTTTTTAAAGTCAGGGGCCGGGTCACGCTATGTCAGACAGTTGAGGGGCCCAGACTGGTGGTCCCCGCCATTTATGGCTGTTGTAAATGAGTCCATGGCCGATTGTGGTGGCTGAAGTGAGGGCAGGGGCTGGATTATTTGGTGCCATAGGCCGGATCTGACCTGCAGGCCATAGGTTGCCTGACTTTGTCCTAGGATCACGCAGCTGCGACTAACACACAGGTGTTATTATACTGGGTGAAGGGAACATGATACTGGTGTGACTGCGACCATGTGATTCCTGGCATCTGGTACAAGTTAGCAATTCAAACACGAAGTTTCTAGGCTAGGGATTTTATCTCCCACTAAATGATAGTTCAGATGGACTGTGTGTCTTCTGGTGGCGCAGTGGTTAAACTGCTGTACAGCAACCAAAAGGTTGTGGGTTCGATCCTGACCAGGCATCATGGTTGACTTAGCCTTCCATCCTTCCGAGGTAAGTAAAATGAGTACCCAGCATGTTGGGGGCAAAAATGCTAATTAACTTGTGAACCTCTCAGAGAGTGCATGAAACGCTATGAGGTGGTAGATAAGTGTGATTGCTTTGCTTTTGCTTCCCTTTTTATTTAGCAATAAAGAACAGCACAGCTGTTTATAAGCTGAAGTGTGATATATTAAAATGAGTGAATAAATGACTATTCTGAGTCAGGAATTTGCATCTCAGCTCCATGAGCTAAAAATTATGTGTCTGTATTAGAAATAGGCTGATGGACATACAGTAAAACCCTGATTTACGTACACATCGATTTACGTATAGGGTTGTTTTTTTGCAGAAAATGTGTACCAAGTTACGCAAAAAAAATATATCAATTTACATAAGAGGTTTACTTGAGACTTTATAGTTTAAAATGGCACTGTCATCATTTTAAACTCTAAAATTCCTCCTCGTGCCGCCCGCCCACACTGCTGGAAGTTGCAAGACATCACTTACCGTGGTGGAGGCAGCACCGATGATTGCGGCAGTTTTGACGTGTTTTCCTGAATCCCCACTGCTTCTAAGGGGACTGGGAGAGTGCACCCCACATATCCGCTTGGTTTTGCTCTTTGTCCGAGGCTTTTCCTGAGCACGGTTTGGTTGGGAATGTGCTTTGGATGAAAACTGCCACATCCTGCTCTATTCGGCTATTTGTCCGAGGCTTCTCTGGGGTGCAGTTTGGCTGGGAAGCGGCACGTTCCCAGACAAACTGCGCCCCGGAGAAGCCTTGGACAAAGAGCGGAACTAAGCGGATATGTGGGGAGCACTCTTCCAGTCCCCGTAGAAGCAGCAGGGGAGGTGGCAGCAGTGGCAGCACTGACGGGCAGATAATCTGCTCAGGAGGAAGCAGCAGTGGCAGCATGCAAAAAGTAGGGAGATTGCTCTGTTTACATTACATTTTTTCTTTCAATGCATCCCTATGGGAATGCTGCAATTTATGTAAAAAACCAATTTATGTAAAAAGCAATGGATCAGACTTTTTTTACATAAATCGGAGTTTTACTGTACATGAAGAAGTAGAAGCAGTTACAGATTTTACTTTCCTAGGATCTAAGATCACTGCAGATGGCGACTGTAGCCATGAAATAAAAAGACAACTGATTATGGTGAGACAAGCTATGAGAAACCTGGGGAATATAGTGAAAAGCAGAGACATCACCTTGAAAACAAAAATTCGCATAGTCAAAGCAATGGTATTCCCGGTGGTATACAGTAAACACCCGGTGGTATGGGTGTGAGAGCTGGACCATTAGGAAAGCTGAGCACAGAAGAATAGATGCCTTTGAGATGTGGTGTTGGAGGAGAGTCCTGAGAGTCCCCTGGACAGCAAAGAGAACAAATAGGTCAATACTGGAAGAAATCAATCCTGACTGTTCATTGGAGGGACAAATAGTGAAGATGAAGCTAAAGTACTTTGGACATCAAATGAGAAGAGAGGATTCATTTCATTTCATTTATTCATTTCATTTATTCGATTTATACCCCGCCTTACTCGACCAGGGCCGACTCAGGGCGGCTTACAACAGTTAAATCAAATACAATATACAAAATTACAAATGATACAATGTTACAATACAGCAGTGAAACAATAAAATATGCAATAACATTTAAGTTCTAACATAACAAAACGGTTACACGCTCCCTCAGCTACTAAACATAAGTAGGGGAAAGGAAAAGGGGAGGGAAAAGGGGAAATACGACACAATACAGTTCATTATGCAATACAGGACAATAACAACATATCAAGCATAAACACAATATAAACAATTAAATAAAAAATAAACATATACAAAACATAATAACAGTTTACAATGTTACAAGATATAATCAGAAAAAAAAAACAATAATCCAAAGGGGGGGAGGGTCGGAGCCCAAGGCTCAACGACCTTACACAACTCTTAATGCGAGCCGGGCTCAACAACTACGTTGGAGCTCAGCTCAGTAATGAGCAATAATACCATAATACACTCTACAAAATACAAAAGAGACAAGATAAATACCGCAATGTCCTCAGCAGCCAAGTCCACAACCATGGTGGGGCCACAGACGGCAATGTCATCGTGCGGCGTCTTCGGCTCCCTCTGGCCACGCGAGCCCTTTTAACCTCCCTGCCCGGTGGCAGGGGTCGGGGAGGGACGGCTTTGCGCGGCGGCGGTGTCTTCAGCTCCCTCTGGCCACGGGAGCCCTTTTAACCTCCCCACCCGGTGGCAGGGGGTGGGGAGGGATGGCTTTGCGAGGCATCGGCGTCTTCGGCTCCCTCTGGCCACGAGGAACCCTTTTAACCTCCCCGCCCGGTGGCAGGGGGCGGGGAGGGACGGCTTCGCCTTGAGAAAGCCTTGATGCTGGGAAAGGTGGAGGGCAAGAGAAGAAGGGGGCGTCCAAAGATGAGATGGATGGATGGTGTGGCAGACGCAGTGGGCACAGAGCTGGGCAGACTGAGGAGGATGGTGGAGGACAGAGGTGCCTGGAGGAAAATGGTCCACGGGGTTGCAAAGGGTCGGAATCGACTGTGCAACTGAACAACAACAACAAGTACTGTAATTTCCTTTTGTTCATATGTGGGATAGGAGGCTCTTGCTGGGCCTCCAAATGGAGAGACTCACTCAGTTTTTGTTTACCTCTGCTTGCTTGCCTCAGTCCTTCCAAGGGCCTTTAAAGTTGTTGAAATCATTCACATCTGGCAGCAAGAATATATCTGCATGGAACTTTCTGGGAACTGCATAGTCATCATTGTCCTATGATGCTTGATCTGCAAGGAAAATGGAAGCGACACTTCCACATTCCTCATCACCACAAAGTTTGTACTGTAGAGGTTAAGAAGAACGTGGAGTGAGCACTTCCCACTTTAGCAGCTACACTTTTCCTTTGTAGGTTTGGCTCTGCCAATTTCAGATCTAGACTAGAGATTTGTTGGTTTATAAAGCTAGTCTACCAAGTCTTACAGTTAGGAAGAACTGTGGCTTTTATTTGGGAGGGATGTGTGTGTGTGCTACAATTCTAAACAAAAGGCACTAACTGGTTGCTAGTTATGATGGATCTGTGCTATATTTGGGGTCAGATTTAGTACCACTCTAGGTAATATGTGCTAGGATCATGCCATAGGGCAGTGATGGCGAACCTTTTAGAGACCGAGTGCCCAAACTGCAACCCAAAACCCACTTATTTATTACAGTGTGCCAACATAGCAACAGGGAAGGAAGGAAATGCTCCCATTGGGTTGCTGGGCAGAGGGGGTGGGGTGAACTCTGTGCTGGGGGTGAGTGTTGAAGCCCTCACATTGGGCAGAGGGGTGGGTGAACTCGGTGCTGGGGGGAGGAAGTGCTCTTATTGGGCTGCTAGGCAGAGGGGTAGGGTATACTGTGCTGGGGTGACTGCATGGGTTGCCCACAGAGAGGGCTCTGTGCGCCACCTCTGTCACACATGCCATAGGTTCACCATCACTGCCATACATTCTGGTGTCTAGTCATGCCTGCCACATGACCACGGAAACGTCTGCAAAAGCAGACAGCGCTGGCTCTTTGGTTTTGAAACAGATGAGCACTGAATCCTAGAGTCAGATACGACTGGCTTTTGAGCAAGGGAAACCTTTACCTTTACTTTAACTATGAAAGCCTGTTGAATTTGCTTATAAAAATATCTCATGCATTTCACTCTAGTGCATGATTTCTTTGGGCATGAAATAGGTATTTTCCGATGCAAATCAGAACCTATCTTTCAGGGAGATTAGGTAGAGAACAAAAATTTCAGAAACTTTCACGTGTGTTAAACATTTTATAAGTGAAATCAGAATATATGAAAGCTACATTTTCTTTCTCTCTGCCTTCTCCTTCTCTTGGATTCTTGGTTTCATGTATGTGTTCATCATATTGGTGAGCAAACCTTCCTTAGTGATATGCTACAAATGACAGAAAAAGAGCTGTTGGAAATGAATGTGCATGAAGCTGTATGGAGGACAAAGTAGAAATCTGTCAAGAAAATGCAGCTGCCAAGCAACTTGTTGAGTTTTGCAATGTGACGTTTGTTGTTCCTGCACTAAGAGGCAATGGAGCAGTTTTCTAGCTGAGCCACAAAAGTAACAGCATTTACTTGAAGCTATTTCTAATTACTGTGGTCTGAATGTATGTGCTCCAGTGTTGGATTACATCTGTCTGGAAATAAACTCTGGGGCCTCTTTGTTTCTTTTACTGTTAGTAATAACTGTGTTTCAACAGCACTGATATCAATAAAATGGACGTGTAAGAAACAAGAGTCTTAAAAACTTTGAAGAACTTCCAGAAACGTTTTTATAAAGTAATGCCAAACATTTGGATTCTTTTCCAGTAGGGATTTAAACCCATAAACATGGATTTAGGTAAAGTATGCTGATAAATTATCTGGGTATTTCTTAACAAAGAATTCTGGAAATTGTTTGCTTTGCTTGGTTGTCAGCTTGAATATTCTGGCTAGTGTGTCTTCTTGGCTGGTGGGGGTTTTCTCAGTTTTGATCACTGAGGATATTTTAGCTGGAAAGTACTTTCACACAATTCCTACCCACCCCATTGTAGTTAGAACACTTTCTTATCCAATAAATAGCTTCTTCTGTGTCTAGGCCAGATGTTGTCACCGTTGGCTGCTACTCATGTCTGAGTATACATTTCCCCCCTGAAAATCATTTTCACAGTTGATGGATGAAAGAAGAATGACAAACAGGAAAAATGCAACTGTGAAATACAAAACAGAAATTCCATATAAAATCACACGTTTGGTACCAAAACAGAAAAATATTATGTCACTTCCTGGACTAATAAATAGTATTTGATTTTTTAAAAAAATGACCAAATTTTTAAAAAAACAACACATTGATTTGAATACTTAATTGTTATGCTAACCAACTATCCTGTATCTTTGTACTTGATGTGTATAAATTGATGCCATGAATTCTCACTCTTACATTTGATGAAGTAGACTTGGTCCACAAAAGCTAACATCAAAATACAGCAGTTAGTCTTTAAGGTGCCACAACATTTTGTCTTGTTTTGTTTATTCTCTGATATAGTATTTGATTATAAGTTTTCATGGAGTGCAGCCCACTGCATCAGATGCATTTGATAAAGTGAGCTGCAATCCACAAAGTTGTATTTTACAAGTATAACTAAATATTTGCTTGTCACTAAAGATGTTTAAAACAGTGAGACCTATAAACACACATTTTGCATAGATACAATTCTTGTCTCAGTTTAAATAACTGAGTGGCCTATAACTTGACTGACTACTACAGCTAGGGAGATTCTGGCAGTTGTAAACTTGTAACCCAAATGGTCAAATTTTCACAATTGTAAGGTTTAGAAACACTAAATGTTGCATCACAATATGCAATACGCAATATACAATCACAATATGGGATCAAAATTGCTGGGAGAAACATCAACAATTTGAGATATGCAGACGATACCACCCCAATTGCAGAAAATGAGGAAGACCTAAAGAATCTTTTGATTGGGCTGAAAGAGGAGAGTGCAAAAGCTGGCTTCAGACTCAATATCAAGAAAACCAAGATAATGGCAACAGGCCCTATCAGTCCCTGGAAAATAGATGGGGAAGAAGTAGAAGCAGTGACAGATTTCACCTTCCTAGGAGCTAAGATCACGGCAGATGGTGACTGGAGCCATGAAATAAAAAGACAATTAACTCTGGGGGGACAAGCTATGAGAAATCTGGGGAACATAGTAAAAAGTAGAGACATCACCTTAAAAACAAAAATCCGTATAGTCAAAGCAATGGTATTCTCGGTGGTGATGTATGGATGTGAGAGCTGGACCATTAGGAAAGCTGAGCGTAGAAGAATAGATTCCTTTGAGATGTGGTGTAGGAGGAGAGTTTTGAGAGTCCCCTGGACAACAAAGAGAACAAATAGTTCAATTTTAGAAGAAATCAACCCTGACTGCTCATTGGAAGGTCAAATAGTGAAGATGAAGCTTAAATACTTTGGACATCAAATGAGAAGGGAGGACACACTTGAAATTCCTTGATAGTGGGAAAGATGGAGGGCAAAAGAAGAAGGGGGTGTCCAAAGATGAGATGGATGGATGGTGTGGCAGACGCAGTGGGCACAGAGCTGGGCGGGCTGAGGAGGATGGTGGAGGACAGAGATGCCTGTAGGACAACGGTCCATAGGGTCGCAAAGGGTCGGAATCGACTGTGCGACTGAACAACACAACAAAATATTGCATGGGTGTGGCTCATTTTGAAACTTAGATGTGTTGTCTCTTCACTGATTACATTGTCTGGGAAGCTCTGAGAGCTGTAGTCTAGATCAGGGTTCCTCGAACTTGGCTCTCCAGATGTTCTTGGACTTTACTTACCAGAAACCCTGATCAGCAGGTGTACTGACTTGGGCTTCTTGTAATTGAAGTCCAAAAACACCTGGAGAGCCCTCTAGATAAATTGCATGGGGATTCTGGGACTTGTAGCCTTCTTCTTAAGTTATAAGAAACTAAAAAATTGCCATGGATCTTGTTGGTTTCCAGGTGTAAATTATTACACAGCTATTATAGCTGAGGGGCCATGTAGATTGAAGACCTAAAAAGTTGAATTTCTGACCTGGAGGTACTTGACTGAGTACTGTACAGATCAGAATGGAGGGAGGAAAAAGGACCAGCAATAAAAAAAGGTAAGGATTGGGGAAAGAGAGTATGGGGTGGGAATGGAACCAATGGATTTCTAGTACTGGTAACAAGGTGAATGAATATCTAGTTGAAGGGGAGGGCTAGAGATCAGTGGGGAAAAAAGAATTTGAAGGGTAGGCCGGAAGAAAGAAGGCATTGAGTTGACCCATTTTTTTTTTTAAAAACCGGGCAATATGTTGAGCAAGCTGTCCATTTTGAAAGGATGCCATGTGTATTTGTTTGTTTATATGTAAAATAAAGTGGTACCAGCCTGCATCAAGTTGTTTTATTTTATTAGTGTTTGTATAGGATTATGAAACATTGATTAATATTAAGATCACCTGAACATTTGATTCACAACACTCACTTAAAGATTTGGCTTCTACAAGCTGTAATTATGTGGAGAGCTGGAAGTATGCAGCATGTGACCCTGTAGAACGGGGTGCCCAAACTATGGCCCATGGGCCGGATCCAGCCCCTGACACCAATCCATCCGGCCCATGCTGCCCTCATCGCTCCTGGAAGCAGAAGTCAAAAGCGCCCATACGGGTGTGTTTTACTTCTGCTTCCAGGAACGATGAGGGCGGCGTGGGCTGGATGAATTGGTGTCAGGGGCTGGATCTGGCCCATGAGCAGTAGTTTGGGCACCCCTGGTTTAAGCAAAGAAAATGGCAGCTTAAAATCTATCTCATCCTGTTGCAAAACAGATTGCAAGGTGCATTTTACTTCCACTTTGGGTGGGAGGAACCACGCAACTAGTCTGCTGAACCACATGACTGGCCCGCTGAACCATGTGACTGGCCCATGGCCTGAAATGTTTGGGCACCCCTGCTGTAGAAAGTACCATTGCCTTTAACTGACTTAGAGGGATCCTAATAGTGCTTTCAAAGTAATGTAGATACTTAAGGAGTGGTTTTACCAGTTCCACCTGCCCAGTGAGTTTCCATGGTTGAACAGAGGTTGGAACCCAGGCCTCTTGACTCTCAGTCTATTATTCTGTTGACTACATCACACTGGGTATCTGTAGAAAGTATAAATGTGGCTGAATTTTCACAGCTGTTAGGAGTCATATGTGCATC